>OX183133.1:34923188-35596938 GCA_945261195.1 Cryptosula pallasiana
CTTTAAGATCGAGAAGACGGAAAAATAGCTGGAAGTCAAACTGCTGATCATACCAAAGGGGGCTTAAAATTTTTTTTTGCAATTGTCATACTTAGCGAGTCTGCATACATTTTTTAAGGTGAGACAGTGTAATGTCGTACCAGAATACAAATATCATTAAGAGAAAAAACGAAGCAAGATTAAAAATGCAATATTTCTCCACGGTTTACGCTTGACACTAAAGTTTCATCCACATTTCTATTGCAACAGTTACACTAACGTTGTCTTAGCGCGCTTGACAGTTTGCATAACTAAATATCTCTTCGCGTGTCAGTCTTTCACAATAAAGTGCGCATTGAGTGTCAAGTCTTTCCGTTATTTAAAAAACACAGCGGATTTAAAACGATCATAAAAAGAAATGAGCCAGCCGCTGTCAATGCGCTATGTCAATACATTAACGTTGAATTAATGCAGATAATGTAGCGCCTTATATGCAAGCCATTGAGATTGATGAGTTTTTGGTTATGGCAGTGAGTCAGTTAAGACAATACTAACCTTTCCAGCCGTTGGTTTGTATACATCACTTGCTCCGCTGGCAATAGGTTTACACCAGGCGTTACCAAAACGTAAAAAATGGAGACATGATTCATAGCCTAACTCAAGAAGGTACCAAAATAGTAAACTTAAGTTTTTAAGTAAAAGGTAACAAATAAATATGTGATTTAGAGAAGATTAGCCGTGGAGATTAACTAATGAGCCATACTACTAATGACGCTCTTTCTCCGCGATAAAATAAGATGGCTAAGATTTGGCTGTTTACGTTTCCTCATCGAAACAAAAAAAAATCAATTACGATCAAAGGTGGTCACCATGGAAATGAACGTGTAAAGGTGCAGGATCAGGTCAACAAAACCGAGAGATGATCTAGATATTGAAAAGAATGCTAGTAAACATTATTATTATTAGTCAAAATGGATGTGTAATGAAAAGCATGTAAATGGTAAACATTATAGATGTTATCAGTAATGGAGTCAAAACATCAGCTTAAAACTGAGGAAGAAATCAGTAAAGTGGAGACATTGACAGTATAATATCCCAGTCATGCACTGTATAAGACTATAATAATAGCAAATATAATGCCTAGGCGTGTGTCTTGGCAGTCGTTACCATGGATTGGAGATGTTACTGACCCTGCGTATCCTAATTCAACTTAGCGAGCATTGACAGCCTCCATGTGGAGTCTGAAGATACGACGGGAGCTCTCTTCACTTCCACCTCTATCAAATACATAACACAGGTATCTGTGGGAGGTGCAACAAACTGATGACATTCCTCGTTTTGGGCAGGATAGTTCCGCAACAACGGCAGTAGCAATATTAGCAAAAAAAACGTAACAAGTCTATGTACTGAATATAATACCATTACACATGGTTTACCAAAGACCATAGCAATCTGAAATGTGGGCACCAATTGATTAAAATTGTCTCGCTGTTGGCTCCAATACTACCTACCAGAACTATGGGTATTTACATAACTACATGGGCAAGTAAACAAGCATTGCATTGAAGGCGATACAGTGACAACCCAATTAATAAGGGTGTCGCACAAATATTTGGTGGTAGGGTGTCGGACCTCATTATCAAATGCAGTTTTTTTTACCTGCTGATGGGTGTCAAAACTGACGCAAATTATTTTATACCAACAGAAGTGTTGTGACAGTAGCGATGTTATTAAAGTTGCTGACAATTTCAGAGTTGATTAGCATTAGTGAAATAGCTGTGAGCTAAAGTACAACTGTTAGTGCTAATAACAGAATCGGCAAATGTCATAAAAAGTGGAGACCTGAAAGGGTGACATTGCGTATTAAAAACAGCTAAATATGAACATTTTAACTCTAATGGATCATAACAGATAGTATTATGATCAGCTCAGGTATATGTCGAAATGAATTCAATTATTATTTTAAATAATGAAAAAGGAAGGTGCCATCTTGAGAGCGTCTTAAGATTACTCGATGGCTCCAATAACCCCATAGAGAAACTTTTTATTTCTAACCTAAGGGGTGCAAATGAAACAATAAATCATAACAATAATAATAATAACAATAATAGTAGTGTTGTGTGAAACTGGGCAAAATTTTCTGTGTATCTTATTATTGGATGTAGCAGTAGGACAATGGAGAAGCGATGCTAAAACTAACCTGCTGATGAAGCGGCAGGATTCGCAGGTGTCTGTGAATTAAGTTGAGCCATAGACTTAAGAATGCTGTTCACCGTGCTGTGTTCTCCTGTCAGCTGCACAACAACCACAATCCACATCATGTGACTCACGTCAATCAATCAAACGAGGCAGGCAATTTGAAGGCTTATCACAGAATACCAAAAAATAAGAAGTGTCAATGAATCGAAGAAAAGATTATGAGCATTTCCAAATTGGCTGCTACCACAACAAACCCCACAAACTGTTGCTTCTACCTCACATTGCTTCCATCCGGGTCACACCGCCTCTATCAATCATGTCGCAACGAGTCTTGGTTACCAGTTTAAGATACGCTTGTAAAAAATCGACATTACCTACAGGTATGTAGTTTACTTAGAGCCTGCGTAGACTATTTATGGATTAAAGACATTACTTTTTTTAAATGAAGGATTAAGAATTGAGACAAATTACTCATTTAATACAAAGTAGATAAGGTAAGTGAAACTGTGGTGTATTAGAGAATATTCACCGTGCTCAACCACACCAGTAATTAGTTATACCATCTCTGCTCAGCAATATCGTCGCCAGGAGCGTATAAAAACAACCCAAACAAAAAAATTAGAAAAATTTATGCGACATTCGACACACCTTGGCAATAATTTAATAGGTTTCTAGATAATTATAATTGCAGTGTCATGACTAGCAATAAAACCTAGCCCAAATTTTGTTCACCTCTTCTTCGTATCTGTGTGGTTAAGCCAAATCAAATTACTCAACTCCACGTACGTGACGACAATTTATTGATAGAGCAATCGTCATTATTCACTTTGGCTACCAATTACATATTGACATACAACAAGCCTGTTAATTTTTGTCACTGTGTACCATTAATTGTCTGATTAGGACTGCATATAAATACTCCACCACAACATGCTCCTCGGTATCATCTCAAATAATCCGTTGACCAAACATCTTAAATGTCCGCATGTACCGATGATCGATTGCAAAAAACGCCATTACTTACAGAATGTACGCCATTACTGATGTAAGTAATTGAGACATATTTGTCTGGGATAATGACCAGACTATGAGAAAGTACCTGGGCAGAAGAATTGACCACCTCAGCAGACCAGACTTCTGGAACCAATGCTATAATACAGCTGATAGCCTCAGAGTAAACAGTCTGCAAATGTTCGGCTTTACTGAGCTGCTCTACACTGACCAGTGCCAACAGCAACGCTCGTACTTCGTCTGTAAAAATAAAAAATGTGTAAAAAAAACCAACCAATCAGAACCATATAACGAGATGCAAGTATAACTAGTTAAAAAAAACTGACACAATTGTGGTAATAAAAATAAATTTTATAGCATAAAAATGCATGTTAACCAAATAATCTTCCATAAATAATAAATAATTATTTGAACTAATATCATTATAATTTATGAATGCCGAGTCCAAGCGCGGCATTTACCGGTACTCTATTAGATGTGGGCAGCGTATATGTAGAGTTAAAGGACTATTTACTGTATTCATATTATACATCCAGGTTAGCTCACATCTCTTCTCACGGTTTAATATTCTCCGTTTGGAGGATGATATGTAAATGGCTGACCATCACAGCTGAGATATAACCATTGTTACGCTCTGTACACTTACATAAAACACTTCAAAGTGTTCAATAAAACGGTAGACAATTTAATTCAACTTTCAACAAGACTTTAATTTTACTGATTTGAAATTCAAACAGTCTCTTGAGTTAATTCATGAAGTATATAAATAGTCTAGAATGTCCCCCGCCCAGGTAGATGACGTGGTTTTAAGAGGGAGGAATAAGTTTTGGACCTGCATGTCATTTTAAAATAGGTACAAACAAATTAGTTAGAGTGTTGAATCGGAAATACTGAACGACACTTTCGTTACTTTAAATAAATAGATGTAAAAAAATTTAAATGCGTCTGCATGAAAAATATGTTAATTAGCTCATTAAATTAATTGCGCTAATTAGGCTAGCGTAAACCAATATAATTTCATGCGAAGAAATTAACCAACATTAAGGTTGGCATACTCTCTTCCTAGGTGGTTTGGCTTGTGATGTCTCAACAAAAATAACTAAAAAAACTCAATAAAAAAGGAATTAACACCTGGGACAAAATTGTCTCCATTTGCAATCTTAATCCCAACATATTTACATTCCATCGCGTCAGTAAACACATATCAGGATTCCAACCTCTTTTACACAAGAGCCTGGTTAAAAAACACAGTGTTGGGAAGGTATGACACCATTGTCACTGCATTCCAGATTATTATCACACGCCATGGAGTCAACCCACCAGATAGATGTAATTACCCGATCTATAAAATTTCATCACAACTTTAAGCAGCGATTCAATTTAATCTCAATTTGTGTAACCTCACCCTCGATATCGAGCAGGTGGTAAGTGTCACGCAGCAGAACTACGTTCTCTACCTGGTCATATGTTTACCAATCTATGCCAGAAATAAGTGGCAAATGTTCAACAACTGACACTTTCGGGATTAATAACGCGCAGCCAAACAAGCAATGAGGGTTCAATATCTGATGCAATAAGAGTGGATACCGGATCACTTCGTCTACAAGCTCAAATTATAGCTATAGTTCATTTTTTAATTTCGTCGTCAGAAAAATTTCTCATTTTCTTTTAATGTAGCAGTGTAAAAATACTCGATTTTACAAACTTTGAGCCTTGATGCTTGCAAACCCAGATACACTATTGTCAATCAGTGGTCAATTTATTTTGGTTTTTGTAACGGAGATGGAACATTTGCCAGCTAATTTGTTTTATCAAAAAGGATCAACGTCTTTGCAATAAATTGGAATTTAAATGGCATTTGATGATTGCGTCATTTTGGCAGCCATTGTTACCTTGCAAAGGTCTTTGATAAAATATTTGGTTTTCTAATAACATTTATTTATTAGAACGGAGGCGTTTCTCAATCATAACAAACAACAACACTTGGCAACAATCCATAGCAAATATAATTTTGACAAGAAAAGCTCGGGTTGTGAGTTCACTATGAACTATACCACACACTGCTGTAACGAACAGCTATAAATTAGAAAAACTACATCGAGCTGTCAATAACTGGGAAATGATGAAACTAATTTAGTAATAAAAATTGGATTATTAATTACAACGTAGAAATTTTTGCTCGAAATTCAAACAAACACAGAAAAAACAGGGAAACGGCAAAAACGCAAGAAGTAAGCTGCACCTAATATTGGCTGTGAACGAGAACACTCCACCCTCTTTGATGCGCCCATTATCCAAGGTTTATCACACATTTGTACGGCGATATGGACACGTTTTAGTCCAAATATTGTATATTTATTAGCAATTATGTGAATATAAGACCTTCTAACTGACAGCAAATGGCTTTCGACGCAATTAAAATATAGATTCCAGTGCATATAATGCTCAACACAAAAACTTGTCACGTTAAGCCTAGGCGAAATCTACAAGCAATAGATCTTACAATCTACAATTTGTAATGTATCCAATGATGAATGGTAGGCCTTTCTCATGTAGAATTTAGTGAAATAGATTAAAACGCGAGGAGAGGATATTGAGTGACGAGTGAGGATATTGGGAGGCTAACGATAATAATGACAGTCAACTAATAAATAAGTGAAAGGAGATTAGACGACGACAGAAAGGAAATTCTTTCACAGCTACCTATTGCATCGTGACAAGATATATTTGCATAATCGCGATGTTACCACATAATGTTAATATAGCAGCTATACATTTCACTTTCACAGATCAATATTTAATTAGGAAATATTCGATCGAAGGGAAGCATATAAAATTGTAAATGAGCTGAGAATGGATGAATATAATTTGCCTAATAAGTCTTTGTTTGGTTACCAACATCAATAGTTGGCCAGTTTGCTCATGCTAAAGAATTGCAGATTATGGAAAACTTTGACAGACTAATTGCTTATGTGGCGTTTAGGCCGAGACCTACTGAGGTCTAGTCAGGAAGGAGAAAGATAATATTAGCATTTTTAATTGTTATGTAACAATTCACTTGTCATTACAAAGAACCAAATCAACTGTCACTTCATTTGTTCAAAGACCAAAATCTGACAGGCTACACTAGGAGGTTGTGAACTAAATAGGATTTAATCGCGAAACTGTATGTCTAGATGCTAATTCTGACAGATAATCATCTAAACAATCAGTCGAACAATGCCGACAGAATGAGTATGCTGACGATATACATCAATATTGCCATTCCTTTTAGTAGTTGAATGAAATTTAATTATCTAATTCAAAGCAATATGGTACAATTTTTTTGGATTAACGTTTCAATCAGCTGGTTTCTTCCTTGAGTTATGTATGAGATCACCTGCCGTTGGCATCAGTGAAACCTTCACATGGCAGAGCACCACATGGCAACATGTCTACTTACAAAACAGAGTAAACAAGGTTTTACTGCGCCAAGTAAGAAATGCCTCGGCTCAGAGTCGAGCCTGGACCATTGGAAAACCAATCCAGCATTCCGATATCAAGCTACGCCCACACCTCGTTTCCATTAAAGCAAAAAACACGAGCTTTTTTCCTCCTTTGGTGATCCAGCTATGTCAAAATGAAATATTGCTATTTTCAAATTATTGAAATCAGTAAACAAAATGCCGAGTGGGAGGGAGGAAATCTCTAATTGCTGACAGCAAAAGATATGTCATATATTGACACAGAAAGGTGACCAAATACGTCAGTGAGACAGTTTGGTGATGCTAATTGAGACACGATAATATAAGCTGATAATTGTATAATGTATGTAAATGGTTATTGGTGGGAGAAAGGGGACAGCTGTGAGAAAGTGACAATGATGACGACTGCTTGTAAAAATTATGTTAATAAGGGAAAAACAGGTTAATAAATTAACATGTTTATATTGCAGGTAGGCACTGCTAGCTGGGGCCAGCCTATCTCCAACTGTCTGCACTATTCCGGACATCGTCTGGCCCAGTATTATACTTTGTTTGTGGCAAAATATAATTAGATCTTTGGTAGTCAAGAGTGAAGACGAAAAACTTTCAGAAATTGTATACAGAAATGAAATTCTGTTACTCAGACTCTTGCACATTTCTTAAATTTAACATTTACAGAACTTGGAGTTGAAATAAAAATAAATACCCGCGTACGTTAGTGTCAATAAATCACAACCAGTGTAAGTGTCCACAGAATATAAAACACCGTAGATCTCGTTGATATTTTAGACTTTTAGTAACTACAGAAGCTTTGAATGCAATTATCAAGCATGCATGTACACATGTACACATGTCTGAGGACTTTTTGAAGGAAACGGTGGATGCACTACCTCGCATGGAGTCCAGTCTGACTACCAACTTCTTCATCTCATCCAACAGAGCCAAATCCTCAAACTTACTGCCTTCCTTAAGTGACCATTTTTTGCGCTGAGCCTTCCTTTGGTTCTTTGAAGTCCTTCTACAACAAACTGAGATTGTGAGTGGGCGCAGCGCTGCACCAGGCATTCAGGACCAACTGTGCTAACAGCAGTTCAACATCTAACTCATCTCAGCTCTTATCTAATCATTTGAAGAGTTGATGAAACAAGAGGACGAAGGCAAAACAATCAAACATTCTTTCGCTAGTATGAAGCAATAGTAGATGAATAATCAATTAGCAGGGGTTAATTCTATTGAAGTGACACATACAGGAGTTAATTCTATTGAAGTGACATGCACAAAGGTGCTAATCTTTCTACTAGTTATTTCTCCTCCTGGAGGTCTCCACGACCCCCTCAACAAAATCTGAGCTATCAGTGAACCACAAACTAATAGCAAGACAGAAAGCATTGCAACACCAGACATTGTGGCCACAAAACTAAACAAATATTTCATTTCGTAATTTTTTTCCGTCCATTTAAACAATGAGAAGCATTCGTGAAACTTTCTGGTATTTGGGACATCAGAAACTGCGCTCGCTCGGTTGATAAGTGAGCATACAAACCCGGTAGATCTGGAGTGAGAGGAGCTTACGGCACTGACGCCGGTCATGCTGCTTGTGTCAGAATACATATCAGCGTCCACATCTCTGAACTCATCTCCTGAAATACCAGCAAGGGCAATAGAAGCACATAAACAAATTTGTCACGAGCAAATACTTTTAAAATTGCCGAGTTCATGGAACACCCAAGTTTTATGACACAATACAGTCCAGTGCCAAGAGATCTCCGAGATAAAAAGACCATCTGGTATATTTCAATGATTAGCCATTAAAGTATTGATGAATGATGGCGAAGGAATGGCCGAACCATAAATACATAAGTGCAATCCAAACTAATTCATTTTAGAGAACTACCTGGATGTCACTAACAAATAATAGCTTTGGCCTTTTTGAGGCAGATTAGGTTTAACAATACGCCATAAATCGTCAGAATTTAATGAAATAAAGTGAAAAAGCTCAAATTTGATGCTCTATAACCCTTCAATGTTATTATGGCATAAAACAAATATGGCTGGGCGGATGAGAGAAGTGGTGAGCTGGCAATAAAGGAAGTACAACAGTCTAATTCTATTAAACACAAAGAGATTAAACGCAAATGATACAAGATAACAAGTTTTTTCAATTCTAATAGTTGGCAAGTGTGAAACATTTCTCTCACCTTATTGACATTACAACTAAACATAATCCAATGTCTTTAATCCCAACTAAGTAAGCGTGACAAAAAACTCCATTTGAGTAGAAATTTAAATAGACTCTCGAAAGCTGTGATGAGTAAGTCTTTAAGCTAAAGCCAAGGCAGTTTTCTATCCACCCATCGACAAACATTTTAGCGACCATAAATCTGATTATCTGTTTTGTATTCCCAGAAAATTAATCTCAGAGTATGATAGCGGAAATGTGAGAAGAACATGGGATTATATAAGTCAGCACAATGCGTTAGATAGATTGCTCTTACTGATGCGGCTCCTCTCATCTGTTTATTAGATTACTAATACCGGTTATCTCCTTTTGCCTCCAGCTTAGCTGTCGACTGACGAAACATTCGCGTTCTGAGCAGGGCAGTGTTTGACAATAAAAAACGTAGTGGTCTCCGCCTTCACGAATGAAAAATGCTCCTGCGTCGGTTTACTTTATAATGATGTCATGAGAACCTCTCCTTTCAGACTCGATTTAGCGAGCGAGTTTGTCAAATGAAATCATTTAGTTCTATTAAATTGTAAAACCAACATCACAGCTAGCCCAGTTTAATTTGCTTGTCAAGTGTTATAGCCAGCAATGGAGAATTGGAAAGAAATGGCTGCAAAATTATGAATTCACAAAAGCGTCTTTTGATCACAACAGCCAAACCAAAGAAGCAACTATCCCTAAGTGGACATTGGTAGAGGGTCATATAGCTTGCAGTCGAAGTGGCAAGGGTCATATAACCTGCAGTCGAAAAACAAGCATTTCCTACATTTTACATCTGCTTTACATTGAATCAGCTGGTTTTCGATTGTCATGTAACGTATTTGAAGGCACGTCAAGTCAAGGGATCACCACTGACATCATTACTGGCACAGGGTTACACGCTAACTTATGCAAACAAGGGCTTAATGTTTTAGTTGCAACTGCATTCCATCATGGAACTCGGTAGTAAATATCATATTTGGGTTTAGCCACCTGGAAAAGCTTGTGACATCA
Source organism: Cryptosula pallasiana (assembly GCA_945261195.1). NCBI lineage: Eukaryota > Metazoa > Bryozoa > Gymnolaemata > Cheilostomatida > Cryptosulidae > Cryptosula > Cryptosula pallasiana. Next base: position 34,933,062 of record OX183133.1, read on the forward strand.
CATTTATTCCGTATCTAATCACCTTATCGACTCTCGACGAGTGTTTTTATCATCACATGAATCTCTAGGTTCCTCGAATGTAATTACAATTTTTTGAATATTTTTCTAAACGATATCACTTCATATTATGTCTTTGGAGTGATGGAAGGTATTGGTTTGGTGCTCCGTGAACTGGAGCTGTTTGAGAGAAGCTTAATAATAAATTGTCCAAGAGCCATTAAACTGCAAGCGATGGAAACTCTTTCCGCATATCACCGAATTGATGACATCACAAATGAACACCCACTAGCCCATCACTCACTACCTACAGTGATCTCACAATAGTCTGTAACCTCTATGTCACCTCTGCGATGTGTTTGTGTACATTCAGCGTGGTAATTTATGAATTGTTGCCAGTATGATAGGTGCTGGCAATATGCAAGGCTGATTATTCAGATGGTAATAACACGGATCTTAAGCACAACCCGGACATATAGTACATGGCTACGACTGCTACGCTTCATGTGACGTCACAAAGTTTAATTCATGTACACGGGCTTAAAATATTCATAGCCATGTTTGCATTGGTTTGGTTGAATCACTGGAAGACAGTGCTGTAACATGTATGCATACATCTAGATCCTGGTAGACAGCCTTAACAGGTTTCCCTGAGGTCATCAGATGATATCAGAGCCGATTTTGTAATTCTACTACATTTTGTTACATCAGAATTAAACTGTTGGAATGCAAATGATCTGCCAAATAATTTAACGAATATTATGCAAAATCTGTTTGCAAATCCTGTTTTGATACATTTTTGTCTGCGTGGGGCCCCTTCACCAGCACATATGTATCAGGCACGATAAGTTTATCTGTCAAAAAAAGTTGAAATACTAGCTACCTGGGGTGTATTTTATATTTAAACTTTGGCAGTGCCCAAAAGTTCACCTTTCAATAATATATTTTGAAGTTTTTGAATGAGCATCGATGGACGAGTACCTCTACTTTAACTCTTTTTGTTGTTCGTTGATAGAGAACACGGCTTCTAGTTTTTGCAATATTTGAGCTTTACAAAAATCTACACCAGCATTCGATATTGAAGTGCATCATTTGTTGGCAAAATAACCCTAACTATGCAGGAGAATGTTCACAAAATGCCATGGATAGAATAAAATGGGTCAAACCGTCGTACCAATCAGCTCAGCTTTGGATCTGTTGGTTTGTAGCACCATCAGAAATCTACTTTTATAAGCCAACAAGTCTTTGGTGTCACCCTCAGTATTAGACACCAACTGCTGATACCGCTCTTCCACTGCTGGCTTCCAATCGGTCTCAACAAAATCCCGTCTATCATATTTCTCTATCTAAAAAGGAGCCAACAATCTAATTTTGAAAGCTGCGTTGTGTGAACAAGTACTGAAAAAGGTTACAAATTTTGTAATTCTAGAAACAAACTAGGTATGGAATCTGGAGGTTTGCCAGTGCAATCCAAAAATAGGGCGATAAATGGAGCTTTGCTCAGTTAAATGACTCTCGGTTTCTGGACATGGCTCATGTGACATACATGTTTTTATATTCATAATGCTAATAAATGGTGTAAATAAAAGTATTATATATAATCCACAGAAATATGTTACTACTGGTGGTTGCCTGGTGAGCATGCTCCAGCACAAAGCAGGGACAGGAGCCAAGACAGTGTATGTAGACCAAACCGTTCCTAGTAATATCTGATCCAAATTTATCGGCAAGGTTAAAAAATGAGAGCTCGTTAATCGAGCGAGACAAAAAATGATAATTGATACTATTGCCAACTAAAGAGAACTATTTTGAACTTTTTGGATTGCTAATGGCTTTCCTAAAATAGCTGGCGAATGTTATTTAGAGTCGAGGCTACCTGAACCTGCCGATGATTAAACAAACTAATGTTATTTCTTAAAGTCTGTAATAAAGGATCAAAGATTCTCTGATTTTGCAATACCTGCATCATCAGTGATTCTTAACCTTTTTATTGAATCATTGCTTAAAATGCTAGAAAAAAGAGATTCAAGCAGTACCACTTGCATTCGTATGTTTCACAATCTGAATGAGCAAGATAGCGCAAAAGTTCAGGGCACAGATGATGATGCTAGACAAGTTGACAGAGTTCGTGGTGGAGATGATCAAGTGAAAACCACTTCGTTAATTAATGAAGCCCAATGACGGCTGGATGCAAGGCCTTGATTATTTGTAATTCTTATTGAGTGAAACTTTGTTTTCCGAGTATCAATTATTGACCAGAACTGGAAATGACAAAATGACTAATTGACGTAGTTGTTTATTACAAAATTAATGAAGATACACATGACCAAAAGAAATTATTACATAACAAAGAAATATAAAATACATATCTTGATATCAAACAGTTATGTAATACACTACTAACCACAGAGCGAGTTAGATTAAGACCAAAGAAACGATGATGAAAAATTGACATTGGTGAGAAAGTCAAATGCTTACAGACCACCTGCTCAGATGTACTAAATAATATTAAAAAAAAATGCAAGGTTCAGTTTACAAATATTTGAGTGATTTTATTGCAAAATTTGTTACAAAATATGTTTTTCACAGTTATTAACCTAATGACTCGTCTTACGGAACGCGAAAAACATTTGTCAACAGTATTAAACAGTGAACGCATGATGGAGACTGGTGTTGTTCGTTGCGAATTGAATATTTGAGCTTTGTCATGAGTGTATCGAGTTATGAAACAGAAGGCACTAGCGTTGGACCGGTCATGTAGTTTTACCAAAGTCTACAGAGTGCAGGTGACGTGTTGTTTACATGTGAACGTACCAATGGGTACTCTTGCAAAATTTCCTTAACACATTCTGATTAATAATTGGTAAAAAAGAAATCTAATTATAGACTGAGAGAATTTAATGGTTGTTGATTATACTGATGAGAACATTAACTTCATGACCGAAGCAAAGTATGGAATCATCACAGTTTATGGCGCATCAAACTATCACAACAACATTATTTACATCGGTGATATTGTCTGGCAAGAGAGACTCAGTGATGACCGCAAGGATTTTATTTTTTCAAACAAACCCGAGTCACAGTTTCTAATCAAAATGAAACCTTTCATCTGAAAAACAAATCAAATCGGACAAAATTTAAAATTTGGGCCATACTATTCTTGTCCAGAATGTTATATTTAAGCTAGAACTATTAACCATTAATTATATATAACTTCTCAGTTTATTACACAATGAAAAACAAGTATTCATTTCTCCAACTAATTAACCCTCAACCGGAGTCGAGTTCTATTTTATTAAACGATGAATTAATGAAATGCGAAATAGAAAAATTGCAACAATAACATTGTTGATGTTGTTTACAGTTCAAATAAACGCCCACAAGTTATGTTGTCGAATGTGATATTTCCTAATGTGACATGGTTTCTAAGTATGCAGGGTTGATTTATTTACTTTTTATTAGGAGGTACTAAATACTTGTGTGTTTACCAATCCCAAGTTCACAAGACTGGGTAAAAAGTTGTCAACCTGGCTCTCGCTGAGAGGAGGCAGAAAAGGTTGGTTAAGTTTATTACAAACAAGATCAACTGAAAGGATATTTTCGCAGGGGAAACTACATTTATCTCTTTAGGCCACAGAATAATATACTAATTCCTCTTTTAAGCTTGACTCTTTACATGGTGGTGGTCGGTGCACTTGTGATGTTTCTAAGAGGAAAATTTGCTCTTGCTCTATTGGCAGTTTCTTCCAGATGGTTAGAGATTTGCAGTGCTTATGCTACCAAAGCATGTCATGAATTATACAATGCTACAGACTTATTGTTCTTATTAATCCAGTCACAAGTGTGCTTTTCAATTTGACTCCTTGAGCTTAACCAAAATCCTTTTGCACTTTCCGACTAAATTGATTATTTTGACGTATTTTAATCCTTTTTTTGTTTCAGACGCGACAGCCATGAATGCACAAGTTTCATGTTGTTGATCTTCATAAGATCTCTGCCAGACAACACAATTTGATTGGTTTACATTGCTGTTATATACAATAGTATATGAATTGTTCACTTCGCCCTTTTTATTATCTGATAAGAAACAATAGTTAGTGTCCATGAAACCTCATTATTTCGATTCTGGCTTTGAATACATGTCAATGGTTCGTGAGAGTTTATATCGAATGTAAACTTCTACATATCACGGACACCTATTACCATACCAGAGAGGGCATGAACGCTAGTACCAACTACCAATGTAGTGCTGGTGTGGGTAAATGATTGACCAAGAGGAGAAATACAAAAACGCCTCCTGTATTTCTCTTCTTGATCAACCATCGAGGAACAATTGAATCAGGGACAGGTAATTATTTATATATATATTATCGATACATGCACAGACCCATGTACACATATCTAATCATCCCATGACTAGCTCACATGATTTGGTAGGGGATATTCAACTCCTCCCTAAACCACACGGAGGAAAACTGACTAACCTTGATTATATTTTTAGACTGATCTTCCTCTAAAGTGTAATCCCACTGATCTTATTTTAGCGACTCACATTTTATTGTGCTTTTTCCACAAAAATGAACTCAAGTCAGAGCTACACAAGTTATATATATGCTAGACCGCTGCTTGCCGCAATGGGCTAACACGACCTGGTGTAAATATTTGATATGCTATGAAAATGGCTCACAATAATGCTGTGATATACAATTGATGAGGGCGTTTCTTTCTTATGAAACAAGTAACCGGGACCAAGAGGTTAACCGGGACCAAGAGGTTAACCGGGACCAAGAGGTGTGTATATCACCTGGGTGTAGTTTAGCTATTAGCTGGTGCTTAGCAAACTGGGGTGACGATTTTTGTGAGTTGAAAAGTTGAGACTTTTCACTTTGCGATGGAAGCCAATCGTGAAGCTCTGTGTGACATTCATAATATATTTATCTCGTATGAAAACAGAAGCACAGATTTTTTTCATCAAAATCACTATCAACTTACGCAAGCAATTTTAGAATGCATCGAGTGCACAGTCAAGCAAGGGCACTTGAAACAAACATACGAATGGTACTTATAATAGAGCAAATTACACGGCTATCACAAGATCTAAAGCTTACTCGAACTCAACTGAAAAGATGCTTGGAATTTTCCAGAATAACAAAAAAAATATTTGGTTTATTTACAAACATACAATGAGTAATTGTCAAGTTTCCAATCAAAAGATATGTTGATCCTATAGAGCAGACAACTCCATGGAATCAGGGACTCTTTTGTTTCTTACCACAAAGAATTGAGACAGCAGATAAAAGAATGCTACTGATTGAGCGGTGGCCAACACCCAACGCGGATACTTACAAGTCTCATTGCCTCACTCCACAAAGAACCAGCAATCAGTGTGGTAATCGCTTCTTCGGGTTGTTTGGCGTAAGACTCCAGCAGTATTGCAGCATCTCCATACATTCTCATTGTTTTTAGTTTCTCTAAAACAATACAGTATGTGGTGGCCATATTGTTATGGTTTGGAATCATTTCAAATCCCATGCACTGACACATGAGTGAAATGTAAAACGAAGCCACTGCATTAACATAAATATTTAATCATCTGTTACATAACAGGATTAGGAGCTCTTGTTCAGCAACCATTGGTTGGCAGGCACATATACTATTAACTTTTTAGACAACAAAGCTTGTGGTTATCTGCAATGAGATATGGCTAATGGTAATAACTCATAGTTAATAGAGCAACCGACAGAATTGTTACATAAAGTACATAAACAAATTCAAATTGGAAATACTTGTTTGGCACATACTCGGCAAAAACAAAGAGCTGTTATGTAGAGAAGGGTTTACCTACAGATCTTATGCAATAATTACCATTACGAAACATCTTCAGCGTCGAAAGATATGTTAAACTTTTCGCTCCCATTCTATGGTAATTAGTGGTTTTTTATTTCGCAGGCAAACATCAAAAAGCACATAGAAATGAGTGAATGAAAACGGACCTCGCGAAAAAGTGCGTAGAATGGAAATTTGACATGTCCACTATATCGGCAAAAAATGCTTGGCTTCTATACTCTTTGGCTTCTATAATCTTTGGACAGGGAGTTGGAAATTTTGCAATCGGAAAGTTTCCAAAAACAAGGACCAAATCCCAAAACAAACCTACACCCTTATTTGGGACTCTAACTGTTTCAAAAGAAATTTAGAGGCTAATGCATGTGGGGCGGGGGGGGGGGGGGGTCAGTAGTCGAGCTCTAACGTAAATGAACTCGAGCTGTTTTAAGAAGTGGTCATAGAAATGTCACGGCAATGGCTGCTACAATACCTGATAATCTTGTGACATATTGCATATACTCGGTGCTAGAGAGAGACAACTTCTGCAAGGATATGACACAAAGCTGCCAACTAGCACTCTCCGTCAGACAGTCTACAGCCAAACTAAAAACAAACACAACATCAATCATGACTAAAATAAACGCCAGCCTAAATCCGTTGCCTTGTGTGGTCTGCACAACCCTCGAGCCTCTTTATTAGGAGCAAAAAATGGTGGATGATAATTAAATTTATGGTATCATAAATTGTTATGTAATAAGTCTTGTGGTATATTAGATATTCAGTGAGTGCATGAGCAAGCAAACAAGCTTAGTCCTTCAACCATTCCGGTCTTGCCCGCTTAATTTGGAAGTTAGTCTGGGGGACACTTTGGTGCATTGGTGAATCAATAGCAAACCAGCACATTTACCATGATAGATGACCTCCTCTCGCGCGTACCATCGGTGGCCAGTGCATCCGAAAATTCAGCGAGCAAACAATAGATTTCGAGGAACATGATGACAATGATACTTACGGGTAATGGATCAGAAAACAAGAGACAAGGTTCAAAGTGTATCTATACCATTAGGTTTTAATGGTATAGTGCTGCTGCTAAATCATAAACTGCGTACAACTAAATAGAGTGCCGATGTTTCAATTAAAACATCATCAGGGACCAAACTCAGCTTCTCACGATAAAATGCAATCATCCTATTTTCTTGCAACAAATTTTAAATGTAGGAAGCTATAACGACAAGAATGATGAGAAATAATCAATGCAGAAAAGCGCTAAGGTGATAATAAAAGGGAAATGAAATAAGCAGATAAATCGACTTCGATTACAGATGTAACAGAAAAGCTGCTCCATATGTATACCCTTGGGCTGTAAAAATGATGATGAATTGAAGGTTTCGCAAAATGACAACATCCGCAACTCGCAGGTGCTGCCAGAAACAAACAAACAAACATGTTTTGCCAAGAAGATAAACAAACAGGACTCATCTCTTTTATGGTCACGATAATCAGGTGATCAACGTTGTGAATCACAAGATGTTAGCGTGGGCAGCCGATTAACTGCCTCTTGATTTAACCTACTTATGCTGGTTGGCTTGAGCATACAAGATTCCTGCCTCTTCATTCCTCTTCTTCCCTTTCAAGTAGTCGGCAAACGCTAGTAGCACCTCCTGAAATGTGAAACATAAAGACAATAATATAATAAATGTACGTTTTCTGTTGAAAACTGAAAACTTTTGAGCCAGAGTGAATTTAACACTTCGGTCACAAGAGTACTAAGTGTGTTATGACAATGTAGAAAGTTGTCTGATAGTGAACGCCATGATGGATTTCTAAACTTGTGAGCATTCTCGACTTCACAAGAGATCAACACATCAACTATGTGTAAAACCAGCTCAACCTTTTTCAGGAGGTGCCAAAACTGAATAGCTCCAGATCATTTTACAAAAGATGGAACAACGTAAAAATGGGAAGTAAAATCATTACCTATCTTGAGTACAAACTAAGCTAAGATATGGTGATAAATGTTATTGTTTTGTCACTAACTTTCAAGTCAAATAAATAGCAGATAGTAAACTTTTGATATAGCGTTGTACAATAAGCGATGATTTTTACAGCTTTTGATAGCCATTTTTAAACACTACTATGTCATCTGTACATGATCTCTACAACCACGACACGTATGGAGATCAGGTGATAATCAATTCTTGCAGAGCAATTTATCAAAAAAGTAATATAAAAGGTGTCTGGTCAGATTCAAGGGTTTTGGGCCTAGTTGTTAAAGACTTGAGTGCTTTCTAGTTCATTGATTTATTGACAGAGAAGTTTACGAGTAATAATAAATCTTAGAATGAATTTGTAGGTGCTACCATCTACTTACGTATACAAATCTCACCCACACCCAATCCAATACATCACTTTCTCTTATTCTTGAGATCATTACAACAATGGTGCCTTGTAGGTAGTAGACACATTGGAATAATTTATTGTCTGATTACATGATAAGATGAATCCTAACCGTGCACCCGGATATCACTGACTGTTCTTTCATAAGTGTAGGTTATGCAAGCTTACATTCCAGAAATTACACATCTGTTGGATTAAATAAATGTAGATTTTTCTAAGTAACTAAAAAATCTACATTGCGAAGGTTATTAACCGCTGAACTTTTGACTCAATGGCAATGATTATTTAAAGTAGAGAATTTTATAAAAAAAAATATACTGTTAGTCATGAGGGAAGCTTTTGTTGAGGAATTTTATTTTTGGTAGTGATTTTCACAATAATGAGAATCGCAACATTTGTAACAGTTACATGGCAACTATAACTGAATATATTTAGTTATATTTTCTTATTTTAGCTAGCCATTACACTATGTGCAAGTCTGAAAATAGAATAATAACAACAAATATTAATAAAAACAAACAACAGAAAATAATTATTATTCATTTGTATATGAAGCTACAATGCAAATGAATTTTACTTTGTCTTATTTAATCTGTAAGTCAAACAGATATGTGTTAATTAAAAGAAAAAACTGCCAAGTTATTTAATAGTAGCGGCAATCTAAAAATAAAAGTTGGGATTCAGAGTCATATTACAATTATTCAATGTCAATGAACCACCCCCATATTAAGTGAGAGTGGTAATACATACTGTCACGTATCCTAAAACATTCATAAACAGGTCTTGTGGTGCATGTCTGTATGAAAAAATTATGCAACAGTCTTCCGACACCCAAAATATCCATCACTTATTTATTCAGTAACACAAGCTCTCAAGCTATCCAAGATGTCCAGGCACCGATATTGCATATCCCACCACCTACAGCATTAGGGACTTGCCAAATTTGTTAATATGAAACTATCTTAACGCCAGCAAAAGGTGAGTCATTAACGTAAAAATAGCATGACATCAACCAAACTGACTGTTTTTGGTGGCAAATCATACCAAAAATTGTTCGAGAAATATAATTAATTAAAATTTAAGTCACTTGCTTACTGGCAGGATGTGGACTGTGTGTTAATTCGTACTAGCCACAAAGGCTAGTCATACAAAAGATATGGGGATATGACAATTACAGCATCAATCACCATCAGCCTATCCTCACGCCTTCTAGACATCTTTGCCAAAAATTTGACAGCATAAAATACTATTTAAAAGATCTGATTTTAGCGATAAAAAACCGCTGCAGGCAATAAAAAAGAAAGATATGAGTCAGAAACAGCGTGACCAAAACATTTTGACCGACATTGAAAGTAACCATAACATTACGCATCCATTGTTTGCAGGCAAAATTAGTTGGCTAAGGACTAAAAAATTTTTCACCGCACACCATACACCTGTGCCACTGTTTGAAGCGTGGAGTTTGTATCAAACCACAAAACTGATTAAGAACAACTGGTAAGTTGTGAATCACTTGTCTGGATGGCTGAGAGATCATTTGGTGGTCAATTGGTGGCACTACCAGCTCATATTCTGACTCAACCTAACGGTTTTGTGTATTCTGCGCAACCGACTTCCCCCTATACAATAGCGTCTGCAGTACGTTGTGGCACTGTGTTCCAAGTGAAAGGTAATCTAGAAGACTTAGGACTCGATGCCATGAGTCATAAATAAGACAAAATCCAGCTGACAGGCTTGGATTAGATGCTGGAAAACAAAAAATGAAAGAGCAAAAAAAAATAAAGGAATAGTCAACATATGCGGACAGGAATCTGCCTGAATAGAAATAAATATGTGCAAGGGTGCAACAAGATATCCAGTAAAGAGATTCAACCTGCAATGGTAAGCAAGTGTAACAGGATCTCAGCTTGTCTCAAGATGATTACTCACATATTTTTCATACGAGGAAAGCATTAACAAACGCATAAAAAGTAATCAACTTTTTGTTTGCATTTATTAAACTATCATTTACCACAAAAAATGCCAAGTGCCAGAGGGATGGTATAAACATGTTCACTAACAGATAAACCCTGTTCTATCAACTGTTTATTAACGGCTCGTCTTACATAGAGCTACAATTAATGCTCAAAAGATGGCAGAGGCAGACAAATATTCCAGAGACTTTATACTAAACCAGTAGGGTTTTAATAAACAAATATTAAATCATTACCATCAAAATATTATTACTATTTATGCATTGAAGGAACTATTTATTACTATACATGAAATGTGTTATAATTTCTATTATACGTATAACATGTTATTATTTTTTTATTATTATTATCGAGTGATTTTGTTCACCTCTAACACGCTTGGCAATATGTCACTGACAAAAATCTAAATATTGACTTCTGAATAATTTGCCAAAAAATCAAATCAAAATCAATAAAATAATTAATCAAAAAAGTACAGGTTTTCTTGCTTCCTAAATGCGTTTTTGGCGTATCACACTTGACATCAGCTGTATCGGTAAACTGAGAACGCTTGTTGCAGGGTTTGCATTAGTTTAATAAGCCAGGATGTTCCAATAATTATTTAAAAATGGCAGCATTTGGGTTTGCTCGGACTTTTATTGACCAAAGAAGGCAGCATTTAACATGGCCACTACGATAAAGTTATTTTAATAAATAATAATATATAAAATTATTATGAATTTAAAAAATGGACGTACTTTCCTTATATGGGAGGCATTTAGTGACAAAATGTTAGTGGCCCAATCTTAGCCCGATGAGGTAACAATGCTATTATTCAGCCATGAGTAGTTTTTGCTGAAATAGTTTAAAGAAATGGCATTGAAGTCTGAAATTTTGCTCAGCCACTGCTTGAATTTTTTAATAAATAAACCAGAGGGATTGTTTGTTCTTTTAGATGTATTTATTTATATATACACAAATACATCACCGGGGCTCTTATCACTCGCGACATACAATTGTTGTCGCTTGTAGCAGGCGACAGTCATTTCTTTTACTTATACTACTGTGATATACCACTTTCCAAATGCGACAAATTTAACTGCAATTAACTGTGACGTTGTTAAAAAACGCTTCAACTTAATTCGACAAACAGTTTGTTTTAATGCTAAACTTCTATAAACAGTTTATCAAATACTCTAGAAACTTTAGAACAAAAGTTAAAACACTAACTGGGAGACGAAAACATATATCAAGCTTTTTTGCAAAATACCACAAAATAACAGAGTGGGTAGCGGAACCTTATTTGGACAAAAATTTACTGTTTACAATATTGCCAGCCAGGCATGTTTATACAAAACACACCCATTAATGCCACAGCAATGCGACAGATTTCACCTACGAGGAGTGAGGTGTCAGGTGTGTGGACAGAAATGAGTTCAGGATGTGCCGGAGACAATCCAGAACCTAGGTCAATCATTAACCAAATAGCATCAATAATTCGAGGCATCTGGTGGCAGGTATTAATACAAACTGTCATGGAGGCGGGAAAGCTGTTATATGATTAGAATAACCTGTGGCTGATAGATTAAAAAGCAAGACTGTTAAAGGGTTGACCTCCAGATCAGTCCTCGGCAGACTGCTCCAAGGCAATGCTCAAGCATGAATATCAGTGATGTAGGCAAGGCTAGTCAACCATTTGCTCGCAAAATGATAAAAACTCTCTGATTAATGAAGTCATCTGTTGTGATAAAAGGTAATACCAGCCAATTCAAAGAGTAAAATAGTTTAATTTTTTTGGCTAATAAACCAAAATATCAATGCGCAAAAAGAATCACAAAATATATCAAGTTTCCGCAACATTTTTCTATCAGGTCAATAGCAGTGCCTATCAAATTTTCTGATGTAAAGTGATGATAACATCCACATTTTTTCACTTTATTTTATATCAGTGAACAATCACCATAGCGTTATCAGAGATTTGAAAAGACAAAACTGATTTATAGATGTACATATGACCAGTATGCACACTAATCACAATCGTGTTAGTGCAAGAAATGGAACTGGTTGCCGTGTCCGGCCGGGTCCATCCGTGTCCGTTTGTGTCATTAACTAATTACAACAACAAGCAGGATATGCCTCTAGCAGGAGATAAAAAATGGGCCAGATGAATCCTTGATGTGAGGCATTACTTGCAGATTTATTTGTGTGGACTAACTTTTGTAAAGTGTCATTTTATGAATACATAAGCGCAGATCGCTTAGTTAATTGCGATATGGGGTCGCAATTGGTGGTCAAAGGATGAGTAGTGATATCAATTATTCTATATAATATATATATATAGTGACACAGAACATCCGCTAAGTAAGCATCACGGATGGTTGTATTATATAGCAATAAATGTGTGTGCGCAGCACTGCAGAGACGGAACTCATGCAATGTAACGGAGCACAATTAAACTTGTGGAGGTATCGATCTTGAATAGAGGCACAAAGACTAGCAGACAACAGGACTTAGGAGACATCTGTATGGATAGCCCAGAACTGTCGCCCATTGCTGCTCAGCGCAGTATCGCAAGCCAATTAGAACAATCTAAATCGTAGGTGGAGCTAAGTTTTTAACTATTTGTTTTGAAGGAACATCTGTAAACAAGCAAATGGTTCCTTCACCAACATTACATACTTGGCCCAGTGCCAAATGGCTGTGCAATGATATCTAGCGTACGGAAGGCATCCTGGATGGTGAGCCGAGTTTAACTGTAAGGAACAAGTGATTGCTTACAAAATAAATTGGAAAGAAAAAAAATTGGTCCTAATCATTAGCATAATGCTATTGAAGTAACGTTGAAGATTATTTGATATTTCATAAAAAAGAAAAAAATGGCGTTCCCAGTTATATTAGCTGAAATTTCACAACAACATTATTACTGTTTGTAACTTAGAAAGATAAATGGAATTTCTTGAACCAAATTCTTTCAAAAAACAATTCTAAAATACATTATTTAATAAGGTAGGTCTGCATACTTCTCGCTCTTGTGTCTTTGGAGGTAGCAAGTCTAGAGCTTCTCTGTATAAACTGTGTTCCTTGACTAAGGAAAGCAGCTCCACAAACCTGTTAGACCCTAAAATATAAGGGAGAGACCATTGGTACAAGGTCAGTAGAAGTACATTACAGTCGCAACACAAACCCTGAGGCTTTGTCTCTGCAGTGAGTGAGTCTATGATGGCATTGTGTGACAATGGAGAGGGTTCACACCGTTGTGAAAAGCAATTCACCACAAAAAGTGTTTCATCACGAAGCAAAGATATAATGTTTGAAATAATCATTGTTTAACATCATTGTTGATAATGACAAGGCCAGGTAGTGGTGCGAAAGTATATATATTGTGATTTAGCGGCCTGTAACACAATATACCTACATGAAATGATTTAAATATGAAACGTGCCGTTTATGTAAACAAATATCTTACAATAAATATTAACACACTGCCTGACTAATATAAATAAAGCAATTATGGAGAGAAAACAAAGAAATTGCAGCAATACGCCTGCTATTGCATTGAGAAATCATAAATCGAGTTTAATGTGCTATTTTAGTCAATTTCACATTGCAATACACACTGCAATACACATGCAATACACACTGCTATACACATGCAATACACACTGCAATACACACTGCTATACACACTGCTATACGCACTGCTATACACATGCAATACACACTGCAATACACACTGCAATACACACTGCTATACACACTGCTATACACATGCAATACACACTGCAATACACACTGCTATACACATGCTATACATACTGCTATACACACTGCTATACACATTGCTATACACACTGCTATACACACTGCTATACACATGCAATACACACTGCTATATACATGCTATACACACTGCTATACACATGCAATACACACTGCTATATACATGCTGTACACACTGCTATACACACTGCTATACACACTGTTATACATACTGTTATACACACTGCTATACACATGCAATACACACTGCTATACACATGCAATACACTCATCCAAATGAAAGAATATGAATTATTTCATTATGTATCATAACATGCACCAAACTGCACCAAACTTTCTCCACATCCGCCAAACCTTAGCGGCTGCTTTTCATTCTATTTATGGTGACCTTTTAGGACTTTCAGTTTTTTTTTAAATTTGCAAAACAATTTCATAAGCGAAAATTCTCTCCAAAGCATCATTTTATTAGGATTTTAGGAGGAAGACATAAAATATCTACTTATCTATCCGTGCATAATACGCAGACTTTACAACAATGACATCTACCCATTACAGTTGGTGTCAATGCCATTGTTGAGACATCAGCAGCCATATAATCCTGTTGTACCTCATTTTATCAGCACTGATGATGCAACAGTTTTACTTGAAGAGAAAGTACGAAATTTTCTGTTTCAACACACCTTTGGGGTATTCCATATTAGAAACGAAATGGTCTCATTGCTTACTGGCTACCCAATCTTTAGATGTAAGAAAGGCCATTTTTGATATCATTAGGGTTATTCAAGTGCTGTAAGAGATATCTTTTAAGGTAGATGGTATGGGGGACAACAGACTCATTGCTACCAATTAGTGCTATGTCACATCCATTGAGAGGGGAAACGACTCTTATATGTTTAAAAATAATGGGCAATTAGTAAGTATTTAATGCAAATAGCCAGTCAAGTGACACCAACAACCTAATATGTAATGAGAGACGCGAGAAATGCAAATATATTGCTCCTGTTGACCGGATTTTTTCCAGGAAACTGAGCTTAGAGTCGAAACCCGCGAAGCAACGGACAGTTTATGTCAAATTACTAAAAATATCAACATATCACATGTAAGTGTTGGGTACATATGCGTACATATGTTGAGTGGTGTATTAATTAAACAAAGCAGGAACGACTGAATAATTCAGTCACGTCCAGTAATGTGAAGCAAAAGATTACTCATATCTTACCATGTTGGTGAGTCACCGAAGAATATCCCGCAGAAATGATATTGTTTGACACGAACGTCACAAAGATGAGTTTTTAAAAACTTGTGAGATTGAGATAAGAAAATTTCACAAACGACGCAGAAACGTAAGCAGGAAATGAGAGTTTATCATCAAACATGTAGAACTCGTTGGATGCTTTGATGCTATACTTGAATTCCACAGGAGGTTATCATCGGTGGAAAACTAAGTCGGTTCGTTAGCGTAGTTTTCTGCTTTGATATTCCGACATTGTTGCTGATAAGAATTATTATGAATAAAAAAGAATAGAGTATTATAAACATACGAAATAGCACTAATAATAAACTAAATTAAAACAAATAAGTATAACAACAAAAAATAATTATAATTTATGGGAATAGAGAATAACAAAAACATTTTATAACTCATAATAAACTTGAAATGACAATTTGAGTAATTTAAATTTTTTTAAAAAGTACCCATAGCTATTGCTAGCACCAAAAAACTGATGAGTTGATTGAGGAGAAAGGTGAAAAAGGTAAAACGTTGCCCATAAATTAACTTGAAATGGGAACATCAGAAAAAAATTACATACATTAAGGGTTGATCAAAAGCTGTTGGGCCAGTTATTAGGCAATATTGATAGAGTTACACATGGAATAGAGTTACACATGGAATAGAGTTACACATGGAGTAGAACTCATATCACTGATGTTGCGCGTAAATTTACCAATAACTCGACAGAGAAACTTGGTGCAGAAATGTCGAAGACAAAATGATGATTGAGCTGATTAAATAAGCAATTGGTGATTACTAATTATTGGTTGAGACAATAACAAAAGTTTACCACATTTGCAGATATGGGTGAGGGCTTTGGAATATCTCTTGAGGTGGCGATCTATGGTGTAGCGCTGATAGTTGGACTCCAACTGTCGGACTTCATTCAAAAACATCAGGTACTCCTTTGGATCCTACAAGAAATACCAGCAACGGTGCATTTGGTGTTTTTATTTGTTTGTACAGGTATTACTCGTGTTTAAAAAAGTTGGCAAACCCTCACGTAGCCAATAAACGCGTTAGGTAAATTTACAAAAAATCTAATATTTCAGTAAAATAAGTTAAAAAAACACTAAATAGAACTTGAAAAAGGCTATCTTCGTGATAATTACAATAAAATCTTCAGAACATACTTGGATCATTTGTTAAATCAATAAGTCTCTTGGAATCAATTTTTGGCAGGCTGGATATTTAGCTTACATCGAAACTTGCAGATTTCCCACAAAATAACTCACTAAAAACAACAAAAAAAAGTCCATTTTGCAACACGTGTCAAAATTCCAAATGAGACAACGTGTTGCAAATAATAATCTTTTGCAACATTTTAGATACTGAGAACTCTAGCATCAACATGAGTCAAACGGCTCTTTGAGAAACTTGGGTCAATTAAATCTCTAATCGTTTTCATAAACAATAAACGAAAATTGACATTTTTGTATTGCCCAAGTTTTGACAAGTACCTAATCCTCATGTAGGTTGATAATAGGCAAGGGTATTGTGATATCACAGGTTATTAAAATGTGGCAATAAATATGGTTTACTTATCGATACCAAAATGAGACCAATTACAAAAGACTTAGTGACTCCCAGAGCCAGGTGGTCCAGTAACAAGGCAAGTGATTGGCCCCGCAGTAACTGCTTAACAAAGAAGTCAAAACCACCAAAAAAAAACCAATAATCAAACATGGGGAACGGCACGTAGCCGGCGACTGTGATGATGACATCCGGCAAGAATATTTCAAACAATAATGTTGACAGAATAAAAAAGGTATAAAAAACACGACCACAAGAATGATGGCATTAAATCAAAGATCAGAGAAATACCAAAAGCAGTAAGAAGATATAATGGAGTTTTTGCCTGGTATTAGCATAAGCGCAATAAGCCATCAGCGCAGAGGGAGAGAGGGAGGACTGCCAACGCTTCAACAATAAAGAAGCCGTGATGCATGAAATATGCGCAGAGTAAATAACATTCCGATTATGTATTTATATACATCATTAATTTTTTTTATAATATCAATTAAACTGATGGAGAATCACATCTGTCAACATGTGGAAATGACGAGATATTGCCGAGTAGAATTACAGTAATTGTTAAGCACTTTAGTTGCAGTACCTTACCATCTAGATGTAAAATCGCAAACGTCAATGAATGGGGACAAACCCACTATCAACTAAATCGTCCTTTGAAAAGGACATCATCATATCACACTTGGTATTTTAGCAATGGTGACAAAGATGACAAACGGACATGTCATCTTTAGTTTAAAAAAACAACTTGTTCGCAAAACAATTATGACCATACAAAGTCGTAGGGAACTAACAAATGATGAGGTTGCAGATTTGAAAACCGTTGCACCATTTTTATTATTTCTATTCATAGTTATTATTATATGGTAATAATGGCTACAGACCTTTTGAGATTTCTCAGCGACCATCAGCACCAAATCAAAGTCGTACATGCCTAGAGCAACATCGAAGAGCTCATTGACGTCAACGAGATACATGAGATACTTGAGAGATTCGTCCACTTGGTTTTTGTCTGAAGCGATAAAGAGTAATACGATGAATGGGGTGAGAGAAATTGACTGAGCGCTAGGGGACGGCTAGGGGACGGGGCGGCTAGGGGACGGCTACACTAATTGAGCATTTAAACATTGATTGAAATTAATTATTAAAACTATTAAAGAAAAATGCACAGAACTTTGCATTGTTGTCTAAGTGTGAAAAAATGTTAACTTTTTCCAGTCTTGGACTTTCCATGTCTGCTCTGTGTACAATCCGTTACGCAGGTTTGATGAAACAACAGAAGCAAAAAGCTACCTACAAATTGGTTAACTTTTTGCCGGAGACTGATTCATAAAATTGCTAAATACTGCAACACAAAGAATCTCTCCAGTAGCTTCAGAACAATCGATGACTGGATTAAAATGGTATTTATGCAATTTCCCCTTTGTTCATGTATGCCTACAGTAAACCAGAAAACAAACACAGAGAACTGAGACCCAACCAAACACCATGGTTTGCTATACAACTGCCCCTAATTGTAACGGGATTATGTTACCCACATATGCATACATGATTAATTAGACAAGAAGAAAAAAAACAGCCGCAAAAAAGGTACGTAAAGTTGGCAGAGGGCTGTTTGGAGAGGAAGAACAGTGAAGGGTAATCATGTTGCAATATTTGAACATTTCATCAGCGCAGAAGAGCTTATCAGATGAAAACTAACGCCGCTGGTGAAGCAGCCGCCATGTTATAACAACCAGCTACGTTATAACAACCAGCTATGTTATAACAACCAGCCATGTTACAACCATCAGCTATGTTATAACAACTGGCTATGTTATAACAACCGGCCATGTTATAATAACCAGCTATGTTACAACCAGCTACGTTATAACAACCATCAGCCTATATCTTCACACCCAACTGTTATTTGGCCATCAGAGAACTGCATCAGCAGAAATCTCAAATTTGAGATCAGATCGAGAAAAGGTCTTTTAAGTTTTCTGGTCCACAAAAATATTTTAAAAATTCAATCAGCAGCAAAAAAGTTAATAAGGAATGATTTCGACACTGTAACACACCGTATAGCATGGATTAAAGTCCTTGACCTTTGGACATTTATTAAACCTGACGCACCCTGCAGAGAGTTAATGATAGTGAGTGCAGTTCCTAGCTCCGGCTCTGTCTTACGCGCGTGAGCTGTCAGAATACACAAGAGATACCTGCAATATATGGACACAAGATGGGATACCACATAAATTCTATAGAACAGAACGGACCAAAAATATCCTACGACACTCTGTGTATGTTATCATATAGTAGGTGAAGTTGAATGAAATAAAGCACAAAGCTAACAAACACAGTGGATGTCATAGCAATCCAACAGGTAGCCGACAGAGAACAAGTGGTTGAGACTCGTGCATGACTAAAACAACCAAACGGTTTACATAATCCATACCCTGCGGTGAGATAAAACAATTGTTGGAGTTACAACGAGGAAACAGTTGGTGAAAACCGCCGTGACAACATACATATCTGCTCAGTGATTGGTTAGTTGGGCTGTACCATTTACATGCAAGTGCTAGAATGCCCTTGAGGGAAGAATAATTAGATAAATCACATGAAAAAGGATTTCAAAGAGCATGAATAAACAAATCACTGTGTCCACACACATAATTAATCATGTACCCTGACCTGGAGAGGAATTACATAAATGTAGCCTCAGAACTTACTTGTCAAAGTCAATGGATGTGAGAGCAGAAATCATGCTATCGCATACTATGTCAACTTTAGTCGGTGACTTTGCAGTTTCTTGCAGCGGAGATGATTGGTCATAGAACGCCGTGTACATGGTGATGGTGACATCTTCCTCACTAGAAAGGAGGGATCAATGTTTATTAGGTGATTGAAATAGCTTTGAGAAATGTGAAGATCTGCGTTTTACCTCAGTATAATATTACCACTTCTCTCGATGTACTTTTTGCTTGGTAGTTTGCACAACAATTAGTTCAACATTTTAAACTTTCTTGCATAACAATTAGTTCAGTATTTTAAAATTTTTTGCATAACAATTAGTTCAGCATTTTAAGGTATAGACATGATGAAATTCAGTTGGCAGCTATACCTGAAATTCTCAGTATTGTCTTGCCTAGATTTACAGTGGTAGATGTCAAATTATTTAAAAGTACAGACAAATGAATGAATAGAGTACCAACAAAAAGCTGTGACTACCAGAAAAGAACGTAATAAAAAATTACAATAACACGCCGACACACATCAAAGTCGACATTACTTGTAACTGGTTTCATTAATAAATAAATTGCCTAGTACACATGCACTAAAATTGGCTCAGATCCAAAAGTGATATCAAAAAGTTATATTTACCAAGGATGATGTAAAATAATCTGGAAAACATGTTACGTTTACAATTTGCCATGAAATGTTAACAAGGAAATAGTAATTGCAGGTGATTCACTAGATATCTGTAACCAAATTCTACCTTACCACAGATCTGAAATAAATTGGTTGAGATGTGTCAGTGACTGAAGCTGCTCGATGAAAAGTCTAATATTGTCTAGAAACAATTTTCGGTTGTGATCGCATATCAAGTTCATCTTTATTCGATGTCTATGCATAAGCATGAAAGCCTGCTTGTACTCCAGCCTGCAAGAATAGAGTAAAAAAGTTCAGTATTTACTATTTTTTTGTCAGCAAAAGTGGTTTTGATAATAATCGATTCCATCTATGCCAGATACATTGTACGTAGAAAAACTAATTAATTATTATTCTTAAGGGATAATTATTAATTAGGAATAATGATAAATAACTCACTAGACAGAAAAAACTTTCATCAAATTCAACCTTTTACAAGCGACAACTGTTCGAAATTTCCTTAAACTTGACAAACCACGAAAACTTAATTAAAATATCAGTATTTCTTCCAAAAAAATTTAACAGACTATGTACTGTTGTAAAGTGCTGTCGCAATGACGGGCCAGAAAAATCATCTCGCAAACATGGAGCGCACTCAAAATCGGATGTACTGGTATATAAACTATGACTATCAAATGATCGCTTTTGCTTGGCACAGCAATGCTGCCTGGAACACTATTAATATAATCAAATAGAATGTTGAGTGTTTTTTGAGTGTTTTTTTGAGTAGTTATACTGTTTTGTGCAAGCCAGCACCAGGCCAGTCAACCAACTGCAAACTCTATCCTACCAGCCAGCCAGAGAGAACAGATGTCTACCAGTTATATAAGGGATTGTGACCTGACTCTGAGGAGTCGTTAAGTCAACAATTAATAATAAGTTTATGGTTCTTGGAAGCTTAGAGGCTAGTGAAGCCAACAACTAGAACACACAAACAGATATGTTATTGCCACAGGATTAGTTCAAAGAGCAGCCCTTGCCATCTCTCCTCTGACAATCACCAGCACACGCTCATGTGTACTTTATAATGCATATCACCGTCAGGGATTAGCCTAGATTTACGCCATTAAATATTATTTATTATTAATAAAAGTATACTATTTATTAGACAAATTATTTCACCCGATTAATTGAATAAAAGCAAACAAACCACCAGCTGAAGTTTTGTGAACTTTGACTGTTTGCTAGGTATTTTAACCGGTGTTTTTCTTTGTTTGTAGTCCAAATTGTGTTTCGTTCTATGTTGTTAAAAGTGTGCATTCCGGTGCTCGAGGTTTAACGTGAGTATTTCTACGCTAGTAGTTTTAACTGTGGATTTATCTGCCTGTAATTTAGAGTGGGCATTTCTGTCTACGTTGTCTAACGTTAATTTACTTGATGCTTCTATGATGAAAATATTTAATTGCTCAAGTCTTTGCTCAATAATCTGCGGGCATAACACGTTTCGTAACTGGTATTTAGATTTACCTATTGACAGAGAACTTTTGGTGATGCAAATGATTGTACCCCTAAAATATCGTGTCATTACTAGAAGCGTTTGCTATTTTTAATGAGGCAAATCCATGGCGTAATCTGCCATTCCATGTTCCAGGAATTCTAAAACCCTTTTCTACAAGATGTGGTAGTAAGTAATATTTAACAGCTGAACAGAACTTGACATACAACCTTAAATGGAGCGTTCTCAACAGTTATGCGATGGAGTGCAATGACTTGTGTTGAAGATTAATTGAGCCTTCTGTTAGAGGAACTGGCAACTCATGGAGTTTGGCGCAATCGCTGCCTCGATTGATTGCTCGATTGATTGTAGGCCAAACCACACCAGGTGTATCTATTTTTAGAAATTGTGGCGGCAAGGAAATGGGCAAATGAAGATAGATGATAGCCATCCCAATTAAAACTAATAGTTTTCAATCCATGTTATTGTTGAACGGATTAAACCTTCCAGAAAACACAAAAATTACAGCCAAAGAATTTTGTTTAAGCTACTTAATAGCTTTTGGCAAAAATTATTTATAGAAAAAATGGTTCAGCATAAAAAATCAAAAGGGACACCTCCATAAATTGAAACAGCTTTCAAATATTTGCAAAGTTTTAAAAGTACACCTAAATGTAGAGGAGCTATGTAAGCAAAAGGCATTAACTGTAACTGTGACCTAATTATACACAACATGAAATATGTGCCCAATAGTCAAACTGATGAAAGAAAATATTTGAGTGAAGTGCATCAGACTCCTAACAAACTCCTACTTGGAGGGTTTTACTTTTTCTGCAGCTGTTAAAATTAGTAAACAACATGGACAACACCAGTAATTACTATATATGGGTTGGTATAACTCATTGCCACATGGTTTGCACACCTACGATTGCATTTCCTTAAAAACATCAAACGGTGCTGAGTTACGAGATACCTCATTTGAGCAAAGTGTGGGTTTTTGAGCATGACCATTTGAGTGGTTGTTATTGTCTTATTGCTCAACGATCACCAAGTATTTTATAATTTCAAGTTGGCGTTGATTGAAGATAGAGAGAGATCAGATTTTGTAGAAACCAAAACTGTGGACTAATAGAGTTACCGATGTATAGAGTTACCGATGTATAGAGTTACCGATGTATAGAGTTACCGATGTATAGAGTTACCGATGTATAGAGTTACCGATGTATAGAGTTACCGATGTATAGAGTTACAGATGTATAGAGTTACCGATGTATAGAGTTACCGATGTATAGAGTTACCGATGTATAGAGTTACCGATGTATAGAGTTACCGATGTATAGAGTTACCGATGTATAGAGTTACCGATGTATAGAGTTACCGATGTATAGAGTTACCGATGTATAGAGTTACCGATGTATAGAGTTACCGATGTATAGTGTTACCGATGTATAGAGTTACCGATGTATAGTGTTACCGATGTATAGTGTTACCGATGTATAGTGTTACCGATGTATAGAGTTACCGATGTATAGAGTTACCGATGTATAGAGTTACCGATGTATAGAGTTACCGATGTATAGAGTTACCAATGTATAGAGTTTGATGGCACTTTCTATACATGCATTTACTGCGAATCAGACTAAAAAGCGCTAGGAATGAGGCATTTATTTAGAAAAATGATTTTTGAGAAAACCCTAAAACATCTTTGGCATATCACCACTTTACCGCCTGCAATCATTAATGAGGCAAAGCTCTGGGTTCGACCTTAGACCATCTACATCAAGGCTCTATCTACATCAAGGCTCTATCTACGTCAAGGCTCTACCTGTCAAGCATTTTCCTGATGGTAGAAAGAACCAGAGCTCTAGGATGTATGACTTCCAGATTTCCTCTGGGCATCTGTAAGACAACCTTTGTGCCGTCTGCAATGCATGAGACTATCCTTGACCCTCGCTCCACCCGCCTCACAGTCTCATCAAATATGTGAGCCTTGCCATCAGCCAGCTTGGTCAGCTCTGCAAGAGAAACCATTAGTTAGCTAACGAATTTATAGAATCCAAGGCTACAGAGGTATCAATCATGGCCATCTGACAGCATGGGGCTAAATATGGCCAAAATAGGCAAAAAAAAGAAAGAATATGACGAAAGCCTTCAACAGGACCTGTTGATAGCCTGCAGTTTCCGTTCTGAGTAACTCGTGTTGCGTAGCAACGGAAAAAAAAATTTTGAAGTAATTTTATCATTTTTGAAACTGCCAGAATTCAGCATCCTACATTCTGACCCGAAAAAGGAATTATGTAGAATGGGGCGATCAGTGAGCATCAGATGGCACTGCAAGTAGAAAGGCCCCTCCTCTCCCCTTCCCTCCCCTCTCCTCCCTGACTGACTGGTATAATACTTTTGATGACTACAGTCATAGAAGCGGACTTCAGACAGTTTAACATAGGCGAATGGAAAACTATAATGATAGTAACAACGATACGTTTAATAATAATAATACTAAAAAAAGCATGTGGCGGGCCAGCAAGTGTAGTAACATTGTAGGTAGTAATTGGCTCAGAGATGATCCAATTCAAAATCACTGGATCGAAATCGGCAGATTTTATAAAATATTTAATGAATTTGCATAAATGAATTTGCACTGTTCTTGACAGATCTTTTCATCAACAATAAATAGCAGTAGATTAACTCCAATTACCAATGTTGTTACTATGGCCTCATAATATTATTAGCTTACTCTTTATCATGCAACACTGCTTTATTTTAAAGCTCAAGGAAATAGGTTTTTTTATGAGATGAGCAAACCAGACAAATTTTTACACCCCTCCTGTGATTATTGTTGGCGATTGTCCGGGCATATTTGCTATTATTGGTAGTATATTAATATGATGATGCAAATATACCCTGAGCGTTTTTTTTCCATAAATTGACCGGTTTGAATCTAAATTGGCTCAATGCCAAAATTGATGAAATCGGGATCGAAATCAGATCGGTGACAAAACTGTGAATCGGATCATCTCTAAACTTATTTCACATAAGTTTTAGTAGATTGTAAGCCAAGTTTAGGCGGCGTTCACACTGGGGCAGATACAATAACGCACTGAATGCGCTATGGGCAAAACACGGCTAAGTGAACACTTGGTCTGTACTCACTGGCTGTTCAGACAATCGAAAATGAGCCTAAACACAATGCGTAAAGGGGCGTGTTCACACTAGGCCGTAATGGCCAGGAACAGCCTCTGACCTCTCCAACACAGTTTGCTGTTGATGTGCATTGTAAGCGTTAGATCTCGTTGAAGCAGTCCTACTCAGAAAAGCTGTCAAAATAATCATGGCTTTTAAATGGACAGACGATGAGGTTGGGCTTAAAAATGCAGTAATTATTTATTATGATTAAGATGTTGTTCATTAACAGTCTTTTCAGAGACTACAGAAAAATTTAATTCCGTATTGTTGATTTATTTATTATTATTTATTATAATGAACGAATCATCAGTTTTTTTACTAAAATAATAATAATTAATAGACAGCATTATTACCAATAAAATTAGTAGCAATGGTGGCATTTGCTGTTGCCAAGGTTAGAAATAACATAAAAAACTGGGCTTTGAATTACATGTTTGAAGAAAAGAATGAGCAGAAATGTTCATATTTGAAACGCTAAAACATTATTTAGTGCACACAACATAGTTCACACAGTGTCCGCAGCCGTATCGCTCCCGTATGAAAACACCTTGGCTTGTGTTTCACAAATACGACACATTTGGTCCACTTTGAATACGGTCGTTCGTGAACACTGTCCGGTTTTCTACCGGAGTTGTCTGTTCACACTACAACAAAAGCCACATATCGTTTCAGTTGCTTTAGTGAAGTGTGAACTGGGCCTTAAAAGAGCAAATGCTAGGGGCTACTTAACATCCGAGAGTGAGGGCAGAAACAGTAAAACAAGGTTTTCAAACACTCTCATTCTAGTAACGATTGATTGTTTACTAACTGATACCGGGGAATCATTTAAAAATTCGAGAGAGCTTACTTCACCTTTGAACATAGTTCCTGAAAGTTCGAAAAAGAAATGGAAATAGACAACTGCGTTACTAGCAGTAAATAATAATTATAATAGTGGAAGTTGTTTACAAGGAGGTGCAGTGAGTGAAAGCTGAGGCTTGGCTGACAATGTTACCTCAAAGCATGAGCTAACTACACCGCAATGTCCAGCCAGAGGACACCAGACAACCACAAGTAATTATATATACTAGACATAGATAAATCACTGCCCAGTATGTCTAATATATCAGAGGACAAATTGATATCTGATGGTCAAGAATGGAAAAGATCAAGTGACTGTGAAAGGATTAGCTTAAATCTGAAAGCAAAAATAATATTCTTTAGAACAAACAAATGGCATGATTCACCTGGTAACCTGGTGCAGGCAAACCGACACCAGTCAGAGTACCCTACTAATCTGTAAACTTTTATCTGACATTAATTAATTGAGATATTTTTTAATTATATTATAATCTACACAGCAATGCAAAAATCGCACCCCGGGATTGTATTTTAAACAAAAAGTTGTATTTTTTTATGCTTTAGTCAAATGTGAGTGAGTTGAAGACTGTGCCTGGGCACAACTACCACAGTTGACAACTGTGGGAGGTAGATTACACCTGTCCAAAAGATGTTAACAGCAGGATACAGCAGAAGCCAACAATGATGTCTTCAATCATATATTGAATAATTTTAGTTATCTTCATTTTATTCCGCTTTCCATGCAATGATGAAATTTTTCCAAATCATTACCAGTTTATGAAAAACTATCGTCAGATTTTGAAACAATTCACGAAACTCTTTCAAAATATACCACAAAGTATTTTGAAAGGAGAATTATTGTCAAATGTAGCATACAATTAACAAAAGAATGAAACTTTTTGCATGGTAAAATTGGCACTAGATCTTTAATGTTTCTATTTTTTCTATCTATTTATTGTTTTTTTTCTTTTTAAATATTTTCAACGTAATGAAATCTACATAATAGTACAATTGTCGAGCCAAAAAAACCATAAGTAAAAGTGGTAGTGACGCCAGAAACCTTTGGTGATGTCATAGAGTCAATTGATATAAGGCTTTGACAAAAAATTGCATTTCATAACTTTGGGTAACCGACTCTGAAACTTTCTCATGTGAAAGGAATTATTAGCCCTATTATTCTCTCACAATAAAACGTTATGAGGCACAATAGAGCACACATGATAGTGTCAAGGACACTCACTGCTGTATGGCGTCCCCCTGTTTACACAACGGATGGTGTGGTTATGAGAAGTTAGCAGAAGAAAATCATCATGGACAGCGAAAGAGGTGCAATTGGCGGCAATCTCCAGAGCGTTGACGAAGAGCCTGTACCTTTGTGAGAGGCCAACAAGTACCTCCTGTAAGCAGTGTCGAACACCAAAACTAATGTGAATATATGCAAACAACATGCTAAGTAGCAAACATCAAAGATCAGCTGTGAGAATATCATCATGTTTACGAGCATATAAACCAGGGTTTTAATAACCTTTGAACAGATTTTTGAAAATCTGCCATCTCATTTATGTCGAGGAAACGAGTTGATGAGTGAGTCTTTTAAGAGAATAAATGGACACAAATCGCTGATACTCTACATTACTGAGGTGAAACACCTCTGTTTGAGGAACCGATGACGCATGGCTCATGGTATAAACGTTAGTACAAACGTGTCGCTGATTGGATTTTGGAGTTGAATATCAATGCATATTGATGAAAGCATTTGTTTCGATTATTTAAACATAATCACAGGTTACATAATTAAAACATTCAAAACTCCTACAGCAAGCTCGACCATTTTTCACAGTCTGTTGGATATTGTTTAGTGATGACAAGCAGCATTGGACCGGTGAGAACCAGCGAACAAGCCAGACACAAAAATGACGTTATTAACATTTTGAATGTGGAAGCCAAACCCGGTTGTCATGTACAAGTAATTTATACAAAACTTGTTTACAATTTTAGAGAAGATATGTTATTTCACCATTACATGAAGGCATTATTGCCGTGCCAGATATAAAGCAAACACATATAACAAATAGCCAGGGTGATATCACATGAAGCTTACAAGAAAGACAAATGGGCATTTAAGCAGCTGCAACCCAGCTAAAGTATGTGGCAATAATTGCATCAAATGCTTGTGACCATACACTCGCAGCTAGCCACCTTCCTATGACGTCAATTATGACAACAGTTGGTGTGTCAAGCGGGAGTTGGTATTGGAGGAACTACGGAGACTCCGCTTCCTCAATAACTCTCATCAAACATCGCAATTAGTGTAGTTAGTAAACTGTGAGAGCGGAGAAAACTTGGCAGACTTTTAATGTTTATATAGAATATCTTCAATCATCGATTGACAAACATTATGATTGGTGTATTTCAAAATAAATGTTATTAGTTATTGATGAAATCAGAAAGCATCCAATGGGTCACAGAGATGGCAATCCCTGGTGATTGTGTGCTCTTGTTACGCGGTACATTTGGTGGGAAATACTCATGCCTCCAGAAATGCAAAGAATGATTTCTGCTGAGACATTCAACTGGTAAGAACTCAGTTCTCTCTCTCTCAAGCTAAGAGGAAACTAACCTGACCAGCAAATGTGCAGAGCTGTATTTGGTGACAAGGAACTGGTAGAACAAGCGGCGCCGACTCTCCGGGAGGGCAATATGCGGAATATTCTAAAACCGGCAGACAAAAGCAGATATGCAGCAGTGAATGAATGAGCATTGCTTGACACACAACAGCTAGAAACTGGAGAAATGTGGGAGACAGAGATAGAAACAGTGATGACACACACATCACAACACAATCTGAACCATGTAGAGATGCTTTAAAACATCTTGCTCCTGAGAGAGACTAAAACTTGCAGCCTCTGACTCCACCCTACACATTTGCACCGCATACACTGGCACCAGATGCATAAAACAAACCCTTCTACAACACACGCCCATATAACTGCATGCCACTTATTATCACAACAATGTTGCAGAAACTTGAGAATGGAGTGAATGAAGTTTCCGGGAGCTTATCGTTACTAAAACGATGTAATCGCATGAACACAACACACAATACACACTAGATAGACAATGCTTAATCTAAACCAACAAGATTAACATGATTACCACATAGAACAATAACACTTATCCAGTGCTGAGTCCCATAGGCGCTCACACCAAATATCTCAACAAGTACTATTACATAACAAACACTGAAAAAACCGCAATATTTTTAATCTCTTTTGTTGCTGCGTGTCTATTGGGTGCAAGCAAAACTAATTGGTTGGGCATGTGGTGTATAACAAGATTACAAGCAGTGTTTACAATAGCTAATTACAAAAAAGCCGTTAAACAAAAGGATATTTACCATGATTCTGGTAAGCCCAGACAGAGCCATCTATGTACTGCACAACTACCTTGTCTTGCCCACCACACACAGTTTTCACCCGACCAACATTTATCTCTTGCCTACAATCATTGGATGACACGCCAGATGCAACAACAATAGACAGACGCGTGCTATTCTATCATCTCTACAAACATCCGCAACATCTCTTACGTCAAATTTTAAACATTTGTCTTCTCGAAACTCATAAACGAATCTACAAGTAAAAACACCCATATTTTAATTAGTTTACGCAATAAGAAAATTAATAGGATTTTCATATCAGAGTCACAAGAGGCTCCTGTTGTGAATCTAATGGTTGGGATTTGTCCCATCATGCAGACACGCCCTACTTCTCAATGTGGCTTGTTGTCTCTATGGAATTCCACTCTAAATTGTTTTACATACCTATGACAAATCTATCGTCCAATGTTGGCTCATTAACGGGTTTGCTTACGTTGAAGAAAGGTTTTCTTAAAAGATATTTACATATTGGTCATAGGGCGGACATGTATGATACAGACGATGTAAATAGCAATGGATACAAGTGATCTTGTATGAAATGATGTACAAGTATTATACTTGTACATCATTTCATACATACATTTCATACATATAATAGACCAGTGGGGCTTGACAGAGAGTCAACAAATGACTTACAAGGCTAAATACCCCAAACTGCTGCATGATCAGTATTAGTAATAATTCAAATAAGAGCCTGATGAGTGTCTTTTCCAATTATATTATGAAATTGTATGATTTATGATTTTTGGATGCGTGGGAGGGAGTGTAAATAGTGAATTAGAGTTGTACCACGGCACTGATTTATCAGCTCAAAAACAATAAAAGCCCTGCTGATGATGCAAAGTGCCAGAAGGTCACGGGACTACATCTACCTACACACATCCACAAAAGATCTGCATTCGTTTGAACTCTGATGCGGTTGTCACGTTCTATTCTCGTGAAATCATGTTCTCTTTGCAACAATGCATGACTTCTATATTGCGCTACCATGATCTCTTCAAATGTTAGAAGAGAGCTTTGCTTTGGGTAGTTATTACATCATATTACTTAACGGAACCAGGGATTAGCGATCTGAAGATGGGCGTAGTATCATTAGTACATTGTGGTACTGCATGGCTCAGACAAAAATAGACAACCAGAAGTGATTAAAATAATGAACACACACACACACACACACACTATAATACACAAGCATTACACCCACCATGAGTTAAACTACATCCTATTAATAGCGCATTGTAAACTGCATCCTGCCAGGAATGATGCTAAAGGAAGCGTAAAACCATCGCCTAATCAATCACCAACCGGACTTTACTAACTGCCGAATCGCAGAGATTATAAATTACGGTGCAAATTACGTTGATTTGACAAGATAAAATAATAGAGTTTAAGTTAAAAAGCCTACGCAGCCGCCACGAGTTACAAAAAATCTCAAGCTTAAACGAATAGCTATGGGCTGGGTACCCAGTGGGACAAAAAGAAAGATGGCCGTCACAATATACTTACACAACATCAAATGTTGGCATGGAAGTGTTGATATTGAGCACGAGCAGGGACTCCACACCAGCTGGGTTGGTGCGGATGAAACACAGTTGGCGAGCTGTAAGCCAACACATGTGGCGCAGGGACTGCACATTCCTATGCAAACTCTCTGGACTACATGATAATAAAAGAAAACATGTTTACACAAACGGTTGTTATAATTAGAAAATGCAGAGCACATAAATTATATGCCAACTCATGAGAGAATGTGCCTGTATCACGTAGCGGTGTAGTGAGTGTAACGAGTCAACTCAAGTGCTTAGCTCTTGTCAGACAAAAAGCAAATATATAATTATTGCATAACGCATACAGATGCAGGATTATAATAATATTAGCCAAATTATGTTAGATAATGAAAATGTCAGTTTTTCATAATAAATAAATTATGGGATATGCATATTTCTTTTTGTACTGAGAAACCATATTGCTACATCAATATTTCAACACAACACGATGTAATTAGCCTTGTGATTTCAATGTTTGAGATGGGCATTGCAATTTTCCAAATGTAAGAAAACCTCCGTAAAACGCGGTCATAAATCTTTGAGAAGAAAGGAAAAATATGAGAGGACTATTTTTAATTTAAGCAATTTTCACATAAAACAGTACGAGTACATCATATTGTTTATTAATAGACATTTGAGTGAAATGTAATCAGCTGTTTTTGTCAACTCGACTAATTACTGATAGATCTATTGAAAAGTATTACATAAGTTGGTAAAGACTACTAAAATGAGCCATCGATGCAGCAACTCTAAGCTCAATACACGATTATATAAATAAAGTTAGGAGTTATCCTCACATCAGATACTGAAATAATTGAAATATTACTGAATGCTTTAGCAAGGCGACTCACAGTGAATATGTAGCCATATGTGAAGGTAAACTACATTTCCTAGCAAAACCGGTGCCACCAGCTGCTTCTAGTTTCACACATTTGAGCACTTCGCCAGCACAATCTAAAATTGCCATTTAAATTTGGTAGGAGAAGACAACTTCAACTTTATAAAACAATCATCAACAATTTGATCAAGTAAATTTATATTTTATTTGCTTGGCGACCAAATCTAAAAAGACCCTAGCAAACCTGGTCCACCTCACAAAATTCAATGCTGACAGCCTGCCAATCCATTAAGTAGATAAAAGACAATGTTTTTTAAATTAGATGATTGTTGGAAACGTTAAAAATGTCAACAAAAGACGTGATAATTAGTTGTATTGTTTAACAGAGCAAAACCTGCCAAGTATTGACACAAAATCGCTTACATCAGCCAAGTATTGTAGTCAACAAAAATGAGTCCGATAACGCATTGAGATTGACGTAATGTCCAAAACAAAATGATTGACACAACAGAACACAAAATTGCTTCAAAAACGTGAATAATAATTTTTCTGATAAAGAATGGCATTTAGAAATAACATACTTTTAACTTTCAGTCTTTTCAATTTTAATTATATAAAACATAACATTTAAATTAATTAATTAATAGCTATTGATGGCCAAATTTTCTGTGTGTAAATCAAAAACTTTGCGATTTATCCACATTTATTTTTCAAATATAATATAAATACACATATACAATATAGAGCTGCTATACTAGTAACACTGCAAAATTTTTCGCTTCAATTGACAGTAT
Organism: Cryptosula pallasiana; assembly: GCA_945261195.1. NCBI lineage: Eukaryota > Metazoa > Bryozoa > Gymnolaemata > Cheilostomatida > Cryptosulidae > Cryptosula > Cryptosula pallasiana. The sequence goes on from OX183133.1 coordinate 34,965,307, forward strand.
TGAACTGCCGACGATTCATGTTTCAATTTTTCAAAGAAATTTCATCATCTGATCTGGCACTTAATAAAGTTTTTTCGACCAGCCATGACAGAACATTCAATATGTTGTTACCAAATGTTACCTAATGTTACAAAAAATTCAAGTACAAAACAACCCCTGGAACATTCCACAGATACCTGAAGCCAGCAATGGTGGTCTAGGTTTGATACCATCTTTTGATCTAACTGTAGATCTTGAAGACAGGAATTATTATTTTACAATAATGTAGCTATTTTTAGTAAGCACTGACCGGCTGTCCCACCTTCACCTCCACAATTATCGCTTTGAAAGGGCAATAAAGGTAAATGTGGATATTTCACAACCAGCCAGAGAGTAGACAGCTATTCTGCAAGAACATGCTTAAAAAACCAAATTACCTTTTACAACCACCACAAAAACAAACCATGGAGGCTAAACCATCAATCAAAAGAGGAAAGTTAAGAGGAAATAAAAAAAACCTGTAATTGAACTTTAGTCCGCTGCTACAATAGACAAAAAACCTCAAGCATAGACATGGCAAATAGCACAAGCCTGGCCTTACACATAATGTTTGAGTCAATGCCTACCATTGTCTTTGGACATATGACAGATTATCACATCTGCAGTGGATACAAGAACAGCCATCTGGTTGTCGGAGGGACAGAAGGAGACGCTGAGAGCGTAGGAAGGTAGTTGTATGGAATAGGCACACATCGGTGGAGGCACAACCATGGAGGAGAATGGCGTCATGTACAGATTGCCTATTTAGAGGAAAGAATAAAATTTTGCAAACAAAAGGGAAATTAGATTCTACAAAACTAGCATTACTTGCAGTTTTATTAATAGATCAATATTCATAGCGCGAGACCGCGCTGTTACCATTTACATAAACTGACTAAACAGGGAAGGCTGTAGAGGAATGTGTTGGGATTGGTCAATCAAAATACATCAGAGTGTTCACTATAACGCAATGACAAGCTAAGAAAGTTGAGCCAGATACATTTCCTTTAATATGACACACACACACAATTAAAATAAATATCAATAATGCCGTATCTAAGGCAATATGACACACGCTATGCATCTATTGCAATGTTTATAACAAGATGCATATAGAAAGCCAACAGGGAACGCTTGCACGCAACCATCTCAATCAAGATCATATAAGCGTTAGTCATGAGTTGATAGTAATAAATTATTAAACGTCAACGTGAACAACCACAATTAACTAGCAAATATAAAAGAAATTTCCGTTTGGTATTTGTTGAAACAACCGTATTTCCATTGTTTTTTATGTTCTTGCAATGGATGTTTTCGTACAAACTGTGAAGGTTGTATGTTTTGTACGATGGTTAGCAGGTGCTGTACATCTATTATAGACTCTGCTATTCAGTATGCACAGCCATTTTTTGCTAAAATAAAAACGTTGATCTGGACTGTTTCTCAGCTCTGGCGCAGGGCTTCAATATCACAGGGGCTAAACTAACGACCAACGCATACAACCAAAATATCATTTACAGCCAGAGGCTAAAAAGCGGAGAGGAATAATTAAGATCTGCAGAAGCTATGACTTCCGATGAGCAGAGCTCATGGGTAGAGCTCATGGGTAGAGCTCATGGGCAGAGCTCATGGGCAGAGCTCATGGGTAGAACTCATGGGTAGAACCACCACGGTTTCAAAAATCTACAATTTTAAGAAAATATTTGAGTCTTTGGTCTTGCTAATAATTTGGTGCTTTTAAAGTGTGATTTGATGTCATTCACCTGCGCACTATAACTGATGCTACTGTTAAAGAAAAGGTAACAATCCAGTGGAGATACCATAGGACTACCATGTCTACAAATAACGAAATTTTCATTGTAGTTGTTTGGCTGATTAGGATGGGTAAGCCTTTGAATTGTGTGTCTTATAGTAATTACATAACCGTATATTGTATGTACTTAATAGCGATTGTTCATTCACAAAATCAACAAAATAAGTTCACGTAGTTACAATTATCTGTCTATTGCAGGCATTGTGATTATTTTTGAGCTTGTTATTATTATTTTTCTCATTTATTATTATACAAATGACAAATAAAATAATAATTCATCTCAGATAAGTTGCCAACACCGACTAGAGTGTGAAGTCTCTGGCACTCTCTCACTCCATTCCGTTAGATTTAGAATTTGATTTCTATCAAACCATACGCCATATATTTGATTTGAATTTTTTAGACAAAATAATCTGAATTTAACAATTAAATTTAAACTTTTCACCACCCTGTATGGAGCTAATTAAACTGCTGAAAAGCTCTCCGCTGAATTTATTAATTGAGGTAGCAATTATGAATTAAAGAGGAAATGCAAAGTAACATGGGTAGGTGGCAAAGTCAAACCTGTAGAGGAGAAGCATACAAGCTCAGATCACATAATCTCACCAATATCCGTGAAATGAAGCACAAGTACATCACTATAGACTTACAGCCATCGATGACAGCTGTTTCATGGTCAGAGGAGGGATAGCTGTTGCTTGCAGTCGCCCAATCAATGCTATATTTAGTGAGTGAACCGCTCGCACCAAGTATATATAGTAAGGAGCCATCCATGACATCCCAACACACATAAACTGGTTGTTCATCTACTTGAGAGAACTGGAGACTCTGCTTCAAGTACCAGTGATAGTTGTTCATAGTCCAGCATTGCACTACAAGACGTATGTAACGTACCTAAACCCAAGTACCAAGTACAAGTTGGTTGTTGCACGGTTTTTTGGTTGAAGTGTTTCCTTGTAAACCACTCCTTCCTCTTAATAAAAGATAATATAGCATTCATTGATATATGGCTGGTCATGACGGCAGTAAAAAACCGCTGGATGGGCGACCATATTACAAAAAAAAAGCCAAGAATGCCACTAATGGTGTGCATCTTACCAGATGTCTTTGATGATCCAATTTCTTCAATCCAAACACAAAGAATGTTCGATTCATTGTTCCATAGGACTTCCCTGACCTGTGGTGGAGTGGTAAATCACAACACATGCATTTCATTGTAAATAGAAATTTAATTACTCTCGATATGGATATATTAGCATTATTCTAGACTAGAGATTGTTACGAGACACGGGGGAACAACTCTTAATAACCAGCAAAAATATCTACTAAAATGAATGTCATGCATGCAGCTGCACTTTTGACGAGACGAGAAACACTTGTTAATAATATAACTTGCTCTAAAAGTGTATGAAATAGATTATGTAAACATCTGCTTGATAATACTTCTTCTTAATTTAGACTTGAAAAAAATATTAGGTTCTAAATGCTTTGTTTCAATTTCCATCAACAAAAAACGGCATTGATTAAAAATAGCAACACGAAGCTAGCGTGACTCAGCAGTGTCACTATTGTTTAGACATAACAAACTATTTACAGCTACCGATTACTAAATACTATGGTTGTCGTGTCTGTATGACAACTTTCAACAGAATGAGGAACCATAGTGAGACGGACTGAGTTTAGGTTGTCCAGAGGCAATGCTAACCTTAACAGTGTCTATGGAAAAAGGAAGGGTGAACTCTCCATGTCTAAGACCATTTCTCTCGAAAAAGATTATATCGTGTTTGTTCTTGTGGGTTTGAGAGCTGACGATAAGATTACCCGACGGCCTACAAACATTAAAGATCATGTGACATGTCATGTGATGCGTCACGGTAGCAAGGTGGCACTAGTTCACTGCAACAAATCTGTTGCGTCTTTCACTACGTTAATTTTTGTGATATTTTCAACAATGTGATTGGAGGATACATTAATTTTAATATAGCTTTGGTTCTTTGGCAAACTATTTCGGTGGATTATTGAGGCATCAATCAGTCAAATATGCATCCAACAACTAGTACTGCTACCAGTGCGTAACAACAAGTAAAATGTGGTAAGTTTGGAGTTTGCAAGGTCAACTCATTGCATAACAAAAAAAACCCTTAATGTCGGCAAAATAATAGTAAAAAATTAACAAAGAAGTAGATTTTTGAATGGCAACTGTGATATACATTGAGAATGAGCAAATAACCTGACAGGAGCACTTCTTGCTCAATAAAAAAAATGGAACAAGACAAAAAAATATGGCGGCAAAAAATTAGTCAATAACCTCCAGTCCAATGAGTGCTCAAGACCAGTAAGAGGCTCCGATGTCGAGTGTAGCATTCCCTCTCTAGTCCAAACTCGAATCTTTCTTGTTCCAAGCGCAGAGTCAATGGCAGACACAACGAAATAGCGGCCATCGCCGATCCATCTGTAACCAAAAAAAAAAGAAAGAAATTCAACAAATGAATTTAATATTAGAAAGAAAACTATTTTATGCTTTGTCTCCCCTTGTCATTGTCTAACAAAACAATAACTATGATTTGTTTTCAAACAATTCGTATGGGATTTATTTAGTAAGTAACATAGTTTATCGGATAAAAAATTTCCTTTAATCAACCCTGGTAAAGGATTAAAAATAACAAAAACAGGAGGAATCACAAACTACACAGTGGCAGAAAGTCCTGTTTATTTAGAAACTAACTTGGCAACCAACAAAAGTCAAATTAATTATATGTGACAAGTGATAGCAAGTGATAGCAAGTGATGGCAAGTGATGGCAAGTGATAGCAAGTGATAGCAAGTGATGGCAGGAGGATGCGAGGATAGAATGGAATAATAGTGGAGGGACATTGTATCACGTATTATTTCTTTGCTTGGATATATGTACGTACCATACAACCTACTCCTTGTAGTAAATAAATAGGCTGAGATAACAACCGACTTAAAATGTCTGAACAGAAACCACATTTTAACCAAAAATCTACCCACATTATATGTTAATTCTATCCCAACATTCCAAAATGTGCAAACTGGAATGATTACAATTCGAGAAAATCATTTATCTCCATCACGCGGCAGAATCCGGTATAAAAGTACATGTTAGCAAAACTACTATGATGTACATAAGTGTCAAGGTGAAACGATGACGGCACTAGGCATTAGCGGATTCTTCAGCACCTTGCCCTGAGGGCGGACAAGTTGTAACTGTTGAATAAATCACCAAAAATATGCCACCACTTATCAAGCTACAAGCAAAGACTGGTTTGACATGTTGAGTTAAAGAGTCGTTCTCTCACGATATGTACAAGTTGCCATGTTTGGTTTTAACCACTTTCTACATTTAAACGAAAAAATAAGCAGAAAAAATCACAATTTTGAGGACAAATAAGTAAATGCTATTATAAAAAATACACTAATGCAACAAAAGAGGTTCAAGTTATGTAAGATGCTTTAATAAAAAATAAATAAATAACTATTTGATGAGCTTGCGTCAAAATAATTTATTCATTTTTTTCACAAACAAAAGTTACCTAATTCTGGGCTTTTTATCATCAGTATTTCTCACTTCCACTTGCACCGCTTCCTTTTTAACAGCTGCTTGTTTGCCTTCAGATCCGTGAAACTGTGTCTCTTTTTTACCCCAGCCAACAGTTACCAGCTCAGCTGTTAATATACAGGATAAACAGGAGTTCAGCAACTCACCAAGGGACGCAGTTGACTTTAACAACCAGTCGCCGACTAGATTCTTTTTACAGATTGGAGAACAACAAATAAATAGTTTCGATTCTATGATTCAGCCAGTGAGTTGGATGTCGTGCTCAAAATAAGACACAGATTGGCCAATAAAATACGTCCAGCAGTCAGCAGTAATGTGCACTGTGTTAGTACTATGAGCTACATCAGCAGCGAATCACACGCATTTCCAGGATTGAAGGACGAAAACAAAACAGTTGTTTACCTAAACTGCAACCACTTCAAATTTTTATCCGTGTATTTTTGGTCAAAATCACTTCAAGTAGCAACTTTGATTGCAATAGCATGGCATTTCTTAAGACCCTACAATAATTGTATTTCGTTTAATTGAAAGGTATTATTTTCACATCTGCTTGAATGAACCAACAAGAAGGTAAACAAACCGAATACTATTAGTTATTACTGTAAAACCAAATAAAGGTATCAAATAGATACTCCATAGCACTTTCTTAGCTTGCAACCTCATTTTGGAATCAAATTGGTTGTAAGAAAGTTGGTCATGATGCTATTGTTAGTTGGTATAAGATTTTTGAGAGGGTAGACAACTTCTAAACATTGATAAAACAGCTACGCAGCATGACCTATAACAACACACACACGGCTTTGCACACAGTTAACAGTAAGAATCGTGGTATATTAGGCGGGTAACAATGGGGTCCGGGCAGTTTTATAGGCAACGCTAGTAATGGAGATACCAGAAGCCCGCTTGCCAAGACCCATACCCTTAAAACAAAAGTCCACTCATTTTGACAAAATAATCAAATTGTTTTATTCCCATTTACGGCAGTAGATAGATATGGGTGTATAATAATTACTATGCGCCGTTAAGCTAAATCATAACAGTACATTGCCGCTGTGGAAGCAAGCCACAGTAATTCACCAAGGGCGCACCCACATTAGTTTACGTTGGGAAGCTCAATCAAACCCGAAATATGAAACTATGGCTCAACCCATGAGCGTAACATTTAATTGTTTTTTTCAAGTAAATAAACCAAAATATTTTTAAAAGGCTATATTGATCCCTTGACCTTTCTTTCCAACATATTTTTTGCCATATCAGCTGCTTAAAATGTCACAAATCAGAATAATAGTCAAGTAAGTCGTGATTTCTAATGATAAGTTAAACGATAGACTATTCTACATCCGGTTGCATCGCTAAACTTAAACTACTCTGCCGGGATCCCATTATAACTACAGTAATAATAACAATTATGCTTAAAAACATAAATGCAAACAATAAAAATAAATTCATATTATGATATAACTACAAAACGACCAGAAGAATGAGCAAATAAGCTTGACATCACTGCAACAGGTCAGTATATGAGCATATTACTAAAGCAGGAGACGGGAGTTATCTTCTCCAAAACTGATAATTGTTATGAGTGATTTGGCAGGACTAACAAGACCAGCTGATAATGCAAACTGCCTTTAACAGTCAACATCAAGAGCACAAGTGCCAGTGTCAAGCCTATGAGTAGAGCGTGATTGACCTAAAACCGCCTGCGCTGAGGCTGCAGTTACCGGGTGGGTGTTACTTCATTAGATGTAGTGTTGTAGTGGTTCAGCTCCACAAGTAGAATAGACTGCTGTAGTCAATGGCCTGAGCCTTAAGCTGTGTATTAGGCATAACAAGTACCATACCACATATTATTCTCTGGTCTTGATACAAGATTTCAAGTAATTGTCTTTCCATGTTGCGCATACCAAAGAGAAGACAAATCCACAAGATACATAGAGAAGGGGCAGGGGCATATTTGTATGACCTAAGTAGTATATGGGAAAGCAACAACTTGCTATTTACAGATGAAAAGTGAAATTTATGTGAAAGCTACAAAAGAAAGTAATGACATGCACCAAAATTTTTGTTTATTTTATTATAATTAATAGAAAAGTCAGGATTAAATCCTTTCAAGCTCATCCTTTCATTTCCATATTCGGCTGAATTTGGTTTGTTTCAGCCTTCAATGGCCACTTAGTCGGCACTCTCTCTAAACCATTTTTAATTAAAGCCCACATAAAAGAGAATTGTTGCAGCGAACAAACAAACAATTCAAACGATATACAGATCAAGAGAAGACAAGTTCTGAACATGCAGATGTTACCTTCACCAAAGTAGTCTGTAGAGAAGGGGAAATCCGTAAGAGGCTGCAGTTCAGGTCCATGACATACTATGATATAGACACGAGCTTGCTCCTGTTCATTAGACTGAGAGAATATAGTTAGTAGTTCACCATCTGGACTCCAACTAGTAGCTGCTATCCCTTCACCTATAGTTCCTACGCACTCGACCTGTACATGTATTATATATACTTGTGTAATATATACATGTGTTACATATACTTATATGATATATACTTGTGTAATATATACATGTGTTACATATACTTATATGAGATATACTCGTGTAATATATACATGTGTTACATATACTTATATGATATATACTTGTGTAATATATACATGTGTTACATATACTTATATATTATATACTTGTACTACGTAGAATCATAAATTATTACATACGTTTAAACACACACAACAATTTTTGTAGTAAATGTGCACACAGGATGAAACACTTGACAAAGTGCAAGTAGATGCCGTATTACTCGATGTACCCACATTCTGTCTTGCAGTTATTATCTCAGTCAATTATAATAGAAAACCCTACTGATCAAACCAATGATCCAACAACAAGTCTAATGGTGCAAGCGTTAGCATGGTAACAAAATGAAAAAGGTTCCATTCCCAGCGCGGTTACCTTTGAGCAGGGACCCACAACATCACCGGGTCCAGCTTATTACCAAAACAACGACTATAACACTTTTTTATCATTAAAAACGAACTGAACTGCATAAAATGATAGCACTATCTTGATTGAGCAGTAATGTACTATAGATAACAACTGGATAAGGGCAAGGGGTTATAACAGAGTCTGTGAGACAGCTGTATGTGTTCAAGTTCAAATGATTTTCAATGATCATAGCTTCTCATTGCTGATTTCACCTGGTCAAATATCAGTGTGAAATAAGGTCATATCTAACTTGGTTTCACGCACCATATTGCATACAAAGAGCAAAAAATGAAGGATAACCCCTTTCTCCATTTTCTTTTAAAAAACTGCCACAATGGCAGATGTGTGCATTGAGAAATTACACCAACAAACTGAAACCTGCTAATGGTCAGAAAAATTATGGACTGGATATGGAGTTGTCTGTTTAGAGTCAAGAGAGGAAAACTGAGAGAAAATACTTGTAAAATGATAGGATATAGATCAGCTGACTGATCAGCATCAACGTTTTTAGCAAAACATCTATGTGTATGGAAGGTTGCAAAGAACAGCGAAAAGGAGACAATAAAATGACAAGTTAAATGTAAATAATACTAATAATAATCATGAGATAAAATAATGATTATAATAAAAACACTATTAAAGGAATAAGCAACTTCTAAAATGACTTAGGGTAATTTCCCAATAAGAACTAGACTACTGTGGCTGATGCACACTTACATCGGAAGTGGATGACCAAGAGAGGATATCTCCATTAGAAAGGGCAATACACAATGACATATCGTCCAGCCTGTAGTGTAGACTGACTATATAGTCTGGTGCTGTCAGCATTCCCGCTGACTTCAGGTCCAACTCCCTGACCACCTAATAGTGTATGTGCAAAAGCATAGCTTTAGAACCAACAAGCAAGTTCAAAGGTAGAGCTAAAACACAGAATATACACTCATACATGCAACCACAAGCTAAAAGCAATCACTAACAACTTACAATCTTGCTACGCATGTCCAATGCGACGACTCCATCATCAGTAGCGCAATAAGCGCACTCGCTGTCGCTGTCAATCGCCAAACATGGGGAGTTCAGGCAAATGGAAGGAAATATTTTGTCAAAATGTAAATAATCAACGATGCTGAGATTTCTCATCTCAAGATTTGGCTTGACCCTAAAACAACGATTAACTCATCAATATCAACAAGTAAAACTGTGTACATCCTTGTCAAGAAACAACCCAAAAGAAGTAATTAAAAAGAGCCTTGCTTGTCGTATTACGCATCATTTAATCTCACAGATACACACATAAATGATTATTCTAAAATGAATTACTCTAAAATGCTAAGTGACTGGCAGGAGCTTATTCGCAGGAAACTAGTTGAAAAGCATTCATAATCGTCAGAAGTCAACCTTTCATTGTTGAGATAGTACAGTTATGACGTTTTTTTTTAAATATTTCGCGGAGTATAACTTATAAATAAAAGTATATTTAACAGTAAGTGTTATACCTCGAATGAGATGACATTTTAAAGACTTTTTGTTTTCAGAAAAAAAAAGAACACCTTCGGTCATATAATTTACTAGCGGTAATACCAGCAGTAGTCAAATACGCCCATCCGCTTTGTTCCCCCCCCTCCCCCCCTTCGCTCTACACATAACCCAGCTCAACTTCTCGCTCTCCACATTGCTCTACTACCGCCCTGTTTCACCCCTGCTGACTCTACCCACTCCACCTCTCCCTTTTTCAACTTCTCAACTTGATGAAAGACACTAAAACAGAGTGCTGACAGTTTTTTCATTAAGGTGCATGTTAAACTTTACTAATGGTTTGCATCATGTTAATTGCTGCAGGCACAACCAACTGACAAAAGTAAAGCTATAAAATAATGATGCAACCCATGCATACTGGAAGAAAATAATACAAGTCATAAACCAACATGAATTACTTAGTCAACACTCGAACGATCTTTTATCAACAAAATGTGGTGATTTTTTATTTGTCTCCCTTGAAATTAAGCAAAAAATAATTTAATCCCCAAACATCTCTGGATTGAGAGCTGTTTGTAGAGCAGTCTTCATTTCTTTCACAGAAGTGAAACAGGCAAACATGCTTCCGTCACACAGATGATTAGATAGATTCTTCTAACATTTACATATCTAGACTTTTAATCAAGTATTGGACAGTACCGCAGCATTCACAGTGAGCCAGATATGATAAGTAAGAAGCAACTGGTGTAATTAAAAAAGACCAAACTAATAATAAAAATGACACAAAAAAATAAAACACTGGAAGTGTGGCCACTCCATTCATATCCGAATCAACCAAACCCACTCTCAATACAGGTACGCCAAAAATATTTTAGTATTTAACATTTAAATCATCCTCTGAGAGCACGTTTGTTTAAATTGGACACCCTCACTTTTACTACATGAAACTTTCCATGATGATCAACTTATAATCGTAACTTTTTTTATTTCAAGTTCAAAATTCAAATGTGAGATGAACCTTTCTTACTCAACTGCCCATTAGCCAACATCACTTTTTACCAAATAAACATGAAATACTGATATTTTGGCCGGATAAGACTTCATTAGTAAATGCATTCATCCCAAAAGTTAGCAATAAAATATTATTAATCAGGCTTTCACATTGACAGCAGTTGTTTAAAGGAGGTTTATGTCACACCTGGTTAGCCTGAGAGGTCCAAAGCCAAAATTTTGGCATGAGTCTTGAATTTCTAGAAGAAAAAAAACTAGATCTACAAATTGACAAGAATAAACAGTTTCATAACGTAATGAAGAGTTTAGAACAATTATTTTTGAAAAATAAATACTTGAATGATTTGAGTATTCATATTCAGAATGTTTATTAGATTTTTTTAGCATTTATTCAGAGAGGGTTGAACTTAGATGAAAATGGATGTCCATATTTTTAATATTTATTATGAAATCAAATTTTCTTGTAGAGTTGTAGAATGAATTTTGTTATTACAATGCTTGTTTGCTACTAATCATATAAGGCTAACTGAGACAGCATGTTGCTGTTCATATTTATTGGTTAGTCTTGGTTGGCTCCAATGATGGCAGAAATTGCAGAGATTGAGTTTAACATCCCTATAATTAGGAGTAACATTATTAATTAGTGTAGTAGTATAGTTACGTACTACCCGCGGCTGTTTATTGTAATTGTTGATCATAATGGTATAATTACATATTATTAATAATTACGCAGTATAACAAATAATATTACTAGCAATTATTAGAACTATAATGATTACTGGAACTATCAGTATTTTGAACAACTTCAAAGAATAATATATGTACATATCAAAAAATATCTGAGCAAGTATTATTTCATTTTCATAAATTAAATTAATTAATTCAATAACAATAATTTATTACTAACTTAGGTAAGTTTTTCATCCAGTAACACATACGAAAAAGTAATAGTGAAAAACAGGACGGCACATAACAATTGTCCAGTTACAAACAGGAAAATATAATTCACAACAAAAAAAACAGAAATAAAAAGAGTAGGAAAGTTTAATCTGATGATAATAGTAGACATCAAGAGAAAAGAACAGTGGAAATAGTTCCAAGGGACAATTGTGTATATATGGTGTTTGAGTAAATGTCTTAGGCTCATTCAGGGATGGCTTTTACCCTTTTTCAGTTTACTGGGTTGCAAGAAACAAAGATTGCTGGTAATTTAAATTGAGTGATTTGAAAAGATGAAGATTGAGGCGGTTGCTATCTAATAAGCTGGGCAGTATGTGTTGGATTCTTATCAGAGGTTTGCGAGGTGAGGTATTGAAGAACTTGTGTTTCTGGATATGGTTAAATAACATGCAAGAATTGGACACTGACAGGAGGGGGAAGGGTAGAGCACCCATTCCATAGATGTGGTGAGAAGAGTTGCAGGTGGATAGAGTTTTTCGATAGGGTTGTGGGTTCGAGTTTAAATACAAGCTAGAGATTTGTTTTTTTGGAGAAAGAGGATGAGAGAGTTAGTGATTTGACTTGGACTCATCAATGAGTAGTGGTAAATGTGATTTACATAGTTGTGGTGTGACAGAAAAAGTTGTAAAAGAATAATTGTTTTATTACACCAGTAATAAGCAATCATGAGATGGCGTATATTATTGTAGATTAGTTCAAGGTTATATGAGACTTTGTGAAGTATGTTTTGGATGTGGCACTTACAGTGAAGCTGAAAACGTTGGTTGTTGTTGAGGGAAAACCAAGGATTGTTTTAGCGCTTGCTAAGTTTTTTGGCGATTGTTTAACACATACTACCTCGGTATGTTATTGATAATAAACTTCTTTAGTCTTGTTTGCTGTTTGTGGATACATTATTATTATTATTATCAATTATTATACATATATATTTACTATTATTATCATAATAATAATAATATTTTTCTTTCGAATGATCACAGCACACGGGTCCCTGGGGCTTTTCGCAAGCATGTTCTTTCAACGGCCATTTATACTATAATAAAATATAGTATATAGTATAAATCATAGTGGGCCATTGGAAGAACATGCTTGCGAAAATACCCAGGGGCCCGTGTCACAGCAGCAGCAGCAGTAGTAGTAACACAACGAACATCATCATAATGTACAGGAAGAACTGCGAACTCTAGTTGTATTGCACATGGTTACTAGGGAAACGCTTGGACTATTATTTGTAATATCTAAACTCTTACCTTTTCTGTATACCGCTATTTACTCAAGAGTATAAATTGTGAACAAAGAGATGTTATGTATGTAGCTATCAATATTAATACAGCTGCGAGCATTTAGATCAGCAGTGAGTGTTATCACCGAGCTGATTATTATTATATTCTTTTGAATAAAATAATCCTCAACACTCACTCAATTTCTTACTTGATCTCTCTCACACACAATAGCGACAAAGCTCTGCTACTCGGAGGAAAATAGCTATACGACCTACTGTCGAAATAGCTTTACATCGTCTGAGTGAGTAGTTGTTGACACTACAACTACACAGACTTGCCTGACAGGCCCTGCCATCCTCCTGGCCTACTACTATCAGCCGGGCAATGCTGATAGATTGGCAGTGATTAGGCCAGACTGTCAGCAAGCCTGCCTGACAACACAGACGGCTCTGTTTGTGCTAGCCTATGAGGTAGTGCAGGTAGCTACCAAGGTGACTGGCAACAGTCAGTCATCTGCACAACAATAAATAATAATAATTAATTAATTAATAATAATAATAATCGTTGTTATAAAAGGTTTGGGTCAAATACTAGGTAGCTGAACAACAAAAACATGACAAAAATTAGCAATAGCAGATTTTCCTTCCATGGTGAGTTTATGCAGTCAAACAGAGCATGGTGATCACGATGAAAAAAAAACACACACAGAAGAATCCCACAACAGTGATAAATAATAAAAAATGATGAGACCAGAAAACATTTGCAGTTGGTTCGAGGGCGCTCTGTTTATCAACTACTATATGTAGAATACATCGCGCTGTCGGCGGCACTTATACTAATTTGGAGCGTAAAAGTCGCCTTAATACACATGGCCAAGACCTATGTGGCCTAAAAACTTCACAGGTCTTAAAAAAATAAACAATCTTAATAAATAACTAATGCAGTTTCAGCGTCAAATTATAAAAAAAAATCTTTTCATGGAAAAAACAGCCAGCAATAAAAAAAAAATAAGGACCATCAATAAGATTGAAATTGCCCGGTCCTACCATTCTACGCTTCCGCAGCTTTTTGGGGCCACTCCTAAAGCAATAATAATTTTCACTAATTTTCAACTTTTGTTGACTAGTTCTTTTTATACAAGGCAGTGTTACATCTTATAATCAACAAGCTGAAATATGGTAAGTAATACAATATATGTATGTGGTTGTATATTTTTGATTCGTCTTTTTTGTGCTATTTTATTAATTACTGTTACAACAGCTTCTTCTTACGCCTATTATAATTATTATTATTATTTATTAATAATAACTATTATTTATTTATAATAATAATTATATTTATTTATTATTATTATTATTTACTTTACTGCTACTACTACTACAGCCAACAACAAGTTCTACATCATTATCATCATGATAACAAATGATAACAGTACATATGTATAATTATTGATCATAATTATTGTTATAATCATAATAAATAATAAGAACCATGATGATGTAATTATTATGGTAATAATGGATGGTAAATAAATAATAATATAATAAATAAATGGTAGTTATTATTATTTATTATAATATTATTATTATATTATTAATAAATTAACTCATCGAGTAGTTGAACTAATCTCAGATCTGGCCAGGTGCCACACACTCTCTTCTTACCCGAGAAAATTTATGGTTTTCTTATTCTAAACAACATTTTATTGTGGATCTTCGATTTTTTAACCAACTCTACTGGAGACAGACTGAGAGAGTGGCTTTACTGGGTTCTTTTTCTAGAAGCCAGGCAGTAACTTCAGGTGTTCACTAAGGGTCAATTTTATGGCCCTACACAACACTGTTGTTTTTTATTTACGTCAAGCAATGACATTTCATTGCCATTATCATCGGCCATTCGCCAACTTGCAGATGATGCATTTATGTAGCTAGCACAAGTGCAATTTTTATATTGACATTTTTTTCTCAAATAGAGCATCAGCTTTTAGAAAAAATTTGTTGTTCATCCATTAGTGCCAAAATTATTTGTGTCGCACCAGTGGTTGTCTCAGAAAAATAATCGAGAAAAAGTACCTTTGCTTAAAAAAAGCAATGTTTTGTGGTCGCACTATCAAGCATTGCTGACAATGGTATTGTTACAGTGAAGCGAAATCATTGACGCGTGACGATGTGTGGCAGAAAGTAGCTAACGGTGCGGTGTAGAAGTTTTTTTATTTACTTGAATATGGCTGTCCAGTAAAATTATTCTTTGATAAATAGTATACCACTGGATCGGTAAAATAACAGAGAACTTGAATGACATATACTGAAAGCTTAAGGGTCCATCGCGCAATAGGAAATTGCCGATTTACAATGCATTTTCAATCCATTAATTTTGAAGCCCACAGCTATGTAGGCAGTGCGATGATTGGCTAAGCCTATGCGGTAAATTGTATTCACTATATACCTTTTTAAATTTTATTTCTAGCAGCTTGTGGCCCCAAGTTATTAGAAAATTAGGCACGCAGGAATATTTTGAAAATTCAAAAAACCATGTTTGACAAATTTACATATAAATCCTTTGTCATAATATATGCTACGCTGGCGCGAGTTTATTACCCACTAATTTATGCATTTAAACATAAATCGTTCTGACTCAACAAAACTTGTTCAGAAAGCTTCACAACTCTTGTTTGATAGGGCCCGTGAATGGAAGATGAATAAATTTCAATGCTAATAAATGTTCAATTATCACTTTTGAAAGTTTGCATGGTGGGCAGGTAACATACCTATAGTATATCATATAGTTTAGATAGTGTGGTGCTCAGAGTAAAAAATATTGGGATATAACTATTGAAGATACCTTCAATTAGGATTGCCATTGTAATGAAAAATAATTGGAGGCATGTAAAACTTTAAGCCTCCTACGTCGAACCCTACCTTGTGTATGTACCGCCATAAATAAAAACTATTGTGTACAATATTTTATGTCGGCCGGCTACATGACCCCTTTTTGAATAAACATCAATAGAACAGATGAAGTTATTAGCAGCAAAATTTTGTTGGGACTTGGTTTACTGACCCCCAAAAGAAAAATCAGAGAATGAAGATGCTTTCTTGAATATTGCGAAAACCACAAAATCCTCGTGTTAGTGAATTATATAATTTTATCACCAACTGTTTTAAACATTCTGTACACATTACCCGATAACAGTCTATGAGTTACTTGTTGCTCTCTCTGCCAACTCAGGAACAGGTTTTAAAAGTTTTGTTCCTAGAACTGCGAGATATATGATATTCTGATCATATATGTTAGTTAATGGCTTTTTATGGATTATTTTATATTTCAATCTCCCTCACTTTTTCAAATTTTTAATCACCTCTTCCACTTCTGGTCTAGAGGCTCTATTTTAACCAGAATAGTAGTAAATCATTATATGATTATTTTTGTTTATTATTTGTTAATTAGTAACAGCGATAATTATAATAATATTGGTAATACTAAGTAACTATGAACGGTAAATATTAATAAATAATAAATGATGAATATTGAAAAAATGTGAATCGATGTTGATGATGAATTTATGACGCTATCATCATTGCGATGAATCGTCATTATTACCATAGTAAATTATTATACGTATATTATTTGTAATCAAAGGAGCAACCACAATAACAATTGTTAGTAACATTGGATGATGCTCTATTTAATACTGCCTTCATCCCCGTACTTCAATACATGACTTGAAGATAGGGCCTTACCACAACCCGCTGCATGACAGATAACTGCAGAACCAGACCCTTATGAAAACAACTGCTCTAAACATGAAGACAGTAATATAGAACCATTCAAGTTACGTGTTAATCCACCGCTAAGTTGTAAAGTTTCTAAAGTCATTTGAATAATAATTGAATTAGAAGTATTTTGTGTCCTTTAAAAACTGCTAGCCAAGCATTCCGTCTCAATTCAAGCTAAAAAAAAATTCATACATTTATCGTTACTATTATTATCATCATATACAAAAAACCAGTTGTGAAAAGTCTTGAACGGTATTGTCAAAAACTGGTGATCAGTAACAAAATATTCACTGACGGCAAAGACGTACTTCGTATAACAAAATTATGTGACATCAGAGTTAAGTTAAAGAAAGAAATTAAAATTAAAAAAACCTTCAATTGCCGACCAGAGATATTTAGGAGTAATAGAAACTGATGAATTTGAAGGAAAAAACACAGAGGAATTGAGGAAACAATTAGAAAAAAGGATCAAAAGAGTGTTGAAATAAAAATTGGATTCGCGAAACAGCGTCTATGTAGTAAATGCGATTTTGAGCTGCACCACTAACTTGATTGACAACAAACGAGCTTTAGATCATGGACAAAAAAACACTGAAGCAGTAGCTGTGAACAATTCAATAGACCCTAAGGCTCGATAAACAGTTTGACTCTCTTGCATATTGGTTGTGACACGGTGTCAATAAAGTAGTGTATGCAACTGAACAAATGTAGTTGTGAGATTAGGCTTGGAGAACAAATGTGAAGAATGATTTTAGTCTTATATGGTTTCCTAAATGAAAGGGTTGAGATAGAACTAAAAGAGATCAGCAGAAAGGATAAAATGGAAGGATGGCAATCCAGGGTGCTGAAAAGACCCTATTATACTAAAACAGGCATAGTAGACATCAGCTATTGGGAGTTCTTGTAAAAAAAGTTGATTGAAGAAGGAACATGGTAGATTATTGTTAGTCTGCATTATCCGTCCCCAACCAACATCTTCGTTTCTTGATAATCATCTTAGTAAGCATGTTAAAAATATGTTAAATGTGAGCAAAAAGACATTAAATGATCACGCATGTGCTATGTGAATGTGAGAAGCTTCCACTAAGCGATGATAAAAAGTGAATAATTGACGAACTACTGCCATCATGGGAACATTGTGCAACTTCAGGATTTCAAAATTCCGAAAACTGGTGTTACCGGAGAGCTGAACCAGCTCTTGAAGTGGCAACAGCTGGAAATTATCAAGTCAGATTGATTGAAACTACGTTACCTGATGTTGTTATTGACAAGAGAAGTTCTGAAACTGTTGAAAGGTCCATTCCTTTACCTGTCAAGTTTGAAGTCCAGATGGAGAAACGTCGCTGACTTTAACGCATCAAGATTTAGCACTGCAGGTGATGGGAATGTGAAATGCAAGAGCAAAGGCATCCCTATTGCAATGGCTTTTCTTGGTGCTGAATACAGAATAATTTACCAGTTAGCTTTATTGTGAGTGAATTTGCAGAGAATTATCATAGAGGCTTGCTGAGGAATATACTGGCCATCTCCATGCAGTGGCCTAGACCGATGGAGATGTATTTACCAGGTTGCTTGTTGCATGTAGATCGTGTAACTAATTGTAACTGGTAAACAGGCCAATACCACTTCTACCATTTTTGTGTATTGATAAATTATTGTATTCTAAGGTGATTTTTCTAGTGTGTTTCTACCTGACTAATCACAAAACTTACCTTGCAATATGATGTGAATATATCCTACTGTTTGATGCAAATCGACTTGTTACTTATTCGTGATATACATACATTCTACACGGCAGTAATATTAATGATAACAATATTTGTTTTCGTTTAAATTAATTTCCACAGTTTAGCCTTACCTATGGAGTGGCAATTATCACATTTTCTACTGTTTTAGTCGCGATCTGGAGGCTTGACAGAAGATATGATTGGAGGTAAGCATAGCAAATCATTCCCAACTACGCAGTAATAGAGAGTGGCCAGCCAAACGCTATTGTCAGTTTTTCAATTGAGATTTGAAATTACCTATTTCCAAATACCTGATTGAGAATGAAGCTCAGCGAATGGTGCTCAGACCTTGTCATTTATTGTACTTGATGTTATCTACTACATAAGAACAGCGACACAGAGTGAATGGGTGGCATTTGATAGCTCTTGTACAAGCGTTATCTCGCGTGAGCTATGTACTTGTAGAGTACCAAGAGACATTCAATATATTTGACAACAGAGGAGACCAAAAAGTGCATGTCTGGCAGATTGGTGAAGTGCTGAGAGCTTGTGGTCAAAACCCTACAGAAGCTGAATGGAAGAAATATATGGGTGAAGACCAAGGTGGGTTAATATGGGTGAAGACCAAGGAGGGTTAATATGGGTGAAGACCAAGGTGGGTTAATATGGGTGAAGACCAAGGTGGGTTAATGTGGGTGAAGACCAAGGTGGGTTAATATGGGTGAAGACCAAGGTGGGTTAATATGGGTGAAGACCAAGGTGGGTTAATATGGGTGAAGACCAAGGTGGGTTAATATGGGTGAAGACCAAGGTGGGTTAATATGGGTGAAGACCAAGGTGGGTTAATATGGGTGAAGACCAAGGTGGGTTAATATGGGTGAAGACCAAGGTGGGTTAATATGGGTGAAGACCGAGGTGGGTTAATATGGGTGAAGACCGAGGTGGGTTAATATGGGTGAAGACCAAGGTGGGTTAATATGGGTGAAGACCAAGGTGGGTTAATGTTTTGTTTGTAATACTTATGGTGCTTGTGTTGTGGTACAGTATCATTGTACAGTGCTGTGTTGTACAGTGTTGTTGTACAGTGCTGTGTTGTACAGTGCTGTTGTACAGTGCTGTTGTACAGTGCTGTTGTACAGTGCTGTTGTACAGTGCTGTTGTACAGTGCTGTTGTACAGTGCTGTTGTGCAGCTCTGTGTTGTACAGTGCTGTTGTACAGTGCTGTGTTGTACAGCGCTGTTGTACAGTGCTGTTGTGCAGCTCTGTGTTGTACAGCGCTGTTGTACAGTGCTGTGTTGTACAGCTCTGTTGTACAGTGCTGTGTTGTACAGCGCTGTGTTGTGCAGCTCTGTGTTGTACAGCGCTGTTGTACAGTGCTGTGTTGTACAGTGCTGTGTTGTACAGCTCTGTTGTACAGTGCTGTTGTACAGCGCTGTTGTACAGTGCTGTTGTACAGTGCTGTGTTGTACAGTGCTGTTGTGCAGCTCTGTGTTGTACAGCGCTGTTGTACAGTGTTGTGTTGTACAGCTCTGTTGTACAGTGCTGTGTTGTACAGCGCTGTGTTGTGCAGCTCTGTGTTGTACAGCACTGTTGTACAGTGCTGTGTTGTACAGCACTGTTGTACAGTGCTGTGTTGTACAGCTCTGTTGTACAGTGCTGTTGTACAGTGCTGTGTTGTACAGCACTGTTGTACAGTGCTGTGTTGTACAGTGCTGTGTTGTACAGCTCTGTTGTACAGCGCTGTTGTACAGTGCTGTGTTGTACAGTGCTGTTGTACAGTGCTGTGTTGTACAGCTCTGTTGTGCAGCTCTGTGTTGTACAGTGCTGTTGTACAGTGCTGTGTTGTACAGCGCTGTTGTACAGTGCTGTGTTGTACAGCACTGTTGTACAGTGCTGTGTTGTACAGCGCTGTGTTGTACAGCGCTGTTGTACAGTGCTGTGTTGTACAGCTCTGTTGTACAGTGCTGTGTTGTACAGTGCTGTTGTACAGTGCTGTGTTGTACAGCGCTGTGTTGTACAGCGCTGTGTTGTGCAGTGCTGTTGTGCCATGTTGGTGGCTAACGGTCAGCGAATTGCATTAATTACAGAGAGAAGAATAAACTTCAATGAATTCCTGCCCGTGCTTAAAGAAGTTGCCAAGAATCGAGACACATCACAGCCGGAAGACTTTATTGAAGGTTTCAAAGTTTTTGATAAAGAACAAAATGGAACCATTGGCTCTGCCGAGTTGCGTCACTTACTGAGCACTTTGGGTGAGGTTCACATGTACCTTTGTTCAACATGATGTGTAATATATTTATTTCATCTAGAAGCCTCTTCTAGCGCTTAATTTGGATTTCAGGTGAGAAAATGACCGAAGAGGAATGTGAGCAGCTATTCCAGGGGCAGGAAGACTCTCAGGGGAACATCCACTATGAAGGTTTGTGACATTATGTGTGACTGTAGGTAGTTACATTAGGTGACATTATGTGTGACTGTAGGTAGTTACAATAAGTTTATTGAGATAAGAAGCCCTTTATTTAGGTAAGGTAGCTCTGTGGTATATGCCTTACATTAATTGTGTGATAAGCAATGGTAACTCATAGTTTTACTCATTGAAAGGAAGTTCATCAACGTATTATAAGTAATAACAATGTTGTCTCAGCCAAAATCTATTGTCATTAAAATAAAGTTATCTGAGTCTATCAAAGAAATGCGTCATCTCGTTAGCCTAAATGTGAAACTTTGCTATTCACTGACTTTTTATTACGTTTTTGTCATTAGTAAAGTTAGCCTTGTTGCCTCTGCTGTCGGGAGGCAGTCGGGTACTTGTCAGAGCTCCCCTAATGTTCCCTTCTCCAGATTTCATTACTGCTAATTTTTACTTGTACTTTATTTGATTGATGAATGTATTTTAGAGTTTGTGCGCCATGTTATTCATCAATGAGGCTCACAGGTAGTTTCATTCTCCGTCCCAGTGTGTTGTTTGCTTCGTGCTTTGCTGTTACTATTGAGTTACTGTGGAGCTCAGGCTATGCCTATCAGGCCTCCCTGTACAATCCATTCCTATCGTTAGTATATTATTGCATATATGAAATGATAAGGGCTCCAACAACTGTTTAGCTCACCTGCCATCCTCTGTGGTCAGGTATAACCTGCACTGGACAGGATCAGTAACAAGATTTCTATCAATAGACAGTATCGTTCGTTCGCTTCTCACTGCTCAGTTATGTAGTTGTTGAGATGGCGCGTACTGTGTCATTTTAATTAGAGTGCCATTTTATTAAAGTGCCATTCCTAATCAGAGCCTTTATTTTTAAAGTATTCCCCAGTTATTTCTCTTGACTCTACAACAATAGTTGGTATTGTTGCTAGAGAGATTATCATTTTTTACTGTTGAGAAAAGTGCTCAGTTGGATGGCCTATGGCACAATTAGTCACAGAAGTGCTTTCAATGAATTGAAATATCACCTCCAGCAACCCCAGCATAGCCTGAGCTCCCCAATGCTTACCTCTTCTGTCATTACATACTCGCTGTCAGTGTCATATTATTCTTTTGTTGTTCAAGTTTTTATATTTATTACCTTGTAAATGGATTGTATGTCTAAGAGATAATAAGCTGGGTTGACTAGAATGCCATGCTGAGTACATACTACTACAACACTAGTTATATAAGTTGTTTCCATTGCTTAGTTATGTTGAGCACGCCCCTTGCTTTAGTATTGCACACCACATGCTTGTAGTGTTGTTACAGTTTTATGCTTTAGTTGTCCCTAGTAAACCTGGTTGCTTCCGACAATGCAGTATCTATTTAGCATGGACAAAGTTATGCGCGTTTCACATTATTAACCCTCCAAATGCCATATATTTTTATAATTTGGAGTTGCCCTCTCTACAAGATATAAGAATATCGCGCTTGAGGTTGCAATATTCAGGTTGCACCATAATTATTTGGCTAATGTTGTTTCTGTTCATACCAGTCTCTTATGTAGTCTATGCAGGGTAAATTAATACCTTTCTTTCACTGAGGCATGCTATACCACTCGGTTGACCCTGACTTTCTATTTTGCAGTTAAAGAAAACAATTCTCAATTATTGATCGCGCAGATTGCTTTACTATTATTGCTTTCACCAAGTTATGCTTGATGCTTAATCATTTACAAATCCACAGTTGTCTCTTGATGTCTGTAACATTTGCTTACAAGCATGTAATCCAGGGTAGATAACTCTAATAAGATATAGAGGCATTTTTTATTGAATAAGAAGTAATTTTGTTACTATATTTCTTGCGTTCCAACTAGCGGGCAATCTTAGATAGTATGATGTATTCTTAGATTTGGCGGTGTCCTATAGCAGTTCTATACCAATTTCTAGAATATATATGATTTTGTAGATTTGGTGCAGAAAGTCGTGTACGGAGGAGGAAAGTGATGTATTCTATTTAAACTCTATCCCACACCCTACAATCTCAGATGACCTCTTCATACCAAATTCATTTATTAACGTGTGCTCCTTGTTGCCATAGATGTAGTTATTGCCTTTCAAATGCTAATTTTATATAGACTGCTTGGATTTCGTTGCTAATTATTAAAGACTATATTGTTTCCAGCGCTGTAAATATTTAGACAAAATTCATTATAGCCTAGTTTGTGTTGATGACATATATTATCTACGCACGAACTCTTCTTAGTGTATGCGTTACATAGCGGAGCTGTTACACCTCTTTTTATATAAAAGCCTCAAAACACACACCTTACATTTCTTCTGCTGTTTCTTGCCAGCAACACAAATAATAATTTCATTCGCTGTGTATAAAATCACAAAGATTATATTTGATGCAGTTTATTTAAGTTATCATTCACCAACCTGATCGTTCATCTATAGGAAAGTGGAAGCTACGATTGTATTTAGCATGAAAAATAGTTTGTAGCTTCAATTAAAATGAATTAAAAAGTAAAGGAGCATTTTACTGGTACAATAAATAAAAGCATGAGGTGGAATTCGCACTAAATTATTAAAACGAATGCATTATATAATTGAATGAACACCAGCAAGTAACTGGTATAAAAAACACCAACACTATATATCTAGTACAAAAAGAAACAAAGCAAAGCCAATGCATATAGAATATTCTGCCAGCAATATCAAAGCTGTGCTTAAGCTGCACTAGGGACCATTCTATCAACTACAATATCAGTAATAATAAATGATCAGTGCAGCACTTTAAAACTTCGCTCAGTTGAAACTTTTGTCAACATACTGTGTAAAAGATCATGCACTCAAATTTGTGTATGACAGCTGAGAAAATGAAAAAAAATGGTAACCGAAGTACATACATTGACATATCACATAGAAGTATATATTAAAAAGGGTAATGAATAGAGTGCTTGTGAGACGGTTAGTCATGGGCAGCAAGTACCAGACAAGAAATGCATGATAGCAGTCACAGTACAGCACTGGGTGCCACTAGGAGCCGGCGACAGGCCTGCCCTCTGCTCTTTTGATGTATAGGTTTAACAGTTTCATCTAAAACATACAACAATCATGTACACCTGCCCTGTTACTGCCCTGTTACTGCCCTGTTACTTGAACTACTCTATCACTTCAACAACAAACAAAACCAAACTTATTTTTAAGCTGCTGCATTGAATCACTCAAATGGAAGATAGAAAGCCCAGCAAGTCATCTATTCAAAACAATATCATATTGAAGCCTATTAGGGCTGTGCTGAACGTGTCTAAACTTCTTCCCCACAGATAGAAACAGACTTTGCTTAAAGGTCAATGAGCTTACAATTAAACTAATACTGACAACCCATCTAGACAAAAAACTTGTTAAATCACTAAAATGATGGTTTGTACAGTGATTACTTGTAAATGAACAGAATAAATACTATTATAGACACAGTATTTGGTGTTTGATATATCATGGCACAGTCTACACAGCTCCTGGTAATGAGAGGGGGTCACTATTATCGCGTTTCCATTTAAATGTTCAGCTTTGTGCCCAGTTTCCATACTGTCTAGTTACATATAAGTCAGTTTGTTGCGCCCGCAGTGTATGAAAATATAACTTTGAGCGATGAAAAGTGAAACAAGTACATAGAGCAGACCTTGC
This sequence comes from Cryptosula pallasiana, assembly GCA_945261195.1. Taxonomy (NCBI): domain Eukaryota; kingdom Metazoa; phylum Bryozoa; class Gymnolaemata; order Cheilostomatida; family Cryptosulidae; genus Cryptosula; species Cryptosula pallasiana. The sequence continues at coordinate 34,989,978 of OX183133.1, forward strand.
TGCCAGTCAAAGCTGTCAAGTATGGCTTGAGATCGTCTCCTATCTTCATATAAAGAGCAACCAAAGCAAAGCAACTGGCTTTTCGGCACGTTGACTCGTCATGTTCATAGCCCTACGAAGGAGAGGAATGAATGACACAAGGAAGTGAACTCTTCATCTCACGGCTAGTGTGATACGATGACAGAAAAAAGCTGTCATCAATAATTACCTTAATCAGTCCGGGAGTTAGACGATGAATGATCTCCATCAGCCCTTGGCTACTCATCTGTTCAATAACCTGAGTGAGAGTCTTTATAGCTGCCACACATAAGGGGTATTCTAATGTGTCCGTAAGCTTTGCTAGCACCACTGCTGAGTGCTCAGGCTTTAAAGACTTAGCCAAGGTAGCTGCACATTCCTCAGCCGCGCGGAACACCTGAACGAGTAGACAACTTTGTCAGCAAAGAGTGGGAAAGTATTCCTAACATTTTACCCAAGGAGAGAGTGAGCCAGACATAAGCGATGAAAGACAAAGATCTCTAACTTTAAATGAAGAGCCAGCTAGCTGTGTTGGCAGATCAGTGAGCTCTGAAGTAGTCTCCAATACTGACTCAGTCCACTCACTCACTCCCAACAGCTCACCAACCTTCATACGTGTTAGGTAAGGAATAACGTACCTCTTTGTTAGAGTCTTTGTGAGCTTGTATGACATTGAGTATGGTGAGCTCTGCATAGTGATCAAATCTGTCAGTCTCCCACTTGATCAACTCGCGTAATACTTGCAGTGCCAGAGCTCTAATCAGCGCCTGCACACAACAGAGCACACAACTTATACCAAATGTGTACACACTTATATTGAATGTGTACACACTTACACTGAATGTGTACACACTTACACTGAATGTGTACACACTTACATACCCCCACCATACACTATATTTGCTGCCAGGCAATGCAAACTACTACAACAGATATACCTTTCGGACAGTTCAAAACTTTCATGATAGCATTAGTTAATTTCATCAGGGAATGGTAAATCGAACTAAACCAAAAATCTATGAAAAAAGAGCTTTGAACAGCTTTCTCTGGCTGAAGCAAACAACAAACAACAGAGTTCATTGAAGACTCCTACTAAGCCAATCCCAGAATGCCCCAGTTGATATAACTCAACTATGACCTAATTAACTACAACTAGTCAGTCAAAGACAGGAAACAGCTGCTATCGTACATACATCCTGGTCACCAAGTGTCTCCAGTAGAAGTAGCAGCAATGTCTTGAAGTGCTCATCCCATCTGGCACCATTGTTACCCTTCCTGGCCATACATATCAGATCATCCATAGCTCTCTTCCTCTCTTCATGCCTATCAGTCAAATAAAACACATGAATGAGGGCTGTAACAAACCAACCGAGCAGACAACTCCTAAACAGTTCACCTAAAATAGTTGTGCTCCTACAAACAACTTTTACCAGTACTACAGTATCGCAATGATAGTCTGACAGAATAAAAAACCGATACCAATTCAGTCCTCAGATGTGTACAGTAGCCAAATATATCACCTAACGGCCTGCTTCAAACTTATTCTATGTAAACATTTGGACTGCTTTACACTGTAAAATGGCATATATAAAATAAACACTCATACAATCTACAGAGAAATGAAAATTTGTGTGTCAATGCATGAATAACATATCGCACAAACCTTTCATCATGGTTTGATAAATCCTTTAATATTCTGCAGAGAGGGTCAGCAGGGTCAAAGGGCATATCTTCGTCAGAGTCATCGATGAGAAATTCCTCACCAACGCCTGGTTCCTTCAGTTGCATTCCATTCTGTAAAGTACAACGCTCGATGACCAGACAAAATTACATCACAATACCATCAGTTTGAGGCGACTCTCTGTGGCCCAACTAACAGTAACATCACAATACCATCAGTTTGAGGCGACTCTCTGTGGCCCAACTAACAGTAACATCACACGGACTCTTTTCTTGTCTATTATTTCAAGCGTTCAAAAATTCAAAGTTGAATCTTTAGATTTATTTCCTTAGGAATTTAAACGTGTGAAGTAATGTATATGGGAGTTGTCTTTTCAATAGACCAAAAAGCTATCGATAGGTGTTGCATTGAGAATAGAACCAATAATATAACGAAAAAGCAGAAACAAAGAAGGCAGGAGAGAAAAGAGGAATAGAGCAGTCAACATACAGTATTGTTAGACTTGTAGAAATGAGAAGTAGACGAGTAATTAGATGGTTTATAGGCAGTCCTGCTACTCAAGGGGGAGTCTGTACGTACATCTGGCAGCGAGCTCTGTATGCCGCTGTCTTGTGACGTGCTGTCCCTCTCTTTAGTTGCCTCGTCACCTTCAAGTTTACTAAACAAACAGAGCACTGAGTATAGCAAACTCCAATATACAAATGAGCGAATAGACACAACAACAATATGAACTGAAATGACTAGCATGCATTAGATTAGCTGTGGTATATGTATACAGATATATGATGCGCACCCAGACAATAGCCTGAGTGGCAGACACTCGCAGGCAGAAAGAGTGCAGGCACGTTGTATAGCAGGCCCATGCATACAAACAAGTAATAAACAGTCATAGGGTAGCGTGCACAGCCCAATAAATAACAATCTGTCTGTTATACACAGTATATACAAATTGAAATAGATAAGATGAAGAAATGAAGGGTTGCATTATTAGAGGCAAAAGGCAATTGATAGGTGACCGATAGCACACCACAGTAAATGACCTGTACTCATACCGTTGTCTGAAATAAATGATAATGTGAATAATGAGTGAAAGAAATCGGTGGTGTTGAAGCAAAGACATTCCAGAGATAGAGGTATAATAATAAACTAGATAAATTACGTATAACTATCAACTAGAGGATGTATGTAGCGCAATGCATTGTGGGTTGGACAGCAGCATGATTCCTCCTGAAGCAGTTTGAATTTTAGTCGTTAAATTTTAAACATTTAAGGTTTTTGGGGTTTCGATATAAACTCTCCGTAAATAGACAATATGTCTTTAATCATAATCGCTATCATTTATCATGTAATTTATAATAAAATAATTATTTACAACGAAAGTATAGAAAATAGAACTCTAATACAATTTGGCTCAAAGTCAATTAAAAACCACTAACAACGGAAAGAAGAAAGAAATCACACTGCTGCAGTAGAAATAACAAAAAGACAATGCAAAGAGACACGTAAAAGAGACAGGTAAGGGAAAAGAATGAAGTATACCTATTGATGCTCAGGTTTTGAATGTCAGCAGTTGTTTGACGGATGGATTTGAATATTTCATCGGGGTTCATTCGATGTGACGTGGGAGTACTCGGTGGATCTGAGATGTTACTACTGTTTGATTGATAACGAGTTCTGCTTCTTAAAACATAAGGTAAGGAAAATATGCAACACAAACAGGGAGATTGCATTCTCATCAAGCAATGAATGTAGAAATAGTTGGGTCTATGGATAACATAGGAGAGATGATGAGAAACTGCCACCAAAGATGACTGATTATGACTGAGCTCACCGTGGAGAAGCTCTGGGGTTTGGAGAGGTACGCTTTGGCCTAGCTCCCATCTGATTAAGTGGATTGACTGGGGAATCTAAGCTATCCGTCAGACCCTGTACATGTGCAGTTAGCACCTTGTGCGCTGTATTCTGTAACGCATACAGTGGTACTGTATCAGAGTCACTGAGCATGTAATGATGTAAATACAACTCCATTTGAAGTAACGACTAGACTAAAACAGTATGCAGCTAGTTTATGATATATAGCAGGTAAAAGTATTGTTTTCTTGAGCCAGTAAGGGTAGTTATAACATATATGACAACAGTAAAGCACTGCATACCCAAGGTGTACAAGTATATATGTTGTGATGCCAATGGTATATATATATGAACAGGTACCTGCATACCCAAGGTGTACAAGTATATATGTTGTGATGCCACTGGTATATATATATGAACAGGTACCTGCATACCCAAGGTGTACAAGTATATATGTTGTGATGCCACTGGTATATATATATGAACAGGTACCTGCATACCCAAGGTGTACAAGTATATATGTTGTGATGCCAATGGTATATATATATGAACAGGTACCTGCATACCCAAGGTGTACAAGTATATATGTTGTGATGCCACTGGTATATATATGAACAGGTACCTGCAATGGTTTCTCTATTAAAGATAGCAGAGAATTCAGCTCCGGTGGATTGAGATTAAACATGCTGCCAACAACAGACCTGGCAGCAGATCTAATCTCTGCTGACTTGGGCTCCTCCACCCATGATATAATTTTAGACACAGCACCCCTTGTATCTGTATTGTTTATGAATTCACTCATCTCCATCTGCTGCACCAGCTGATAGAGATAGTGTAGGTATTGCAGCTTTACCTGCAACACACATACACAATTGATACATTTGTGTGCGCGCAGCAAACAGTATCACATGTCTATGTACAACGATAAGTTTAACAAATGTATTCAAAGTTATACAACTGGGGCAAACAAAAATAAAGATTCTTATGCAGACAAAAGTGCAAGAAATGGGGTGACAAATCCAAATATAACATTAAAGCATTCCAGCACTAATCACTTTTTTGTTGAGTTTCTGAATATTCAAGTCTTGAGCAGCAGATTGATGTATTAAATAACCCTCTAGGCTTACTCAGTCCTGATTTACAAGCTTACCAAAAAGCCATTGGCCTCAAATGCTCGTCGCATCAGCCGAAATTTAGCTTACTATAACATTCATTGATTGCCGTGTACGTCATCTTCGGGATGTGGGCGTGGTCAGTTATAATAAATAATAGCAAACTTTTATAAATGAAGTTACATCGTCTGCGTTTAAAATGAAATCTGATTGGGCAATTCATTTAGTCTTAGGTCTGATGAAGGCCATTGCAACAGGAATAAAGAATCCTTACGAAGACACCCCATCAAAAATGGATTCTAAGAATTATTGTTGAGATTTACTATTACGCGCCATTTTTTTTATCTAGCTTGAAATTGCACGCTGCACGCATAAAATTGGAATTAGTGGTTTCTATCAATATGGATGCAATTAGTGCACACACATCGTAAACAAAATCAACGCTTGTTTATTACGCAATTTTCTTATGTGAAATGGCAACAACAAGAGACAATTGCGGGATTTGTCAGGTTGTCTGTCCAATGTGATCACAATCACAAGGATCATCTCATCTTATACTCTTTACATCAATAGGATAGAAAAAAATTGTGCTTCTTTTGGTGAGTAAGGGAATAATAAATGCTATTCATACAAGAATGGACAGTAGTATGTTGGTAGAATAATAATAAATAAATAAAATAACAATAAAAATAAATAACGGGATCTGATTGGTCAAATAAATACTGCGCAGCAAAGAAGTAAATACCCGAAGATGACGTCAATTTTAAGCAGTGTAAAAATTGGCGAGCATTTCTGGAAGGGTATTTTGCAGGCTTGTAGATCAGCACTGAGTAGGCCTAGAGGGTTGTTCAATACACCAATCTGCTGCTTAAGACTTGAATATTCACAAAATCAACAAAAAATTGTTCAATGCTGGCATGTTTTAAGAGGCAAACCAAAGACATCTATGTAATGTAAATGCATTGATAAGGAAGCTCTGAATCAAGTTGCACAATTAGTAAAGCCCAGCAAGGCCTGCACAGACATAAGAATGGCATCAGACCAATAACAAGATTAATATATCTCTAGAGAGCAAGGAGTAGAGCTATGCAAGCAATGCGGACAAAGAAGTCAGTCAACCCATCAGGCCATATTGTAGCATGCTTGCTTCACTTGCAATGATAAGCTTCATTGTACAGTTATATACATCCCATCCATTGTCAGGGGTGGACAATTCCAATGATTAGGTAACTATCACTTGCACGTGTGTGTGTATATATATATATATATATATATATATATATATATATATATATATATATATATATAGCCAGGCACCTTTGGGTGGTGCAATCTATGAGCGGGGAGACAACAACCGATACAGTCCACCCCAGACAAGGTGAGATAACTAAGAAGCAATCCACCACTATCTATGGCCTGAGTAAACCATATATACAGGGTGCCATAGACAGTCAATGTCACCACAACAGTGCTACACAATGGAGTGACAGTGACTGACATAGAAGCCAAGGTTTGGCACTAGTCATCAGGTGGTTCACATTGTTTAATTCATGCATCAACATAACAATAGCAAAGGCATAACAACTGGCAACGCTTACAAAGTTTGAAGAATATACCTTAACTGACTGAAAGAAGACAAGACAACAAGAGATCAATGAAGCGATTTAGTGAGAATGGGAGACACAGGTAATAACACACTCTATTATGTAGATCTAGTACAATTTGGACAGCCCTCTGTATCTCACAGGTGATATAATTCCACTGCACTAATACACTGATTGTAATAACTTAACGCTACAGTAAAAGCAAATAATGACAGTTAATGCACAGTAAATGGCGCTGCAGGTAATGCAAGGCTGGCTAGTTATATGGGGCGGCATGCCACAATATGCATGTAAAACTTTGACCAGTTTCCATTTTTTTATAAGGAAATTCTGCGAAAACAAATAATTTTCTGGCTTTACTAAACTATTCAGATTACGACAAGCGCACCTGATGATCCATTTCAAACTAATAAAAAGATCCAATCAAAACATACGACACTGCTAAGATGTTTTAGACAACTGTACAGAAGGTATTTCAATGGCAAACTGAGGAGATTAAACATTAGTTGGTGCGCTGAGTGTGATCTACTACTTGATGTGAGTAGACAACTCCGACTGCGATGTTATATGCATTGAGCATTCAAGAGGAATGAGTGATCCATGCAATTGGCCCCTATTTAACTCTCTGGTATTAAGGCTAGGGTGAGAGAGTGGCATGCAGAACATAGAAAAGTATAAGAAATTACCTTAAAGTTGTGACTCTGTGATCCGTCGTTTAAAAACCTCATCAATGCAGTGAACTGGCTGATGTTGTCGAAAGTCTCCCTGCAGGTATAGAGACAAGAAGTGCTCAAAGGGTGTTATATATACTAATAACTGATACTGTATCGACAGCACTGGCTGTCTCTCACAGCTATAGTATACACTTACAGGATTGTGTCTAGAGTCTTCAGAGTTTTGGATGCAACAGAAGCCAACATCTCACCTCCACACTTGATCATCATCTTACTAATGAGCATGTACAGCCAGTCATGTAGCATGTGCTTGTGTATGCAGATTATTTCTACCAGAGTGTCCATAAAAATACTAAAAACCTACAAGATAAGACCAAGTTACATGTACTTGACACCAAGTTACATGTAATTGACACCAAGTTACATGTGCTTGACACGAGGGTACATGACCTTGAACATTACTAACTTGTTACCACATTACGTAATAGACAGTTCCATAGATAAAACCAATCAGCGGGGCAAAACAAAAGCACTTTCAGTTGCGCTTGCAGCATGAAGAAAGGGTTACACATTGGACCGCTGTACGCTATCACGGCCGGCCGAATGGGCAATGGTAGTAACCAAGTAGTTGCTAAAGACAAAATGCCATTCTGTGCGTATAACTGGATATTTCAGGTCATAGCATGGTGTCCTACCTTGGCATGAGGATCATGAAACATTCTAGTAAAAACTTCTGTTACTCTCCGCAGTTCCGTTGGCGTGAGACTTCTGATATTGTGTATATAATATTGTAGAGACATCAATCCTTCCTTTCTGTCATGCCATTGGTTACTGGCCAACAATCTACAGCCAATCAAAATAAACTCACAGAAAAGTTCAACAACTTCACTACAGACAACGGTAAAAGATTGTCGTGAGTCAGATGCCGCGGGGCTAGGGCAGATAGTACCCCCCCCCCCCCCCCCGTGACTTGGTCAAATAACATAAACCACTCCTCTCAATATAGAAGGAAGTGCACCAAAGCAAAGTGATAAGACTAGTGAGGTGTGCTTTGTATAACCATATTGTGACTGTACACTCTTACTATACCTTAATATCTCCCCAACATCCTCAGTACACCTTGAAGAGGCCCCAAACTGTGACATAGACTCTGAGTGTAGAGACGACACCTCACTGCCGGCATCATCATCGCTATTATAATCGCACCTCCTGTTCAGCTGTCCGCTCTATAACATTATGTATGTCTGGATACAGCAACTACTACAGTTACTGTCTACTCAAGTGCAAACCAAACTATTTAGTGCAACATCTATCTAGTCAATAGTAGGTGTGTACTAGGGGGCTACACTGAGCAGGTAATTGTAGATTGGAATTCTAAGACTATACACCACCATACACTACAGATACCATACACTACAGATACCATACACTACAGATACCATATACTACAGATACCATATACTACAGATACCGTATACTACAGATACCATATACTACAGATACCGTATACTACAGATACCATATACTACAGATACCATATACTACAGATACCGTATACTACAGATACCATATACTACAGATACCGTATACTACAGATACCATATACTACAGATACCATATACTACAGATACCGTATACTACAGATACCATATACTACAGATACCGTATACTACAGATACCGTATACTACAGATACCATATACTACAGATACCGTATACTACAGATACCAGATACTACAGATACCGTATACTACAGATACCGTATACTACAGATACCATATACTACAGATACCATACACTACAGATACCATACACTACAGATACCATACACTACAGATACCATACACTACAGATACCATACACTACAGATACCATATACTACCGATACCGTATACTACAGATACCATATACTACAGATACCATATACTACAGATACCATATACTACAGATACCATATACTACAGATACCATATACTACAGATACCATACACTACAGATACCATACACTACAGATACCATATACTACAGATACCATATACTACAGATACCATATACTACAGATACCATATACTACAGATACCATATACTACAGATACCATACACTACAGATACCATATACTACAGATACCATACACTACAGATACCATACACTACAGATACCATATACTACAGATACCGTATACTACAGATACCATATACTACAGATACCATATACTACAGATACCATACACTACAGATACCATACACTACAGATACCATACACTACAGATACCAGATATTTCAAAAATCAAAATATGAGAGAACTAAAATACTATAGTGAGAGCCAAATGAGGCAGAGTTGTCAGGGCCACCAACAACATTTAGATGACACCATGACAGCTAATGACTGCCTATGACAGCTAATGACTGCCTATGACAGCTAATGACTGCCTATGACAGCTAATGACGGCCTATGACAGCTAATGACGGCCTATGACAGCTAATGACGGCCTATGACAGGTATGTAATCACTCACCAGCTTCTGAGCGAGTAGATCTGCTGTATCCTGCGTCCCGTCGATGTAACGAGGTGAATTTGTCGATGATTGACTAGAAGTTCGTTGCCGAATTGGGGTGGTTCCTCGCGCTACATCAATAAACAATAATCTCCTACAATTTCTGAACAACACGAAATTATTATTACTGCCTGTGATTTTATCTCACAAAACATATAAAGAATACACCTAACATCACTTTTACAAAAGGACAATTAATTACCCAGTCCCTCTTTCATATGACAAATACAAAAAGTATTCGTAACACTAGTGGTATGACATATTATATATCATAATTGCCTATGCACTGCAGTTAGTGTGTCATGTATTACTATAACCATTGCAGAGAGTGTGCACAAGAAATGTTTAACCGATATGTTAGGCGTGTAAGCAGGGTTAGCCCTACATGCAGTTGATCCATGGCTACTTTAGCTGTGATATACCCAACTATTTCTGTCTCAATTCATACACATTAGCGAGTATGAAAAGCAAATGTATATTTCACCATATGAGTTCTGAATTACTTGTATAGAGATAGCTGTACAATAGTTGTACAAAAGCTAGCAGTCACCAACAGCTCACTATATCATACTACACTATGTATTATAGATGTAAGCATTGTGTTATACCAGAGAAACCATATCTGGCTGGACTAGTCTCCCTGCTCGTGCCCTGACTTCGGGGTATATTTGATTTACGACGAGGTCTGCCAGTGGCCGAGGTTTGACCTGAAGAGGTTGAGGACATGAAGAGTCGTGATGAAGGCGAGTTAGACCTGCTACCGGCTACAAATTAACAAGCGCCACTGTAAAGTAAGCGAGTCAATGAGTGACACCTGGCAGCACCAGTGTTACCAGACAGTATCACATCTACTAATGCGAAAGAACTCCTGACACTAGCAAGAGTACAAGTTAATAGCAAAGCTCAGTGGCTAAGAAGAAAGAGTGGTGTGTCCTTCAGCTTTCTATTTATGAGGCAAGTGCAGCATTAGAGATTTTGAGAAGTAACTGTTGCTATTTTTCTATAAAACTACCAAAAATCATCTACCTCAAACCCATAACGGCACCATCTCCAACAAATCTCCAACACTGCACGTAATTGCTACAGATCTACATATAATCTTGTACCAAAAGTGTTTCATTATCAATATCTTAGCAGCATAAGAAAGTTTATAAATGCGCTAGATAAGAAAGCACAACTATTGGTTGTTCCAACAATAAATATTAACATGTCACTAGACAAAACCGACATGTTGCAGTATCTGAAGAGATTGGAGGTAGTCAGCGAGTGTGGAAGTGAGAACTAATGGCTTACGTTGTGATTGAGAGGTTCGACGTTTGATGGAAGAGGAAGTGCCATTAGTCTGATGATCGGTGTAGGACGATGCGGCCGATGCCTTCTTAGGGCGAGCTAAAAGAAACAATGTTAAATATAGTAGAGCCAGCGAATGCAGGAATTGGTACAGTTAGAGCAAGTGCTTATCAGCAGTTTAATATTATGATATAACACTAAAGTCTAGAATTGAATTTTGAAAAACTAAAATTTAACAGAAACATACCAGAACCATTTTTTTGTGAAAAAAGATATGTGCAGAATGACAAACATAATGTGTGTTATAGAGTGAGTACTGTTGGGACTCACTGCACACCAATGGGGTCAGAGAGGTGCAACCAAAAGGTGTGATGGAATGAAAGAGCACAAAACGGAGGAAGCTGATTAGTTACATTTATTGGCGGCAGCAGCAGCATTCAGGTGCTGCGCTATGCTAAAGTCTGAGGAAGCGCGTGACATTTTCAAGTATTGCTTTGCCACTAAAACACACACAATACATACATACAGTGATTAGCACTGGACACTAGACACACACACACACATAGACACCCGCACAAAAACAGTTAGTAGCAGGCCTCTCGTTCCCATGGTAACTAGCACATGCAGTAGTTATCTGCACATGTTGCTTGGTGGTCTGACATGCTGACTGCAGATCTAACCACAACGCAGCCCTACCTAGTTAGGTACATACTAAGTGATACAGTGAGAGAGAGCATGCTGATAGATGCCAGCCAACCAGCCAGCCAGCTAGGTATGTATGTAGGTAGGACATGCTGACTGATGCCACTTACGCAATGAGCCATAATGTCCCACTACCGAATGCTGACTGCCACTATGCTGTCTAGACACATGTCTAGGGGTGGATCTAGACAGGGCATTGGGCAAGTCTTGGGCACTCGATGACCTGCCCATACTACGAGCTGATGGAGGTGCCAAATGGCCATAACCAGAACCTGTTGTTCAACCAATAACCAGTGTAATGTGAGGCATGGTAAGCCCTCAGTACACACCTTCAAGGTCAAGTGACGCTTGGCAAAAGGAAAAATCATAAAGGTACATTCGTTCCATTCACACATACATGTGAATATCTTCAAAAAAACGAATGCAGTTTTGACATCTTTTATTAACTAAATATTGGAAGCTTTTCCTCAGGGAGGGGAAGTTGCATTGTACTGATATGTACGTCACCATCCTGTGGGGCCATCTTTATAACAAAACTGCAGAAAACGATACTGTTATTGCTAATGCCAATACACTAGTATTACATCATAGAGATTATTTCTTATTGAATATCAACAACAAATGTAGACATAATGTTTAATTATTTGTAAATAGAACCGATATGTTTCGTTACGACTTCAACAATCATAATATGCTTGTACAACACAACTTCTTGGATGACTGACAGTCATACTCATGTATTAACTAAGATGAAATTATATATTTTACATCAACTAATACAGCATTCATTGGGCTCATCTAATCAACAGCACCCAGAGACAGGTGAGAGAAGGTATAACAGTGCTGTGGTGCAATGGTAGGGTACAACAATCAAGGAGTAAGAGAATAGATAGTAACTTACTGAGTATGCCGGTCCTGTTTCCTCCAAGCCTTCCCCTAGCAGAGCTCCTGGCTGGCTCTCTCCTATAATCGAGACATACAAGATGAGCAATGGAGGCGGTCGACAGATATAGCATGCATGAGCTGAGCCAGCCAGTGAGAGACAGAAGAGAACCACGAGTGGGTACTTTCACTCAAAACTACACCGCTTTATATATATATATATATAATATTGCACTTAGTCAAGAGTATTCTCTACCATTACAATATTCTGTGTACTTTTTACTTGTTTACTTTTACTTTACTTTTTACTTTTACTTTTTACATGAAAAACGTTTGCTCTATTGTTTTGTAATAACTGATGCGCGAAGGATACAGGCATTTACAGCTGACATCTCACAAACCTATCCAACACTAATATACAAATATACGCAGTACGCCAAACTGTCCCTTTCTATTCAGGAACTGACCGAACTGAACAAGATATTGCACAAGAGTAAATGTTGACTACACCAAGTACTCCCAATCAATATCACTTGTGGAAGGTCTACACCTTACAGCGGTTGAGAGCAAAGAAACAGCGAGATGTAAAATGCCTAACAAACTAGTAAAGCAAGAAAACTTGACTAAAAGTCATGGTGTAAGCGGATAAACTACTAAGACTGGGTGAAAAGCAAAACCAAAACTGCAAAAGCTACTTACGCATGTTTCTCATGGCTGATTAAAGACAATGGATAGAACAAATGTTGAAGTCTATGCTTGTAGCTACCAACGCATACATGTACATGTATAATCTTAATAATGTATATACCAGACTAGCTAGCAATCTCTGGTTTGGTAGATAGAAACTTATTATGTGTGCTCAGTGGGAGTTGTGCCCTGATGAGACATTATGTGTGCTCAGTGGGAGTTGTGCCCTGATGAGACATTATGTGTGCTCAGTGGGAGTTGTGCCCCGATGAGACAAGTGAGTAAGGCACGCTAGCACTTGTATATTATTATATATGATATACAATGTAAGTATGCATATAATGTATATAATATCATTGTGGTAATGTTGTAGAGAAATGAAAAGAGAAGAAAGTTTTGTGGGGGCGTATGAGAGACCCCCTCTATAGTATGTATGTTAGCCACACAACGCTATGGTGTAACTGCCTACACAACACTCACTTGAAGTTGGAAGTGTGTGCTGAATCAGTCATATCGTGTGAGCCAGAGAATTGTCTGCCCCCGGGCTGGCTGTTGATAGAGTTACTACTGGAAGCAGTGCTCAACTCTCCCTGTAGCTGCTTCTGTCTGACGGCATCTAGCGACTCGTACAATGAGTCAGCGTGGTGCTTGAAGTGTTGAGAGAACAACCAGAATGCCCTAACAATGTGGATGGTGCACATAATGTTAATCATGCACAAAATACACATACGGTACATATGAAGTCAGTTTGAAGGGTTCTTGCTGCAACCCTCACACCAAGCATGGTTTCATAAAAGAATGTTCAGTGAATGCAACGCGTACTTTACTTTACTTAAAATTTTTATGCAGCTATTATAATGCGGTACACACAGTGTAATTGCTGCATACAAAACTTTCAAACGTAGCTAGTGCTGAAGACAATACAGGAGTAAGGTGGAGGTAACTGCTCACTTTCTAGCAAATATTCTGCATTCAGAATCGGCATCACTGATGCCTCGTTTGATGGACTCTTGGAGGGAGGCGACATGCCTTTCAAGGTGATGCGTCTGCCAGACACCGAGCAGTGCTTCTATTAGCTCATATGAGTACCTGCAGCAGTAAGTAAGTAAAGAGTAAACCATCAAGTGAAACTACATCAAATACAACCAATGCTTTCAGGAACACAACGGAAGGTGTCGAGGGGGTAGAAGGCTATAATAGAGTAGTTCACTGACACAAAAGTCTATTCTTATAAGTGTTACTATAAATGATTGTGCTAGTGTGATGTGAGTAAGCAATGGCAGGGAAAAGCACAATTCCATAAAATGTCACAGTTCAATGGCAGGTCATATATCACACGCACACAAATATTTCACTACAAATTATACAAAACCAGGTGAGGACTGGTTATACAATCAAAACACTGACCGATATTGCAATTAAAATAGCCCTATTGTGGTATGAGTGAGCCACCTCAAAAAGGCCTCGGTAATCAAGGTAGGCACCAATCGTAGACAAGCCTACAACTCTAGACATATGACTTGCCTACGCCGCCAGCTGACGAGGGTCAAATCTACAGCAATACTTGGAGCATAAGATGTACAAACCTGCGAACCAAGTTGGACTTGCTTTTGGTGTGCTCTATGAGTATGGGTATAAGTCGCTGGGATTGGACGTGCTACAAGTAGACAGTGCTTGATATATACCTCAGAGTGTACGCCATAGAGTGTGTACTATAGGATAACCACAAAACAGCAATGGGTGGTTTGCTACTGGCAGACAAAACCCAGATAAGAGCAGACAAAGTGAGCAAGCCATCACATCGCACACAAACAAACCTGTATAATGAACTTGATAGCAGTGGTGCCTGAGCTGGCCATCACCTTGGCACTGTTGTTCACTAGAGCCAACAGGGAGGGTAAAAGGCTCTCACAGAAGTGTTCGAGCCTCGACTCCAGGTTCTGTGCATAGAAACTACAACGCAATGATATATATACACCTACACATGACACACAGCGTACACCTACACATGTGCTTCTTCTCGGTACATACAAGATGAGTAGAGCCATGGGCTCATTCGAGTAAAGTGTCACACATACGTAGCTGTAGCTGTATGGTAAGTACATAGCTATCTATTTGGTGCTACATCCAAGTACACTTACGCTATGGTAATACATGCTTCCCGCACAACCTGGCTCCTGAGGTCCTTGACAGCATGAATAAATGCTGTTTCCATCGGTCTGAGGTGAGAGTAGAACTCGTCATAGTTGGCTCCTCCCTCCAGAACTATGGCCCTGCATACCTTTAACTACAACACAGCCAGACGAGACAGTAGAATGCTCAGTGCCGCATGCAACACTTGCTGGTACTAGCTAGTACTATCAACCCGAAGCCACGACAGATATAGCTACTCTGCCCAGTTCTACATAATTCAATGAACGCTCCACACATTCAGTAGCAAGAGGAGCATCTGTGTTATACAAGTTAATGTGGACAGAACCTGTTGATACAAGCAGAGACTATTAGGTTTGCTAACACAAGCAAGAGTAACCATGTTATGACTCGAGTCCTACCTCGTGCACTCTCTTCTCCCAGTCTGTGTTGGCGTTTGACAAGACGGAGGAAGCATGCTGTAGCTTGTCCTCCACATCGCGGCCAGAGAACATCTAAATATTGAACAAGTATTGATAAAGTCAAGGCCAACCATAGACACGTGTCTATAACAATCCAACTTTTATCCCGTGTAATAATATAATACTGAAAACCTTTTGAAAACGACCAAACCATAAAATCTTAATGTTGGCAATCCACCAAATGGATGTCCAACAGACAATACCTTCTCAACTACCTTTCTAAACAAACAAAACAAGATAATAATGTCAAATTGTGATGTAAAGAGCATTTGTTGCGAGTACGTACAAGTCAATGGCCACATTCCATCGCACAATTGTACCCAAAACCAAATACAATATCCTGGCAGACAATTAGCCCTCTGAATAATTATTGATGAAAGCAACAAAGTGTGTAGATGAGCCCAATTAGTCATCAATTGATCCTTTCAAGTGGGTTTGAGCTACAATAGCTAATATGGCTGGTTAAATCAGCCATTAATCATTATGTAATTTAGTATTGATAATCAATTAGCCTCTATCATTGATCTGGTGACATTAGCGCTTCCTATAAATGGAATGGCTGCTACAGAACTTGTACACAACTTGTACACAACTTGTACACACCCATGTATTACTGTTTGGTAACACAGTAATTAATCTACCACTCACCCACCTTCTCCACACACAAAACTGGGAATTGTGCTCTCCTATCACTTAATAGAAATGATATGATTATGCATCACTGATGGTATTTTTACTCATCAGCATGTTTACAAGCCCACCTCCGCCTCCACGCAGGGAATGTTACCACTACAAGTGGGCGTTACTGAGAAATCTAGAGAGCTGACTAATTAACACAGCTTCATCTATCATGTGAATTACACCCATACAACGATAGAGACCACAGCGCATGTCTATGCTGGAGACAAATTAAATCACACGTACAAGTGCAGTGACTTACATTGATCTTAGGCACTTCAGCGAATGACTTGGTGAACATATCCTCACTCACTGCTCCTGCACCTACATACACATCACATACATATAATACATACATAGTAACTACACACATCTTACAAACATTTTGTGTTGAGATGACAGATCATTCAGAAATATAATTTATGTATATAAAAACTATGAAGAGGTTCTCCCACTTTCTCACTACAAATATATTCAATGGGACAATATGATAAGGGAAGCTAGCCAACAAGTTTTCAGCAGTTACGATGTAACAAAAAGCCTGGGGGAAGATTTGCCAGGAGTAGAGCTTACATGCAGGAATAGCTGGCGGTTGATACAATTGATTACATCCTCACGTCTTGTAAACTGAGTCTACATAAACAGCAAGCATCTGCCTTGAAGCAACAACTGAGTGAAGGATGCGTGGCAGTACGCAGTGCACAACACCACATTCAATAACAGCAACAACAAGATTAGACTAAAAAAACAGGCAAACCATCTATTGGATGTGAATGAAGCTAATCCATGAGCATAAATGACTCCACTAATAACCATGTTGACCACAAAATAAAATGAGCTGCAAGGTAAGATTGCCAGGTAAGCTCTTACGCCCACAACACTAGTGCGTTACATATATTTACTACTAAATATCACCAACGGTATGCGACATGGAATGGAGCATGACAGCGCGTGGAAAGCACAACATCAAGCAAATAATATAAACACCAGCTAGGCCTGTCAATAAACCAAAACACTTGTCTGGTATTCAACAAAATGTAACAAAGCACTGCACATGAGTAGACAACAGAAATACGCGGCTGCTGGTACGATACGAAGGAGAGGAAATGCAATACCTGCAGGAGGGAGGCTGGCAGAACGCGCACGCCTCGGTATACATTTATTTCCAGCTAAAATATAGGTGAGAATCAAACTACACGCTCATACCATCCGAGGGACAGACAGTAGGCATTTTCGGATCGAGAACGTTATGTCAAAACGGGCAAATTTTTCGTTTTTCGGCGAGTACAAAACCTGATTTTTGGAACTCTATACTGAGCGGTGGTTTTACCATTCAGGGGGTCGTTCACTGTACGACGTTTTTGCTCCGAATACGTACAGTTCTGCTATAATAAACATTTTTGCATAATGTGAGCCCTTTTACGGCAGCAACCATTTTTGCTTAGATGCAACACATATATATTAACTATAATAATTAATTATTATGGATGGTAATATAAATTATTTTTCATTTATTGAAGAATTATCATTGTTTATTATTACTAATAATTATTTATCACTGTTATCTTCTGTTGCTAGTTAGTAAATAGATAGAAAACGATCATGATTTCTAAATAATTAACTTGACAACCTCTGGGGCGGCCATCTTTTTATTTGTTTCCGGATTTTTGCGACTAGTTGACAGCAAGGGAGCACAACTCCTGATATATCAATTTGCGTTTTTGAACGTTCAACTCACAGAAATCATGCCAAGAACGAACGTCGAAATTGCATTCGGAAGCACTTTCCCGTACCAATTTTTTCGAGGCATGGACGTTCTTGATCCGAAAATGCCTAGTATATACCATGACATAATGCCTAGTATATACCATGACAAAATGCCTAGTATATACCATGACAAAATGCCTAGTATATACCATGACATAATGCCTAGTATATACCATGACATAATGCCTAGTATATACCATGACATAATGCCTAGTATATACCATGACATAATGCCTAGTATATACCATGACATAATGCCTAGTATATACCATGACATAATGCCTAGTATATACCATGACATAATGCCTAGTATATACCATGACATAATGCCTAGTATATACCATGACATAATGCCTAGTATATACCATGACATAATGCCTAGTATATACCATGACAAAATGCCTAGTATATACCATGACATAATGCCTAGTATATACCATGACAAAATGCCTAGTATATACCATGACAAAATGCCTAGTATATACCATGACAAAATGCCTAGTATATACCATGACATAATGCCTAGTATATACCATGACATAATGCCTAGTATATACCATGACATAATGCCTAGTATATACCATGACATAATGCCTAGTATATACCATGACATAATGCCTAGTATATACCATGACATAATGCCTAGTATATACCATGACATAATGCCTAGTATATACCATGACATAATGCCTAGTATATACCATGACATAATGCCTAGTATATACCATGACATAATGCCTAGTATATACCATGACATAATGCCTAGTATATACCATGACAAAATGCCTAGTATATACCATGACATAATGCCTAGTATATACCATGACATAATCTGACCCTTACCCATTTTGGAAGTAGTTTTAGAAACTTTAGTTCTGGGAGCGGCTGGGGCCGACATCACACCCCTTGGGGGTTTAGAATGGTCCGGCTCATCTGTAGTTTTGCTAACTGTAACCAATACAAAAGAGCTGACAATGAGATACAATTGACTTATTGCTGCTATTATATATACATATATAAGTTTACATAGAAGACCGAGGAGAACAATTAACTTAATTATGATATTTATTCAATGCAGGTTCGTTTACAATCCGACTTTCTATAGCCAGTGCTAAATGTAGCTTGTATGGATTATAAGTAGGACTGAATGTATTTTGCTTGGTGTTTTGTTAGCTCAGCAAGTGCCAATTGTAGTAGTAGAGGTGTGACAGAGGTGTGACAGCTTAGCCCAATGGGCAGGTTGCCAACAATATAGCTATGATACAGGTATTGCTGCCAGCAATACAGCTAGGATACAAGGCATCGCTGCCAATGATGAAACATACCTAGCGAGAATTGCTAGCCAACGATGATATTGATACAAAAAGCAAAAGTTGAATGAAGAGGAGAGGAATGGGGAGACGAAGTGAAATGGATGATTGATAAAGTGAGGAATGTTCGCTAGGGATGGGCAGCCAGCAAGCGATTGTTCATATCGTAGCCATATTTAAACAGTGTTTACTCCGAGTACACACATTAACTTGAGACAGAAGCAAATAGAAAATCAATCCATCAACCATCCAGTCAATATTATGACTTGTTATGGCAATCTAACTATTTATTTCATACTCCAATAAAAGTGGTCAGTTATGGAGTTGGCTCAACTAACTGGGAACAAAACAAACCGATAGGACAATTTTGTGTAATGACGTGAGCAGTAAATGTATGCATAGTTGTTGAACAAATTTTTACTCTTAGCAACCCAGTAGGTAAGTGAATAAAGTAAGCATGTAGTGTACAAGCTGCAACAAATATCTCTGATGTTAAGGTAGTGAGACATGTAATTAGTAGACATCGGAAACAGAAAAGTTCCAAGGATTGCATAGAAGGCAGTTCCAGTATCATAGTAGTACCACAAGAAAACGCTGCGCTGTGTAGACAGATAACAAAATTGATGGAACAATATTGCATTCATGCAGGTGAAAGAACAAAACATGTTCAAGAGCTGTCGTAGCACTGTGTAAACAAACGTTACCTGACAAAGAAGGTGCTTGAACATGAGCGAGGATGAAAGCAAGCTTTCGCTGTGCATCAATGTTTCGCATTCTATTGCAATTGATGTCAGCCTATTAAATCAAGCTGCTGACACGACTCGCTCGTGCCAAGCTAACGCTTTCGGTGCGCCAGGGTATTGACGATTTTAGCCGCTGAATAAATCATGATTATCTAGCAAAGCATGCTGAGAAGCGAAAAAGGCGATAAGAGGGGAGCTAAAGTGATCTCGCCATACAATTAGAATGAGAGGCAAAGTACTTTTTGTAGAGCAAAAGGATGGCCTGGTGCACAACAGGCTGGGGCAAGAATGCATCAATTGCTACGCAAAATACTTCCATGAGAATACGTTGCTGCCGGGAATTGAAATTGTAATCATTTTTGTGACAATGGCAGCTGCGTGATTCTGTCAGTTGAATACAGCCTATGCAGGCAGCTAATTCAATTAAAAAAGTGAGCCGACACAAAAGCGATAGCGCACATTTCCACTCTAATGTACCTCTGATTTATGTGTTTTATTCAGCCAACATCTGGTTATTAACGCGAGTGACATGGCATTGCATGAACAAACATTATGGAATTACTTTAGACAAGGGCTTGTGGCTGCTTATTACACACAATTACTATGTTTCCACATCATGACAAAATATCGCCAAATCTCTGTGGTTTGCTACCACAAATAATTAGCGACAAGGGCATATATTTCCACGACTCCAAGTTTATCGCCGTTGGTTAAACCACGCCCACAAAGGCAGTTGCAGTCAGTGTGCTGTTGAGTGCAATTTAGCCGACTAGCGTTGCAGGCTGTTTTTATTATTATTTTCCTCTATTGTGAAATATATGAATAAAACATCACTGAGTTGTTGGCTAGCTAAGGAAGCTGTGTGGTGACAAAGAATTTTAGTAGCACACGGGCTATGATTCAATAAATTATATTATTTATTATTATTAGTTAGTAATAAATAAATAATTATAATAAATAACCAAGTGAATTTTTGCTAAAAAAAATACTACCATTTGTTTTTCACCACTGCAATAATTAATTACCAGCAGCTAAGATTCATTCGTTTCAAATCAGTTGTATTGTTTCATAAATAACTGTGTAATAAACCACAAACGATCCTCGTTAGTTAAATATAAACACACACTAGCTAACGATGGATGCCATGCGGTTACAATGGATAAATTGTGGCTTCCTGTTTTATTACGCATGTCTGGTTTTATCGCCTTTGGCGACATTAGCGTTTCCAATAGCAATAAACATCTGGAATTCTGCTTATCGCCAATTTTTCGCTTTCAGAGAGCGACAAATGTTTGTCGACAAGTCTCACGACAAATATGTCGACAGTGCTGTTTCCAATTGGAATTTCCCTTTATCGCCGGCAGTATCGCCAATTTGTCATGATGTGGAAACATAGTAAATGAAACAAACCTATTTCATTACCAAAACAAAATGGGTGAGGAGTTAATTGATAGGCAGACTGTATATTCTCTGTAAACAACGGAAATGACACACCAGAGGTTCTGGAGGCGTGGCCAGCTACTACTAGAGTATATTCCTCAGACTTCAAGCCAACCAATTAGTTACCGAGTTGGTTAATCTGACATGTTGGAATTCTGCGTGGTCGGTCGTCAGAGCTAGCCAAGTATCGAGCAATGCCACTACGATCTACTAACTGATTGTCAATATTTTAACTCAACACGATTCAAGATTTTAAAAGCCAGGATGTCAAAACCTGTGCAGCGTGTGCGTACAGACAACACCACTTTTGTTTAGCACTACAAACATGGTCTACATATTAGGGATTCGCGAATATCGATGCAAAACGTATACAAAATGTTTCATGAAAGCGCACTGATGTTGTAACAACATGAACTACTGAATAACAGTTTATTTATGATGCGACAGAAATAATATTTCCATAAAATCCCCAAGGACTATTGACAGCACATGGTTACAAGTACTTTGACTTTATGATATTTATAAAATTGGATGCCTATGTATACCGTAATATAGCCCTCTCTCCCTCTTTCTTGTCTCTCATCACTGCCATAGTATCAAAAAGCTTTTGATGATGAACCCCACTATGAAACTAGCACTAATGCAAACGTATTTATTTTAAAACGAATCAAGACAATTTTCTAGACCGATTCTGCATGCACTCTCCTATTTGCAATCTCCTACTTGTGCAATAGTAGAAAAAGGGTTGAACATACAGAGAGAGTCAATGCTCTAAAAAAATGGTGAGTCAGCAACATAAAAAAAAACATTCAAGTCTATCAGTTGGTTTTCATGCTTACCTTTTTTGTTTTCACTGGAAATCGGAATAGTAGTTTTGCTTTTTACAATTCCTTTCAAAGTGAAAGGCTTGTTAGTTATATTTCCATAGAGCGTGTTGTTGTTGTCACCAAAGTCCTCTATTTGAGCGGTAGTGAGTTCAAAGTTGGTGGGGGATTTTGTTAACACAAGATTCATCTCATCAAATCGCACCTTTGACTTGGGAGAACTCACTGTCCATTTACCACTGTCAGAAAATGGCTGCAGCCCTGCTCCATTGAAGTCCTGGTTGGCGGAGTGGTAACCAACGCTAGATGACTGAGAGCTGAGAGAGCCCCTTTTTTCTGACGAGCCTGAGCGAGGGCTCACAACCAGAGCACTGTCCTCAGTCGACACAGGACTAGTAGCACCAGAAACCTTTACTGTATCATACCAAGTGTCGTGGCTGCTGGAATCTGAGATGGTATCAGAGACACTCCAATCTCCATCTTCATTGATATGTTGCATGCCAGCGAGGCGAGTTGTGATAACATCCAGGCTACTGAGAGTAGTATCCAAGTCATTCCAAATGGTCAAGTCGGTCATTATGATATATCTCTTTGAATTTCAATCGCTTTGACCAATAAATTACCTCAGGATTCGACCGCTTTTTTGCAAAAAAAGTTCGATTTCGAAATTTTTTTAAAATTCATCTATACATGATATGGTAACAAATTTATGCTCATGAGAATCAGCATTCTCTTTTCTCTTAGTAGAATAAATAGCAGATTGATTTCACCTGTCTAAACTACTTTTATTATTTTTTTAGTTCGGAGACCATTTTTTAGTAATGCTCTCAACAGATCAACCAGTTACAAAAAAAAATAACACACTAGACAAGAAACTGATAGCACAGCTGAAAAGAGGACAAAATTTTGATAAGACTAGCAAAATTTGAAACAAAAATATGCAAGAATAGTGTTAGAACACTGCAACAACATTTGGACACTTGTTGCACAAATGACCGAAAATTTTGGAAAATTTTTTTTCTGAAAATAATTATTATTTTTATTACAGGCAAAAATTAAGCCCTCATTGGTGCACCAATGAACTAGAAACATTTAGAGCTACATTTTGATGTAAACAACAACATCAGTCAACAACTTTACAAAAATAATAAAAAAATAATAAAATTAATTATTTATTATCAACGCCGTATCTAAATAATTAATTACTAGCTTACTAACCTTCAATTCCAGTGTCAGAGGGCTCAAACAAGCTAAGATATTAATAAGCTAACTAAATTAGAAGAAGAAAACAATGTGCTTGCTCCTTTGCAAAAAAATTTTGCCCATGATTATCAAAAAAAATCCGAAATTGAAAACCGGAAATGTCTGGTCAAGGATATTTGGAACTGTTTCCGTTTAGAAGGTCGTACAGTCTTCAAACAAAAACCAGAAAATAGGCAATTCTGTGCTCTACACGATGGTATAAAAATTATTCATGTCAGTCTACACAAACGTTTGCAATCCTTTCCGAAAACGTGACGGTTTTTGCTACGAGCATTGCTCGTAGAAGACAAAGTGGACAGATAACTCCACTACGAGCATTGCTCGTAGTAGACAGTGAGAAAGATATTTGAGCAGTCACCCAATATGTCAGCTTTGCACCGTTGGCGTTGAATAGTCACAATATCCAGAAGTAGTAACTAGAGCAAGCAGTAGTTTACTTTGTCAACGTCAAAAAATCTCCTAGCCTAGTTCTTCAGGTGAGCAAGCCTCATATTTCATGTTGATTTGATTAAATTGCAATGAGACGTAATCCGCGCAGGCAGCGACAATCAAGCACCAAGCGACTCGGCTTATAAATGATTATGACAATTTTTGCTCAATGGACACAAGCAGGTTGATTGGTTATTATTCAGAGTCAATCAGGCAAGTGCAAAACTAACACGCAGGATCACAAAACAATGTATAGCATTAGCTACACGACCCTTTCCAAAGGACCATTTACATTTTACAGTGTACAGTTCCCAGTAAACAAAGATCAACAAAAAAATTAAAGAGGTTGAGAATTTATGTATTACGTAAGTGTTGCAGGTAAGATGCCAACTGGATAGTAGCGGTTACAGCAAGGGATCAATGAAACAACGTTAGATATCAGTGTTTATATCAGCTACTTCGCTGTCATAACACGATCTCATGATTTCTCATGATGATTGTTATATTATGTCACATGTCATCGAAGGCATCAGCTTGGAATATTTGTAACATCAAAGAAAAAAACATGAGAAGATGATGCTTTTTGCTAGAGCACAATAAGCTAAGCCATTCTAATGCTTTGTCGGCTACATCGATGCCTGGTCTCAATTGTTTTTGGCTCAGAAGAATTTCTCTCGTATAAGAAAAAGAAGACAGATAAGTTGGTGAAAGGATCAATAATATCAAGCCACAAAAACCGTGTTGTTCTTTCAAATTGATACAAACAAATTTCAAAGGCTTCCCCGACAAATGCTCACATATGTTGTATTAGAGAGAAAGGGCAAGTGTATAGCAATGAAGAATGGACAAAGAAAGGGTACTATCCAAAGGCAGGAGTGACCGATATAAGCAAGTAAAATGTTCCCATCAGGGGTTCCACCAAGTCTGCTACTATTTACTCAATGATGGGCCCTTGTGAGGTGAATAAACCACTGATAGATAATCTATTGTTGACGCAGCTCTAAAGAAAGTGAGATATTCCTGTACAAAACAAACAATAAAGAAGCACAAAATTAAAGGTTTTCTCCCATTACTGTAATTCCAACGCGTAATAATGAAAAGGGCAAAAAAATGTGCTGGTCTTTTCAAAGCCCATGACACAGAACATATATGAAGCTGTTACTGTTGAAGAACGCAAACTGATGGAAATGTTATTGTGTATTTACCTTGTGGCTAAAATCTCTTTAATAAAACGTAATTTTTGCCTACAGGATGTATTGGGGCAATAGACAAGCGTATAAATAGCAGCAGAAGATAGTAAACGTTAAAAAATAACAAACTGAGAGACAGGACCAGGGCCTGCTATCTGAGCATTATGGCATATAATGTAGTCATCGCATGAGGTTGAAGGGGTACACTCCCCCCCCCCCCTTCAATTCATTGATCTGTATGTACCATATTGGTGGGTTTTGAACAGACAATACTTACTATAGTATACAACATTTGACAGACTGCGACTTCAACATGGAGCTCAATGCAATAGTGGGAGTTGTCTGTCTTGTTTTAATGTAGTGCAAGCACTATTTCGCATATGCAAGATTGCATCAATATCCAGGTTTCTATTGCTAAAATTTTTTAACGAGTTTTAAACTTGCAAGTTTTATTTCAAACTGGGCGTACTTCCATTAGATATACTTTTACATACACTGTGTGAAGTTATTCTCTCCCCATTAATAGATGGTCCAACAATGTGGGTTACTTGGCTAAGTAAACATTACCTTTTCATGAATCAATGTGAAATACTTAATTCTATCAAGCACAATCATTGTTATGAGAGACAACTCCATTATGAATGTGTCACCAGCCAGCTTACATTTCAATGTAAGCAATGTAATAATGGTCTTTTGGTAATTGTCAATAATCCTACTTCTAGTTGGTGTTAATATTAGGTATATACTATTATGATACAGATATGAAAACAAATTTATTATCATTGTCCAGATTATTGATTAATTAGAAAAATATATTTTGTAAAAAAGAATTATTCCCATCGTGCAATCTTGATAAATTTGACAAATGTAATAAAAAGCAGTAATATTATTTATCATGGTGTCTGCTAGCTCAGTATAATTTATTACTGTAAATCTTTCACAAGTTTTTTATTTCTATTCTAATAGCATTATAATTGTTAGTTTTAAAAGTTTGAAAAGCTGAAAGATTTCAAACCTAATATCCGAGCAAATCCGCGTAGATTTTTTGCCACCTATAAACTTTAGATCTGTTTTAACTTTAAAACTTCCACTATTTATAAAAATCTTAAACTGAGATAAAACACAGTAAATCAGAGAGCTGAAGAGTCAGTGATACTATTGTGTTGTTTATTGTGACTAATAAGCAGCAATTGAGTCAAACAGTTGAGTAACAACCTCAACTATCAAGAAAATTTCTCGAAAGAAAAAGAACATAACTCCCGCTAAGTCCATATTTCCAAATCAACATGGATACGACAAATCCTAAAGAAGGAAATGTGACAAAGACCAAAGCAACAGACCCTAGAGCTGATAAAACATTGCTAGAGTCTACTCCTAGAATAATAAGGTTTCTGCCGATCTATATGTCCTTGAAGAAGGGCAACGACAGTGAGATGGCGCATACTAAACAAGCAAGTCCCGCCAGATATGATGTACATATGATACCTTGAGTATGGTAAGTTCTACATCCTACCGACACCAAAATCATGCAGTTTGATCAACTACTTTCATCTCGAAGAGATTCACAGCCGCTGCATGCCAAAGTACCTCCAAAATTATGCCCAGCCATATTGAAAAAATAAATCTGAGGTTTATGTGAGACAAATGGAAGCCAATAAAAATGCAAAGTTTTATTTAAAACTATGATATATAGAAGTGAAATAAAGAGGGAATAATGAAGCAATATTGGAATATCGTTTCAAAATGTGATTGTATGACGTCATGTTCTTTGACCTGAAAATTTCTAGGTGTAGTGCGTGTCAAAGGGCTACAGGCATATGCATAAAAAACTGAGATGTGAATCAGAAGATAATAAACGAGAGAAGATAATAAACGAGAGAAGACAATTAACGAGAGAAGATAATAAACGAGAGAAGATAATAAACGAGAGAAGACAATAAGATGAGAAAAAAGCCAACATTACTCACATGAAGAAGTCATCTGTGCAGAGGCAGAGGGTAACATCTCTCCAGACATCTTCACATCATCAAACTTGTTGTTGATCAGCGACATCCTACATAGAAGAGAACATGTGTGTATCCAGTATTTGTACCACAGTTTGCATCGTAGACTTGGAAAATTATGCAGTGAACAAAACTTTGCTTGTAGCGAGACAAGAGAGAGAAAAGAGGGATTGGGATAAAAGAGAACGCTTTGGATATAGAGACAGAAAATAGCGCTCAGCTGGTTACGCATGCATTCCACCTAAAAATGCCAACTAAACAAAATCAAATGTAGCAACAGTTTAGCGTAAAGTTATATTACAGATATTGTATAGGTACAGGCACAATTTAAATGCACTATCACCATGCACTATTCCACAGCACTCCGGCTGAGATCAATACATGTATATATTTTGATACACAAATGATAAATTTTGGAGTTGACTCCTCTACCATGACATTAATGCAAAGTGGAGACAACTACTGCTAATAAAACTGCAATGTTTTACAGGGAAATTCCAGTTACTACATACTGTAAAACACTATCATGAGGAGACAATTATTATATTGGGGAAAAACAAACAAAGACGACCTTACAGCCATATACATTACATTGGAAAACATACTTGTTTTGAGACAATCCTTTACGAAGAATATCTGTTCGCACTTTTTCACCGACATGTCTGTATATTTCAGCTAGAACGAGGAGTGCAGAATCTCTAACCTGTAAAAAGCACTAGTATGCAGGAGTAACCTCAAAGGACGATGTCATGTGTGAAGGGCAGTACAGGCCAAAGGGACCAGTTGACTAGTGATATTATACATGTGCATGCATTATGTATAACAGCACTGACTACACGTACATGACTGCATGAACTGCTCCACGGCATTACCTGCACCAACAAGTTTCATAAATCACAGGCATACATAAAGTACACTGGGCAATAAATAATAAGAAACAACATGCTAGTATAACCATAATATCAGCAGAGAGTAGAATGTAATCTGTCTGTATGGTGAAGACTATCAAAAGCCACATTTAATGTGCACAATACCAGTGTACTCTTGTGCGTACAAGAATAAAATGTTACAATAATAAACATGGCACTCGGCTGATTCACCAGACATCATGACTGTTTGGGGCAAAACAGTCAAACCCCTACACCTCAACCACTAGCATATACATATATGACAAAGATATTAAACTACTTCAAAGTATAAAATAATAACTTAAATAAACACTAAAGTTTCCTGGCGAAGATAGCTTGGCAGGTGAGTGGGTGCAGATATACAAACTCAGCGCCAGCAAGTTTTGAAGAGTCAACTAGTGTTCTGTGACTGAGATGTAACTCAATCCATGGTAGCTACTACCACATCAACTACAACTACTACCACTGCACCAACTACTACTGCACCAACTACCATTACACCAACTACCACTACACCAACTACCACTACACCAACTACCACTGCACCAACTACTACTACACCAACTACTACTACACCAACAACTACACCAACTACCACTACTACCACTGCACCAACTACTACTACTACTACTATATAGCCACTTCTACTACACCAACTACCATTATACCAACTACTACTGCAGTATCCCCTACTACACTAACTACTACTATATTAAATGCCAAAGCTCAACATATAGGCTAAATTAACGCACATTTTGCAGTAATTTGGCCAGTCAGTTACATAAAAGCATTCTAGCATGCAACTGCTTGCATTGAAATCTTTTCACAAAAATAAGATTAAGACTTCAGTAAGTAAGTAAATATATCAGATCAATGATTGCTGATTAACTGAAGGTATCAACAGCTGATATCCAAGTGTGTGAGACTATTATGTATACAGTAATTCTCAAATTAGAGGGGAGTAGCACGCCACCCCATTTCTCTATCTGAATACAAGCAAAGCAACTAGTCTAATGTACAAACCTGAACATTTGAGTCATCCATTAGCTTGATTAGAGAAGGCACAATCTTGCTCAGCTGCAAGCTTTTCGCACCGTAACTGAAATACAAGACTTCAGTACATACCTATCCTCGCCAATATAGCTACTGGCAGCAGCATGCAGAATGTAAATCTACACTGCTCAGGGATGCCAAAACAACGTCACTTTAGTATGAGCTTGAGAATATCCGACTTCAGGCAACATTGAATGACCAACCCTAAACTATGATCTTTGATCGGATGAGAGCAACCAGCATTGGTCAGTTATATGTGCTAGTTAGACGGGCCTGCATATAGACACAACAAATAATATTCTGTTACCAAACATCAACAAGCTGGTTACTAGATATACTTACTGGTTAAGTAAGTTCTGTAGACAGATACATATGCCTTCTCTCACCCTAAACTGTTTATGTGCGGTGGCTTGTGGCCAAATTCGATCAAAGACAAACTGTAACAAATTGAGTGAAGCAATACAGGTACAAGGTTAGTGGTTAGTATAAGAGGAGAACTAGCTAAAGTACGGGAATGAGATGAGTGATGTAACAGTTTAACATTGAAGGCATGCTATCTACTGCGATCTAATGATGATTACGCACACATACTGTTTAGTACTACCTGACAGGCATGATCAGTTTTTTATTGTTGTTACTCAATAGGTTTGAGGCTATAAAATGCTGATGCCTCCATCCATTTGTCGAATAAACACTAAGCAATACGACTACAAATATCATTTTCATTTTACAATACCTCCAATACCAACAGGGAGTCATTTTTCATCTAAACATTAACACATACTATGAGTACAACAAAAAGTGATAGTTTGCTGAGCCATTAATGAAGGTAATAAGACAGCACAAGAGCTAGCAGTCTCACAGTTCCCCCACTACCATACGGTAGTAGATACACAGCAGAGCTGTAACTATTTGCTGCAGTGTTTACAACAAATGATATAAAAAATCGCTTAATTTTCTGCCAACCCCTGCAGCCAAAAAAGAACTGACCGATTGATATGACAATTGACTAGTTAATTTTTCGCCATCGATGCCTGTATGGTTAAACAGAGTGAAACCTCTACACCGCAAAAGATTTACTTCGCAAAAAAGGTCATGACAGAGACCCTAGCAATGTTATGTGCTAATGCAGCAGTGTAAAGAGTAGAACGCAGTAATACAGTTACTTACACTTGGTGTAGAGTACATGTAAGTAATACAGTTACTTACACTAGGTGTAGAGTACATGTAAGTAACACAGTTACTTACACTTGGTGTAGAGTACATGTAAGTAATACAGTTACTTACACTTGGTGTAGAGTACATGTAAGTAATACAGTTACTTACACTAGGTGTAGAGTACATGTAAGTAACACAGTTACTTACATGTACTCTACACCAAGTGTAAGTAACACAGTTACTTACACTTGGTGTAGAGTACATGTAAGTAATACAGTTACTTACACTTGGTGTAGAGTACATGTAAGTAATACAGTTACTTACACCAGGTGTAGAAGCAGGATGCATTAACGACAGCAAAAGATTTTGGGCTGCTTCTCTAACTTCGTCATGCATATCACCAAGACGACTGACTGTGGACTCCAAAACTACAAGAGCATCAAAAGAAACCATAATAACATGACACATGGAGACCATCTACACTTCAAGTGACATGCTCCTACATAAACTCTTGAATAGTGTGCGAGACTACACTCAACATTTGCTATATTATAGAAAAAATAAGAGCTTGGACATACAAACACGGCAATGCTTTGCTAAAAGATCCATGCAGCTGACCGCCATAGGTACCAACTACAACGCTCTATAAATATGAGTTGGGTACAAAACAATGCATGTTTTGTATAGTGTTTTGTGTAGAGATATGTATCTGTCAGTGTGTCTGATATATAACATCACTAGTAGCTGCTAACGATAACATGACTACGAGATTGTGGAGAATATTGATTGTCATTACCATTGGGAACATACGGCCGAAATGATTCCCCCATACGGTTCACCAACAGATGCAATATATCCAGTCCATTTAAAGAGACCTAAAATGTATACAATGTCAGACGTCACCAACGGCAGCAGGCAAGCCTCTACTCACTCAGCCATCTATGAGTGGTTTGCAAAGTATGGGATTGGGCTGAACGCTACACAATTTGCATTCATTTACTATACTAAAAGGTGATCACAAAAGTCATAACAATAAAAAGCTAATGAAGTTGAAAGCCAACTAAACTTGGGGCAATATGAATGCGCTGACACAAAAACAAAAGATCAACAAAGCATTGTGAACATTTTGTAACATGCTAACGTAAAATAATATTTTGGAAAAATATGTGGACAATAGCTGGAATATCTATTACATGAATAAAGCATTGCTTGTGTTGTGAGACAGCTTAAACGAAAATAGCAAGAAGATGTGACCTTATCACCTCAATATCTCAGTATAAATACATTTAACCATTTGAAAGTTAAAAAAATTGCTTGCAGTTGAAATTATTTCTCTGTTACTTGTGACAGACACTCTTTACACACCTCTATCCAAATTTGTAAAACTTTTGGAAGCGCGCTAATAAAACCATTTTTAACATCTGAATTTTAAACTGAACTCAAATATGCTTCACATTTTTTTATATTTTGTGATTTTCCTTTACAAACTAAATTGACATGAAATAACAATTTAGATAGAAAAAAAAACAAGATAGCATCGTAGATGAGCCTGTAAAGCGTAGATTGTAACATGGAAACTTCGGCTGTATAGCAGTACAATAAGGGTTTTTAATGAAGCATTTGGGATTAGCTTTGGTTGTACAAAACACCAGTTTCGTTATTCAGTATCTAACAGAGAAGTCAACTAAAAAATGCATAGTCAATGACGGCCATTCACCGAGAATAGTCTTAAAATCGTTCTCCTAGAATATTTCAGAGCAGTTTTTTGAAATAATAACTGGTTATAGATCAAGCATCTAGCAAGGTTGTAACAGAGCTGTTACTGTTGATGAGGAAATCAAGTAGCGTTACAGATCTCACAGCTACGGTGCTAACAGACATGTCAACCCCAAGTCCCAGCCAGCAGCAACATTCAACTGAACAGACAGCACCGAAAGCTTGCCTTAATGCTGCACGGAAATTTGACTACCACTTCTGTTTGATAGAGACATGTAAATAGCTGCCTAAAAACTACTCTTTTTGTCCATTCCAGTCTCCAAGTAAACTGGGGACTGAAAGAGACAGTAGAAAGACACCAAATAGCACTACTGTCTATAAAAAGTGCCTTAAAATGAAACTACATTACACAATGCACTACAATAAAAATATTTTAAAAATAAATAAAGCTGGCAACGAATCATTGGAAATGCCTAGTAATAGCATCTGCTAATTAGCATACACCACTGAATAACTTTCTTAAGAACAGCCGATTGAAACATGTGGTAATAATTATTGAAAACAATAAATAGATGCAAAAACAAAATGGATTTTTTTCATTAATAACGATCAAATAAATAAATTCACAATTAGAAAAATCTCACAACTTTCTGTGGGTACCAATTTCTAACCTAAGGACTGAACTGTAACTTTGCCACAACCAACTGAGAGAGCAAAAAGTTATATTTTAATGTTTTATATGCCGCAGAACACCTGATGAGTTTGCTGGCAAAAATTGAATGGTGACCGCTCCATATAACAGTGTAACAAAAAAAAAACCTTTCTATGACGGAGTTTTATAAGTAACAGGATATGAATCATAATCAGTCACACATTATGAGATCAGTTGCTATGGCATTACCTTGAAATTGCTGCTGTTGACCCATTCTGCCAAACCATCTATTAAACGGTCAATGTTCTCTGACGTACATGATGTCTTTGGATTTTGTAGAAAGTCCACCAAATGTGAATAAGTACTAGTTCTGAGTCTGTTATCTTGAGTTACAATTCCATCATAATACTGGTCTAAGTTGCTCATTCTGAATTGACTACCTGCACAAAGATAATTAAGCTTTTAGGCAGGCAGACAAAAGCAAAATAGTAACTGGAGTGCTCTTGAAACAACTTATAATTTTACAATTTAGTTTATTTTGATAAATACATTTCATTGCATGAATTGAAAAGTTGATGTTAGCAAGTAAAAATTTGCAATAGTCTAAATGAACCCTAGTGGGTAAAGAGTCACATCGCTAGCTGAGACAATATCTAACTTATCAAGGAATATAAGATATTATGCAATGATAAGGAATCCGAAGAACCGTTCGACTAGGTTTTGCGCTTAATCAAAGATTTCTCTCTTAGACAAGCCTTTTATATGTAGGGATATCAGCGATTCTACCTTTTGTTGAACTTTCCTGTTGAAAAATGTGACTGGCATGAAACTTAGTAGGGTTTCACTGTTTATACAGTTTCATTTTTTACAGGCAAAATATGATTGATATAATTATTATGATATACTATGCATGTATGATAGTTATTATAATACGCTGCATGTGTGCACCTTAGTGGTAGAACTGTGGTGGGATTACGGGGCACTGAAATGGATCTCATTACCCTAATGACAAATTGAAAAATTGGCCTTACATCGCTTATCTCCATGTAGTTTCAGTACACTCAATGCTATATATTTGGCTTGTTGAATGGTTAAATTGATGGCAATTGATTTGTAGAAATTAGCTTGTTAAAAATGTTTAGAGTTTATTTTTAAGCATGATAACTGCGTAGTGCAGCAAAGTGTTTATATTAAAATAATTGACTGATTGTACAATAGAACCAAATCAAATATAAAACATATACACACCATCTGCCACAGCTACATGGCATTACCATAGCAGGATACAAGATCATTGCTATTTTTGACGTGTTTTTGCATCGGAAAGGTGGTAAATGAATATTTCTTGACTTTTTAGCACCAAGTTGATTTCGCAGTTGACAGTGTACCATCCCAAATTTGTGCGTACATCAGTTATACATGTGTCTTGTATTTTTCAATAAACGTCCTTCAGTTTCTTATTTTAATCAATAGCTGAAACTGAGTTGAAAAGTTGGTTCTATCATTTCAGTTCTTCAGAATAACCAACAGAATGAGACCATAGCATGAGCAATTGCTATAAAGTAGAGAAAGTGAAAATTGAGTTTTAAAAAATTAAAATATTTGATTAGCAGACAAAAAACCATAAGAACCGAAAAAAAACCACTGAAATTTAACTGGTTTAAACCAATTGGTTTACACTAAAGGGTTTAAACCAAGCCAACCCGGTTATGTGAGAGACACAGATCCCTAATGGTTCTTGGTAAGAAGCTGTTAAATAGTAGATAAGAAAAGGCATAGATAGATGCGGGCTCATTTTTGTGGTAGCCGACGTGGTGCCTGTTAGGTTTTTTCTGTCATTAGCAAGTTCTTCATAAGCAGATGCTAGGATACTGTTTTGGTTTTCAGCTGACAAGATTTTTAAGAGCAGGGACATTCTATGGTTCATTCTCTTGCCTTCCAGTGTACGGGTATTTAGCTTGTTGCAAGCATCGATCACACTAGTTCGGCCTTTGAGGTTTGCAATAAATCAAACTGCTCTGCTTTGGTGCATTTCAATTCAGTGTTTCGTGTTTTATTCAGGGGTGTCCCAGACTGTATCAGCATATTCCAAGATAGGGCAACATAGACAAGTTGTTTGGCTTTGAGTGTTGCATAATGTAATGTGCTTTTTATACATCCAAATACCTTGTAAGCTTTGTTTAGTTTCTCAGTGATGTAGTGTCAAAGTGAAGATTTGTTTGTATGGTTACACTCGGGTACTTTATTGCCTAGACACAAATCAGTGGTGTGCCCCCCAAGCTTGTATTGTGGTTCTCGGATGACTTTTTTTCCAAATGCAAATAGCTCATATTTGGTAGGGTTACAAGGCATCTTCTTCTACTTAGACGACCAAATGTAGACCGCATCAACATCTGCCTAGAATCTTTTCGCGTCTTCTTCAGAGTTGAATTCAGAATAAAGTAATGTTGTGTCATCACCAGCATACAGACGACTGACATTATTGCAATCTCCTATCTACGGATGTAGTAATAATAAATAATAATACATACACACACTACTACTATTACTACTACTACTTCCACTCCGTATATTATTTCTTATAATAATTTTGTATTTCCTCTTCTTATTAATAATAATTATTATTATACATTCATTAAATTTATGTTTTCATTATTTATTATATAATAATAATTATTTATTTATGATGATCATTCATTTCTTAAATATTATTAATTATTCTACTACTTGAATCTTTATTATTATGTAGTAGTATTAATTATATAATAATATTATTTGATTGATTGTTATTAAATTTAATTATTATCATTTAATAATAATAATTATTTTCTGGAATAATAATTCATAATAATAATTATTAATTATAATAATATAGGTGCAACTAAAACTGAATATCGTAACAGCTTCCTACTAAGAACAATAATAAGAGACCTCAAAATAAATGCTAGCGATTGTCAGACTCTCACAGTTAGTTTAAACAAAACAACTTGCAAGTTTAATTAATGCTTGTTGTTGTACTACTACTGTCTGTCTAACATCATCATCATAATAATAATAACTACCTAATTAATTACTCGAAAATTGAAAATCACTGACAACCAAATTTTAACACATGAGGCGCACCACTTCCACATTATGCAGTCTAGTGTGAAGACAACTACGAGGTAATAATATAAATTGTAATAATAATTAATTAATAATAATATATAATAATAATAAAATAATAACTACTAGTCTAATAAATTAAATAATATTATAATAATAATAATAATAATAAAAGCGGTGAAAACATAACTAAAACAATGCTACATTGAAACAAATAATTGAAAAAATTAGGAACAGAAATATCGCACTGCTTTGAAAACCTGTTTTGGTGGCATGCACGGGTATATTATACAATTAACAAACCAAGCGGTGTAAAATTTTAAAACATCAGCGAAGCTGCAACTTATCCGCCATGATTATTATAGCGATTGACTTTTCGTTTAGAATTTGTTTCGGCAATGTTGTGCTTCAAAAGTTGTGCTAAATTGTTTGAGTTTTTTACTGGTTAGGTAAAAACTGCAAATATCACTTCAAATTGTTTTGAAAACATTTTATTCTTAGTTTTTTTTGTGAACCTCGGGGGGGGGGGGTTTTGAACAAACGGATGAATGTTTTATTCGGGTGCCGTGCCTATTTTTCTTTTCCACCACGTGAAGCAAGACAATGGCGGAGCGGGAAGAAGAAGAAAAAACTATTGCTCAAGATGTGGTTGTTACCAAGTATAAAATGGTCGCAGAGATTGTAAATAGTAAGTTTTATAATAGTATAATCATTTGTTGCTTTGCTGCAATAAATTATACATCTTAAACCTGATCTAGTCGCTGTTAACTAATTTATTAAATTACTAATTATTTTTTTCCGGTAAGCCTTGCTTGTTGCTGCTGCTGAGAACAACTTTTTATTATTATATACAT
Source organism: Cryptosula pallasiana (assembly GCA_945261195.1). Taxonomy (NCBI): domain Eukaryota; kingdom Metazoa; phylum Bryozoa; class Gymnolaemata; order Cheilostomatida; family Cryptosulidae; genus Cryptosula; species Cryptosula pallasiana. The sequence continues at coordinate 35,026,737 of OX183133.1, forward strand.
AAATGATCTACCAGAAGCTGTAACATGTGGTGTGAGTTGGTATGCTGATGACACCTTGCTTTACTCAGAGGTTAACAATGATGAAGATAGGAACCCCTCCAAGAAAATAATGTTCCATGATATTGACGCACTGCATGCATGGTCTACCAAATGGAAATTGCCATTCAACACTGATAAATGTGAAGTTATTACATTTAGCAAAGGACCATCGGCAGATACAAAGTACTCCCTCGGTAACTGTCCTCTCGAATGTGTTGAGCAGACCACGTATAGAAATGCACGTATAGAAATGCAATCAAACCTGAAGTTTGAAAAACATATAACATCCAAAATCAGGAGCACATCTAAAATCTTTGGCTGCATAAAATACACTTTACATGAGGCGACTGAGAGAGGCAAGTTGCTTGCCTATACCAATCTCTGCCGACCAATGCTCGAATACGGTGATACCCTTTGGGACCCAACTGAGAACAACACTTGCGATGGTATTGCGCATGTACAATCTCAAGCAGTTCGCTTTATCAAAAACATGAAGGGTAGATGTGGGGTAACTGAAGGTCGAACGCAACTTGAGCTTAAACCTTTAGAAGAAAAACAAAAATCATACAGGTTGTCATTACTTATGAGAATACTCTCAGCTTAAACCGGACTCTTGCCTCAGCATATGATGAGCTGGTTAACAGTAGAAGCCTGACAACTATGGTCATGCGAGCAGAGGAGAGCCAACCTCAATATATGCGTCGAGTCAGACATATTACAACAGCTTCCTTCCACGCAGTGTGAAGGATCTTAGGCTGGGGTCAAATAACACTCAACAATAAGCAGCTATCGCTGCCACACTGAATAAACACTGACCGAAGAGGCATTCCCTGTTTGCACTGCAAGGTGATTTTGAATGTCTATTTTCACGAGGTATAATTATTCACGTGAAGTTTACAGTCTAAAACCAGTTTCATCAGTAATTGTTTTATACAGGTGCCTTTATTTTTCATGTTTTGGTTCTCAGTTCCTGCCAATAGTAGTAGTTTGTAAATCATTTATTTTAATGTTTATTTATTATTATTTTATGTAGATAAAAGTGCAAAAAAAACTTTCAAAGTGTTCTGAAAAATTTTTAAATTTTCACAGTGGGTAGAAAAATATCTTGCGGTACAGTGAGACCAAATTTGCTGTTGTCATCTCAATAGTTAACTGTTGAAACAGATTTTACCAAATGTACTTTTAGTTTAAAAAATACTTTGTAAATCTTCTCAATTCCAGGCAATCGGTGTTGACTCACGCATGAAGCTACGCGTATCATATATATGTATATAATAATATATATATCATGTGTACGCCTCAATAATTATACATATGTAACAATTATAAATGCTTTGCATTGGCTAGCGTCCACAAACCCCATGCGAGCGTAGCATTTATGGAGTCAGTCTCGATATATGATTCTACGCCATATGATTTTTAACGTCCCAAGGCTGATTTGAAAAAATCCACTTGTACTGGCTACACTGGCTGCTCAATTGTATAACATTTTTTGTAGAAGTAGCTGGATTGCATAGAAAACAACAAGTGCTGTATTTCAGTTTATATGAACAGATGTCATCATCAGAAATCTTGTAATTAATAATCATAATAGATGAATAATATTTCATAATTAATTAATAACTAATTATTAAAGTTGATGGTTATTGATGGCATTGCATTTTGCTATGTCATTTTTATTACCACTAGCGGTTATCACTCAATGTTTGTTTTTTTGGGTTAACAGATATTATATTATGAACCAGACTAAATTGAAATTAGAGCACTAATGATGACAAATAAATAGTCGCGATACTCATATACGCGATACTAATGACTACTAATCATCATTATCCGTAGCGTTTGCGGTAATCCCATTATTTACCTAAAACACTCGGCGCATATGATAAGCTCGCAATACGTTTGCAATGATTGTGGTTAACCTAATTTATAAATGGCTAGGATGAAAAATAATTTTAGGCGAGGCGTCTTTGAACAACCTTTCCATTATCGAAATACATTGAACATCCCACAGTAATTCTACACCATTCAAATCATAGCTTCACAGTCTATTTTGTAGCCCTATAACAATATGTCAATGCCCTTCAGGGACCTGGTGGATTTTTAATGAACAGTCGAAAATGTAAAGGCATTTTCTCGTCTATGAGTAAAGTGAGAAAAAGGGTCATAGTCACATGCACGTTAGACTGCTCTAGCTATAGCAATTGGATTTGTGTCTCTATGGGCTTTAAGTTTGAAAGATATGAAAAGAAACGTGATTTTTGGGACTTGAAAAAAATCACGATTCTTGGGGACACATTTTAATACAGATGCTTTGTTCATATTACACGGTGACTGTGACGGTTTTTCACTATCTATATTATGGCCACATGATTACTGCAAAAGAGTTTGGTGGGTTTTAGACCACTTTTAAGAAGTTTGTGTTTTGTTGTTGGGTGTATAGAAGGTAAGTCATGGTCTGACAAATCTGTCCTCACGTGCTGGCCTGCTGGCTCGAAAATAATTTAGGCAGCACTCCACCAAAAAATTACCAAAAGTTAAACATTCTCAGCTGTCGATACTGACCCTTTTTTATTCCAATCAAAAGACTACCCAAGAAGCAGTAACAGTATGTTTCCAAAATTTGTGCTTGCAAATGATTCACCGCAAAATTCATTGTGATCACCTGAGTCTCCTAACAAAAAAGTCTTAACTCACCAGGGGCGACAAAAAGTCTCATCTTAGCGTTGAAACTATGGGCACTCGTATCAGTGTTTTAAGGATCGGCAACACATTTTTGCCGAAGAACATGAAGACATTGTGCCCTGTAATAACTAATTATCCTACCGCTTTTGAACTGTTCGATGAGAACGCTCGGTTAGTACAATAATTTGCTACAGCCTGCATCGTCTTTACCTTTTTTCAGCAAAATCTTTAGGGCCCTCTCGTGGATTCTCACAACATTTACCGCGGGCTGATATGCATTACCCACTGTGTTAAAGTTGAGTACCATTTGTCGCCCCCGCTAATTAGGACTTGTTAGTTAGGAGACTTCAAGGTGATCACAATAAATTTTGCGTGGCACGCCGTTTGCAAGCACAAATTTTTGGAAACCTGCTGTTTCTCAGGTGTCATCTGATTGAAATAAAAAATAAAAAAAAAGGTCAGTCTAGACACCCCAGAGGGTTTACTTCTTTAGTAATTTCTTAATGAAGTGCTTACTGTTAGACCTTATATTTTTCTTCATAAAAATAGTTTTTTATGGTAGTGACAGGTGCAAAGATGATGGCAAATTGTCGTTCACTCCAGCTGATAACACATCAACCTTGAAAGTTTGTAATCGGCTAAACTTCAGGTGGATGTATGGTATGGGTGGAGAGTTTTTGGACATTTTGATGCAGATCGGAGTGATAGTGATATAGGGTTCAACGCTTGCACTGGATTTCAGTTAGTAGTGGTGGTGAAGATTTAACAAGCCTGGTTGTAGTCATTGATGATGGTAATTCTGTTCTGTTGTTTTTTATCCCTTTGTCTTATTGTGAAATATTATTATATTGTAGACGTTACAAAAGAGCTCACAGAAAAATGTGTGGTTGGGACAAAAGTTATAGATTTGACTGTTCTTGGTGATGAAAAGTTGCGAGATGCCACCAGTAAAATATATCGTAAGGATAAAGAGGTGAAGAAAGGTGAGTTTCACATACTCACATCAACTCTCTGTTGTTATCTTCTTTTTCTAATTCGTTTTTGTTTTTCCCTCTTTTGACTTGTTTTAGGTATCGCTTTTCCGACAAGTATATCTATAAACAACTGTGTATGTCACTATTCACCTCTAAAGTCAGACTCGGATGTTGTGCTCCGTGATGGTGACCTTGTCAAAATGTAGGTATTTACAGTTATCCAGTGCATCTACCTTAGTCTTATCCAGTTCATGATTTGATACAGCGTCAAATAATATGTAGGCTTTACCCTTCAGTTGGGTTGGATTAGATTTGGCTATAGTAATGAGAAGTCCCTATCATAAATCTATATTGTATGCTCTTCTAGTGAATTTTGAAAATATTACTACCTTTGTGATTAGTGGGTCTCCAACTATCGTTATTGCAGTGATTTGGGTGCGCACTTAGATGGGTTCATTGCTGTTGTTGCCCACACACTGGTAGTCGGTGCCTCCCCAGAGAACAAAACTACTGGACCTAAAGCTGATGTTATCCTAGCAGCGCACTATGCTGCAGAGGCTGCTCTTAGGTTACTCAAGGGTGGAAACGAAAATTATCTAGTAAGATTTGCGTTATTCATATGATGATTACAAGCATATGTTCAAGTACACACTGCATAAGGTGCTTGCTGTCTGGTATTTAGGTCAAAACTTTGCCATTTCTTTTTGCAAATAGTTATGTTGTGGTTATGTTCCTTGGCTGTAAAACTTTTAGTTAGTGTTTCGAAGCTGGGGTATCTCTCCCTCTTGCTTGTTCAACTCGCATTTCGGTGTCTCTTCCTTATTTATTGCCATCTAGCCAGTCACTAAAAATGAGCATAGATTGGCACTAATTTATTTACTCTCACTGCTATTTTATGTTGCCTCATTTTTCTTTAGCCAAATATTTTTGCAATTACTATTATTAACTAGGTAACTATTGTAGTTGTAGAGATGCCAGCAAATCTAGTGATTACGTTTTTCTAGGCAAAAAGTTCTAAATTGGTTTTTAAATATTATTGGCTGTGTGATATTTCCCGCGGATTTAACAACAATAAATATACATGCTGTCTGGGCTTAAACACTTGAAAAAAATGCAAAAGCTGCATTTACATTGGGCATTTTTCAACTAAAATTTTCTAGTGGTTGCCTTACTGTAGTCGCTGGCATATGCATCCGCCTTTGTCGGTTGGTATTTCTGCTTGCGGTAATTTTGATTGGAACAAGATAACAAGCCGATTTGGTGGAGCTCTGTGACCTTGCCACAGAGCTCACACAATGGCTTCTTTATGATGTTTTACCATCTACACTGGACATCAAACAAGCCGAGTCGGTAAAAGCGCAGACCAAATGCCCAGTGTAAACGTGCCTTTATATCGAATGCATTTGAAAGTCTTTACCATAGACTGTCTTTGAGAAACTCACTTTGCTTACACAGCCCAATTTTTTGTAGCATAGCTTAATTGCCTTGACAAAGTTCTTATATGATGAAAAAAAACATCATCGTCTATTACGAATTAGTGCTATAGGTACAGCTGAGGAGAGCACAACTCTGTAACTATTTTTTCATCACAGTAGCATTTTTAATAGATCAAATAATAATAATATTTCAACCAAAATTCTATGACACCTTTTAAATCTCATCAGTCTATTTGAGGCTTGTGTTAGATATGTGTTAATTCTTCAGGTGACAGACACGATACAGAAGGTGGTGGAACAATATAAATGCAAACCTGTCGAAGGAATGTTATCACATCAGTTGCAACAGCACAGAATAGATGGAGAGAAGGCGATCATTCTAAACCCCACAGATGTTCAGAGGTGGGTTTTTATCCTGCTCATGAACTGGTTTACTTTGAATTAGGATTCTATCAGTAAATGATAGTGTGAAGTATACTTGTTTGCTGGTCATACAAAGAAATGCGTCTGTTCTTCTGCTCAACAGAAAAGATCATCCAAAGTGTGAGTTTGACGTTCATGAGGTTTACGCTGTTGACATTTTGGTGAGTTCTGGTGAGGGAAAAGCGAAGGAAAGAGACACCCGCACTACAATATATAAAAGAAAAGCAGATCTGATCTATCAGCTAAAGATGAAGGCATCACGCGGTAACGTTCTATAATCCTTTTGTATTTTACCTTGAAGTGAATTGTCTCATCACTGTTATGCTGCTCATACTGAACTCTGCAACAATTGTTCACGTCAGCCCAAAATATGATACCTTGCATATAGTGAAGTGTGTAAGTGGAGGGCAGTTTGACGTGACTCGTTTCCTACAGAAAACTGCATTGACAATGCTCAACATATGTAGTATTGGTGTTGGGCAAAAAGGCTTCACAGCCTCACATGTAATATATGTGTAAATTGTGGCAAGCTGTGGTTATATCATCACATTATTGACTTCAATTGTTTGCAGCTTTCCTCAGTGAGGTGGAAAACAACTTTAACACAATGCCATTCACCCTCAGGTAACTCTAGTATTTACCCTCTTCGGCAATGCTTCCGTTTGCTGTCGTCTATTGTTTCTAGTTTTTTTTTCAGTTTTTATACCTACATTTGTAATATGTTAGCAAGCCTATAGTATTGATGCTTTTTGTGAAAGCTTCACTAATAAAATATATAAAAAATATTCCAGTTTTAATCCAAGGTCAGTGTGTTTAGTTAGTTTATGGAGTTATCTTCTCAGTATGTCGTTTGTTGCTGACATTGGTAAAGCTGCGTGTGACAGTGAATAATTACCAGTGAATTGTGCGCTCTGGTTGTGCTGTTGGACTAATTTTTAGCGCTAGATTTTATTTCATGTTTTATTTTAGAGCATTTACAGATGAGTCCAAAGCCAAGATGGGAGTTGTTGAATGTGTCAAGCATGGAGTTGTCGAGCCCTTCCCAGTATTGTATGAGAAAGAAGGTGAGTGGTTCAATGTTAGTCAACTTATTAGATGTGTGTCAGCCAAGTACTGTGTACTGTGACTTTAGGAGTTGTCCTTTGTAATATCTGTATAGTGTTGCTTACGTAATAAGGAAGACATGATTTCTTCAGACAGCTGATGTTGTTATATAAAACTGAATTGTGATGTTGTGGTGTTTCACTGTTGCAGGAGAGGTCGTTGCACAGATCAAATTCACTGTGCTGATGATGCCGAATGGTCCAATGAAAATAACAGGTGGCCCCCTAGATCTGTCTTTGTTAGAAAGTGAGCATAAAATTGAGGATGAAGAATTGAAGGTTTGTTATATTTAATATCTTGTATTATATATAGTTGATTATGTAATGTATTTTATTCCGAACAGTTATACCAGTTAGTCCACCTGATGTATTTGTCAGTCATTATACATTTACAAGCTGGTCATTTGCTTCTGTGAGTGTGGGCATTGTGCGAATTCAGCAGAATCGACCATCTTGTATTTGGATAGCCAACACTTATATAGGTGGCTTTACGGTATCCATAGGCTGCTGCTCTGTACTGAATTATCATATCTTTTTTACAGCAACTTGTATTTATCAAACTGGCACAAGTTCAATGCTTTACCATGTAAAGAATTTGGTCACTTAATATTTCAGTCCCTGCTATCCCAACCTGTGAGCTCAAAATCCAGCAGGCGAAAGAACAAGAAGAAAGCTGGAGAGGCACAAGCTCAGGTGGCCGCAGCTGCCACTGCAGAGTCGTAGATAAAGCTTGTCTGTCTAACTAACATTGTATAGACTAATAAATGGGTCTGTGCGGTTGTTGTATGTGATATTAGAGTAAAAGTGTGTCATTAAATTGTTGGATTGATGGAGCCCAGTAGTATACGTTATAGCGGTGTAATTTGTTGTTACTGTTTTTCTTTGTTGAACTTTTGCTAATGTAGAAGAGGCTGTTTTTATATCACAATTGAGGTAAGTGGTCCCGCTTGTCCTGTTCAGTGTCTATGCTTCACATAGTCATATTTACCTCATGATCTCTCTGAATATTTTGGCAAGTTGTCTCTTCTTTTTCGTATACGAAAATGAATACAAGTTATTCCAAACGTGTGGGCCAGTGTGAAATATTTGACAAGTAGTGTTGGAAGTGGCATTTGATTTCTAACTCATGTTAGTCACTGATGTGAGCCAACTTTGTGGAATTTAATTATCAACAGTTTTGAAGAAATATTGTATAACAACCACAAATTTGACAAAGTTCAGTTTGATTGTTTATCAGAATGAGCGTTGGTGTCTTTGTGTGTTATATCAGTTATATGTATATAATGTATGGATGGTCCAATAGTGTATTTGTCAGTGTGGGACTTTCTATAGAAGGTAAGTGTGTTTCTTCACTTCTTTCTAAATGCCTTATTATTGTTTGTGCCCATCAGCATTGACAATCGAATTTCTTATTAGGTGTGGCTTTGAAGTCTCCTGTCTGTTTGTCGAGGCAGCACCTATCTCACCGGTAAGCATCCTCCATTATTGTTCGAAAAGTGTTTTTCTCACCCTTTGTATGCGCATGTACCGTACAATCACTGATGTATATTATATGCTCAAGTTTCTGCATTTCTTTGATGAAATATGTTACCCTGAGGTTGTATTGTGCGCTCAATATGTCAGTTTTGTTTGTTGTATTTGATATCTATATATATATCACTGTATATGCTGTATGCTTCAGGTAACTCTACGACGCTGAAGTCTTGGCTGGGTTGTAACATGGTATAATGGTGAGTAATAGCTAACAACATATCTTTCACTAAAGTTCCGTGAGTCAGAGTTTTGACAGATTTTTGGATTATTCAAATCTACGAAGAATGTAAGTCTACCAAAAGTTTGAAGTTTGGAACAGATTGATGTTTTGAATGCGCCGGCTCCGGGTGGAATTTTTTTTCACCACAAATTTAAAACTGAACTTCTAACGTTAGGATGTCAGTTGTAGTTTTAGTAATCGCAAATTATTATCAGTCATGAAAATCATCAGAAATTAATTGGTATTTATGCTGAACTTGAGCATCCTTCATCACAATTGCCCTGAAAAAAATACAAGGTCTCCATCATAATAATTAATAATAATAGTCGGTGGCGCTGTAATATTAGTAATGATTATTATTTTATCATCCGAGTTTGGACCATTAACTACTACTCATTTGGCTATGTAAGGCTATACATACAGACATTGGTCATACACAAGTTGTAAAAAGTCATCGCACTCTGTTCGTTATTAATTAGTAGACCACATTATTTGGAATATAAACTGTCTGGTGACAACACACCCTGAAAAAAAATCACTGATACGAAAGTCGATCACTTTGGTTTAGACAACTCTGCGTGTTTTTTTTAAATTGGTGTAATGGAAGTACGCCAAATGAAAACTTGGAAGACTTTACCATTCCGTAGTTCAAAAGTCCTTCAAAACTTTGACGCATGGAAATCTAGTGAATGTATGTCGTATTATTTATTGATTTTGTATATGATGACTAATCTAGGTCACTGAATACCTGATGTAACGTACCTACTGATAAAGCAATGCCCATTTATAGGTTTGTCTCACTTTCATCTTTTATTAGGATAGTTTTATTTTCGCCATTTCTGATACAACAGGTTTGCACTCAGAAGTATATCAAGTGCCATCCAGCTTCAAGTGGTTTCTGACAGTTCCAATCAACTATGTGCGATCCATCTTCCTGTCGCTGTCTAGGTGTGAAAACCTCCAGGTGGGTTGGGTCGTGGAAGTTTTTCCTTATTAAACACATTCATACAAATTTTACTGCTTCATATCGTAAAGTTTTTGCCCCATTTTAGAAAGCTATTAAAAATATATGTTTTGTTCCTTAGCAACCTAGTCGTGTTGTAGTGATATAAAAATACGTTGGGCACTTTTTTTTTATTTGGAAACTGATTTGATTCCAAGTTGATCTCATCAATATGAAATTGATGTTGTGTTACGTTTAAATATTATTTATATGGTGCATGAGCTTGCAGGTTGTACTGTGTTGTGTGTAACTTGGTGAACAGAATGTTCATAATTCCCTTATACAACCGCTGATGTATATTATATGCTCAAGTTTCTGCACTTGTTTGATGAAATACATTATCCTGAGGTTGTATCAAGCGCTCAATATGTCAGTTTTGTCTGTTGTATTCGAAGGATAGATGGCTGTATAAATTGTATATTTTAGGTTGCATCAGGGTGATACAGTCTTCTAACAGTGAGCACTTCATATATAGTGGTGAGGGATACACTTTATATCTATTAATGTATAATTACGCGCTTACGGCTAAGTTACCGCGAGAAACTGCTAATGTTCAAGCATTTTCCAAGTTTGGCGCTGTTTTTGTTAATGCAAATCTAGCTACACACATCTGTGAAAAGTTGTTAATTTATGGAGTGTCTCTTCTCATAACAGTTATATGTGGTTCAAACTGTTTAATAATACTTGTTATTATAAATAGTTATTGCTACTAAATGATGCAAACAAATGAACATTTTTTTTCTTAGCACCGCTAATATGTATTGAAGCTATGGCTCACGGATAATCGGCCTTGTAAATTATAATAATTATCAATTTAAACCGCTGCTAATGGCCGTGCATGGTGATGCTACATTGTATTTGTTGTCGTTTTTATTGTTAAATGCTTTTTCTGTTTGAAACGGAAATATTGGTTGTCATTAAAGCCAATGGCTGTTTTTATTAGCTATACGTAACTTCGAGAAATACATCTCCCAATTTTTAAAAAAATGTTTTCTCTCGCTATCACACTTACGCAAAGTTTTTCACGGAGCCTCAGCGTGAAGAAATCGTTTTTCACCGGCCAACACAGGAAAAGTCGTCATGATCATTATTTTGCATTACCTTAGCCGAAAGCGCCTGCTGTCAATTTCTTGCTGTATATGATGACTAATCTAGGTCACTGAATGACTGATGCAATGCAACTACTGATATAGCTGTTTAACTTTTCGATTTGTATCTTTGTACGTTGGTGGTTTTTCTATTTATCTTTATTTGTGCTACAACAGGTGAGCTTTTGGAAAGAGTCAAGTGAGGGGCAGTCTGATGTCGTAGCTGATTGGTGGAATTGTTCTCCATAGCTAACGGTTCCCAAGCTGATCAATACTGTTGGCTTGTAAACATTGAAAGGTAGATTCTAACTTCATTTGTGGTGTGCTATTATTTTCAAGGGGCATTTTTAATTCAGTAGCTTCTTAGGCATTTTGAATCACTAGTCCATGTGCCAAATTTATTATCACGTTATAAATCATCGCTATGTAATCATTGGAAATAATGGAGTCGCTGTTGCTTGGCAATTCCCATAGACCATCTGTCATAGATCAATCTGCCATTTACACCACTGCATAATTATTTACTCCAGAAGTTTTATACAACCACTGATGCATATTATATGCTCAAGTTTCTGCACTTGTTTGATGAAAACACTATTCTGAGGTTGTATCAATGTATCAATTTTTGTGTCACATTTGGGTTTGTATATGGATATGTCTGTATAAATTGTATACTTTAGGTTACACTGCGGTGATAGTCTTGTATTGGTGAATATATAATGGTGAGTTTTAGGTATTCTGCCTATGTATTGCTGGATACATGTATATTGTAAACTTACTGCTGCATATCAAGAGAGAGTATTCGCAATATGCTCGTCGAACAAAGGACAAAAAATGATAGGTACTCATAAAGCCGCGTTTACACTAGGCGACTCTAGTGATAGTCGAAGGCGCAGACACGTATTGCATTTACACTGCTGCGACACCCTAAATTTTTGAGTTTTGCGACTTTGGAGTTGCCAAAATAGTTTATTGCGCCAAAATAGTTTATTGCGTTCCTGCTCAGGCAGTTGGATTGACGAGTTGTGATTTAATTATTACCAGTTTTCTACCAGGCAGTAGTTCTCTATGCATCTAGTGGATTTTTTATTTACCTATAATATGTAATTTTAACTTATCTACAAATAATAATACCACTTGCTGAAATTAAATAATAATTTGAAGAAAATCTAATGTTCTTTTTGTGTTTGCATCCAAAATAATAATGATAACTACTCCGAATATGAATTATTTATTATTTTTGAACATACATAGTTTGATTTTCTTTTGATAAGAAAAATAATAAACACATATGTCAACAATGCTGGTAATAATTAATCATTTAATAATAACCTTACGATCTTATAACAATCATTGTTTACATTATATCTAAGCTAGAATAAACAAAATTTTGGAGCCGCGATATAGAGCAACTCAATTGTTTAAACTGTGTCACATGGCTATGAAGACGCTGCGACTTGTCGCTCGAACCCAACACTGCTGGGTTGCTGCGTCTCAGCCTCCGACAACCTTTCCATCTCCACCGGAAACAGCGCCAAGACGCAACCGGCAAACTTCAAAGGAATCGGAGTCGCCTAGTGTAAACGCGGCTTGAGTCCATTTGTCGCGTAAAAAAAAACAATACTTTAGAGCATCAGAATTGTTCAATATTTCTTCATACATTATGGAACAAACCATGAGGAGGATAACTCCCAATTTGCAAGGTAATCAAGAGAAAAAAATTCTATATGGTTATCAACCGTGGATGAAGTATAATAGAATTGCCAGCTACGGCCGTTCAATATAGCTTTGACCACGATGCAAGTGACGCCGTTTATGGGAGTGGCCATGACAGTGATATTTACGCAGTATCCGGTACATACATGGTCTCTTGTGGAAGCAGTGCTCAGTTGTCTTCTCATTAAAAAAAGACAACTACGCCACTCCACGCAAAAAAAGTGACAAGTTTCCAGTACGTTCTTATTATTGGGCGTTTAAAAAATTACGGTGCCTTATGTAAAAAGATTTTAACACAACCTGCGGCCCCTTACTATAGCGTATGTCACGACTTACTTGTAAAAGCCGCGCAGTTGCGGTCTACATCCGGTACCAACTTCGCCATTCAAATTGCCTCACCTGATTGGGCGAAGCTGGCAATCCTGTTATACTTCATCCTTGTTATCAACTAATATAATTTGTTGAGCCGACTTCTTTATGTATTGTGTTTTCCACAATAGTGGTCACCACGAACGTTTTGAAGCAAACCAGTCTATTAAAAGACATGTTAGTCTTCATTTATTTTAGTGTTCAGTTTCAGACTTGCGAACCATGTGATTTTTTTTTCAGTTAGCCACATGTTGTTGACCTAGGGTTTTGAGCAAAATTATTTGATTAACTTTATTACTGGTCTAATTGCTTTTTTTATTTACAGATGCATGTTTCGATATATGCTGATTTCTATTCTAGTTTTTATCAGAGGTGCACTACGAGGGAGGTCAGGCTTAAGGTGGTGTCTCGCAGTGCCAATCTTGTTGCTGTCCAGGGTAGGAAACCTCCAGGTGGGCCAAGTTTGGTTGCTTTGTGACAACCAAATTTTTATGAGTCCATTTATAAGACAAAATTGTTTGTCTGTGTAGTTGTGACCATGGAATTATCTCCCCTTCTGGATAGCAAGTAATCGGTCACCAAAAACGGCCCGGTATAGCCATTTTTTAAAGGCACCCATGTGGCTCTAAAGTCATGATAAGTTAGCGTGTTAGAAGAGGAGATAATTCTATGCATATAAAAATCATCTGCTCTTACAATTTGGTTTTCTATTATTAATAGTACCCACTCAGTGTTACAATTTTTTAATTGAGGATACATTATTAGTTACAATTTTAGTGGTGAAAAGAACTTACCAGTTCAGTTATGAGAAATTGGTTGCAAAAATATTTACCTTGAGAATTTTCACAGCCGATGATGCAGATATGCTCAAGTTTCTGCTCTTGTATGATGAAACACATTATCCTGAGGCTATATCACTTCCCAACAGATAACCTGTGTTGCATTTGATGTATATATATGAGTGTAATATCTGTATGCTTTAGATTACACTACAGTCTTGCACGAACTAGTACAGTCATATCTTATGGGTGATCACTATATTTCCTCCCAAGATGGTAAGTGACATATATTATGTATATTACGGTCTACTTGTTTCTATATATGATGACCAATCTAGGTCACTGAATACCTGATGTAACGAACCTACTGATATAGCCAGCTTACAGAACATTTTCTTTCCCATCTTTTCAATCATATTGTCTCCTAACACAAGCCATGCTCTAGATTTTAGGTTGAATACTCTGGGTGGCATCTGCTGGTGAAGATCTTAGAAAGTGGGGCGCTGTCCATGTGGATATGTCTAATCATACGAATAATGATTGTGTACAGCTGGACAACCTCATTCCCTAAACCAGTCCTTTGAGAATAAAAGGTGTCTTGCCTTGCTCACATAACGTTTTTCAGACTCCCATGTTTATCTTAGCACATCTTATTTTGATGTTTGTATTGTAAATGAAATCGTTATAAAGAATACACTACTTCCCTTTGCATCTATTCGTACAAAAAAATTCACAAAGATGTAATAATGGTTTATCCTTGTGCAAGTTATGCAATAGAGACTGTTGGCCAAAAAGTAGCATTCAGTAATTTTGTTCAAAAACTCATTGTGACTGGGTTAAAACTCGTTGACAATAAATGGTGAAGGTAGCGTTGATCTGGCAGCCCTAAAATCACCATGGTGAACACCACTTCGTTGGAACAAAGTTAATTAAACAAATATATCACATATAAAGCGAAAGTTTCTTTCAATAATAGATAGATTGTTAGAGAAAAATGTGCGGCCTGCGCAAAAGTTTCATTACTGGGGAAATCCAAACAATTATTGCGGACTTACATAAAACAATACACAACATCTGGAAATCCCCGTAATTAGTTGTTCCTTCAATTGTTTGAAAACTTTCTCAGGCTGCACATTTTTCTCTAATTTAACAGCCGTGGAATTGTTTAAAAAATAATTTCTCATGGTAATTTGGTTAGGAATTTGGCATGTTTTTATGTACAATTTTTTTTTTTTACAGATTTTCAACTGAATTTTATGGTCACATAGCACTTCAGCAGTTGTAATGTGTATCACTCAATGTGTGAAAGTTAAATTTTGCTTCACACCAAGTTTCTGCTTGAAATAAAGCTTCCAGCAAAAATAATACTTTTTTAAGAGTTGTCTGTCCCAAGCTAATCTCAGGGTTGTCAGACAAACATGAAGAGCAATGAATTTTAAAGAAAATATGCGGAGTGCGAATCTTCTGGCCAATAGTTTCTATTGCATGATGTTGAGACAGCATAAGCCTAGCTTATCACTCGAGCGCTTCAACTCAATCATAGTCACAATGGAAGACAACTCCAAACATGCTGCATGTACACAATACGATTGGTGTGGTGGAAAATTGCAGGTTGTGTTGGCGAAGTAAGGTTGTCGCAGGCTGACACGCACCAACCCAGCAGTACGGGGTCAAATATCAAGTTGCTGCCACATAACGCAGTCAAACCAATAGTGTCGCTCTATATAGTGTCCAATATTTTGATTATTCAAGGTTGGATATAAATGATTGGTGTAAGATAGTAATATATCACTATCATTGTTAATAAATCTATCATTTTTATCAAATTTAATATATTTGATAATATTTTATTAACAGGGTAATTATTACTATTTTGGACACATACATAAATGAAAGTCAAAATTTCATATTATAGGGTAATAAAACGTAACTTTTAAATGCACAGAGAACTACTACCTGGTAGAAAACCATTAGTTATGAAATCATAACGCACCAACCAAACTGTACGAGCAGGTACGCAAGCGTTTCAACTGTGTAAAAACCAACTGCATCTTTGATCACTTTTGTTCTCATCTAAAAGCAGACGCTCTCCTGCAAAAGCAGTTGCTCTAATGTAAAAGCAGTCGCTCTCATATATAAGCAGACTCTCATATAAAAGCAGTCGCTCTCGTGTAAAAGCAGACACTCTCATGTAAAAGCAGATGCTCTCGTGTAAAAGCAGATGCCCTCATGTAAAAGCAGTCGCTCTCGTGTAAAAGCAGTCGCTCTCATAAAAAAGCAGACGCTCTCATGTAAAAGCAGACGCCCTTGTGTAAAAGCAGACGCTCTCGTGTAAAAGCAGACGCTCTCATGTAAAAGCAGACGCTCTCATGTAAAAGCAGATGCTCTCATATAAAAGCAGTTGCTCACATGTAAAAGCAGCCGCTCTCGTGTAAAAGCAGTCGCTCTCATCTAAAAGCAGTCGCTCTCATAAAAAAGCGGACGCTCTCATGTAAAAGCAGACGCTCTCATGTAAAAGCACTCTCTCATGTAAAAGCAGACGCTCTCATGTAAAAGCAGTCGCTCTCATGTAAAAGCAGTTGCTCTCATCTAAAAGCAGTCGCTCTCATAAAAAAAACAGACGCTCTCGTGTAAAAGCAGACGCTCTCATGTAAAAGCAGATGCTCTCATATAAAAGCAGATGCTATGGTGCAAACGCAGCTAAGACATAGGTGTAAGAATCAGATTTACTGCAATTGAGTAGGAATAAACAATGTTGAATTTATTTAATGGAATCACACAAAAGTACTATATACAAAGAAAAAGTTTTGTTTGAACAGTCAACATCATTCTTCAGTGATAAAACTATACAAATGGCAGATAATTGTTAAAAGTAAGTAAACAATTGGCAGGTAATACCTTGATGTAGACTCCCTTTTCCACAGCTGTCAGACGGACCATGCATTGTATCAAGCAGAGAGAACTGTAATGCGTACCTTGTGTGTTGCAAGGCTGCCAATAGCTGGGATAGTCTATGGGTACATACTTGGTGTCTTCGACAAGCATTGGCTGCCAGGTAGTTACAGTAATGAAAAGCATACCTTGGATTGTAGGTATCATTACTGCTGCGCCATATCTTCTCTTTGGCCATTGCTTAGCTGTAAAAAAGGCCGATAGATTGTTTAGACAAGTGCATCCACTAACCTGTCAAGGGGTGTCACCAAACCATTACCTGCTCAAGGCACCGTCACCAATGATCGCACTATTTGTTATGTAATTTATTTAGCAATCCATTTCTTCAACTTGGAATCGAAGGCTAGACAATCAGATCAATGACAATCCAAATATTGACCTTAGCATGAGAGAAAGTAAAAGGACAATACATGAATACATGGGAAACATTGCAGTGAAACTTCATTCATATCCAACTCATCTATGACTTAATACTGCAGCCAATCTTGTCATTAGAGTGACAAATACCTGCTAGCTCAATGGCCGATCGATCAGTGATGGATTGATAGTAATAAAAGCGAAAGGTAGAAGATGCAATGTATTCTGGTGCCATCCAAGTGAACATAATGGTATCGGTCTTGGTTTCCACCGATCCTCTTCATACATAATCAATGTACAGTTATGGTATAACTCATTGCTTGTACACATACTTTCATCTCGGTAGAGCTGGGCGATTAACAAACTGCGACAATAAACTTCTACAACATCGTTTGCGACGAAATCTATTTTCCAGGATTCTCCATAGAGGTAGAAAATTTTAAGGTGGATTATGACTTCAACTATGGTTTTGCACAAACTGGAAAGCCAAGTTTTACCAAAATTTAGGAAGCTTTGGTAAGGATCAACAATAATGAGCATGTCATACTTGCACCATGTAAATAATCGCCCAGCTTCACCATTCAACCTAGCCATATGAAGTCAAGTAGACCAAAAGTTTACGTTTATCATTTAATGGGACTTTAATTACACTAACATGCGCAAAGAGCAATCATGGCTCGATTTTCGTTAAACTGAAAATTTCAAAAAAATAGTAAATCTCTACTATTTGGATCATGAAAGTGGTATCGTTTTTCTATAGATTTGACAAGTAGGTAAAATTTAACTCCCATTGTTCAAAAATAGTAGGTCACTAGTCAGTGGAGAAATTAGAAAGGACAACTTCCATAAATTAATTTTTTCGACAAAAATTTAACGTCTAGCAAGGAATTCTTTATTCAAGCTTATTAACTGTTTCAAGCGATTGTCCACAAAAGTAAAAGAAGATCAACCTAGAATGTAACAACTAGCTCACACTAACCTTGCAAGAAACCTACAAAGAACTTAGTGTTAGTTATAATAGATGGCTGTAAATGTGTGTGTCATGTACAGCCATCTGAGTGTACATGTGAGTATCACCTACCTCTATATCATTGCTGATAATACCGGTTACAAGAAGGTGCAGCTAGATATCTTCGTCATTAGTGTGAGCTGTCGCTATCGTTGGATCATCAGTGATGACCCCGGGAGACTGTGAAGACTCTCTTTCCACGGCAACACCATTTTGTTCGGCTGTTTTATCCGAATTTTCCATGTTTCTATCATCTTGTTCACAACTTTCCTTTTCTATTTTAAACCAATTAAGGCACTATAAGCTAACTGAATTAAATAAATAGGCAAATATATAGATATTGTAAATACTGGTGGGCATCAGAGGACATACCTGCGTTGCCTTTGGCAGAGTCATCCTCATTTGATTCCTTCCTTTTTTCTTCACTATCTTTGCTTCTATCTCGATTATCACAGCTGCCATCTTTGTTGTGCTCAAGTCTATCCCTGCTGCTAGCCCTTGAACTCTTTTTTGAACTACGATGGTCTGCATCTCTTGATTTACTTCGCCTGCTTCGATCACCTCTCGATCTGCTGCGTCTACTTTTGCCTTCTCTTGACCTGCTGCGTCTACTTCTGCCTTCTCTCGATCTGCTGCGTCTGTTTCGGTCCCCTCTTGACCTGCTACGTCTGCTTCTGTCGGGAGATCTTCTATCTCTAGATCGTCTTTTGTCTCTAGATCGAGAACGTCTTCGAGCTGGGGACCTTGATCTTCTTCGATCTCTTGATCGACTGCGCCGTCTTACTCTATCTTTGCTCCGCGATCGACGTCTTTCCTTGCTTCTGGTCCTGCGTCTATCTCTACTTCCGCGTCTGCTTCCACGGCGATCTCGTGATCTTGAACGCCGTCTAGCTTTCTCACGCTCTTCCCTCCTTTTACGTTCCTCTTCTCGTCGCTTCTCCATTTCAGCTTTATGATCTGCAATCTTCTGACGTTTTTTTTCCTTGAAGTCTTCAACAGTAGCTCTCATCTAAAATATTGTAAAACCAAAAATACATAGATAGCCATCTAAAAGCAAATTGAAGTTGCAGAGTTTTCAACACAATTGGGAGCAACAATAAAATTGTGTTGAAGACAGCCTTGTTGGCGTAACACATTATGGATACAGAGTTGTTCTTTCATTGAGTCTTGTAAAACTACTGCAAGCAGCAAGGAAAATATAGGAACTTTATCGAGGTTTGTTAAGATTTATGGAACTGAGGTCAATGGAGCTGCACTATAATATTATTGATCTGAATTGGTAATTGTACCGATTTGATGAAGCTTTCAGTTTCAAATTAACTTGAATAAATCTTCATTACTGTTTGGGGTTTCATAATTTTTGTCCCAGTGAAATAGCAAGCGCTGGAAATATAACTTCAGCCATTTTTTCTATCTTAATATCGTAAAATTATACTAAAATTACTGTTTTATCAATTGTAAAGCTGAAAATAATTAGCCTAAAAAACTTGCATGGCTCGATCTTGATCTCCACGCATTGTCATGCGGAGATCTCCACACATTGTCATGCAGAGACCTCCACACATTGTCATGCAGAGACCTCCACACATTGTCATGCAGAGACCTCCACACATTGTCATGCAGAGACCTCCACACATTGTCATGCAGAGATCTCCACACATTGTCATGCGGAGACCTCCACACATTGTCATGCAGAGATCTCCACACATTATCATGCAGAGATCTCCACACATTGTCATGTGGAGACGAGTGTGTTCATAATAATAATGGCTTTATCAAGAATGAAAAAAATCGCTGACTTATGAACAAA
This sequence comes from Cryptosula pallasiana, assembly GCA_945261195.1. Classification (NCBI taxonomy): domain Eukaryota; kingdom Metazoa; phylum Bryozoa; class Gymnolaemata; order Cheilostomatida; family Cryptosulidae; genus Cryptosula; species Cryptosula pallasiana. The sequence goes on from OX183133.1 coordinate 35,046,233, forward strand.
CAGTTATAAATAGTTCAAAAATTTCTTGCAACCTTATTTTCTAGCAAGTACAAAAGGCTCCACACAACACCAATATCCAGAAAGACCAGCTTCTATGCAAACGAGCCAAATTTTAAAAAAAATTGTTTTATAACTGTAAAAAACTTTCTGCGTTCTCAGGAAAAATTTGAGTCTAAATCTCAGCACTGATTGCATTTGTAGTAATTGCCTCACCGATGAGAGGGTAAATCCGCATAAAGCTTACAAATGCAATGAAACCTGAAAAGGAAGAAGTTATATCAAATCCACGCAAAATATGGAGTCTTGATCCCTTCAAAATAATATAAAACATTACTATGGTTAATAATTTTGACATTAATATTTAATTATTATTTGGTATTGGTATCATGATGTTACGAAACAATAAAAGTAAACTATGATAATTCTTGTAACTATCGGTAACAACAATAATAATTAAATATACGATATAATACGTGACATAACAAACACTAATAATACAATAATTAAATGGTTATTAGAAACACGTTTTTATTAGAATTTAATCGACTAAAAAATCAGTGATAATAATTATTATTACTAATAGTAGTAGCGTTAGCAAACTGGGCTGGACCAAGTATTGAGGAATCCTTAGCATTGCATTTGAAAAGGCTGAGGCAAATACTGCAAATGATTATTATTTCCTTTAGGAGCTGTTGTTAAATCGAGTTTTGAAACAATAATAATAAAGGGACTGTAGTGAATGCCAGCAATCGGAGCTCAAGACAATCCTATCATACTAATGCATGTAATGCAAAATTAATGACAAACTGGAGGGCTGACATGTAGTTATAAATACTAGGTGTGGACGAAAGCTTGCACAAAGTACCAGCGACAGTCTGCAACTCACTATCACTATGTTCCCATAGTGCGAATTCGTTCGGGTTGAACTCATAAATAGTCCATTCCGGTCACGGGAATTGTGACTCGTACGAGTTGGTACGGGTTCGTTCGTGTTGGCTCAGTGTGGTTCCTCAAACCGAATTCGTTCGGGTTGAGCATTCATTAGGATCATGGGAATTGTTCGTGTTGATGAATTCGAATTCGTTCGAGCTGCTCTTTTGAGAAAGAGGCATTAAACTGGTGATTTGGCTGTAAATCAGTTTTTGCGTATTTTCCAACTGCAGTTCTTACATTCATATCATAATAATCCTATGCAAGTTTAACAACAGCTTAGTTAAAAATTCTTTATCATTTGTTCGGAAAACTGAATCATAGCTCTGTTTCACAAATGGGCAAAGTAAATTATTATTATTCTTATACTCGCCAAAAAAAATTATTCTTTATTATTTAGAAGTAATTTATTTATTATTATTAATAATTATTTATCATTTCTTATAGCTATCATTATATTTATTAGTAATCATCTATAATTATTAGAAATTGTTGCTTTTATTATTATTATTCATCTACTTACTAGTCTAAGTTTATACTGAGAACATTCCACAAATTTGACTCATATTACTACTTAGTAATACGCGCGGTTGTTTACTATCTCACTACAATCAAGTAATTATTGCGCTCGCTACTCACTGTAAAGGAAGGACAACTCCGGCAAATTATTTCAATTCGAATTATCATAGGAACGGATTGGAATGCCAAACCGAATGAATGCTAACCAACTCGAATGAACGTCCGATCCGAACGAATTCGCACCATGGGAACATAGTGAATATAACACAGGACAAACGAATTTTGACTCTTCATTTGTCAAAGATAAAATACCTGGGAGTAAAGTAAAGCATAAACTTAACCTACCTGAGCATAACCCATATGTTGCTTGCCCAACAAATGTTCACGCTGCCGAGATTCAGCATCACCAACAATGAGAAAAGCACCGCACACAGGACACACTTCCATTTGCTTGGCCTGTTGCGATATTTGATCCTGGCGATCGTTGGAAACACTTTCCAAGTGATACCTCTCTTTTCTCAGTTGTTCACAGAGCTTCATAACACCCTGTGCCTCCTCAACCTTTCCTTCGTTGCCAAGTTTTTCTGCATTTTCCACCAGGTCATCTGTAAAACGACCATACAGTCATAATGGAGGCAGGTCATGCAACAACAAGCCCCATCTCAGTGAATCTAGTAAGCTAAGAGTTTTGACTCACTGATTTTCGTTGTCAGTGTCGCTATCTGTTCACTGCGGGGCCCAGTAACCTGATTAGGAGTTGTTTCTCCTTCCTGTGTCATTGCCAATCGCTGATGGCCACGTTTAATCTTTTTATCAACTTCACTGACGATATCCTCTAAACTTTCGATCCACCGTTCCTCATATCCCATTCTCTCAAATCTATCACTCGATTGGTATTCCTTCCTTAAAGGTTCGTCGTGAATCAACGTACATGGTCCCAAGTCAGCTTTTGTGTTAGTAAACAGTTCACTTGGGCAGTAGCCACACAAGAAATGCTTGCATACCTATAAAAACAATGACAACCCACTTAATTATATTCAGTGATGGTTTAGTAGCATTCTCTTCCAAAACTTTTATATGTACTTATTAGGTGCTTTTGGCTAAGTGAAATTGAAGAACTCTCCTAATTTTTAAAGCTAAAACTGGACACGCGAATCTGGCAAAACGAGTAGCCGTAAAGAAAAATAAATTAGGGCAATAGTTTATAATATCTTGTTCTTAACAATTTGTTTCCCTATACCCTAGCCGGCATATTGCTATACTATTTATTATACATCATTCACATATATAGGAAAAATAAAGTTTGTTGATAACCATCTTATAATGAGCTAGCTACAGCCGCATCACTTTAGCCTCATGTACATCTATTGATTACATACTGATTTTGCCGACCGATTGAGGATTTTTTTTGTAGTGAAACATGCATAAATCGATGTTGAAGAGTTAAGAAAAAGCCATCCAATTAGGGATGATATTGAATTACCCAAATACACCTTAGGAGACTATGAATATAGGTACAATAATAAATAGTATCACAACTAACAATTGATAGTAAATGTAGATTCCAGATATTTCTTTCACTTGACTCACATTGTGAATAAATTTTCATATTAATGACAACTTGAACTAGCATTATCAACTAGTAATAATCTTTATTATTTTAATAATTTATTGTTATTTTGATGCTAACCATAATAATAAATGATTGTAATAAAAAATAAGTAAGATTGCTTGGTTTAATTTTTAAAGTCATTGTCAATTGGTGTCATTTTTTATCAATTAACGACAATGATGATTAAAAAAAAAGTACCAACAATAATTACTAGTTCACCGATATTAGCTGCATTTTTGTTATCTAGCTGAACCATGAGCTGAACTAATGTGTTTAGACAGCATCGACTTGTTATTATTCATGGTTGGTAGTGGATAGATAGCCTTGAATCTTTGTTACATTCCAAGATGGAACATATTTCAGTAATCAAAAAATCACGAGTTGAAGTTGTTCAGGCATTGTAGTGAACGCATTTAAAAATTTGTCAGTCACAAGAAGAGATAACTCTTTGATTACACGATTTTAATAGCCTGCAATCTACGGCTGACAAAATTTCTACTATTCAATGCAATGGAACTTCTGTTTTCAAACACCATGCTTTATCCAAGGCTTTCCATGGATCTTCCGTGAAAGCTAGTTAAGAAATAAAAAAAAAATAAAGTTCTCGATCAAATTAGAGATGACAATATCAACTTCCGTGAAGCCATTTTCAACGCGCAAATGTTTGGACCTTGACTGTGGCATCAAAGAGACTGGTTTATTGATTTTTCCGCTGTCAATTTATGCAGGCTTCACTGTATTTCTGTTTCTGATGAAATATGCTAATACAATCAGTAGCATTTTATTTGCGGCTATCAGTAGGTTTGTATCGCGATCAAAAAATTGGTAGACAACTCATGAGTTGACGTATTTTATATGATATGGGGCGTAAAACTATCCGCTGTGCGAACATAAAACAAAGTAATTTTGGTGCAGAGACCCATTTTCTCAGTAACTATCAGTGAGAGACAAAAAAGTTTACCACTATTGTGACGGCAAGATATGATTCTATGCCATGATAGGATTTTTAACGTCCCAAGGCTGGTTTGAAAAATCCATTTGCACTGGCTACACTCATCATAGTTTTATCACCTCAAAATTGTTTCTCGAGTGCTAGTATTTATACCGAGAGGGCCATTTTTCTTTGTTGCAAAATATTTCAAGGCTAGCAATGACATCACATATAGCGATTTCAACAGGGGATTGCATGAAAAATGCAAGTAGAGTAAAGCACAGGGGAAACGCTCTGTCATCATCTCCGGTCGGTAGGGGCAGATCGGTAGGTAATCAGTAGATGTAGCATTACTCACGCTTAGTTACGCATCACTGATTTCACTTCAACAATACTATTGTTGTGACAGTGATACATCAAATCATGTTTTTTAAACAAAGATACATTTTCTTATTTATTTTTCATGAGGCAATCACTGGTGTGACACAAATAACTTTTGTACCTATAGACAGATAACAACTTAGTCTAAAAGCTGACGATCTTCTTAAAAAAGAAAACTTCCATATAAAAGCCAGCCAGCTTCCACGCATTAGGAGTGGGACTCATTCATTTCCCCTCATTCTCACACTTTCATTCATCTCTCTCATTCCTCTTTGTCAACAAAAAAATTGTGAAAATAATTTGTTTCCCTGTTATGAATTACCATTCACTAATAATAATGATATGTACTACTGCGCTAGTTAGTTTAAATTTTAGTATGAAGTAGCAGAGCTGTGACCAAATCACCAAGATTCGAAAACCCTGTGATTCGAATCACAAAAATTAATTCTTCCATGATTTCCTGATTTGATATGATTTAGCCAAAATCTGTTATCTGGTGCAAATATTTGCAAATTATATAAATGATAATTAAAATAAATTGATCATAAACCAGAGTTCCAGCCCGCGCTTTTTAAAAAACAAACCATAGACTTGATAAAATCCATGATGACAATGAGGTGTACAGTTGTCACATTCCCATGTCATTGCAGTTTAAATTTGACTGATGCACAAGGAAAATTCCTATGATATAGTAGTTCAATTTGAGTGCGTGCATTGCATCTTCCTGAACGAATCATCCTAATCTTTCATATTAGTAAGGCTGTCAATTAATCGAGTTATTTCAAAGATTAACCAGATTAATTGATTTTTAAGATCAAAAAGATTAACCTTTTATGACTCAGTTAATCTGATAAAAAGAAACCCCAGTTACGCCACCATCATAATGTTTATTATGCTAAACACAGCTATCAGTTTGTCTACACCTGGAATGTAATAAATAAAGAATGATTAAAGTTTTCTAATAAAATGATGATTGTTGGTAACACTAATGAAAAAAAACTATAATAGATATGTAAAAGAGATCAATACTAATAGTTAACAAAATATCTTATATAATAATAACATGTAATACGATGTAATATGGTTTATACTTCAAAACAATTTTCATATTACTGTCTTCATTCATTCTAATAATAAACAATTATGCATTTTTTATTGAACTGTAGTATTTATCGTTATTGTTGTTATTATTCAGCACAAATAATACAATTAATTGATGACATATTATAATTATTATTTAAAAAATTGAAACTTACCGGGCATATCATTATTTTAGTGAAGTATCTATTAATTATAACAATAATATTGAATAACAACAATAAACAATTATTTGTTACTAGATTTCGCGGTTTTATTTATTTATTATTCTAATCAAAGCTATTTATTTATTTATAATCTATTGAGCTACACCGCCAAAATGTATCACGATCAATTAATCAGGTTATCAAAAGTACCTAAAGCAAGTTCATTTATGTTTTGATTATTTATCCTGGTATATCCAAAGGTTTTCTCTTTTTTCCCCATAGAGGTTTTGGAGAGTAGCAGTTTTGTGAGAAAATAAAAAATAATAGTTTTCTATGTTATATTAATATATGCCAAAGATAAAAGTATATTCTTTGTTCATATTCGATATTCAAGTTTCCGTTAACTTGTGTATCCGACAATCTTATTTTCTTTCAATCATGTGTGCTTACACTCTGTACCTACCTGAACATGTACTGTAAATATCAAAATTTTAAACAGCAACTAGTTTTAGTTTGTTTCCTTCCTTTTCAGTTCTGCATTCAAAAAAAGTTTTGTTCACAGTTACATACATAAATACATACATACATATTTGTTTATCATTGTGATATTACACTATTGTGATATTATATCTGTTATTTGTTCCTGGACTGACAAATCCAAATTGAGGTTTGCTAATCTCATTCTACAAGCATGCAGGTAGATGGATATTGACTTTACTGCCCCATCATTGCATTTATATCACATGAGTACAAAAGATTAAAGAATAAGATTAATTTAAGATTAATGGAAAAGATTAAGAATAAGATTAAGATTAAAAATTCTTAATCTTTGACAGCCCTACATATTAGTATGATAACAATAATAACAATAGGCCGCTAACATCAACATCATGCCAAGGTCTATTTTCACTCACTTCTGATAGGTATGGTTTGGCTTCAGCTCCTTGAATGGTATTGTTAAGTTGTTTTTGTTTATTATTGTGAATCATTCATTATGATTGCTACTACTAATTAATAGGTTGGATTTTTTTCTAGTCCAAACAGAGAGTACTGCTGTTGTTAAACTTTTTTTGAATTATAATTATTGTTAGCTATTATTATTATGAAACTTATCGAAGTGAGGTATTGTAGTGTATTATCATGACTACTGTGTTGGTTGATGTAGCTCATACATAAACACGAAAAGCAGCAATTATTAGTCACTACCTATTAATGATAGAGGCGAAGAAGTTTGCTAGTGGTAACAAGAATAAAAAAAATAATAATTTTTATTATATTTATAATTTATAGCTTATTTATTTATAACTTTGAACTAATGGGTAGCCAATTGTTTTAGTAGTAATGTTCAAATTTTATTATTATTTGTTAATATTATTATACTATCTACTAATTTGCAACAAGAATTATTAACTGTAGCAAACAAGTGTCAAATACCAATGAATGTCCAACTTTTATTCAATATTATTATTAACATCATCATTTTTTTAAAAAATCCTAATAATACACAATGAATGACTGTTCTATTACTTTGAGATTCAAAAAACTTTTTTGTTGTCACTATCAATATTATTTTGCAGTAATTTGTTATTTATATTTAGCCCTCATGTAACTTCCTCTCTCTCTAAAAGCAAATCCTAGAGAGATCTCTGAGTACATTGTAAATATATTAAAAAGGAGCACAAACTGTTATTAGTAATCATAATATAATAATGCGTTTGATAGTGTTTTATCCTAGACTTTGTCATATTATGAGCCACCCACAGGCATTGAAGTCCTAGTTAGTGTGAAGTACTCATTCCAGTTGTCTATTGTGCTCAACTATCAAACGCATGACTTGATTAATGATTCGCAAATATTTGCAAATATTAGATAGTTCAAAACCCTCACGGTCGCTGCGTGATATGAGCGCAAGCATTGTTATAAAAATTTGTCCCCGAAAATCGTGATTTTTTTTCAAGTCCAAAAAATCACGTTTCTTTTCATATCTTTTAAACTAAAGCTCATAGAGACACAAATCCAAATGCTATAGCTAGAGCAGTTTAACGCGCGTGGATGTGACTATGAACCTTTGGCTCACTTTACTCATAGACTTGAGAAAATGCCTTCACATTTTCAACTTTTTATCTAAAATCTACGTAGGACTACAAAATAGACTGTGGAGTTAGGATTTGAATGGTGTATGTATAATTATTGTAGTGTGTTCAATGTGTTTCGATAATGGGAAGGTTTTTCAAAGACTCCCCCGACTAAATTATTTTTCATCCTAGCTATTTATAAATCAGCCTAACCACAATCACTGCAAACGAATTGCGGGCTTATCATGTGCGCCGAGTGTTTTAGGTAAATAATGGGATTACCGCAAACGCTACGATTAATGATGGTTAGTAGTCATTAGTATCGCATATATTGGGTCTCACGGCTATTTATTTGTCATCAATAGTGCTTTAATTTTAATTCATTCTGGTTTATGATTAATCTAATATTATATCTGTCAATTCAGAAAAAACATCCTTAAATGATAACCGCTAGTGGTAATAAATATGATACAGCAAAATGCAATGCCATCAATAACCATCAGTGTTAATAATTATTTATTAATTAGTTATTGAAATATTATTTATGATTATTAATTACAAGATTCTGATGATGACACCTGTTTATATCAACTGAGATACAGTACTTGTTGTTTAAAGTGCAATCCAGCTACTTCTACAAAAAAATGTTATACAACAATTGAGCAGCCAATGCAACACATTTATAATTGTTACATATGTATAATCATTGAGGCGCATGCATGATATATATAATAATACACGTAGCTTCATGCGTGAGTCAGCACTAATTGCCTAAAACTGAAAAGATTTACGAAGTATTTTTGGAACTAACAGTACATTTGGTAAAACCTGTTTAAACAGTAAACTATTGAGGTGACAATAGCAAATTTGGGCTCATTGTATCCACAAGACATTTTTCTACCAACTGAAGCTATTTAGAAAAATTTCAGAACACTTTGAAAGTTTTTTTGCACTTTTTACAAATATTTGAAATCTCAGAAGAATCTAATTTGATTCAATTCATAAATTTTACAAAGGTGCTGAGATTTGATTCAAATCAATTACATTTTGATTTGATTCGAATTACCAATTTTGTGATCCATCCACAACTCTGGGAAGTAGTTAATAAAATACTACTTACTAGCATTGGTATAGTAATATTATTATTATACAGTAGCAGATTAGATAAATAATAATAGTAGTCTACATACAAACAATCCAATCAGAATAATTGTTTTGACCAGCAATTGGTCTTGTGACAGGTTAGAAATTTGGAAATAAGTTTCAACAGAAAGCTAACAGCAATCGGCTTTTAATGTACATACAATCTTGCACATGAATGATACATTATTATTTTTATTATTATTATTGAAATCGCTTGCTTTGCTGCATGCATGTTAATTTTAATCGACAACAACTACTTTCCGTTCTTTTTTTGCATGCACTGACTCTGACTCTCTCCCCTTGTACTCAGCTAGCTCTAATGATAGTGATAGTAATAGTTGTGATTTCAGTTTGATTTTTTTGTGATTTCATTGTTTTTATTAAAATATCGATTATAATGTGGTCAGTTGTCATCGGTCGACCACCGTCATGATGATGCTGTTTGGCATCTCGCGACGCTTTTGTTCCCATTATTATTATTTCGAGGCTTCCGCAATGCTTTTTGTACCCAAAAGTTGTCATTCTCACTGTATTGTTGTTCAAGAGCCAATGATGGTAGGTCTGTTAAAGTCACGCTTGCCTCACCGTCATCGATCAGTCATTTCAGCTTCATCACCGTGAACGTAGGCGAACGAGATTATTATATATAATATTATTTATTATTATTAATTATCAACGACAGCAGATAGATTAGATTGTTGTTGTTCTTTTTTTTGTAAATAATTGTTAAAAAAATTCTGTATTAAAAAAAACTTTACTTCACTAGTATATTATAACTTTGCATTATTTTTATCACCTCTGCGTTATCCCATTTGATGTTTCCTGCCTTGTCGTCTGGGTGAGCATTTCTATTTCTTCCCATCAACTCATCCAACAAGGCCGCCGCCACTGACGCCATTTTTATGATTGCAGCTCCGCAGAAAAATAGTGAAGGTTTTAACAAAGTTTGTTCTTTCTTGGGGGAGCTTAAAAAGCGCCCATCATTATTCAGAGTATATGCAGAATTTAGTTTAACACCCCTACTAGACATCGTTTTTTTGATCAGAAAGTTGGTATTACGCGGAGTGTATAAATCAAAGGCACGCTTATCCAAGTATCAACGATTATATATAATCGTTGCAAGTATGGCGGATGTTTCCATCATAGAATTATAACCCCCTAATTCTGTGGCTTCCATCAAGGATGAAATTAGTGACCCTGTACAGTCACTAGATAAATTTAGTGACCCTACAGGGTCACTAGAGGAAATCACTGAAATATGCTTTCCCTGGAATGGGCATCAGTCAGGTCACACAATGTTAGCAACGTGTAAATGCGTCTGTTATAATGGTACCTGCAACTCGTGTCCTAAAAATGTTAACGCCATATCAACAAACACTGAAATTGTAACTCCCTTATGTGTAAGATAATAGAACTCCATTCCCGAGTGAGCCAGTCAACCAAGTTCAATCATACACAGCTAAAGCGGGAAGCATACTTCATTAGATGAAATTTACCAGGATTGATAATGAATTCAGGCGTGTCCAAATTTAGTGGCTTCAAGTTGCCATGCACGGTTTCAAGTTGCCATGTACGTACCAGATAATAGGCACACTGCAAGATATGTACTCTAATGGAGACTACCACAAATTAATTGTGGTAGGCGCTTCAGTAAGTGCCACAGCCACTATATATCAATATATTTTTAGCAAGCATCGCAGTTTTAAAATTTAAGCAATATTGTAAAAATGTCGCTGTTGCTGGCAAAGTAAATTCAAAAATGTTATTCGCATTTTCAAGCCCCTTGGTTGTCTTTTTTAATGAGAAGACAACTCATTGGTATTTTAGCAATGTAAGTCCTGGAAACTGCATAAATATCTAGTGGTGCCCCATATGTGCTTTTTTTTAGCTAAGCAACCATGCGTACAAAGTTGTTACATCAGCCACACGGCACGTAGAGTCACGTTCCTTTTAGCATCAAATTCCTCATTTTTATGAGTGTTTCGGAGATACTCGCATGTTGTATATAATGGTAAACACGAGAGCCAATCAAAAAGTAGAATTACAAGCAGTGGCATTTTTGTTGAAGCCTGCCGAGAGCTTATTCAAACATAGCCAATTACATACTAAAGAAAGGTTGCAATGTTACAAAATGCTACGCATTTATGTGTACAGAATTGTACAGTTATACTGTACAGTTGCTGAATATTTAACTTTATATAAATCTCGCTAGAAATTGAAATGAATGCGAAAGAAGAGATGAATCATGAAAGATGTGTGGCTTTATCTCAACACAAAACTCACTAGTTTTATTTTGACACCGAGTTGACAAAAAGAATTCCATCAGTGCCTGTATTGCTCTAACTTGGTATAGAAAAATGAGTAACAATAAATTGAATAAAAAGTATTGGTACCCAAAACAGAATTTTTCAATCAACAAGAGAAAGTCTACGTATTCCACTATCAAACCTCCACCAACTAGGAGGTTTACGGTACTGAGAGTTGTCCTCTTCTTTTTTCACAATATCAGGATGAACCGAAAGATTTGTGAAGAAGTTATCTTACATTAATGAGTTGTTTTAAAGGATATTTCTTACAGAGTCTCCTGCTGTAAACAGTACTTTTGTGATAATGTAAAATAAGGATGAGACGATTTAAAAGTTGGAGGTTAACCAATTGACAAACTTTATAATGCTTTCTCATAGACACCTGAGATCTATCTCAAGTGTTGCTAACTTTGACTCTGCTCCTTATAACACAATCTTGGTGTAGCGCATATTAGGCAAATTAATATTTTGCACTCTTCCTTCATTAATCATTGTGAAACAAAAGAGGATAACTTTTAGCACATTCAGTGTTTCTTAGAGGGTTAGGGGTGTTTAATAGTAAAACACAACAAAATCCCACAAGCCACCTAGGCCCCTAGCCTAAGCAAGACCCAGCTAAATTCTACAGTCAAACATCAAAACACACTTATTTTGTTACATATTCAATATTTGATGTTTATTTTTAATCTATTATATACCGTTTTAAAATCTGATACATATATATGACAGCATAGAAATAACTTTCTATGATTGTTGTTGCGAGAGAAAAGTGCACAAAACAAAAATTGAAAACTTTTTAAAGAGGTTTGGTAAAATGTCTCATATAATCCCATAGCTGCGCCACATCATTTATTTAATACACCTGTAGGTGATGTGGACAACATTACATTACTTTGATAGGCACTTTTCAGAGAAACTCACAATTAGAGATAAGGTTAGGCTTTATGGATAATGGATATCGACCAAATTCTCATCGAATACTTCGAGCATAAAACGCACACAAACACACAGACAAATGCAGGAAACAAGATGGCGGTAGATTCAAAGAATCTGTGAGATTTTTACGCAGAAAAAACAACAAGAAATCTGAACACCTCCAGTCAACATCTGCCAAAATCAGAATTGAGTGAAACAAGAACTCCTTGATTTTTTCTACAGTAACTCAAATTATGTTGCGTTTGAAATGTTTTTTGAAAGCAGTTAAGCTTTTTATTTTTTGTGAATGCTTTGTCAATTCAGGCCATACTCTTTGAAACTTGAAATCCAATTTGTTGTGAAGGGATTACAACGCTTAGCCAAACCAATGGGGTGTGCAGTGGTAAGAGTACAAAACACGAGGAGTCAGCTAGTGTTTCTACGGTCAATGATTTGAACAACAGTTATTTCCCCCAAAAAAGACAACTTTGCGAAAATAATTGTTTCCGTTTCGATTATAACATCATATGTGTTTTCAATAGAACATTTGTAAATTATCAAGAATTTCTAGGGTTTTGAAATCATAATTATTCATCTATTACAAAAAATTTGCTGTTGGTATCCTGAAATGAGTGTTTCAACTTGGCATTAATTTTTTTTAGATGTTTTGGTAACAACTATTGCTATTTATTATAATAAAATTTGATAACACTACCAAAGTTCGCAAGCTGTTTCCCGGACCAAATGATGTTTGAGAGAGATAGTCGCAGTCTGTGGCCAATTTTTAAGATATAGCAGTATAGATCTACAAATTACAAGTAATAGATTTTTTTTATTTAACCTTGATTATGAAAGTTCAAATCAAATGTCATTTCTTTTATTAATATTATACACAATAAAACATGTTCTTTCGTTATCGTTTATAGAATCTATCTTACATCTATTTATGGAATCCATCGTTTATCTATTTATAGAATCAATCTTCTATCTGTTTATAAAATCCATCTTATTTATATATCATTACTTTGATAATAAACGCCTGTTGTCAGTCAACTGAAATTGTCTGCTCATTTTTCAAACCGGAAATCCCTCAGTTGCTCGTGGTTATCCAATACTATCCATAATCCAAAACAAACTTTTGAGGCCCATCAACATTATGTTATTGCAAATTGCATTAAGTACTTAGGAAATAGGTAGTTTGATGCGATAAAATAGCAGAATTGAAATATCCAACTCTTATATACTGGAAAATCTCAAGTTTACAGCGATTCAAAGTAATCAATAGTTTATAATAGATTTATTATTAAACAATTTATATATCATCTATTATAAATAATGGGGCATTGTGCCCATTGTTAACTTCTACATTTGTATTCCTGAGGAATACTGCAAGGAATACTGCATAGAAAGCATTAGACAAAGTTGATAATATGCGTTGGCGTGTATTTTTGTAAGCTGAATACTGCAGGTGAATAGACGTAACATAAAAATTAAAAAATAAGGCTGGGATTGAACCAATTTTGAGCTGGACTAACCGAATGGAAAAAAAAGAGAATGTATCAGTGCGATCCGCACTAACAACTAATGATGATCTTTAAGATATATAAATTGGATAGTTGCATATAGTTAATAATTTCTGTGACTAGCACGAAGCCTAGGAGCCAAATAAACAGTTGATATGACAGGAAGAGTAAGTACTTCTAAGGAATTGAAATATACAGTGGTGGTAATGTCTTTGTACAATATTTGGCCGTAAGTGTACAGTTGCTGCCACGGCGGTGCTGTAATCTACACTACAGGTAGAAAAGTTTATCTGAGAGAGACAGGTGGTGGGTCTTGTGCAGAGACTGGCCAGTGAGGAAGGCCAACTTGTGGGCATACTGACATGGTGCGGGTACACGAATCGTTCCCTGAAATGCAGACAAAGGACTCATCACATAAATTTCATTCGTGGACAAAAAATAACTTTGAAAAAAGCAGCACTTTTAGCTAAACTAACAAAAAGCAGCACTTTTAGCTAAACTAACAAAAAGCAGCACTTTTAGCTAAACTAACACTAACTCATCGCCTATGGTGGGTTTTCACTTCGGCCATTTTTTGCATCTACTTTCGTGATCATCAGTGATGTTGAGCTTAGCAGTTTCCTTATCAAGAAAATTTTTTTTTCAAAGGAATTTTCTCATCGAATTTCATTTTAACCTGCCAAATCTTCAAGCAAATTAATAATTTTTCGTAAATATCGAAGCAGGATAAGTGCTGTTACCTATCCAGTTAATCAATAATTAGTGTACCGTATTACCAAATACACCTTTTTTCAGAAGAAACTCACATTATCATGAAAGTGCTTTAGGATCAAAAAATCTAAATTATCAAAAAATAGCCTGCCTAGCGATGGTTCTCAACAGCTTTCAGGACTTTTTAGGTATAGTTTCTAATTATACATTTATGCTAATTATTACTAAAAATGCTATTACTTTCAGAACATTTTTTGAGTACAAAATTGAACATTGAATAAATTGCAATCATGACATAATTTTATGAGCAGGTATGAAATTAATGCGCTTGTTTAAAATGTTGCATTGGTAAGAATTATATACATGACAGTAAAAAATGGGGAATAGACAATCATAGAATGAAAAAGAGAATTAGGCGTTGAATGGCTGAGTCACAACCAATAAGCAAAGCCAGTTACGAATCTACTACACATGTAGGCAATCCTATAAATGTGCATTAGGTGAAGATCAAATGCCAGCAGACAACTCCAAATGGCTGACCCACAAGCACTCACCGGCCAGTTGTAGTAAAGATGGCAGAGCTTGTATGTCAATCTCTGTATATGGTCTGGTTTTAGACCGGACTCATCCCAGATGACGTTGTAGTGTGTAGGTGTTACTGTACCCTGACGTACACTCTGTGAGATTACAAAGAAATCATAAGATTCAGGACGTGTAGCCACAGTATCTACGATGGTTCCAGGTCCGGGATTAGCAAGGTTGGGGCCGGCTTTGGAAAAGAATCTCGAGTTGATCCTCTTTTTCACAACAATTACAGTAACTTTAGGCCTACAAAAGTGAGAGCATGTTTGTAAACTCAACACAACTGCTGTTCTGCTAGGAATAAACGAGGCGGAGTGATAAGAAAACCGTGCGGTAGTGAGTTCTACCATTTTAGAACTTTCAATATCACATAGAAAAGGGGATTTGTTACGAAGTAATTGCTCGGGGTTCATTTGAAATATTTATGGCGCTCTATTATTAGCGTCACATAAAATGATGACACAAAAAACTGACAAAACCTACTTGTATGCTGAGCCCAGCTCAGGCATCGCATCCAATATCTGTTTAACCTCATGTTCCACCACAGCAGGGAGTTGTCCATCTCCCACTCCATCACGATACACAAATATTCTGTCGGGCAGGAAGCCATTGATGGAGTGGTATTTCTTGAGCGCGGCTGAGGACAAAAGTAGAATGAAAATGATATCATAGATTTGAATTAAACACTTGTTTATGCAATGCTCTTACTACAATTCAAATAGAAAAAAAAATTAAACATGAGTTCATGCCATGAATTCGAGTAATTGGAGACAATGGAGTCTCACACTGCACACACTCACTCACCAGACATGGATGACTTGAGGGTGTTGATAAGCTCCTGGTGGCTCATTTGCATGGTGCTCTGAGAAAAGTATCTGGTCAGAGTATTGTTGAGAGAGGCTACAAACCCCCCAACTGAGCACCCTTTTTTGGCAGAGTCGTGGTAACTATCAATGCCAACAACCATCAACTTGGACAGCTAAAACAATAATTACATGACTGTAGCCCGTAGAAGGAAGGACACACCAACTTGCTAAGCAACAGAGAACTCCACTCACCGGCACTTCCAAAGCCCAAGCCTCTCCACCGAGCTTACAGTTTATTTGGATTGCTATCTTGCTCACAATGGACATGAGCCCTTTGCTGGTGTTCAACTTGGCTGTGGTGACACACTGAGAGGGTATGGGTGTCTCCAAACAGCACTGCTTCTTCACAGCATCGTACAACTCTTTCTTGTTAGTAGGAAGCACTACGACCATCATCTGCACAGATTCATCAGTACTGGCTCTGATCGCATCTAGGAAAGCAGAGGTAGAGCCGTTGTTGAGCCGCACCCTACAAAGACAGCAGAGACATATGTACTTGACGATATCAAGAAACAACTACCGAGAATAAATATGTACAAAGATGCTCAGCATCTACCTTACCATTTAGGAGGATTCATGTTCATGCCAAAAGGAGGCGCCACTCGATTTAGACAGTCCACGAAGCTCTTGGTTGTGTCTTGACTGTCGTTTGTATAGATAACAGCCCAGTTTTGTAGATTCACAGTAGTGTATAGCTTGCCCCTCAAATGTCGACTCCAGTCGGCATTGTCCTCAGCAGATCTCTGAAATGATCATTCCAAGCCATAACAAACACAAATACGCAGCAATCGTTCATCTAATTACCACATAGTCTACAATGCACAAAGTTTTATTATTGTCATAAAGTCCTCCTGTAGGATAGTTGATTTAAAATGGAATTAAAATATAATTTCATTCACCTGTTCAATATAAACAAAACATAAGTAGCCTGGTATTTTTCGTAACAATTGCACGCCATGAAGAAAAGGCTGTGGCAAACATTTACCATATTCAAGTCATTCACTTGTCGTCGCAGATGACCAAATAAAAATGTAAAACTACAGTACTTCTAAGGACTTTGGTGTCTGTTGACTAATGTGTTTAATTTATCACTGCTGTTTATATATTATCATTTCATTTCAATAGAGCAAAACAACATAATTTGAAAGATCTTTCACCAGATTATTCACAGCAGTATTCATGGACAGAGAAACTGTACCTGTATAACTCTTCCATCTCTCTCCCGTCCAATTGTTATTTGCTCAGGAGGCAACCTTCTTCCATTCACTTGCACCAGTGTATCAGAGTACTGCAAACCCCAGCCGCTCAATCTCTCAGAGGCTTTGGGGTTATCTTTGATGTCTCTACGGAATCGATTGAGAGTCTCAGCTCGTTTGGTTGGCTCCACTCTGGTATGCATACCC
The DNA here is from genome assembly GCA_945261195.1 of Cryptosula pallasiana. Lineage (NCBI taxonomy): Eukaryota > Metazoa > Bryozoa > Gymnolaemata > Cheilostomatida > Cryptosulidae > Cryptosula > Cryptosula pallasiana. The sequence goes on from OX183133.1 coordinate 35,063,374, forward strand.
AGATCTTTCATGACACGGAAGTTGGCCCTCATCTCATCCGTGAGCCCAGTCATGGTGCACAGCTCGGGCAACAAATAAAGCATATCAGGAGCTCCTTCACGTTGGTCCTTTTTCTTTGGTCTGTGAACGAGCATCGGCTGTTCCATGTCTCTGACAGTGACATCGTATGCCTAGAATGCAAGTGTGACAGGGCATAACATAAATACATTTCATCAACTCGTATAGATCAACAGCTGGTTCCGAGACCAAACACAAAGTTTAAACAGATATTTGAGTGCTTTCATGTGGCTGTGGAACCAAAAGGCCAATTTCAGATTACAAGGGGAGAGCTCACTGCACCATTAATCGTTGAAACAGCTCAAGACCATTTCCCATACCCGCAACAACTAACAGTATGCTATACCAGTGATAATAGAAGCTTTACCACAGACATGGAAAATTAACCAATGCCGTCCATCAGACACTATTTTTTGTCAAATAAAAGCATGATCTTTGTCCCTTGTAGATTTAAAACTTTCCTGCAGCTATTCCAAAGACTTGAAAAAGTGGTACTGAAATTGGCAATTTCAGTTTAAAGTGACCGATTCGATAAACTGTACAGCTGAGAAATCTACGTGTCAGACCATGCGAGTATTACCTCTTTATAATAATCAATATAACTGATGTCTTTGTCTCCTCTTTTAAACGTCATCCTTGGCTTGATTTCCCAATCAATGTCGTCAATTCTGTAGGTTTTGTCATTGTACCTGTAACAAAATAAAACACATCATTTCCCAAATCCTAAACTATTAAGCGCAAACAATACTCACAAACAACACATCAAAGATGTAAAAATATAAATTATATTAGATACTGGAGCTGTCAAACAGCGGTGGTTAATGAAATCAGTTGGAGCCAAGATGATGGTACACAGGCATACTTATCTCAGTCTCCTACCTTGTGAGTACAACTTGTCCGATCAACTTCTTAGCAGCAACATCCTTGAACTGGACAAAATTTTGGCGACAGCTGTTATACGCAGCATACAGCGTATCCAACACTGTGTCTGTTCTGAGAACTTTGTGGCACAGATCCACATTCAACATGACAGCCTCATCGTACTGCAATATGCTGGTATTGAACCCAGACCACACCTCCAACCTGGAACAGTTCAAGGTCACAATGCATTGCAAACGCGCAGCCTGCATTGTTTGATATATAGGCCATTGATCACCCTAGATGAGCCAGCCCAAACACACATAACTCTTACAAAACAACGACGTATGGTTTAATATTGTAACCAAATTTCCCTGTAAAAAGCTAACTACCATCTGTGGCTGATAATCACTATGTCCCCATGGTTCAGTTTCATTTGGGTTGACTGGATAACTCATCCATTAAATTCACGGGAATGATAACTCCATATGCGTTGATTCGTGTTCACTTGTATTAGTCCAGTTCTAAGTTGCAACCCAAAATGGTTGTGGTTGCTCTTGTGTGGAGAAGGCGTTAAAGGGATAGTCAACAGAGAAAACTAAATTTTGATACAAACTTTGAATAGCAGTAACAATAAATATGGGAGTATCTTTGTTGTTTTTAACATTTTAGTTTGTGAGATTTAAGGGAAAATGCGAAATCGCATTTTGGATATCGGCAATACATTCTTTGGTTCGTCACCGGGATTGGCGTACACCCCAAACGCATTCATATCCTTATATGATTGAATTGTCATAATTGTCAAGCTATCATTTTCCAGTGTTGTTACACCCTTAGTTTCCCCAATTCACGTATTTTTGCTCTGTGGACTACTAAAAAAAACATTGAAATATTAATTATTTCTAGTTATTACGGGCCATTAATTGCTGAAACCGTAATAATTAATTTTTTTGCCAGTTACTTTTATAAAATTATAATTAATAATAATAATATTTAGTATTTTAGTAGTATTATTCTTATAATAATATTACTAAATAAAAAAAATGCTAATAATATTTTTGATATTTTTATTTCATAATCATAACAACATCATACATAATACCAATAGATATGCAATAATAGCGCTTATTATCATTATTAATAATGATCGATGATAGGAGAAGTTGTCCGTGATAATTATTGTCATCACTGATCACTGATATAGCCTAATGTGAAATAGCCACAATGCTGGTAAATATCTGTGTAATAATGACGAGGCGGTCCCGTCATATTAGGGGGTCACTCACAGTCGCGCTCCAGCAGTGGTGGTTTACTAATGTCAGACAAGTTGAATGCACGCTATGTCTGTGCGGGGTGTACCCTCGTTATAGACAACAATGTAACGAGTCTTTGGCGATATTTCTAACAGCGCGAAATTCAAAGTAGATTTGTGCAAACTTGACGGTTTTATACTGCTATTTTTATACTTTTGGAAAGTTTTACAATAAAATTTGGTCCCCTATTGGGAAAATCACTGTCTTTTGGTAGCTTATGTATTAAATTAGTGCTACCTAACCATTCCAATATCAAATAAACTAGCATCAAAAAATGTCATTTTTGGCTTTCTCTGTTGACTATCCCTTTAAACCAGTGCTTTGTCTGTAAATTGCTTACAAGCCAACAATTATAAATTATTGCTGTACAAGCCCTCATTAATTGGCATTTAATTTGTAACCGCTAGATTTTTACATTAATATAATGGCTCATGGCAAATCTAATGACAGCAAAATTATAACATTTTTACTAATTGTCTCGGAAACTGACAGATTTAGAGGCAATGATAGTAGAGTTCAGATAATCATAGCTGTGTTAGATAGGTGGGCACACTTCATAAATTTTTATTATTCAATTATTATCAATTAATTATTATTCATCATTAATTATAATCATTGTTATTATTCTTCAACTACTTCTAATTATTAAAAGCAGTTTGTGCTGTAACTAAGCATTAAACAACAACCCTCGTTCGTGTATTTTTAATGATAAAGTTACTGCGCTCGCTACTCACTCAGTATGTTGACAGGAAGGGATAACTCACACATACTATTTCAAACTGATTCAGTGTAGGAATGGCTGGCAGTGCCATTCCAAATGAATACTAAACCAATACGAACCCCAACTATGGGAACATAGTGAATTACCAAGGCTCCATGCCGCGACAGAAAGTAGACGTTGTTTTTTGGCATGGTTTTTTGGCAGGTGAAAGTCGCTGTAGAACATCAACGTTGAAAGGCGCTGCATGGATATAGAAATTATGTGGCAGTACTATCCCACTAGCATGGCGTGGCCTAACGCACTGCAAATGCTTTCCGCTATCAACAACCATGCCCCTCAAGCCTAATCAAATTATAATTAATTAGCAACTAGAGTTTTGCCTCAATTGTTTGATACATACTCAGTGAATGTTTGACAACAAATTCCATGTTAATGTAATCACTTGAAACTTGCGCAGTGATTAAATTGAAATAGATAAATAATAAATAGTTATTTTATTAATAAGCAATATTATTATTATTAATCATAAACTACTTTGTCTATTCAATAACCACTTCCAATTATTACTAGTCAACGCTGGTGCTGACAAAACTGATAAGACTGTTTTAATAATACTATGAAGTCGTTGTCAAAATGAATTATTTCAATAAAAATAACTTTTGTTGATGATAAATAATAATATTGTTTAATCAATCGTTGGATATTATGTATTATAATACTAGAATATGATTCCAGTTCCACAAAGAAAATTTGGTAAGTATTGCATTGCATTATTTTGGGGATCGATGTAATTAGAATAATACAATATGCAATAAAAAGATCCGTCTTTTTCATGTTTCCATGGCTACAAAAGCTCATTGCTCGTCACCGGTGTAGTGCGACATCTGGTATACGTGGATACAAGTGTCGCAGCACACAGACGACTTACAAAGCTGACTTTCTGTCGGGACAATGTCACGGCATGGAGACTTTGTAAAGGACACCGAGCAAGAAATAATGGATTACTTGTGAGCGTCTAGACGCCTGGCTCCCGATGGCGTGAAGAAAGATCTCTGTATCTCTTTCATTTTCATATCCATAAGAATCTGTCTCATCATCACATTGAAAATTTGAATGCATTCGGGATTTTTCGGGCTGAGTTCGGCAGTTCTTTTCAATGTGATACGAATCTTCGCCTTGTCATAGTTTCTTTCACTAAACACCTCTGTCACCTAGAAAAAAATTGAGTAATAACATCATTAATAGACAAAATGAAAATCATTAAATACTAATAAGGGAAGGCAACAAAAGTGCAAAGAACAACCAGTCGTTGTAAGTAATTCGTAAAGCAGAATTGTGATTTATCAGACTTGATGCTATGATGTCAAAAAGCACACTAACTCAGCAGACAGAAGCGAATACATATCTACTGATTGCTTAGCAATTCGCCCTACCAATTTACGATTTTTCTCCTTCAGGTAAAACTTGCTAAAATGATTATAAGCATTTTATTTGTGGCTATGAAGAGGTTTCCATTTTAATAAAAAAAGACAGACAATTTAAGGTTAAACTCATCATCACTCTTTCAAGCTTCAACAGCTTTCTAAAGGTTTTGGCCATGTCACATGGAATGCCAGTGCTAAAAAACACAAAGTTCTCACTTTTGCAATTGCAAAGGTCTTTTGCACAATACAAATATCTGGGGGACCGGATTTCTATGGGAATTGCATTTTCTCTATCACTTGCTTTCTAGCTCTATATACAACATCAAGAAAAAATGTGTAGAAAAAAGAAAATTTTCCGTAATGTATAACTATTATTAATCCTTCTTGGAGAAATCCATCAAATCAAATTTACTTTGAACAAAGTGGCTTGGGATTTAACATACACAAAAAATACATAATGCTACATTATCAACTTACCACATCAGGAAGTTTCTTTGATGAAAACAGCATCATGCCATCAAACAGGTAGCTACCAAACATTTTGTCACCATGGGTACCAAAGAGACCCTTTCTCAGCTTTTTACTATCTATAGTTGGGTTGAAATCCACATGGTACTGGTACATTTGCCACCCAGGTGCAGATACCACCTTGAAGTAATTAGATAAGAGCGGCAGGGGAATTCCAGCACTTCCTACAAGTGGGAGTAATTGCATGAGTAATGTCTGGGCTGCTTTTGCAACAACCCTTCATATTTGTTTGTGGTGGTTTATACTGTATAAATGATGGGATTAGCAAACTGACTGGAACAAAGATGTTAAAGGTGCTATGTAATTGAATTAAATCTAAGCTATTTATTGCTAGTTATTTTTACCCAAAAAACTTAGTCCGGAGTATTGCTCTCGTTAATTCCATCTATAGTATAAGCACAATAGATGCTGCAATTTCTTCTCTCAATACACAACAACTTATTAGAGCAGAGTTGCAAAAATTTGGCTTGTTTGTATAGAAGTAATAGTTATTAAAGGGCTTAGGCGTACTTTGCAAGACGCATTTTGTGTGTAGAGTTGTTCTCTCATGAAGCATTGGAAACTATTGAAAAATCTCACTTGCGGCAGCAAAAGTGCAAGAGGTTTGTAGAGATCTATGACAACGTTGACAACATATTATATAGTATATTTCCACAAGTAGTTTGAACAATTTTAATTACATTTTCAATTTAGAACTATCTTCTAAAAATCTTAATTATTATTACTTGATGTTTTTAATGTTTTTCTTGGAAAGATAGCCAGTATTTCAGATTCAATTATTATCTGAAAAAAAACATTAGAATAATTCAAATAATAATATTAGATAAAATAAAACATTGAAACATAGATAGAATAAAACATTGAAACAATGTTTCATTTTATTTAATATTATTATAAAATTATTCAAACGTTATGGTGTAATTCAGTTTTCATTTCAAAATTAATATTTTGATAAAAATCGTCCATTCATTTTTTTGGTTCCCATCATCAACACTATCACATGAACGCCGGTGTACACCTATAACAAGCTTAACAAAACAAATTCTGAATTTGCTGCAATCTCATTTTTTCGCTATGACAAAAAAGTCTCAGCACAATGCCAACATTTAGAAGGCCCTGATTCTATGCAAACAGGCTAAAATTTTTAAAACTAGCTTTATAGCTCTATATAACTTGTTGCGCTTTCAGAAAAAATTGCATCTTGGCGAGTGCTGACCGCGTCTATAAGAATCATCTCACTGGTAAGAGGGCAACTCCAAATAATTTTCTGAACACATTTCAACCAATGTTTAAATTAAATTGAATGTTTAAAACTATATACCGTTTCATTTACGGGGTATTGAATTACGAACACCTATTATTTTCTTTATTTTGTTCGGCAAACAGGTCGAGAATAATCTTATCGTGCGCAGACGTTCAAGAGCATAGAAAATTAGGTGTGCAATTATTTTCAGATTTTTTGGAAGTGTTTTAGTTAGTCTGCATTTTAATTTATTATTCACTAGATTTCCATGCGTCAAAGTTTTGAAGGAGTTTTGATCAACGGATTGTTGAAAACTTCAAAATTTTGATTTGCCATACTTCAATTACACAAATTTTTGAAAGAATTATGCCGAGTTGTCTACACCGAAGAGAGGATAACTACGCAAAGAGCATATCAGTGAATTGGCGGATCACTACATCAGGATATTGTTGCGGTGATTGATGAGGAAACGATAACACTATGAGAAAAATATTGTTTTCACAAGTGCATCTTGTAACCAAATTGTTTACATTCCAAATCATGTGGTCTAAAATTAATTACTAACACAGGAGATGAGCTTTTTTACGACTTCTAAACCTTAGGGATAATAAGCAAGTAAGTCGTTAGTTGTCAAACTCGAATGAATTAATAAATAATAATTGTTATTATTACAGTGTCATTGATGATTAGTATTTTTACGATCATTTATTCACATGATGGTGAGGACATTCAAGCTAAACATAAGTTATCATTTATTTCTGATGATTCTCACTTATGTTAATAGTTTGTTATCACGAAAACTACAAAGTCTTTAACTTCCACGATCCAACCGTTGAAATTTTGTAATTCTAAATCTTTGAAAAGTTGAAAATTTTCACCCTCAAGATCTGCTTAGTGAAAAGTTTTGAAAACTTCCAACTTTTCATGGACTTCCATCCTTCGAAGATTTGAACAAACCAAAAATCCGTTAAAACTTTGACGCATGGAAATCTAGTGATTGATATTATGTTGTTATTATATTGTTATCATGTACACCGGCATTCAGGTGATAAATTACGAGGCCAATATCTCAAAAACTAGAGCAATATTATAGTTGTAAAAATTATTTTCAAATCAAATGATATGAAATTCCATGTAGAATTTATTTGTGAAGAAGAAACGCTAGATTCCCATTGTCGGATCATTGTTATCAACAACAATAATTTTCAAATCTGAATTAAACACTATTCGACAGAAAAAAATTAGACAGCAGAATTTGTAAATAAATAAAGATTTTGAAACACAATAAAAAAAAAAATAACAACTAACTTATGATTATTTTTATTATTTTGGTTGAGACTATTTAGCACTCTATGACACTAAAGAAAAGACAACTCCTATTAATGAATTGCGCTTCATCATTGACATGCCACCATTAAGAATAACCATTGCAATTTGAGAAACATAAGTTACTGACACAATAGTTCTAGACTGTCTAAGACACTTGCAATGTTGCAAAACATCCTAAACAATATGGGGTAGTGGCGAGAAAAAAATACCTCGTTTGTCGGTAATGTGAGAGGGTCTTGTGTTGGGTTCAATAGCACATATCCCACGCCTTGGACGTTGTTGTTTAGTGGGATCTCCTGTCCCAAGACTTAAATTTTCTATGCCAGTAGCAACAGTCGGCACAGATGCAGCACCTGGTTTGATGTCTCTAGCCCCACCTCTGTATGCAGCTCGGCCTGCACCAGACCCATTACCATTGCCATTACCGTCACCCCCACCAGAATGCGCCTGCCAAGAACAAAATAAATACTTAATGTTCTGACTATAAGCTTTAACTTGATATTTTTAGATGGAAAACCATGTGAAATATATGACATGCAACTGAATAAAAATACGTTATATACCATTTGCTTGTAATATCCCCAATAACAAAGACTGTTTTACACATAAATTAGCACCATGGCACAACACTGTTATAAATTCAATATTCATAATCAAACCATTTAGGCTGTGACATGATTAAGAAATTTGGCCAAGATTAATATTTTCCTATTTATTGATTCTGATCAACTGCAAAATTAATCTCTTGTGATACCTATAATTAGTTCCAATTCCCCAATATATAATTCAGATTTCTCTGCTCTAAAAATTATTAGACCCCCATCATGGTGAATTAATTGAAATACCTTCTCAGTTATAGAAATGGTAAACTTGAAACATTGAAAACCATAATAATAAATGCCATCAGTCAAACAAAATTGCAATGGCCAAGTTTGAAAAAATAAAACAAAGAGGTCGCTACTATTGGCGATTAATTAACAGATGATTTTTAATCAAGTTAATCTTTTGTAAAAATTAGAGTTAGTCGTAAAAATAACCTCAGTATATCACAGCCTTACCAAATATGTATAAATGAAATGGGCATTTGAGACGATCAATTTGAGCATAGCGACACATTAGCATCATGCCAAAAACTATTGCCAAGAAACTGCTAGGTAATGGTAGCACTGACCTGGGACACTGCTGCAGGCTCTGGCCCAGGTCTTCTTGAAGGCTCAGCAGCTGGAGGTTGTTGAGCAGTCCCTCTCCCTCTTGCCACCCCTCTACCCCTTGCGCGTCCTCCCATTTGACTTTAGTTTTTTCACCTATAAAATTACCAGAGGATTAGTAGGTAGAATCGTATTTCCCAGCAGACAAAAATATATCAAACTATTAATAAAAAACAAATGACAAAACGATCAGTCAATGGGCACTGCAAGCCTATTGTTGTCAACAATTCGATCTGAAAATAATTTGGTGGGACCAAATAGCACTAGGAAGAAAATATGCAGTCTAGTTGGCTTTGCTGTTGGTCAACGGGTCATTCAAGATCCAATCTAAATATAATTTAAGTAGTTAACAAATTAGCAGGGATTGTTATTTAGAGTGCTTATAATCAAATAGAACATACATATATGTAGTGTAGCCCGTGTGTGAAAAATATAAACAAAAGCAACACCTTTGCTGGAGGCCAAAAATACCTCTGCATTAGTTCAGCCCTTGCTGATTATTGTGAAGCGTAATTAAATGGGTAGCCGCAACAGGATTGAAAACCTCAACTTTCATTGCCATATATCACAGAAACACTAGAGAGATGGGGCCTAGAAACTCCAACCTGATTATGAAAAGACACTCATGGAGCTGAGGCTTCACCAATTTTAGCAGCTTCATTGGCTATCCAGTTGTAAAAGCTGTTTTTATTGGGCTTAGCCATTCACTTATTACGCTAGTTAAAGGTTTTCATATGTCACAGAATGCGTTTTTACTTTGGCTCTACCTGTGGTCATAAAATTTCGCAAATATTTACTGAAGTTGTTTGCACGCATTACCCAATATGATGGTAAGCTTCTGATTGTTACACGCCAGTTTTAGCTTAATACAATTGTCAAATAAAATTTCAAGTGAAACCTAAAAGATAAATGAAGAAAATGGCCACTTAGAGCATACACATGGGGCACACATAAATTTAAACGGTACACAAATGTTAATCAGTGATACTGATAAGAAGTTTTTAACCATAAATATTGAGGCCGCATGCTAAATAAACTATTGTATATCGCGATTAATTGGTACATCGAGTTAAATTGCGCATTGCACTTAGGGGTAACAAATGATAAGCTCTCGGTCTCCGATCAAAAAAGGTTTTTTCTTATCAAAATATTGAACTGGTTTAATAACATGATTAAAAATACCATTTATTGCTATTAATAACTTTTAAATAAAAATTATTATGCAAAAAAAAACAGCATCGAATCTGATTATTTAAAAAAGAATAAACATTACTTTTCATCACAAGGCTTTCTGTTATGAAAAACCTTGAGTTTGAATTTGTTAAAATTAATGTAATGGTCAATTCTTCATCTTAACGAAATTTTCAGCGACAGAAATGATTCTATACTGCTAAGTTACATTGGTAAAACCAAACAGCAAATGACAACAATGTTAGAAGAATGGATAACGAATATCAATAAAAAAACAATTAGTAATAATAATGATAACTAACAATAATCAATAAATAATAATATTGATACTTAACAATAGTTGATAACAATAATTAATAATAAATGATAATAAAGAACAATAATAATTCGTGTTCATAAATAATAATTATTGATAATAGATAATAATATATGATAATGAAGACAATAATAATGGAACAAAAATATAATAATAATAAATAGCCTGATATTACCAGTGATAATAAAGATTAATATTTTTATTAGTTTGTAATGATAATTTTATGAAATTAAATCAATGAGATTTTACCGTAACGATAATAACAGTTAAATTAATACCATTATTATGATTATCAACAATAGCAATGATTATAATATTTTATTCTTACTACTTATTCATCTATAACAATTAATATTATTAATTATTATAAATTATTATATTTTTAACAAAAAATAGTAATTAATTAACGAATATCAAAAAATAACGAATGACTGGACTGTATTTCTTCTGTAACAAGCATTCATTTGTACAATAAAATTAATTCAGTACAACAATATTGCAGCAATCCAGTTCTGCAATTCAGCTTTGATTTAAATATTGTTTTCTCGTGATCAATTTTTATTATTATTCTTGTAGTTGGGGTTTGCTTCTGCTGGGCTGGTTGGATCGTCTTTTTGTAGACTGTGAATCATAACATCTGAGCAATGGGGGTGGTATAACATATCCTCTTACAACGCGAGTCTGAGTGGCCAATTAACAGCTGTTATCATTAGCACCGTTTCATGTTTTCTGTCTGAAGAGACAATGATAGTATACTATTGTTGGAAGAGACACCGCTCCATCAATGACACTTCATGGTTGGTTCCATTGTTTCTCATCATTTTAGTAATTGTATAAAATGTTCAAAATATAAGAAATGGGTGACTTGATTTGAAATCCCCCTTTTCAGATAAATTTTGCTTAGGACTCAAATCAAATCAGTTTAAATCAACTGGTGTTCAAGTCAATTAATTGATATTGTTGAATAAACTGAATAGACTGCTAATCAATTCACAAATCAAAGTGTTTAGGTAGTGCAAAAAAAACTTTCATGTCCTGAAATTTTTTAAATAGCTTCAGTGGGTAGAACAATATATTGTGGATAAAATGAGACCAATTTTGCTATTGCCACCTCAACAGTGAAAATAGCAAATTTGGTCTCATTGTGTCCACAACATAGTTTTCTACCCACTGAAACTATTTAAAAATTTTTCAGAACAATTTGAAAAAACTTTTTCCACTATCCAACTACTAGTGGTAGTCGCAGTTTTAGTAGCTGGTTAGTCAAACAATTTAGTAATCTTAATAATAATAACAGAGGCAGGCGTATTGAGTACCCCCGACCCCCCGAACAGTCGGGGGTACAACTCCCAACCCCCTAACTTTAGGGGGTCAAACTTGTCGGGTATTGTTTTGGTTTGCGGGGATTGTTTGGAGTTATCTTAGCATTACAACATGAAACAGACCTAGTCTAACTACATGCTTTTACTTTTTTTGTGGATTGACATTGACAATAAAGTTATCCAAAAACTAACAAGGCACATCATTGGCTCATGAACATATGGTTGACCAATCAAATAAATGAATATTCGTGCTTCTAGATAAAAGCTCTACCATAAAGAAATATTTCTTTACATTATTAACTCTTAAAAGTTCAATCACGTCCAATGAACGTGATTTGTATCATGTGACCAAAAGTTCTTTCACGTCCAATGGACGTGATGTATTTTGTACGGTTTTCGGAACTGATTGCAGAAGTTTGTATAGACTGATAAGAATAATTTTTATACCATCGTGTAGAGCAGACAATTGCCTATTTTCTGGTCTTTGATTGAAGACTGTACGACGTTCTAAACGGAAACAGTTCCAAATATCCTTAACCCATCACTTCCTGTTTCAAATTTCGGATTTTTTTTGATAATCATGGGCAAAATTTTTTTGCTAAGGAGCAAGCACATTGTTTTCTTCTTCTAATTTAGTTAGTTTATTAATATCTTAGCTTGTTTGAGCCCTCTGACACTGGAATTGAAGGTTAGTAAGCTAGTAATTAATTATTTAGATACGGCGTTGATAATAAATAATTAATTTTATTATTTTTTTATTATTTTTGTAAAGTTGTTGACTGATGTTGTTGTTTACATCAAAATGTAGCTCTAAATGTTTCTAGTTCATTGGTGCACCAATGAGGGCTTAATTTTTGCCTGTAATAAAAATAATAATTATTTTCAGAAAAAAAATTTTCCGAAATTTTCGGTCATTTGTGCAACAAGTGTCCAAATGTTGTTGCAGTGTTCTAACACTATTCTTGCATATTTTTGTTTCAAATTTTGCTAGTCCTATCAGAATTTTGTCCTCTTTTCATCTGTGCTATCAGTTTCTTGCCTAGTGTGTTATTTTTTTTTGTAACTGGTTGATCTGCTGAGAGCATTACTAAAAAATGGTCTCCGAACTAAAAAAATAATAAAAGTAGTTTAGACAGGTGAAATCAATCTGTTATTTATTCTACTAAGAGAAAAGAGAATGCTGATTCTCATGAGCTCAAATTTGTTACCATATCATGTATAGATGAATTTTAAAAAAATTTTGAAAATTGAACTTTTTTTGCAAAAAGCGGGTGAATCCTGTGGTAATTTATTGGTCAAAGCGATTGAAATTCAAAGAGTTAAACAACACGCAAATAAAGCTGGTATGCAACAACTAACAACTGTCTGTGGCTTGGTGGTTAAAATTATTATTACCACTACTGTAACTATTATTATAATTAATAATGATTGGATTTTCCCTCACTTCACTACTACTATTATTTATAATCATTAGATTGTTATTAATTAATTATTATTATGATTATTATTTATATTAATTGTTATAAATAACAGTTAATAATAATTTGAAGCAGTCAAATTATATTATTATTTATCATTATTATATTAAAAAAATAATAAATAAACATATTAATAATAAAAATAAATAATCAAAATAATAAAGCACATATAAATAATAAAATAATAATAGTAATTATTATTATCATTAATAAACCACAAAAATTAAAAAAAAAGAATAATGATTAGCTAATGAATAATAATATAGTATGACATTAATAAAACTCGACCCCCTAACATTCATGGTGAACCCCCAACAGGCAACCCCCTAACAAAAAACTTTCCGCGTTTTGCGCGGTTCTGGTTCTATTTTGTAGATAGTCCAAGACTATTGCGGTCGCCGTGTAATATGAACAAAAGCATTGTTATAAAAATTTGTCCCGGAAAATTCATGATTTTTTTTTAAGTCCAAAAAATCATGTTTTTTTCATATCTTTCAAACTAAAGCTCACAGAGACATAAATCCAATTGCTATAGCTAGAGTAGTCTACAGCGCATAGATGCGACTGAACATTTTCCTCATTCCAGTCATAGACTTGGGAAAATGCCTTTAAACTTTCGACTTTTTATCCAAAATCTACCACGTCCCTGAAGGGCATCGACATATTGTTATAGGACTATAAAATAGACTGAGGAGTTAGGATTTTAATGGTGTATTATTATTGGAGTGTGTTCAATGCATTTTGATAATATGAAGGTTTTTTCAAAAAGACGCCCCAACTAAAATTATTTTTCATCCTAGCCAAATATAAATTAGCCTAACCACAACCATTGCAAACACATCGCGGGCTTATCATGTGCGCCGCGTGTTTTAAGTAAATAATGGGTTTACAGCAAACGCTACGGTTAATGATGGTTAGTAGTCGCGTGTCGCGGCTATTTATTTGTTATCATTAGCGTTTTAATTTATTCTGGTTCATAATTAATCTAATATTATATCTGTTAATCCAGAAAAAAAACATTGAATGATAACAGCTAGTGGTAATAAATATGATATAGCAAAAATGCAAGGTCATCAATAATAACCATTAGTTTTAATTATTATTTATTAATTAATTATTGAAATTTTATATTAAATTCATTTATTATTATTTATGATTATTAAATTAATTACAAGATCTCTGATGATGGCACCTGTCTATATCAACTGAGATACAGAACTTGTTGTTTTTTTGTGCAGTCCAGGTACTTCTACAAAATAATGTTATACAGCCAATGCAAAGCATTTATAATTGTTACATATACATTGTATAATTATTGAGACGTACGCATGATATATATATATAACATCTTCATGCGTACGTCAACACTAATTGCCTGGCAAAAAAAAAGACATTTACCATGCCTTTTTTTTACTTAAAAGTAAATTTGATAAAACTTGTTTTTACAGTTAACTATTGATGTGACAATAGCATATTTGGTCTCATTGTATCCACAACATATTTTTCTACCCACTGAAACTATTTAAAAAATTTTCAGAAAAATTTGACAAAACGTTTTGGACTATCTACATTTTGTTAGGGGGTTGGATTTTTAACTCAAAACGCCCCTGAATAATAAGCTATGGTAATAATAATAAATAGTATGTGTTCCATTGATTATTATTATTATCATTTATATTACTACTACAACACTACTACTTACTACGATCGATCGCTGTTTCTCCATTTAAGCACTCAAGATGATTAATTATTATTGCTTATCAATTATTATTAAAAGTTATTATTGCCATCAGGATCACCATCATTTTCTATTTTGATCTACCGATGGGTGATAATTGAAGATGATGATTCATGATGGCTACGGTGACAATAGCATATTAACCTACTACAAAAGTCAGTGATTACAAGACAGACACTGAGACAGTACTACTACTGTAAGTAATGTAACTATTACAGAACGTAGTACTACTAGTAGTAGTATAGTCAACTACACAGATACTATACGAGTTTGGCATCCAATTTAACTTTAATAATTGCAACTAAACCTTATGGTATAATGTAATGACAACAGCAATACGATTTGGAGTAAGTAAGTTGCCAAATTACAACATTTATCACCCACTTCTTCTTCGGTCCTCTTCTCGCTCCTGCGCAAATCCTTCTGATAAGCGGTCAAAACTTACCACGCTGATTAGCTAAGCCTCGTTTACAAATCACGGGTGGAACGCAGTCATTTCATCGCTGTTGTGTTGTTGACGTAGTATGGGCTGCAGTTCATCTCTTGCTGACAGGTGCTTGCAGGTGACTCACATGGCGCACTTCAAAGTCCAACCGAATGAGTGACTCACTCATAGTGAGTGCAATAAAACGGAAACCTGAGTAAATTACTTCCCAAGTACAACTATGGTCTATATGAGTGGCATACACATCGTGGCTGGAACAAAATTAGGTAACTTCCAGGAAAAAAGTCAGACTAAAATTGCACACTACTAAATAACCAAAAAGCTGACAAGTGAAAAAATATTACATATTTATACCATCCAATACACCAGCTGCAGTTTTTAATTTCTGCATCCAGGAATGTAACTGCGACTGTAATTGGCTTTCCATTCTTCAGCTTGCTGCCACTCACCTTAATAAATATGAGATTTTAACTTCATTTCTGATATACTCTCACCACTCTATTGCTCTTTAATTATATATATATTGAGTTCACTCAAGTGATTGATAGTCAACATTATATTATAGCAGGGACTCACAATTGATCGGCTTTTTTATTTGACTGAATGTCTATAAAAAATTGTTCAATAAATGGTTCATTTTTTGCCTTTTTTTACAGTACCGCAGAGCAGTGAATAAAATCTAGTACATTGAATGAATATTTTCTTTGACTAATTATCAGTATTGTAAACTAGACAAGAGCTGAGGAATGAAAACCTATATTTGGAGCTAAACTACCACGCTAGTACCGACCGCGCTAGTACTAGATGGACAAGGTCTGTGGAGTGATGGTTTAGCTTTTGATTATAAATTAATAGTGAGAACCAGCAGAGTGCCAGCTAGCCATCCACTTCTAGCAATCAGTTATTCACGTCTACCACACAGAGGCCAAATAATGTGAATATCTACAAGGACTTGATCAACGCCTTCATTCTGATGTTACTGAGCATTGCACTAACCCTAATGGTTGATGTTATGACTCCATTTAACCATTGTGTTATGGTTTTATGACAGCGGTTACCTTTCCCTGAGAAATGCACTGGCGATGTGTTCATGAAAAGAACAGGTACCAGGTGGTTTCTGTAAATACTTTAGTTGATGAGCTTGCTTTAGATGAGACACAAAGGAATTGTTATATAATGAGATGTGTGCAGTCTTAGTGGCAGAGAATGCATACAAACATCTACTGCAAGTCAACTAGTCCTTTATCTGTCTACTGTCTATAGTAAAGGGACTAATTTATGGTAGCCCTTGTAATCCCACACAAGTTTTAGCTTAGTATTTCACAGCTACTTACAGCATTTGTCAGGCTTAAGTATTCATAATTCATAAATCATTTACCGAGTGAGATTTTGTATTGATTTGCCCTGTTTTCTACAAAATTTCATCGTTGTTAAAAATATTTTGTAAAATGCAAAAGCATACCTTGGTGAACTCATCTGGAGTGGCATTAAAAATTCATTTGTTCTAAAAATCCTGAGATTTTTCTTGAATTTTTTCTTAGGTGTTTAGTGATTATTGGAATGTGTAATTTAATGTTCTGATGCTAAAACAAGTTGCATACTTGTTCGGTCAGCAAGGTAACAAGCTGACAACACTTTTCCACAGGTAACCAGTCAATACTAGCAGGCAATATTGTGGTAAAAAACTTATCATTTATCAATCAGTATTAGCCCTCCAACAATCATATTCTCATCAGTGCACTTCCTGTTGTGGCAGGGCAGTGACTAGCATCTGCTAGTAGTAGGACTAGCCGAGTGAGACCACCAGTGAGTTTGCTAACTGACTCTTGTGGGATAGACCACA
Source organism: Cryptosula pallasiana (assembly GCA_945261195.1). Lineage (NCBI taxonomy): Eukaryota > Metazoa > Bryozoa > Gymnolaemata > Cheilostomatida > Cryptosulidae > Cryptosula > Cryptosula pallasiana. Next base: position 35,080,388 of record OX183133.1, read on the forward strand.
CACCATCTTTTTACTGCCCCAACACTATGCAGCTCTACCAATCTATAATAGCCCCGTGTTTCATAAACAAACATGTTATGGCAATAAAAATTGTCATCTGCTAAACTCGACTTCATAAAAACTTATGAGATAGTTAGCTGCTTTGACCAACTACAACTAGCTACAACAAGCTCATAGGTAAATAATGGCTATAGAATAAGCTCATTGCTACGCAATAAAACAGCAGTAACATTACATAACTTGTTGTTCAATGCTATCAAACTGATTATATTATCCACAGGTTTCTCAGCTGTATTTCCAAATTTCTCAACCCTTGAGGTTATTTGTTTGCTTTGTTACGCCTCTTTCAACCAGTGCGGCACATCCGATAGAGTTATCTCCCTTCTAGAACGCTAACTGTAAATCAAATATAACATGAGTGGTTGGTGACAAAAAATGACCCTTTCTTATACATAGCATAGTATACAGTACAGAAAAAATGGCGTTATAGAATGAATCTACCACTCTATCGCAATCGATTTTACAATTCCGAACACAATGCTGTTTGATTTTGTGTGAAAAGTTTAGGGACGAAGATAAAATATTTTAAAAACAATAAATATTTCGGAAAATATAATTAAGTATGCCATTTTTACACCTCCCAAAAGACACCAAATGCTACCAGCTGATTACCAATCTAGGAAGAGAGATAATTCTATGGCTCAGGTATTCATTGTGGTGGCCATATTTCCACCCTCCCCATCCCTACCAAATCTACTAAAAGTAAAGTTACTCAAAGATTGGACAGCGCACTATATGCAGGTACGCTGTGTATACTACTCTGTTATGTGAGCAGACAACTGTCAGCTTTCTTCAATTCATTAAATGTTATACTCCTCGTTGTATTCAAATATGCTGACTGACCCGACTGGCTCCATTCTCACCCCACTCTCCCGGCCTTCTTCACCTCAGCCCTCCCCAGCCCTTCTTTACTTTTCATCATCTATCTTGCTCCACCCCGCCTAGTTCCACCCCTGCCTCGCTTTTTTTCTGCGTCTCTCCCTTCCTTTATCTCTCCTTTCTCAATTTGAAAGATGGCGGAGTTATAAAAGAATGCGTACTATGTAAAGTTATCTGTACTGGGAAAATATTATGTGCGTCTTGAACCATCACAAAGTCGATTATTTGACACTCATACCATCCGCCATTAGCAAAATGTGATTTCTTTGTGAATAGTCTCCACCTACACCGACAAACTAAAAAAATATTATTTCTAAAGATATTTGCGATTTGAAAACCGCTGACAAATTAAAACTCTCACTGTACATGCGATTTAGGCATGTATGACAATCGAAAAAATAGCTCTAGGGCAGCAATTCATAGCGCTGGTTCAATTGCAGCATGTTACAGATGCCTGCTCAGCCGCATCAAATTCTTAGTATATTTATCTTTCCATTCAGTGGTAACACAGAAAGCTGACACTGTTTGCACCTGTTGTATAACCCATAAGTATGTTGTTTCCCTTGAGAGAGAGAGATGCCTCACATAATTAGGTGTTGATAGCTTGTGTTGGCACTTCTAGCACCAGCCATACACAACATAGAGCTGGTGATTCTGTCTTTGTCTCACTGACCAGTGCATCCATTTTGTGGTGTTGACACCCAAAGAATTAGCATAATCTCTTCTAGATGAGAGTTGAATGACTATCATTATGAAGTAATGGGCAGACAACTCACTATGTATTCTTTTCAACCATCTTATCTCAAACCAACACGGGCCAGTGAAGAACCAAAGATTTAATTGTTGTGTACAAAAGCCATCACGACCATTACAGCTGTCTCAGAGCAATGAGTAGACAAATCTTAAATTCTCTAAGCTGATCTTTTGATGCTAAAAATCTATTTGTCCACTATCTAAGGAAGAAATGCTTACAAGTTTCAATCTGATTCCGTATTGTTTTACTGCTCAATGTTAGTATCAATGCAGCAACAAATGTCTCAACAGCCAGCACCTCACAAGTATCTCTATTTCAAATAGGTCTCACACATTTATACTAAAGGTATAGTCTGGTATATACAGTCTGATACATACAGTCTGATACATACAGTCTGATACATACAGTTTGGTATATACAGTCCGATACGTACAGTCTGGTACATACAGTCTGATACATACAGTCTGGTACATACAGTCTGGTACATACAGTCTGGTACATACAGTCTGGTATATACAGTCTGGTACATACAGTCTGGTACATACAGTCCGGTGATGATAATTATTTGTTATTTTACAGAAACAGTGAAGTATCCAAGTGTCTGGGTTTGTAAAGAACATCCAGTACTAGCAATCACACAGTAATTATGTAAAACATTTCATTTTACCCACGAATGTAACCTGAAAGCTTGTTAAAAGACTTCTAACCAGATGATTTTGTGAGAGTTATTTCAAGTCAACAAACACATGCTTCTGAGTGAAATTTTCTTGAGCAGTTTACTTAGCAAAATTCACTTTCTTTAATCTACCAACTTGTGAATTGGTAACCATATGCAAAAAATATTACGCCATCAACTTACATGCATGATCCCAAAAATGATCAGCGCTGTTAACTTGAATCAAAGTTCACAGGACTCAAGTCAGGCTCAAGTCTTTGGCTCTTTGATTAATGACTTGTTTACAGCCTCAATTGCAATACTTGAGACTTGAATAGACAGTTCATTAAAGTGACACTGAATTACTTGCTTTCCGATTAACTTAATTGATTCTCAAATATAATTTTGTCATTTTTTATTGATTATCACAAAATGTATTAAACTTCAATAGTTGTATATTATTTTACTATCTTTTCATCTGACTGTCTTTTTGTTACACCTTTGTTCTGTTTTATTATGCCGATGAGAATTGTTCTTCTCGACTTCCCTCCTTTTTGAATTATGGTTGTTGTACTTTTGTGGATTAAAAAATTTGAACGGGAGTCACTGTTTATTGTAATTTTTTAACTCAATAAATCTTATAGTAATGAATAATTTCTACGATTTACAATTTTAAATTCCTGATTTTAGAGAGCTAATTATACCAAACAACAGTTGCGAACTGTATTTGTGAGAGGAGACAACTGCTATATTTTACAAGTCTCGATTTTTTATGTAGGAATACTTTTGACACAAGGCATTTCAAAGGTTCCAATGCACCAATGTTGTTGAACTGTTACAGTATGAATTTCAAAAACTATTACCAACTGTATTTGTTTTTATACAATCTCATAAATGTGAGAAACAGCGATGCAGTTGATCTGAAGTGTGGGGAATTAATGTCTCACCTCACACTCATTGTGGGCGGTATTCCTTCAGATCAACATCAACGATTTGTCGTATAGAATTTGGTTCTGGTCTAGCCGTGAATAATGTTAGTCTCTGGTTAAGTGATTATATAGTTGGGAATCATCTGAAGGTAGTTATTAGCTCCCCATTAGCTCCTGTGGATAAAAACTACAATATCAAAGGTAGGTTATTCTATACTTGAGTTTGTGTGTCTGTAGACACCTCTATCTCCCACTCTTGTATGTACACTAGCTCATTGATGACTGTAGGAGCAGGCAGTGCTGTAGAATATCTATATGAATTACATGCTAGCAGATTCAATAAGACTAAAATATATAGAAATTAGTGTTTGATTGAGATGTTGCTTGTTTAATAGCTATGCATAGACTGACTGTATAAAAATCTATTACTATTATTTAACTGGAAAGGATTGTTGGAGTTGGTTCAGCATAAAGCAGACAACTTCAATATGATGTTTTGATATTCCATTCTTTTGAGTGAATCGTTTACATTGCAACTACGATGTGCAGAGCTTGAACAAATATCCAACAGCTAGTGTTTTATTATTATTGTGCAAAATGCTTTCTTTCATACAATATTTAAATTTTTTTGAACAAAATGGATTATCAGTGAGTTTATTGTATAATTTAGTATAATCCCACCACTAAAAGTGGAGATTAATGATTTGTTGTCATTATTTACATTGCAGACAAAACCATATTTTAAGCAAATAGCCAACTGCAACTGTCTTTAAAAGAGGAGAGGTAAATTTTCTATATTTATTTTATAAATTGTTGCTGTAGGAACTCTGGCAATGTTCAGAAACTACCACTACACTGCTCATAAATCTCTCAGCTACATGTTGAAATAACCATGAGAGAGGACAACTTTCAGTTCCAAACATTTATCGATCGAAATGGTTTGGGTTGTCTTTTATTCAAGATGAACATGAACAATATGCGTTGCACGTGTCTATTCTGGTCTGATAGCACATTGCTCTAACCAAGGAGTGTGATTAATCCAAGTTCTTTAGTAAATGGGTGATACATGCTGCCAAAATGAGATTGAACCTTGCTTACTTACAAATGTCATTTAGGAGTGTTTCAATTAATTACAAAACCATTAATTTAAAACTGATACAAACAATCATAGTTAAATGGACTCAGTTCAAAGGTTCAGAAATAGATATTATACACATCACTAGTAGATGTGGAAACCAACTTTTTATCAGCTTGGCAGTTGTTTGTCATAGGTCTAGCATTGAACTGTGCAATCTCATGGAAGTTCATGTGGCAGAGAATATAAATCTCAATGTAGCCAGATGCACAGTCGTCTGTATACAGTTACACAAGCGGAAGTGGTTACCAAGAAAACAAGGTCCAAACAATTACTACCAATCATATAACTTACCATTGAAAATGTTATGACATGTTACGAAAAAAACAACATTGTTTTGCCATACAAATACCTGTCATATCTTGCACTCTTTTACAAAAATATGTGCTAAAGAGCCTATTTAACACACCCAATAGCCAATTATATAGCTTTTGGCAGCCATTACAGAAAATTAGCTACTTTGAACAGGATTAATTGCCAATGTGAGCGTGAACAATAAATATGACTAATGGGTGTTTGGCTGCCTATTATTTTGAAAGATCATTGCATGTTACTAGCAGAATGCTTTAACACACGGAGTGGGGACTTTGCGCCTAGTATGAGACACAATGTTAATTAGCTGATATTGCATACAGCATAGCTGGGCAGCTATGCTTGCTATGAATGCACTAAATGAAAGCCTGGGATATGTAGACTGTCCTTGTACCATATTCTGAAACTGGCAATATTTTGTATTTGTTAATAGCTTGTGCCACTGAACCTTTTTTTATATATATACTTCATAATGAAATAGTTTTTTTTGCTTTTTGTCAATTGTGAAACATTTAAAAATGAAATGTGGCTGAGGACACTGAGTGGCCTGATATACCAAACTTTTAACACTAAATTGTTACCTGCGCTGTTCCACTATCACAATAAGCTGTGAGAAACCCAATTTCAATGGCCCTAATCAGATCACTAGCCCACTATTAGTTAGACACACAGCAAATTGATATTGAAACTTTCAAGTGGTCTGAAGTGTGAACGATTTGCCTGTACCATATTAGAATGAATGGTGGGATAAATCAACCTGTTAATGCCATTTAAATAAACCACACAATTTTGGGCAATGAAGATTATATAGAAAAGGGGCCCCGGTTCTCTTTGCGCCAAGATGGCCGCGAGTTATATACTCCCGACCTAGATTGAAAGTCCCCACTCTGTGTATTAAATCGCTCTGGTTACTAGCAAACCAGGTTTTCGGTGCAGTATTTTAATGGAGAATTTTATGTTTATGAGATTATCAACAAAATGATTTCAACTTATAGAGGCTATTTTCATCGGAAATGAGAGATTTTATGAAACCTTGACACTTAGATGTGATTATCTTCTCTTAGGCTGCCCATCAATGAAAACTCAAATGCCATGCCATTCCCTCTAGATGTGTTTTGGTGGGCTCTACCAAATTTCTCCATTGTAGCTTATATAAAAAATAGGCTCCGCCCCCTTATTTAGGACCTCAAATCCATTTTATATAAGCTGCATGACTCGTGTAACTCTATGTATAGACTGTGGCCAGATGGGGTGCTCAGCGGTTACATAGAGCTACCATCACTCAATTTAAATTGTTATACAGCCAATTTTATTGCTCATTTCAGAGATAGTGTGATTCAATGATGCCTTGCCTTTTCAAAAATCTAATGATAACTCTAAAGGAAGCTAAGTGATCGATAACTCCAGCTAGACATCTAAACTTGTAAAAAATATAAGTGAAGAGCTGGCAGTGTGCATAAATGGTCTTGCTTGTCTGCCAGACAATGAAACACTTCCTATCAACCAGGTGATGGGGGCACTTACCTATCAACCAGGCGATGAGGGCAAAATGTATACTACAATTATGTAACATTTTAAAAGTTTAATCAATTTCTAGTTCCGGGAATTTACAAATTTAGCATGCTGCAGCCCGATAGGTTGAATATATCTCAGATGTTGTTGATAGAGAAGCCTCAATATGCGTGCTTGTTATACAACCAACTAGTGATTGTTGTGACAATGAATTCTGATAGTTGATACCAACTACATACATTTAGCAACTTACAGCTTTGTCAAACTTGAAGCGTGGCAAATAAACTGCACTGCATAGGAGCAGAACTACAGTTATGACTTTTGTAAAACAACTGCTAGATGGCAAAAAGTCTGGGTGAAAAGATAAAACATCCAACTTGACAACATAAATAAAAACTCAAAGCGAAATGAGACCTTTCCAGTAAAATAAATACATAAATACCACTTTAGTCTTTTATTGTGCAAGTTAAATGTACTAATCAGATGAACGACAACAAAACAACTGAAAGACAATACATGGACCAACGCAGTACCATACTTTGACATTACAAAGAGTTAACTGCAGAAAAGCCTTGCCAGAAAAATAATTTAGCCGTAGCTGCCAAGGAATTATATTCCACAATAAATGCTACATAAAATAATTTAAATAATTGTCCTAATCGACTAAAATAATGCCATTTGCAATCCTGAACTTTCACCAAAATCAACTACGATAACATAACAAGTATTTGGAGCTGGACAACTTCTAAAAACAACGATAACTGAGATAAATATCATTGACTATACCATTATTGAGACAAGGTGGCAAGACATAATCAGTAGCGGGTAAGAACTCCAGAAAAGAGCAATCAACCAAAATTCCGCTCAATTCGTTTTCATCCAACATTTGAGTTGGGATGGAAAATCTGTCATGATTCCTAAAGCACCGCAATCTTTTGCTTCCTTCCATTCTGTTACCGCATTGAGCACAAAAACGTATGTCGGTACTCCGCGCTTCTTCAGGTGTGCTATGAGCCTCTTATTCACCAGCAACCAATCAACAGTTCTGAGAAGTAATCTACGGAAAACTGTTTTTGTGCGTTCAGGAAATGATTCTCTACGATTTAACACGATACTGCATAGAGGGATTTCAAAGTAGTCAGCATAGAGTGGTACGAATGGTAGAAGTCCGGTGTAGTATAGAATGGCGGTTTTCAAGACTTCAGTTATTGAAAATAGTGTTGCTATTTGTTTATTTTCTGCACGAATGTTTTTAGTTATTGCGTGAGAACTGCTTCCCCAAACTGTTAAGTGAGTACGCCGATATTTCACCAGAAGCTGCTCAACGATTTGAATAAGTCTAGAATCATTCACCTTGATGTCTATATTCATAGGCATTTGAGGATATTTGTCGAACAACTCTTCCAACAGAAGTATCTTACGCTCGTTTGCAGGAATTTGTCTGGTGATATTAAATTTATGATCAAAATCTAATCGTTGGGTAACTAACAATGGAGGCAAATTTTTAAAGTCGGTATCTTTGACAAAAATATCTTCGCCACAGAGTCTTAACAGGTGATTATCGTGAACAATAACTGCCTGGCCATCTTTGGTCATGTGACAATCGATCTCAAAAATGTCTGTACCTAGTTGATATGCATGATCAAAAGCTTTCATGGTATTTTCCAAGTTTTCGCCAGCTCCTCCCCTATGGCTAATATGATGAAGGTTTCCATGCTTTACCACTAATCTAGACTTTCTTGCTTTTATCTCGTTGCTATGAATAACTTGTGGAAACAACCTCAGCAGAAATGATGCCGCACTGTAAAGACCTGCTACGGCTAATATCACAATAACACACATCGTGAAGGTGAAGCTACTTCATCCAGCAAGAGCTATCCGTTCTCTCCGTTGAACGATTACGGCTGCCTCGTTCAACTACAAACAGAGAGTGAGCTAAATAAGTTATGCTGCATGCTTGGGTGATGACACTATAACAAAACACACAATTATATTTCTACCTATGTGTTTTTAAACAATGATATAATAATTTATGTTTTACAGCTTGAGCTGGCAATCATTAAAAAAAGCAAATTGTCCGCACAGCTGTAGGTGCTGAGAAAATCTTACAACGCATATTTTAATGAAAGCTACTGATTGTCGAAGCACATGTATACTGCAGCGTAAATGTGCAATACTTCTTTTGATACAGTTTGAAAGTTGCTTGTCCTTTGTTGGGAGGAGTATGCATGTTAACATTTATAGAGTTGCCCTTTTCCAAAGTAGTTGACCCTGACAAGGCTCTGGATGGTCTTGTTGCGATGTGTGTGTTACATTGTCGATCTCTCGCAACCATTGTTATACGCTTCATCGATACACTGTATGGTTTTTTTTTTATCTTGGTGAGCTCTTTTCAGTAAAATAAGGCAATAGTTCTGACAGGTAGTTGCTTCCAAGTTTTGACTATGTTCTTAAGAGGGCCTTCTCATTTTACTATAGAGTACAGTTGACACCATTTTATACCATTTATGGACGTTTTCATGGTTGCATTTTTTATATCTTTTCACCGATCCAAAATGTGGAGCAGTAGCGTATGATCACCATTGCAAAACAGCAGAGCTAGTGGGACAAAGTTACTGATCGCCTTCGCAGAGTAGTCTTTTTAAATGTATAAATGTGACTCAGATCGAAAAGCATGTATACTGTGGATTGGGATTTTGTTCAGCATTGATATACTAATGCGCAATTTTATCCGAGACTAGTAATTCATAACTATTGCATGGGCGGTATAACCATTGTCGGCGACTTTCACCAAATCATGTTAAGTGGAGCATAGGTGGGTTTGACCAGATAACCTCCTTCTTAATTCTCATTGAGTAAGTTAAAGGACACCATCAAGTGTCTTGGTACAGTCTCATGCTACATTTTCTATCATATTACAGAAAATAATTGTCAGTGATATAGATGTCATGTTATTTCGGTAAATAGCATAATGTTCAGCTGCCTTCTGTTTACTAAACTTCGTTAGTGCCTTGAATATAAAGCAGTACCGGCAAGATCAATGAGGATATCTTTATTTGACTGCTAATAGTAGTAAGTAACAGCAAGGTATCAATTATATGTGTTTTATCTGTTAATCCAATTGCGACAATAGAGAAAAACTTTGATTCTTTAAATTTACTAGATCTCTGATTCGATGAAAAGAGGATGTCTGTAACTCTCAAAAAAATGTAGCAGTATAATCATTTTTGGAGCATATTATTACTACAGTGGCTGCGTTTGACAGATGGTGAGCAAACGTAAACCAAGCCTCAAGTATTTTGCGAGAGAAATCGTTTGGAAATGTTTGCTTTGAAGCATATACGGATGTGGACTGGCGCTGGTTTCAGAAGTAGTTCGACTGCAGTTATTAGCAAATTTTTCATATGCTAACGGAAAGATACCGTGCTGCTCTTTGTAAGAAAAGTTGAGCATTAGCGGAGATTTTCTCTGTTGCTTTTTTCAGTTTATTAGATAATGAATACAAAGCCTCTTACAAGTGCTTGTTGAGTCAATTGGTAAGTAGCATTTCAATGTAGTACTCCAGCTGCTTGTTGTTTAACTAAAGTACTAACACAAGTATGATAGACTGTAATTTCATTGGCTCATCTTATTTTGCCGTATATGTGTACAAAATGGAATTGAATTATTACTCCAAGAGCTTTTGTAACAGGACCCTTATATATTTAATGCCTTCCAAAATGTAAATAGGCTTTAGTAAGAATCAACCGTTAACAACAATTACCTCACAAATACTAGGGTTAAATAGCATCACAATTTCTGGATTGCATGTAGAGTACAATGGGACACGGTCCCACTGTACCCCAGGCAAAACACCCTTTGAAAAACTTGATTAATTATATAAAAAAAAACATGTTTTACACAGTGTCAGAAAAGAAGTAATTTAAAATAAAAAATTGGCTTAAATATCACCATACTCATGGATAAACATTGAAATGATCAAGGGGGCTAAGGGGAAGCAACTCTAACAAGACTAAAGGGAGTAGTTGCAATTGGGTGACAATAACCATGGATATACCAGCTATTAGTAACTGATTTGGGTGTGGGAACCTCAAGTCAGGTGGTGAACACACCAAATCCAACTGCAACTACTGCCAGCCCCAGTTACCCTACCCCAGAAGAACATCCACAAGCACCACTGAGAAAGGTCAAGAGAGAGGGAGGTAGACCGAGACATGGCATGTCTTTAGTGTTTACAGGCAGGTCAGTTAAGGATCCATTTATTGAGAAACTAACTATGAAGACAGGTAACTTGTGTATTACTTGGAAAATCTACATGGATATTTTGACCAACATCATGGATAGTTTTGGGCTTCGGTTTTAGACTTTTATGTACAACAACTTTTCATATATTAGCAAGCAAAGTGAGTAAGCAAAGAAAAATAATAAAAAGAGTGCGCACAATAGAGGAAGGTAGCGAAGATGATGACCCAGTAGCCGATCAAGTTTTAGCTAATGCTCTGGAATTTGACTGCGAAGACTATCTTGATGCAGAATGTGAAGACAACACAATAAAAATGGGATCTTTTGTTGTTGTAAAATACAGTAGCAGTAAATCTACAGTGCACTATGTTGGTCAGGTTCAATATATTGCAGATGGTGAGGTAAGAGTGGACTTCTTGAAATGTTGTGGGGACACATTTGTATAGCCTGATATCAAAGATCAGGGAGGATGATGTACAAAGTGTCTTGCTCAATTCTACCTAGGCACGAGTGTGCCTAAAATTGCAGTTTCACATTATCAATGTTTCCCACGTTAAGTAGACAATATTTATATTTTGACATAGAATGTGTAATATTGTAATAGAATTATGCGAGAGGCTGTGTGTAGCCAGATGTGCCAGAAGTTGTCCTACCCTATTGAAGCAGATGTTATCCTGGAAGCCTAGCAGCCCGAGGAGCCTTCATTCTTACAGACCAAGGAGACGTGACAGCCAAGATCAAGCCTAGGAAACTAAGCTAAAACTGTTCCGGTAGCCATCTTGCTCTAATTAATTATTATCGTTGTTGTGCAGCTCAAATGCGCACGTTCACATTGTATGTATATGTATGTCTGGCGCTATTGTATTCAACTTGTATTGCGTCTATTTTGTCTGCCAATCATATTGTGTTATTTTTATCCAATCACATGTTATAGTTTTTCAACTGCTAATTTGCATTTATTACTGCATAAGTATTAGGGCAGATCGCCCAGAGTTCTTGTAGTAGTTGTGTTGAGTTGATACACTGGAAGCGTTAGGGTAACTTTGTGCATCCTTGTAGTCTTGACTGGAAGTATTAGTGGGTTCTCCTCGTAAGTTTTGTATCTCTACGTTTGAATACACTGTTGCTGATAACTACAACTCTTCTTATACTGTCGTGAACTTGCTAAGCAGAATTACTTTGTTGATAATAACATTCTCTGAGACTACGAAACACTCTTAGAAATTGTCACAAGTCTGTCTAACACGATTGCTATAAACTATACATGTGCTTGCTAAGCAAATTGAGAAGTAAAGTAAAACCGGATCTGTGTGCTAATACACAGATCTCCGTATCAAGAGAAACAGGAAGTCTCCGAATCGAGACCGTTAGATTGATTAAGTACCGTATACAGTGCAGTTATACTACCGGTTAGTAATCCTGTATAACAGGTTGTGCCTTGACACTAGTAGACTACGCTACCAACACAACTCTAGAGCTCATTAGTACAGACAGTTAGTCTCAAAAAGTGGTCCGGTAAAGGTGCTGTGTCATTACACAGGCAAATCCTTTACAATATTTCAACAATAACCTACTATTAGTTTTCCATTTTAATGTAAAATTAGATGCTCTCTAATTATAAACATAAGTGGTTTATACCAAAAAGCTATTGTCTTTCCCATGTGAATCCTGCACCATCATGTTCCGGTGTACCCCAGGCACTGCGGTACACACTGGGACAGCAATATGACTTGGTCAAATTATTTTCGATAATAGTAGTCACTTTTTTTTCGAGATACATTCATTCATTGTTATAATTGAGGGTTAGTAAGCTTAATATTATGTTTGTTAGACTGTGTGTTTGTTCCTTTAATTATTAATAATAAATAAATATTATGAAGGTAATCCAAGGCCTGGATTCTGAGCAATAATAATAATTTAATAGAGAAATTTATAAGTAGTCATAATAATATTTTTGTCCCAATGTACCACACTCTCTCCTACTAGTAGATAGTAGTAGTAGTAGCAGCAGAAGATGTTCATAATAATTCATTAATTATTATTATAACTAATTATTATATATAATAATAAAATAATACTAATAAATAAATAAATAAATAATAATAAAAAAATAATAATAAAATAACAACATAATAATTATAATAAACCCATTTCTCGTATATCCAGAGTAATTTGTGGAATACCAGACTGGGTCCGGATAACGAATAATAACGGCTGCTGCCCACTCACCCAACCAGCGTCAGCAAACAACAACTAAGTAATAATGATTTGTTGTTTGCCTCATCATGACACAACAACGTTACTGAGCAAAGGCCAACGGAAGCATCAACCAAAACAATGCTAACTATCCGAGTGCGCAAGAACGCGGGCTTAGTCAGGGTACCAAGAAAATATAAGCTGGCTCTGCCTCATGTAGGACCATAGGCCAACCGGTAGGCGGCTGAAATGTGCACTTTTAAAGTTGAAGTTGCCCCCTCTCAGAGATTTCACACGTGTTTGGCTACACTTAGCTCTTGCAAAAATCCCTGCATGCACCTGCATTGGCTGGCCAGTGATTGACACAAACAAAAAAGCCACAATCAGCAAGGAGAGGACATTAATTGTTAAGAGAATAATCCGAGATAAAGTTAGCTCTGACACAGGCCAAAATATTTGATCCTTATTAGATTATAAAAGCAAGGAACGTCTTCGTGGCGAGGCAAGCAGGGTTGATTCCGCCAATCAATCATGCAACCAACCACGATAAACCTGTCTATCAAGTGCTGTTTCAACTACCCGAAGAGCCTAACTGTTTACACCATATGGAGTTGGGATTGTTTATTCATTATGATCTTCAGCAATAAAGAGAGCATATATACATATCAAAAACATCAGCCAAACTAACAACAGATTGGCTAATTTAGAATTTTTTTACAATTACTATATTAAATGCTTGAGCAAAAAATAAAATAGATAAAGTCTCCATCAAAATGCACAATAAATAGTAAAGCCAAATGATTTATATTTATGACCTAACTAACAACTCTAAGCATATCAGAAAATGGGACAAAAAACTGGAGAGATCATCATAGCAAAAATAATATACAGCAGTTGTTAGTTATAAAATTCTCAGCAAAGTAAGCTTTGATTGCCACTAATTGATAAACATGGAGCGATAGCTAAATTAACTAATATCGTTCACTAGCTCTTACTACAAGCCCCATTTATATGAATGAGGAGTAGTCCTCCCTCTAACAAGTGCAAATAACTACCAAATTAAATTATGACAAGGCTGAAATTAAACACAGTTAGGATGCTTTCGGATACCCTATGGGTCTGGTAGCCGCTAAACATTCGTTGAGATCTCTTCAATGAATGTCATTTAACGCAACCTTTTTTGTGCTAGACGTATCGATTTCACACAATGTCTGTGTAAAAATTAGTTATGATCAGTGAAGTCAATAATCATAACTAATTTTATTTGGAAAGAAAGTAGAGTGGGCTCACTTTAGTTATAGCTTTTCCATGGATGATATGATGATATCGCCATTTGTTATACTTTTTTACATATGCCAAATGTATTGTCACGATTTATAAACGGGAGAATGAAATGCTACTAGGTTGACTCGTTGGCTTGCATTAAGGTCAAATCTCTTCCTCAAAGATACGAGGGAAGATAATTTCATGCCCTCAACGACACTACCTACTCGTTTGGCGCTTCGTATTGTTGAGGCCAAATTGCCACCATGTTTCTTTCCAATCAACGACGAGGTTTCCCAATTGTATAGTTTAATTCAAACATTAATCCCTCCACGTAGGGTATCCGGAAGCACCCTTACTTCCAAAACCAAAAAGTAACAACAGAAGCTTGTTACTAGATACTAAGGCACTCCTACGTCTTCAATGTATGCTTTGAGAATGGTGGGTAGGGGTAAACTTTCAATAGCGTCTTTGGGGTCAATGGGGAGATAACTTCTGACCGTTCTTTTACACCACCATTGTAGCGAATGTGGATTGGAAGACACGTGATCAAACCATTTTTTGTTATCTGGTGCCCAATGCTGAACATACATGTGAAAGCTAGGTGAAGCATACTTCTCCTTGTTTAGGTAGCAACCAGTGGAGACCAATGCCTTAGCTATGGTTATATCCTCGTGATGAATGGCTACAAACAATGCCGTAACAGGCTCGTCGTATATCATATTAAAGTTTCTATCTTCATAAATATTTTGTCCTCGGCATGGCTTTGATGGATCAACATTCAGTGACAACAAACCTTTAACTGTCTCAACAGAGCGTCGATATACGGCATTCCAAATAGGAGAAATGTTGTAGTGGTTGCTGATGCGGGGATCAGCTCCATGCTTCAACAACATGTTTACTATAGGCCAATTACCATTATATGTTGCATAGATGATAGCTGTGTCACCATCTCGATCCTGATGGTTGATATCGCATCCGAGAGAGAGTAGGTATTCAACGCAAGGGCGACGGTCAGCGTAGCAAGCTAAACTAATAGGAGTGTTACCATCGTATGTAACAAGTCTATGGTTAGCTCCATGTGACACAAGCATCTGTACACCGGGCAGATAGCCTTCGTAGGCACACGACTGTAGAGCTGTATAACGATTAGCTAGTCTATGGTGAGGAGTGTCCATGACATCATCTATAAGAGCGGGGTCAAAGCTGGCTATGCACTCGGCCACTCCCAGCCTCTGTCTGTGTAGATGTAACTTTAACGGTGTGCCTTCATTGGCTGTGATCAAGGTAGGGTCAGCTCCATAGTTCAATAACAGCTTAGCCACGTCTGCAATACAAAAACATGTTATTTCATCAGATCACGCAAGTTTTATAATATAGAAGATATATCGGAGGCAAAGACTTCCTGTCTAAAGATGCTCTCAGTCATTTATGGCAGGTCGGGATGCGACAGTTATGCGTGAAGTAGATGTCATTGCCGTTCAACACCCCATAGAATACTCCAAAAATGTTTAGTAGTGCCTTTTTACTTCTCTAGCCACCGACCTCCATTATGAATTGATGTAAGTTTTTCTACTTCTGTTCAACTTTTAAATAAACAGAAGTAAAGCACCAATCAGCAACTGACAATTTAATACCCACACGATTTTACAAAATCAAATATATCAATCATACATATTACTCATGTTGCTGTCGGCAAGTTGATTATTATTATTATCTTTCCTTATTATTTGTGTAATAGTCTGCAGTATTGATAGCAGAAAGAATACAAAACAATTACTAGTTACTATAAGCCTATGTAGCCGTCCACAATTCTACTAATAGTCAACATTTTTAGTCCTGTTTTATCAACAAATGCGCTTGTTGAGTAAACATTACAGGGGGCACAATTCCAAAATTATATACAGTTACATATAATCTAATGCAATCATTATGTTTAGGACATATGGCAGTGCAGTAGCCAAGACCACCCTAAACTACTCTAAACTAACGTAATTACTAGATATCATCAAAAAGATTTTCAGTATTATTAGGAAGAGAAGTGCACGAAGAACTTTATGAGACGAGTGTTTTCTTAGCTCAAAGAACAAATATGAGTCAATAAACAGCTTTTTATATATTAGCAAGGACTGCGCATTGACAAATTATATCCAACATAATTCTTGTCACCATTCCAAGACTATTCCGATGAACTCGCACGTTGTTTGCTGGCCAGGGTGGCTCTCGCCCACCCTCATAAAGAGCCGCCCCGGCTAGTTGTTTGCTGTATTATTTTCAGCAGTAACATACAGTTTACTTTGCATTAGTAACCCAGGCTATTAATTTATTGTTGTAATTGACAACTAAGCCTGTACTTTACGACTGGCAGCTGTCGAAATTTCAACCGCCGGCAAACAAAAAGTAGCAGGATAAAAATGTGCGTTCACATTAATAATTTATTATAACTATTGAATAAACCTAATTATTATTATTTAACTTCATGTACATCAGTGGATAAATACTTTACTATTAAAATTGCTGTGTTCTTGATAAGAAAGAGGGCTGTAGTAAGGTAGTAATAAGACTGTGTTGCTACAGTTGCTAAAAGACTGAATGTTACACATACAAGAATACAGTGGAACTTTCTTAGAACAGCCTCACTTATAACAAATTATTGCATATAATATAACAATCTCAACTCCAAAGTCCCGAAGCAGGAAATTGCATAACGCTATAGTTCATATATAGTGAACTATTTATATAAAGAACTCAAGGCCCACTCAGGTTTGATATAGGAGAGTAATGCTGTAGTTGCAACCTGCTGACAACATACATACATGTACATGTATTTGGACACTTAGAAAATTGGGAATCACAACAAATGAGCAACTTGTAACGAAGAGGAAGAGTATAAAAGCATGTACGAGAGGCAGCTCAGGAAAGCAGCAGGGAAGGAGCCATACATGGGGATGGATTTTCAAGGAGAAAATGATGCTGCTGTGCTACTCAGTTGAGTACAGGAGAGAGCTGGAAGGTATACCTTACTAGAGGTACACAAGGCATTCTTATCTGATGGCCGCTGGCAAGTATCCAGCGGTGGCATTGATGGGTGAATATACTACAGGACTACCTAGACATACTAGCGCATTAGTGGTAAGTGATTGTTATCACATTAGCATTAGGTATAAGAGTAAAAACATAGCAGTAAAAACATAGCAGTAAAAATTGCTTTCAACAAAAGAAAATTGCAAGCGAAAAGTGAATACTTGCAAAAATGGTGGATAAAGATATTTGGTAACAGAAGAGTTGGCAGTTGTTGATTTTATTGTTTTGACAGCTATCAGTGGATTGTAGTATTTAGGCTATACTTGATGTTGAAATATTTAGAGGCTACAATTGACTAAGGACTCAGATTGCTGCTTATTGAGGGTTCGCTGCTGTCGGCAGTTTAGTACATACTCAGTAATAGTGTACGTCCTGAAAAAGCACGCCATAGCTTGGTAGTAACAGACAGCAAATATTGTATAGCGATATATGGAACACGCACTATCACAGAGTTGAAATAGTGGGTAAAACAAGTATAGGAGTATCTTGGTTTGATACACTGTGAAGTAATAGAAGGAGTATCTTGGTTTGATACACAGTGAAGTAATAGAAGGAGTATCTTGGTTTGATACACTGTGAAGTAATAGAAGGAGTACCTTGGTTTGATACACAGTGAAGTAATAGAAGGAGTATCTTGGTTTGATACACAGTGAAGTAATAGAAGGAGTATCTTGGTTTGATACACAGTGAAGTAATAGAAGGAGTATCTTGGTTTGATACACAGTGAAGTAATAGGAGTATCTTGGTTTGATACACTGTGAAGTAATAGAAGGAGTACCTTGGTTTGATACACAGTGAAGTAATAGAAGGAGTATCTTGGTTTGATACACTGTGAAGTAATAGAAGGAGTATCTTGGTTTGATACACAGTGAAGTAATAGAAGGAGTATCTTGGTTTGATACACAGTGAAGTAATAGAAGGAGTACCTTGGTTTAATACACAGTGAAGTAATAGAAGGAGTATCTTGGTTTGATACACAGTGAAGTAATAGAAGGAGTATCTTGGTTTGATACACAGTGAAGTAATAGAAGGAGTATCTTGGTTTGATACACAGTGAAGTAATAGGAGTATCTTGGTTTGATACACAGTGAAGTAATAGAAGGAGTATCTTGGTTTGATACACTGTGAAGTAATAGAAGGAGTATCTTGGTTTGATACACTGTGAAGTAATAGAAGGAGCTCACCAATCAGGAGCTTTCGGCTACTACTCTATAATGTTCAGAATCCGACTATTGAATTAGATCGTATCCAACTGAATTTATTTTTTGGATGCGTGACTGAAATGCGATGAAGAGTTCGGCTGTTATCTCGTAATTGGAATTTATGTACTCTTGTGTTGACTTTTCACTTCCGTGATAGCTCTATTGGTTTATAACAGATATTTCTATAGCTGGAGCAGTAGCGATAAAAGGTATCAATAAATACTTATTTATTTATGTAGAGTTGTGGACCCCTACATAATATTCTCGGTAAGTAATAACACCATTTAACAACGGTGCCAGCAAACAATACACAATTCTAGTTGTTAAAAAATAAATAAAACTACAGCGAATAGCAATAATAATAAATTAAATTATAATAGAGAACAAGAGATTGGCTGATAATAAACAACCTCCAGCAACATATGAACTGCAATTTATGCTATCTGTCCGCCTATCATCGATTAAATATTGATTTCCATCCATTGAGTTGAAATTTTCATTGCACAGATGTAATGATGCAGTAGCAAGATAAATGAACTATGCCAGTGGTGAAACGCTTTTGACAAATATACTCATTAAAATTAATTAAAGAGGGAAAAATAACTCTCAATGACTGTCGCGCATCCGCTAAAACATGCGATGGCCTCGCATTCAAGAAAGCTGATCGCAAAATTGGAATTATCTGATAGCTTGCTGAACACTTCGCGTTCACCTCAAGCATACCAGCGATAGATATAGATCTGAGATTTACTTATATACTCGTGCACAGCTCCGATGTTTCCCACTGGCTACCAACAATGACCTTTGACCTCAGTCACCAACTAATGAGCTCCTGTCAGGTTGTTTGGGCCAGCTTACTATGCAATGTATAAGGTTAATAGCTAACCCGCTGTCTTGGCGTAGTGTAGAGCAGTCAGGTCATTTCTGAGCCTCTCGTTGACCCTAATTATACCGCTGTCTAACAGCCACTGTACAGCAGTCGTCTGGCATCGCTCTACCGCCTTGCATAACAGCTGCTTGCTATGAGCTGGGCTTATCACAGCACCTACACGAACAACAAGGTACTGAACATCACAAGATGTCTGCAACAATATAAACATTACCGAAATTTTCAAGCAGTCAATCGCAACATCTGACATGAGCAGACAATTCAGGCAGCCAATAAGAGAAGCAATACAGTATAATAAACCAAAGACAACGCTAGTATTTAGTATGTACCTGCTTGAATACAACTCTCAGCCCCTTTAATATCGCCAAAGTACAAGCGGGAATCAATCAAAGCACACGCTCTCTTCATAATCCGCTCGTCGCTGGGATACTTGAATTGTCGACGCAAGAACTGCTCGGATATTTCTATTTTACCATTTAGGATGGCAATGTCCAGCGGAAACAACCCATGATGCAAAGTTGTCGAGTACATATCACCGCCATGGTCCAATATGGCTTCTACCAGATTTGCATTTCCCAAGCCTGAACAAACAAACTAAACATTGCATATCAACTGGGTAATCGCTGTATTTGCATAATGCATGCAGATACAATATCCGACTTGCACTGTCCACCCACCAATAACCCCTGTTCTATACAGCAGCCGGTATACCAGGTACATTTATTATATAGATATATAAATATTTCTTGAACCTCTGAAATGCTCAGTGAGAAAACATTGCTCGATTGGGGAGTTTGTCAAATTCCTTCCAACAGAAAAAATGGTGTCTTCACACAATGAATGACTCAACAATTTGAGAAAATTGAAATACAATTAACATTAACCTATCCTATTCCCACAAGACATAACTGTGTCTCTATTCCTACAAGACATAACTGTGTCTATTCCTACAAGACATAACTGTCTCTATTCCCACAAGACATAACTGTGTCTCTATTCCCACAAGACATAACTGTGTCTCTATTCCCACAAGACATAACTGTCTCTATTCCCACAAGACATAACTGTGTCTATTCCCACAAGATATAACTGTGTCTCTATTCCCACAAGACATAACTGTCTCTATTCCCACAAGACATAACTGTGTCTATTCCGACAAGACATAACTGTGTCTCTATTCCTACAAGACATAACTGTGTCTATTCCTACAAGACATAGCTGTGTCTATTCCCACAAGACATAACTGTGTCTCTATTCCCACAAGACATAACTGTGTCTATTCCGACAAGACATAACTGTGTCTCTATTCCTACAAGACATAACTGTGTCTATTCCTACAAGACATAGCTGTGTCTATTCCTACATGACATAACTGTCTCTCTTCCCACAAGACATAACTGTGTCTCTATTCCTAGAAATCTCATCTGTTTATTCCTAAAGGAAACAGGTCTAATGCTTGCTGAAGCACCAGTGTCCATATATGCTACACACCTGTTGCAATATGGATGGGATAGATGCCCATCTTCTGTACTGGCTGAAATTCTACCGTATGGTCGCAGTGTCCCATAGACACTATTCTCTCTAGTTTAGGAGGCAAAATTGGTGCAACAAGTACATAAAACTTCTCATAACCGTCACAGTCACATCCTGTCAAAGGTATATCTGCAGATAAATGAAAGAGGAGCAGTTAGACCCTTTGGAAGGGATATCAGATTACGGAGGGGCTATCACACTGGTACCATTGTATTCTGGAGGGGCTATCATACTAGTACCACTGTTTTCTGGAGGGTCTATCATACTGGTACCATTGTATTCTGGAGGGTCTATCATACTGGTACCATTGTATTATGGAGGGTCAATCATACTGGTACCATTGTATTATGGAGGGGCTATCATGCTAGTGCCACTGTTTTCTGGAGGGGCTATCGTACTGGTACTACTGTATTATGGAGGGGCTATCATACTAGTACCATTGTTTTCTGGAGGGGCTATCATACTGGTACCACTGTATTATGGAGGGTCAATCATACTGGTACCACTGTATTGCGGTGTATTATTCAAAATATATATGAAGAATTTTGCCAAATTAGTTGTTGTCCTGCTCTGCCTCAAGGCACCCTAAAGTTTGAACTCACAAGTTAGAAGCTAGTGTGCACAGGGCCCTCTAACTATTCCTTTAATCAAATCAGCTACTCTTCTAAGGAAGCAAAGGTATTTCTCAAAAGCATGACTTAATATTTTATATAAATAGCACAACAAAGCTGAGAACAACTTCATTTTATCTCCTTGTCAGGTCATAATAGAAGATACATGATAGTATGCACATCACATATGGTACATATACATGTGTGGACACGCCAATGTAGCTGCATCAATAGCCTCACTTACCAACAGTTATTGGCCGGTGAAAGAGATGGCCATAGAGCTTAATAAACTCTCCTTTGAGATCATCTGATAACTTACATGATCTCATGTAACGATAGAGTTTAATGGCTTCTTCACAAGAAATAGCTTTTTCGCTGACCTCCATCTGCGTACAAAGTTGACATTATCCTAGTTAGTAAGTGAGTGGAGATGTTACCACAAAGGTTTCGCTGAAGCGCAGATATTAAAATCAATAATAACACACTTTCTAAATATACCAAGTACAACCATGCCATTTGATTAAAATTTGCGGCTCCAATAACAAAATTGAATAAAATAATCACAATGCTAGCATGATAATGACGAAGATAATATGTAATAACAAACCTTCACCCACCCATACAGTCCACATAACCATGTTGATTACCATGTGAAGTAGCACATTTATTATTAAAAAAGGATGTTGCTATGAAGTACATGATTGATTGATGATTAATTATTGATTGATTGATGGCAGTTTGTTTCTATGATGATCAACTAATATTTTTATCATTAACAAACCTTTTCTGTTTATATATATATATCATTATTATCGTATTCAATACTAGGAGCCGTGATCAGTAAAAATATACTATAACTGTATTTCCAAACACAACTGTTCTAAAACGTAAAATTTTTTTAAAGGCCTTATTAGAAAAACTTGAAATTTCTTTAGAGAGACAAACGAAGTGAAAAGCAAAGACTCAAAATTATAATTATTATAAAAAAAAACAAAAAGACTCCTTGTGCTTAGTTCCGTTCATGTTTTATTTAGGTGCCGCAATATTTGGTACTTGTGACGATAATCCTTGGAGGTTTATACTGCATCACTAATGTACGGAGGCAATGGTTGGCATCAATTCTTCCCCTCCTAAGTAAAATTGCTAGTAATGTTTAGGAGGGTAAGAATTAGCATAATTTCTGTTTCTGAGACACAATCTTCGTAATCATCAGCTATGGGCTTGTGACCTTTAATGGTATGTTCTTGATACGTCTAATGCACTCTCTTGCTTGTGAAATGGTCATAAGAGACCATCCTGGGTAGGTAGAAAGCAATATGGGCTGTATGCAGGTTGTGTCTTGGGTACTTATCAATCACAACACCAAGGAACTTGACACTTTCCGAGTTGAAAATTTTCTCCCCATTTAATGCAAATGACTTGGGAGGCAGAGCATGATGATGATTGTTGTTTTCGTGATATAAATACAGTAATTGATTCCCTGGCATTCATTAGTCTATTGTAGCCTGAGCACCATATTGAAGTCTCGTTGATTGATGCTCGCAGCTTTGAAGGGGTGGTGCTTGTTATCATCAGGTCATCAGCATATTTTATGGTTTGTGACGATGAAGATTGTAAATATAGACAAACCAGTAATATCAATAACAATAATATCATTTATTGTTTACATTTATCATTTTTATTTTGTCATTATTGCATACTATTAAATATTTATTCACAGCAGATTATTATCATTAATTATCCTTGTCAATTATGAAACTTGAAATTTTTCTAGTATCACTTAATTTGGTACTGTGAAACATCAATTTAAAGCTTGTATGACTGGTCCAGCTGAAAACTCTGAATTCATTGTTTGTCAAGGGTTTCCTCAAAATTCACTTCGAAGGAGGCAACCATGGATAAAAAAACTATTTAGCATTTGCCTGTGAAGGATGCATAGCTCAAGAGCCATAAACTAAAATTCAACCATGGTGCGTTTTATTAGAAATCAAACAGCAATAGGCGTGATTATCCAATCAAAAGGAGATATAACAACACTTACTAAATCATTGCTTCCCATCTAAAGATAATCAGAATGGCAACTTCCTTAAAAATTGTGTAGCCTTTTGTAATCGATAAAACACAAATAAGATAAAAAACTCAAATGAGTGCAAAAACTCATATCACTTATGCAACTTTGGCAAAGGCCCCAGGGAAAATGGACTGGGCGATATCAAATGGACTGCAGTTCACCATTTGGGCACTTCAGTTTTAATTTTTCTGCCTTTAGAATTAAAGGGGACACCTCTGTTTTTCAGTTCATGCTTAGTCAAGTTCTAGGAAGTGCTGGAGCATGCCGCTGTTTATATTGATTGGTTAGCGATAGATTGCCGCATATCCCTGCAACTGTTTTAGGCAGAAACTGTTAAAGTGCATCTATGATGTAGCAAATAGTAGTCATGGTGATCTCATGCGGTGGATGATAGGGCAAAGTGCTTCTCACCCTGACAAATTCTGGGGAGCAGTGCGAATCTGTTTTTTTTCCTTCATTTAACATGTGGCCAGACTAAAGAATTATTTTGCTTCAGATAACCCTAATAAATTTTCAGGTTCTCTATGATCCAAACTGAACTACTCTAAATTCTTTCCACAGCTGCAATTGTTCCACTGCATATCGACATACTCTAGGATAGGCTTACAAAAGCTTACATATTCTAAGGCTCGCCGTTTTTCTAGTGCATCATACAGAGGAAATTGGATGGCTTCTAGGATATGTTACTACTTTCAACTTTGTGGATAAAAATGTGTGAAGCTAGTAGGAAGTTATTCAATTACTGATATTTGAGTAATTGTTGAACCACTAAATTTATAATCTGGGCTAGTTAATCCTAGCCAAATGGCAGAAGTTCACTCTAGCGGGCATTAAAACACAGCTTCCACACTTGAGCCCAAGTGTACGCTGCATTGGTTTTTTGTTAGAGCTTCCTGATATGATCTTTAGTAGTTACTCCTGATATATGAGGGTATCATTATGTGATAGAATTTAGTGAGAGATTGTGTGCAGCCAGATGCGCCAGGAATTACCTCATCTTACTGAAGCAGATGTTAGCTTGAAGAGCCTGCGTTCCTACAGATCGTGGAGACGTGATAACCAATGTCAAGTAAAGAACTCGTACTAGGAATCGTTCCGGTAAACGTTGTTTTCAGTAAGTAATTATTATCATTTTGTTGAGTAGTTAGTAATGCGCCTGTTTGTGTGAAAATATATGTCTATGGCGCTGTAGTGTTTGAATGTAGTGCCCTAGTTTTGTCTACCAATCACACTATGTTATTTTTAACCAATCGCATGTTGTAGTTTTCAACTGCTTGATTCACATATTATTTTTATAAGTATCAGGGCAGATCGCCCAGCCATTAGAGTTCTTGGAGTAGTTGTGTGGAGTTGAATCACTGTAAGCGTTAGGGAACGTTGTGAATCCTCATAGTTGTAAGCTGGAGTATTAGTTTTGTCTAACATACCAGGACTATTAAGCACTTCGAAACACCTCTCGCTGTAAGTTTTTGTGTCTTGTGTTAAATATATTATTATTAACAACTACAACTCTCCTTGTGCTGTACAACTTGTGAAGCAGAACAACTTGTCGATAATTGTACACTTAGAGATTAATTACACTCTTTGAAATTGTTAAAAGTCTGCCTAACTCGATTGCTGAAATCTATACACGTGCTTGCTAAGCAAAATTGAGAAGTATAGTGAATCCGGATCTGTGTGTGTTGCGTAACAGATCCCCGTATTGTGAAGTAAGAAGTCTCCGTATTGAGATAGTGGAATTAATTAAATACCGTACAGAGTGGTGTTATACTACCGGTTAGTAGATACTGTATCATGGGTTTGTGCCTTGACACTAGATTGGCTACGCTACTACAAAGCCCTAGTGCTCAATAGTCTAAGACAGCTATACTCATTCAACAGTGGTCCGGTGAAGGTACTGTGGCTATACACGGCCAAATCCTCTACAATTAGAGTAGCGTCTAACTCTACATCTAAAACATCAAGTTTGTCTTTGATACGTGTCAATAGTGTTGAACATCAGACCTAGCCGTGGGAGATATCAGATGTGGCTACACTTCCAGAGAAGGCTGCCCTAAAATAACTACCCTCTACCCTAGGCTCTCTTGCATAGAAACTCACGAATCCAGTTTGCTGAATGTTGATGTAAATTGTGTTTGCAGACTTTCTACACTAGGGATTCCATGTGGATCCTGTCACAGGCTTTTTCAAATCTAGAATAACTGCGTGCATGGGTTAGCCTTCATCAATACAAGGTTCTTGTATGTTGTACAAAATTGGTTACTATAAGACATGCTTTGTTTGATACTGCGTTCGCAGGTGTGAAAGGCGAGGGAGTAAAGTTTTTCATTAACGTGGTGCAGTATTACACACTTCGGAATTTTCCAAGCTATCCAAGGAGTGAGACTAGGCAATAATTGTTGGATGCTTAGGGTGCCTACCTTTGTACAAATTTGATGTAATGTTAGTTGTCTTCCATGGTATGGAAAGTCTACACCAGCAGTACTCCGTTAGATAGATGAGAGACAGGCAAACTGCAAATTACTAAGGTGATGGTGTAGGTTAGACTTGCTAATGCCTTGAAGTCCTGAGGATTATTCTTTTGGAAGAGATCTGATCGCTATTTCCACTTCTTCTTAGACCAGAACTTTTATTATTACTACTGTTACTGTAACAACTATTAATTATTATATTTATTATAATTATTCTGTATTTAGTAGTAGTAGCAATGAAAAGCTGTTAATCAATTCCCTATCGGCATTTTGCAGATAATAATTGATTGTTTATTAGTATTAATATTATTATGATTACCTTTAACATTATGCTTAACAATTTTTTATTATAATAATTATTATAATAATACACTACTTATTAATATTATACTGTGCAGGATTTCACTGTGGGGGTGTGAGTTGGTAGCTCGGCCTACCTGCACAACCTCCCGAACTGTAATGGCAACTTGTGTCTAGTGTGCTAGCGATACAACCCTTCCACAGGTCGACTTAGTATACTGGAGAATGGTGATCGACCATCTCAGTAACTAGTGAGCTGCCGGTTGCGTTAGCTGTTGTCTTGTGTGTGTGTGCAATGTGTTCGAACTTTGAAGGGCGAACTAGTTGAACTAGGTTCGGCCAGCAGAGGTTCGGCTGTCTTTTTGTAGTGCTGTGCAGAGGTCGAACATTGAAGGCGAAGTTAGTCAAAGCTAAGTTCGGCCAGCAGAGGTTCAGACTGATCTGCCTGTATATTACTACTCGAGTAATGGTGCGCAGTGAAGTTGATTGTATGTACAAAGAAACTTCTGAGAGTGTGCAAGCTGACTCTGACTTTATTAACAGATTACATCGGTATTTATGTACATGATTACATAATGGCAAAAGGCAATACAAAAGAGGCCACACCTGGCACAAATGATTGGCCAGCGTGTGCAAATAAAATACAAGAGGTGGTCCTTAACTGATTGCATAACTGGACTCACATGTTGAATATATAAATTATAATGTTAAAGGAATAATTATTGATAAAATACATAGACTGATTTGCCCTAAAGCGCGGGCATAGAACAAGACAGGTTGACAATAGTTTAGAATAGAACAGGACATGATGTAACACATAGAACGACGTAAATGTAATGCTTGTACGAGTACCATAGAGTTATTTGGGTAAGATGGCGTCGGTCCTCTACATACTCCTCTCCATTGGCGATGGTGGCCAATCAAAACGTGCCGACGGCATTGGCTGGTGTATACTAGTCTCTAAATGGTCGGGTAAGCTCCTTTTTTATGTCCTCTGCTCTTAACAAGAGCTGGCATGCTTCGTGTGTTATAGCGTGTAGCTCTCTGTCCAGCGCTTCCATTCTGTGTCGATACTCTCTGCGTCGACGGTGCCGCTCCTCCTCTGCTGACCGTTCTCGGTCGGTGCGCCAGTTGTAGTTGGTTGGTGGCTGTCGTTCTCTAGGTGGTGTTACCGACCTGGGTGGAGGAGTTGTCTTCCTGCGTTTGCGTGGTGGGGACAACTCGGTCGGTTTTCCCAGTCGCTTTCGTATGGGGGTTTTCTTCTCTTCCTTGCCTTTCTCTGTCTCAATGATGGGTGTCGGTACTCCAAATGGTGGCGGTGTTGTCCATTCCATTGCTTTGCAAAATTCCTCGTATCTTGTTTCATCTACCTCGTAGAGTGGTTTGAGCTTTCCTCCATGTTCTGGCGTGCCTCCCTGGACTCTAATGTGCTTTAATATGGCATCGCGTGATGCACTGCGTTTTCCACATCTGCAGTAAAAGAATGTCAGATGCTGTCGTACATGGTATATAACCCTCTTCCTAGCTTGTTGGTAGTTGCACTGTCGGCATCGCCACTCTTCACTGCCTTCAACTTGTACAGCCATCTCCTTGATCTCTTTTAATGTTTCTCCACTCAGCCAAATCTCTCGGTTGGCTGGTTTGTATACTGGCAGGGGAGCGTCGTCTACAACATCAATGCGCCTTATGTTGATTGTCGGTGAAGGAACATTTCGCCTCATCACATCTTCTTTATGAGGAACAACTACAGCAGGCTTCGTCTGTCGATCGAGTGCCTTTGTTAGTGAGGTGATGGAAATGTTCGGTAAGTTCTCACCTGTAGTAGTCGATGTTATGTCGATGCTGTCCTTCTGTATTTGGGTGGTTCGAGCCATCGTCGGTTGCAGGGAGTTGTCCAGTTGATCTACACTTCGAGTGGGTAGTGAACACCCTCGCTGCTGACTGTGAACTGAGCGTTGGCGGCTTCTCCCTCTCTCTTTATTTTGATTGGTTCTGATGCTCACGTGTTCCTTCAGCGTTGCTCCCCACGTGGTTCCGGTTTGGTGACGTAGGGTGGCGGGTGTTTGTTGATGATAACTCGAAGTTATCTCTCCTTGTTTATTAATTTTTTCCGTGACGATTTTACGTTGTTGGGAAGTTGTCCCCTCTTTCTCTTCACTTCTTGCTCGCCCCTTTTTGTGATAACTCGTCTCTCTCTCTTCCATTTTTCTCTTGTTTCTTTTTCGTTTTATTTCTATCCATCCAATTTCGTCCGGGTTTTCGGTTACTTCTTCCTGTGGGGGGGTACTTGACACTGGGCGTAAGGTGACTCCTCTACTTTCTGTTCTAGTAGACGGGTTGTTGGGTGACTGTAACTCTTCTAGGGTGGTATAGCAATGATAGTCAGCCAACCTCTTCGGCTGGTGTCTCTCTCTCTGGGGACGATCTAAAGGTGATGTGGGTGCCCGATTTTGGCTCAGAGTTGGCCAATCCTCCTCGTTGAGGGGAGGGGGCCTCTGAGGAGTGGGTGCCCTTTGGATGACCTCTGGTGGGGGTGTGTCCTCTTCTTCTTCATTTCTTCTTGCTTCTACCTTGATTTTACTGTGTCCGATTGCTTCGGGCCCTCTGGTTGGACTGTGGTGCGCCGTGGGTGGAAACGGGGGCGACAACTCCCGAGCGGGGGGTGTCCTTTCTCTTCGGGGGAGATTTCCAGGCTCCTGGAGGTGCGGTGGGCTAGGGAACTCCCTGGCCAACGGCGGCCTTTCTGGTGGGGGTGACGGTAATGGTAATGGTAACGTCTCTGGTTTGGGCAGTGGTAGGGGTGGTAACTCTAGGTTCTCAGTGGGGGCTGGACGTGCCTTGGGGGGTCGTCCTCTTCTGGCCCCTTTCATGTTGGGTTGGAGGGCGGGTTCTCGGCACGGGGGTGCTCGGCCGACCGGTTCCTGGCAGGTCCTATAGTGACGCAGTCGCATCCCATTCTGAATGGACCACTGCCCATTTCTCTCTACTTTATAGGTGTGGTTTGGGAAGGCTTCCAGCACCTGGTAGGGTCCGACGAAGCGTGGCTGCAGCTTTGGGTTGCTTCCCTTCACCCTCCGTTTGTTCTCTAACACGACGAGCTCCCCCTTCTGAAACACGGCGGGCTCCTCATCGTCCTGACTCCTAGTCTCTTGCTGCTGACGCCTTAGGTATTCATGCGCCTTCTGGAGATTCTCCTGCACTTCTGCTGTATGCTCTGAAACGTTGCGAGGGTCCAAGGAGGGGGGCGTGCCTGTTAGTTGGTCCGGAAGGCGTACCTCCCGTCCCATCACTAACATGTTGGGCGTTTCCCCAGTTGCTGAGTGCGGGGTGCTGCGACAGGCCCGCATGATTTGCGGCAGCAGACTGTCCCACTCGTCCTGGCCTTTTGTCAATATCAACGTCCTGAGTGCATCTCCTAGTGTCCGGTTTTGACACTCCACCATTCCATTCCCTTGCGGGTGATAGGGGGTGGTCCTTGTCTTTTTGATGCCCCATAGGCTACACAGCTCTTCTAACAGCACGGACTCAAATTGAGCCCCTTGGTCGGAGTGTAGTTGCTCGGGCAGGCCCCAGTAAGCAAACACTCGTTCGTCCAGCGCGACGGCGACCGTAGGTGCTGTGGCATCGGGCAGTGCTATCGCATCTTGCCAACGGGTGAAGTGGTCGGTGAGGACCAACGCCCAACGGTTCTTCCTTTTCGTCAAGGGCAGAGGGCCGACTAGGTCGACCGCCAGCTTCTGAAAAGGTCGTCCCGCATACATCCTTTGTCGGTGAGGGTTCTCTGCCTTCTTCCCGTTCTTGGCGACTTGGCATATCTCGCAGTCCTTGATTAGTCTCCTGACCAGGGGGGATATGCCTGGCCAGTACCAATCCATCAGGATGCGCTGCCTTGTCCGATGAATCCCTGCATGGATCATCCTGTGCGTCTCCCAGACGACCTGTGTCCTCCTACTTGGTGGGCAGACTACACATTGCTTTGCTCTGGAAGGGTGGTGCAACGTGATTACGAGCACCCCGTCAGGGCGGATCTCCATTGCCTCCTTCCGATCGTACAGTGTCCTCAACTCGACACTTCCTTCGGCCAATTCTCTCTCTGTGACGCTTCCCGGCCGTCTCAGCTCGGCATAAATCCGGCCTACCGCATCCTGCCCGTCCCTTTGCTCTTGGGCTAAGGTTTGGGCGGAGTGTACCGGGTTTGTCACAGTGAGGTTGACCCGCTCCTCCTTCTCTCCTTGCTCCGTAGACTCCCTTTTCACCATCTCTCCCGGCCGTCTCGGCTCGGCGTAAGTCCGGCCTACCGCATTCCGTCCCTTCGGCTGGGCCGAATCCTGGGGGGAATGTACCGGGTTCAATGTGTCGGGGTTGTCTCTAGCCTCTCTCTGAGGTCTCTGTCCAGCTTCTTGCCGTAGCTCTGCATGGGAAGGTCCCCCATCTCTCTGCTCGATGGAGCTACACTGCCTACAGTCCGCACAGGGTCCCTGTCGGCTGAGTCCATCAGCGTTGCCATGGTGCGTTCCGGCTCGGTGCTCGAGCTTATATCGGAACTCAGCCAAGATCTCTAGCCAGCGAGCTATCTGGTTTGACGGCTCCTTTCTTCTACACAACCAGCGGAGGGAGGCGTGGTCCGTCCGGAGCTTGAATTCCCGTCCATAGAGGTAGGGGCGGAAATGTTTTACTGCCTTGATGACAGCAACCAGCTCCTTCCGGGTGACGCAGTAATTCTTCTCTGTTGGTGCCAGCGTCTTGCTGAAGTAGGCAATGACGCGTTCCTTGCCTTCCTGTACTTGTGAGAGTACAGCACCGACTCCTACTGCACTGGCATCAGTGTCCAGTATGTACGGTAGACTGGGGTCGGGGTACCCGAGTACCGGGGCTCGGATGAGTCGGTCTTTGAGCTGGTCAAAGGCTGTCTGCTCTATCTGTCCCCACTTCCATGGCGTCTCCTTGCCTGTCATCACGGTGAGAGGTTTTGCAATAGTGGCGTAGTCAGGGAGGTACTGGCGATAGTACCCGGCTGTTCCTAAGAATGCCTGCAGCCCCTTTACGTCCGTTGGTGCTTCCCATCTCTTAACCGCTTCCACCTTTCCTGGGTCGGTAGCCACTCCTTTTGCGCTTACTATGTGTCCGAGGTACTTGACCTCTTCCTGTAGCAGTTCGCATTTGGAGGGTTTTACCTTCAGGTTTGCCTGGTGGAGTCGTCCCAGCACTTCTCCAAGCCTCTGCAAGTGTGTCTGGAAGTCGGGCGCGATGATAATCACATCATCTAAGTACAAGAGCAACGTCTTCCAGTGAAGACCCTTGAGGACCTTTTCCATGAGCCGTTGAAAGGTGGCGGGGGCTGATGTCAACCCGAAGGGCAGCACCTTCCATTTCCACAGGCCGCTTCTCGTGGTGAAGGCCGACTTGTCACTGGCGTCTTGATCCAGGGGAACCTGCCAGTACCCACTAGTGAGGTCCAGCGTAGTGAAGTACTTGCTCCCGGCTAGGGCATCCAGCGATTCGTCGATTCTGGGAATGGGGTAGGCGTCCTGTTTAGTTATGTCGTTTAGCCTCCGGTAGTCCACACAGAACCTCCATGTATCGTCCTTCTTCCTTACCAGTACCACCGGGGAGCTCCAAGCTCCGTCGGCCGGCTCGATTAGATCCTTCTCTAACAGGTCCTTAATTTGGCGTTCTGCTTCCGCCTCCTTTTCTGGCCCCAGCCGGTGTGGTGGACATCGGATAGGTCGGGCCCCTTCCACTGTGGGGATTGAATGCTCTGCTAGGGCGGTTCTACCCAGGTCTCCGCTATGGCTGCTGAATACCGTCTGGTATTCGATCAGCAGCTCCTTCACTTGCTGCTCCTGCCATGGGCCCTGGCACCCTTTCTTTGCTTGCTGGAAGAGGTCGTGCAGATGGGGGGGCAACTCTCTTCCTCCCGTCTTGCTCCTCTGCTGTCCGTCTGGTCTCGTCAGCTCTTGGACGCCACCCTCTTCCACTCCCGTAAAGGTACCAATAACCTCTCCTGCGGGTAGCCTTAGGGTGTCCTGCGTCGGGTTCAAACATCTAACCAGCACGTGTCCCTGAGCGTCAGGCTTGTTGACGCTGGGTATCCCACCCTGGATGCTTTCGATCACTCCCTGAGGGAACGTATCCCTGGAGCTCAAGTGACATGGAATGGTCACTTCTGTCTGTGGTGGAAGCTGGGTGTCCTGTCGGACCTGCACCTTGGACACGAGATTTCTCCCGTGGCGGTCGGTACAGGCCAGCTCCTTTCCTTGTATCACCAGCACTGGGCGGTCGAATCCCATCTGGCATCCTTGGCTTGTCAGGAAGGGCATCCCTAGGATAACGTCCTCGTTGACTTGACTGACCACAAAGGTCTCTTCAAACTTGACGTGTCGTATCCTCCCTTTCAGTGAGAGCAAGCCGTAGAATGGGAGCCTGGTACCGTCGGCCATGATCCCATGGGAATCGTAGTGCTGTAGATTGCGCTGTACATGGTTCGGTAACCGATCAAAGACTCGCTTGGACAACAGATTAGTGTTGCAGCCTGTGTCTATGAGGTGCGTTACCGCCTCTCCCTCTACCCTTCCAGGTAGGTAGTAACTCGAACGATATGGTCGTTCGATCTGATTGCTCTGGAGTGTCACAGGCTTTGGAATGAATTCCTCCTTCAGTGGGGGCGTTTGTGTTTGCTTGTCCTTCCTCCTGGGCCTTGGTTCCTGCTGCTCTGGAGTCCCGTCGCCGTCCGTTTCTTCCGCCACTGAGCTGTCGAGTGCCGACAGGCTGGCAAAACGGTTGTGTAGGGCGATAGGGGGACTGGTCAGGGGGTCCAGGGGAGGAGTCGCTCGACGCACTGTCGCCGGTCCACTGGAGGGCGCCTGTGCCCTTTCCTTCTGATGTGCCGTTGCCCGTGTGCAGCCAGCGGGTCTCCCTACTGCTGCGGGCGGTAGTCGTTTCCCTGGCGGCTAGGCCAAGGGACGGTCCTACATGCCTTCCGGGTGTGGCCTGTCTGTTGGCATCCCCAACATCTCTTGGGTGGCTCAGGCTTCTTCTCCATCTTTAGGCTGGCAACCTCTTTGCTCAACCCTTCTATCGTCTTGAGTAGCTGTGCCAATGGGTCTTGCACCTCTTGGTGTCGAGCCGTCTCTCTTGGTGGAGTCATCTCCTCCTCGAGGGGGTCGGTCTCCACTGTCCTGATGTGGGGTCCTCCCAATGGTTGGTGAGGCACCTGCAGGAACTCGTTTCCTGACAAGATTGCTTCTTCTAGGTTCTGAGGGCGTACTGCCAACAAGTGGCGTTGCAGGTACGTGTGCCCTAGAGTGCTGTGGAATGTCTGCATTACCAGCTCATCCCTATTCTGTCTCGGCAGGGTGCTGTGGGCTGCCGTAACGAGGTGCTCGACCGTGAGTGCATGGTCTCTGAGACTCTCTCTGGGGTTTCGTCGGTAGCTTAGCAGTTTTGCTTGGGCTTCCGAACGAGTCATGCCAAAGGTCGCTCTTAACGTCCGTATCACCTCCTCTGTGGTCGCACCTCGACCGCACTGTTCGGCCTTGCCTGTTAAGGCTTGGCGTAAGTGGATGACTGCTTCTTCGGCCGGCCAATGGTTTGCTCTGGTCACCTCCTGGAACCGTTGTAGAAAGTAGTCCACATCTCCCGTACCATCGTACTGTGGTACTCTAAACTTATCTCTGGCTGTGGCTACTGTCATACGGTCGAGGATATCGGTGAGCGTCCTCATCATCTGCAGGCTGGAAGGATCCCTGTCAGTGCTTAGTGCTCGTCTCCTGGTTGCCATTCTTCCTCTGGGAGTTGCTTCTTGTGGGTGTCTGTCAATCCCACTGCTGCCACCAATGTGCAGGATTTCACTGTGGGGGTGTGAGTTGGTAGCTCGGCCTACCTGCACAACCTCCCGAACTGTAATGGCAACTTGTGTCTAGTGTGCTAGCGATACAACCCTTCCACAGGTCGACTTAGTATACTGGAGAATGGTGATCGACCATCTCAGTAACTAGTGAGCTGCCGGTTGCGTTAGCTGTTGTCTTGTGTGTGTGTGCAATGTGTTCGAACTTTGAAGGGCGAACTAGTTGAACTAGGTTCGGCCAGCAGAGGTTCGGCTGTCTTTTTGTAGTGCTGTGCAGAGGTCGAACATTGAAGGCGAAGTTAGTCAAAGCTAAGTTCGGCCAGCAGAGGTTCAGACTGATCTGCCTGTATATTACTACTCGAGTAATGGTGCGCAGTGAAGTTGATTGTATGTACAAAGAAACTTCTGAGAGTGTGCAAGCTGACTCTGACTTTATTAACAGATTACATCGGTATTTATGTACATGATTACATAATGGCAAAAGGCAATACAAAAGAGGCCACACCTGGCACAAATGATTGGCCAGCGTGTGCAAATAAAATACAAGAGGTGGTCCTTAACTGATTGCATGACTGGACTCACATGTTGAATATATAAATTATAATGTTAAAGGAATAATTATTGATAAAATACATAGACTGATTTGCCCTAAAGCGCGGGCATAGAACAAGACAGGTTGACAATAGTTTAGAATAGAACAGGACATGATGTAACACATAGAACGACGTAAATGTAATGCTTGTACGAGTACCATAGAGTTATTTGGGTAAGATGGCGTCGGTCCTCTACAATACTAATATGTTAATTATAATTACCATCATCATGCATTACTACACAGACATTACTACTAACTGTTCTGCTGCTTATTATTATTATTACATAATAATAATAATAGTTGCTAATTACATATTACTAATAATAATAATAATATCTAAGAAGTAATGTTAATTTTTATTATTATAATTTAATAAATAATAATATACAATATTAATTAATATATATATATATCATTATTTATTTATTATTAATTAATAATTATTACTACTAACTGTTCTGTTGCTTATTATTTATATTAGTATTATTACATAATAATAGTATTATTTATAGTAGTTGCTAATTATTATTAATTTAATAATTATAATAATAATAATATCTAAGAAAAATGTTAATTTTTATTGTTATAATAATAATTTATTAATAAATAATAATAATATACAATATATCATTATTTATTTATTATTAATTAATAATTATTATTATATTATTATTTATATAATAATAATATTATAAATAGTAATTAATAATTATTAAATTTATTATAATAATAATAATAAATAATAATAGTTGATAATAAATAATAATAATAATAATAAGTTTAACAACAAACAACAATACAATAATATTTATTTAATTATGGCTTTAATTAATCATTAAATATTATAACAATAGTAATAACTATTATTATTTATGATCATTGATTGATTCATAGATAATTAATAATAAAAGAATAAGATGATACATGTATGTATGGATTGATGAGGATCAGAAATGTTCAAGGCGAGAGCAAATCCAACAATATCAAGGTGATGTTGTTGTGTGAGATAAAGACACTAGCAAATATTTTTTCATAATATCAGCACAAGCTAGGTAGATTTGTTTACTAACTAGGACTATAAAATGACCCGAAGTTATCACGTGGCCTTTATTTACCCAGTATATTGCACACGCATAAGTGGTATCATAATATATATATGTCGACATTGCGCCTCAGTTATTTCCAAACATTTATAAGGTAGAACATAGACACGTGACGCAAAACTGCATGCAGCTTCGAGTACTACACCGTGCATCGTGCACAAATGAAGATTGATATGGGCTAAGAAATAGTGATTTGTTGTTTATTATTATTATTCTACTCACTCAAAACTTTTTGGATTATTAATGCTAGTGAAAAACAACTAAGACTATGGCATCAAACACAAAGTTGTATTTTGACAAAAATGCACCCAAAATAGGGAACTATGCTTTGGGGAATACATTAGGGAATGGAACCTTTGGCAAAGTGAAAGGTAAGAGAAAAATGAATAATAATAATAATAATAGTAAGTAGTAATGATTATCATTATGATGATGATAATAATAATTATAATAGTAATGATAATAATAAACTTTATTATTATCTACCATATCTTAAAGAAATGTTTTTTTTAAGAAAAGGTGATGATGATGATGTGCGACTAACTGGTTTATTATTATTTATAATAAATAATAATAAACCAGTTAGTCGCACATCATCATCATCACCTTTTCTTAAAAAAAACATTTCTTTAAGATATGGTAGATAATAATAAAGTTTATTATTATCATTACTATTATAATTATTATTATCATCATCATAATGATAATCATTACTACTTACTATTATTATTATTATTATTTATTATTAATATTTTTTTATTATTATTATTATTATCATCATTAGATTATTTATTATAATTATTATTCTCTTCTTCTGCTTCATACAACAGTCAGTAGTAATTACAGCAATCAATCAATGACATCTATCTCTGTATCTAGTAGGATCAATGATGATTATCTCATCAACTGTAATATATATAATTTAATATATATATAATTAATAATAATATATAATATCAATAATAATAATATTATTATCATAATAATAATGATGATAATTATAAAAGTAATGATTATTATGATGATGATTATTATTAATTATTGTTTGCTATTAATTTTTAACCAACAACAACTACTACTACTACTACCAATTATTATTATCAATTAGTTATTATTAATAAACAATAATTAATAGTAATAATAATTTGTTGTTTTTGTTATTTGTTTCATTTATTTATTGATAATAAATAATAATTATTATTATTAATATTATTATGGATATGACGGCCTATGACGATGATTGATAACTAAATAAAAATAATAACCTACTAATAATTTTTCACCAGATTTTATTCTCAATTGTTAAGTAGGAGTAATAGTAAATTTAATAATTATTAATAATAATTATTAATTATTACTGACAAATGATAATGAAAATTTAATGACATGGTAATGATGAAAAATAAAAATTATTATCAACCACTACTACAGAGGATAACATAATAATTACAATAATTAATTAGTAGCAATGTTGGCTATGATTACTCGGAAGTGATTTATCATTGACGTTAAAAAATGAACAATGTAATGCATTCATTCAATTTTCACTTAACTAAGTTGTGGTAAATAATAATTTATTTTCACGATTTCCCTCATATTGATTATAATAATATTGCTTTTGTCAATGCTTTGTATGTGTGCATTATTATTATTATCATTAGGTTGTGTTTATTATCATGTGTTTTCTATATTCAGTTGGAAAACATATTATCACTCATTCTCAAGTTGCTGTTAAAATTCTCAACCGACAGAAAATAAAAAATCTAGATGTTGTTGGTAAAATCAAGAGGGAGATACAGAACTTGAAACTTTTTCGCCACCCACACATCATAAAACTGTAAGTATCTTGCACAACTCTGCTCCTTGATTACTATTATAGATCTACAGTTACAGGGTGGTACGCTCATGTTTTAGTAACACTTTATTGGACGGTTTTAATTTGGTTGTTAGCACTGAAATAAGTTTGCTTCGTTTGCAGGTATGAGGTGATCAGTACTCCAACAGACTTTTTCATGATCATGGAATATGTTTCCGGTGGGGAGCTCTTTGAGTACATTCTGAAGAATTGTAAAATCAAAGAAGCTGAAGCAAGAAAGTTCTTCCAACAAATCATATCTGGTAGCCATTTCCACTCACACTAGTTGAAACCTTTTACCAAGATCATTTGTTTATACTGCTGAAATAATTGCATACATGCATTAGTCATAGACAATTAAATACAATGCAAGTTTTCAATGGGGGAACCGGCTCGTAGTTCCTCTATGTCGATGCAACCGAAAGCAATTCAGTCGCTAATACAACTTATCATTAGAAATCTCGACTTGCTTGACTTTCGTCCTGATTCGAGACATTTTAAGCAACTGATATGGCAAAAGCGTTGTCGTTAAGAAAACTCAAGGGGTCAATATAGCCCTTGAAATTTTTCAAAAAAAAATTTGATTTATTCACTTGAAAAAAAATTAATTGAATAATGGTGCTCATAAGTGTTTTTCCCGGTAGAGCCATAGTTTCATATTTCGTGTTTAATTCAGTTTGCTAAGATAAATCATTTACGGTGCCCCTTGTTGTAGCCTACCTCCACAGTGGCGATATACTGAGATGGTTTATGTAAGCGGCGAATCGTCTGTATTATTATAAACCATCCCCATCTACTGCCCATGAAACGTTAGTTGCGGATTCCATAACTCTAGTAATTAACTAGTAATAATAATAACCACCCCTTATGACCATCACCAATTGTACCAATTATGAGGTGCCACGTGGTATGTGACTAATAAATGGCAATTGTTTACTTTTGCTATATTAATGAATTTTCAAGTCAGTTGGTTATTAATTGTTTTGATTTTGTCATTATAAATAATAATAATTAATTAAAATAAATAAATTAATTATCTTATGGTTGTTGAGTAAAATTTGTAATTTTCTAATCTCAACTTGTATCAAACTTGTGCTTGAGAATTATTCAATGTTAAAATGAAATAAACAGTGTTAATCCCTGGTGACAACACACAATAATTAAATAAGTATTAAATAATAATGATTGACTGCTAGATGTAAAGAGGTTCGATTATCCAGTTGAGAGATAACTCCTAACAGTTCCCTCTATATCTTATCTTGGGATCTATAGTTAGTATTGTTAGTGTTCGTAAAAAATGATTATTTGGGTTAATGCTCATCGTTAAACATGCCCTAAACACTTAGAGAGCTATAAGAGACACTGGAAGCTCATCGTTAGACGTGCCCCAAACACTTAGAGAGCTATAAGAGACACTGGAAGCTCATCGTTAGACGTGCCCTAACACTTAGAGAGCTATAAGAGACACTGGAAGCTCATCGTTAGACGTGCCCCAAACACTTAGAGAGCTATAAGAGACACTGGAAGCTCATCGTTAGACGTGCCCCATAC
This sequence comes from Cryptosula pallasiana, assembly GCA_945261195.1. Classification (NCBI taxonomy): domain Eukaryota; kingdom Metazoa; phylum Bryozoa; class Gymnolaemata; order Cheilostomatida; family Cryptosulidae; genus Cryptosula; species Cryptosula pallasiana. The sequence goes on from OX183133.1 coordinate 35,119,436, forward strand.
ACTTAGAGAGCTATAAGATACACTGGAAGCTCATCGTTAGACGTGCCCTAAACACTTAGAGAGCTATAAGAGACACTGGAAGCTCATCGTTAGACGTGCCCTAAACACTTAGAGAGCTATATGAGACACTGGAAGTTCATCGTTAGACGTGCCCTAAACACTTAGAGAGCTATAAGAGACACTGGAAGCTCATCGTTAGACGTGCCCTAAACACTTAGAGAGCTATAAGAGACACTGGAAGCTCATCGTTAGACGTGCCCTAAACACTTAGAGAGCTATAAGAGACACTGGAAGTTCATCGTTAGACGTGCCCTAAACACTTAAAGAGCTATAAGAGACACTGAAAGCTCATCGTTAGACGTGCCCTAAACACTTAAAGAGCTATAAGAGACACTGAAAGCTCATCGTTAGACGTGCCCTAAACACTTAGAGAGCTATGAGAGACACTGGAAGCTCATCGTTAGACGTGCCCTAAACACTTAGAGAGCTATAAGAGACACTGGAAGCTCATCGTTAGACGTGCCCTAAACACTTAGAGAGCTATAAGAGACACTGAAAGCTCATCGTTAGACGTGCCCTAAACACTTAGAGAGCTATAAGAGACACTGGAAGCTCATCGTTAGACGTGCCCTAAACACTTAGAGAGCTATAAGAGACACTGGAAGCTCATCGTTAGACGTGCCCTAAACACTTAGAGAGCTATAAGAGACACCGGAAGCTCATAACAATCCCAATATATTAGTGAGAGGAGAGCTCTAAAGCAAAGAAAAAAGATAAAAATGGTTAACTTTTGTTATAATTATTGGTATTGTAGTATAATGGCAGCCATACTTCCGGTTGCATTGAACTCGCGCGCCCTGGTGAGCACCTAAAATCGGCCGGGTCCTCATTGAACGGCGGTTAATTTTTTTCCTGAGTTTAAATACAGAAAATCATGATTTTGCATAGTTGAGATTATCTACCGGTATTGATTCTGCAAGGCACCGATTTGTCTGTTAGAGCTGCTTGACCAAGCACACATTTGATGACACAAGTCCAGAAATGTTACATTCCTCCCTAGTTTACATTATATCATGTCACTGTAGGTGTGGACTACTGCCATAGACATATGGTAGTGCATAGAGATCTCAAGCCAGAAAATCTCCTTTTGGATCAATATCGTAATGTAAAGATAGCTGATTTTGGTATGTCCAATGTGATGTTATCCCTGTTAAATATTATGCTTATGTTTCACAATCGTGTGATTAAGCTGGCGATAGTGTAAAGTTTACGTGCTAGTATTCTGTTGAAATTAACATCACATTATTGTTATGTAATGGTGGATGTGTAGCTCCCTCGAGTAGCACCAAAAATTTGTAAAAGCATAATAAAAAAAGCTTAAAATAAACTCAGCTTAAAAACAGTTGTTGTTTACTTCAATTAAAACTGATTTAGCTGGTTGTGGTATTGCTGTACACGCGACTGTTGACTGTACATGCAAGTGTTGACTGTACACTGGATTGTTGACTGTACATGCAACTGTTAACTTCGATCGGGTGTTAACTATACATGCGGGTGTTGACTGTACATGCATATATTGACTATACATGCGGGTGTTGACTGTATGTATGAGTGTTGACTGTACATGTGAGCATTGATTGCTCTGTCTCTTTCAGGTCTTTCCAATGTTATGACCGACGGGGAGTTTCTGAGGACCAGCTGTGGTTCACCAAACTATGCTGCACCTGAAGTGATATCTGGCAAGTAAGTAGAGTGCACTGTTTACCTGTAGTGCATGTAGTAACTGTAGTGTATGTAGTACCTGTAGTATATAGAGTACCTGTAACATATGTAGTACCTGTAGTATATGTAGTACCTGTAGTATATGTAGTACCTGTAGCATATGTAGTACCTGTAGTGCATGTAATACCTGTAGTGTATGTAGTACCTGTAGTGTTTGTAGTACCTGCAGTGTATGTAGTACATGTAGCGTATGTGGTGTATGTAGTACACGTAGCGTATGTGGTACATGCGGTCTATGTAGTGTATGTGGTACGTGTGGTCTATGTAGTGCATGTAAAGTATGTAGTGCCAGTACAATATTTGATGCGCAAACAAGATATTCTCTCACCAATTGTGTGGCATTGTAGATTGTATGCTGGACCTGAGGTAGACATATGGAGTTGTGGAGTCATTCTCTATGCTTTGCTCTGTGGAAGTGTGAGTACATCGTATAAATAGTCTATTACCTACTACTATATCTGTACCTACTACTATATCTGTACCTGCTACTATATCTGTACCTACTACTATATCTGTACCTACTACTATATCTGTACCTACTACTATATCTGTACCTACTACTATATCTGTACCTACTACTATATCTGTACCTGCCACTATATCTGTAACTACTACTATATCTGTACCTACTACTATATCTGTACCTACTACTATATCTGTACCTACTACTATATCTGTACCTACTGCTATATCTGTACCTACTACTATATCTGTACCTACTACTATATCTGTACCTACTACTATATCTGTACCTACTGCTATATCTGTACCTACTGCTATATCTGTACCTACTACTATTTCTGTACCTACTGCTATATCTGTACCTGCTACTATATCTGTACCTACTGCTATATCTGTACCTACTACTATATCTGTACCTACTACTATATCTGTAACTGCTGCTAATCTGTAACTACTACTCTAATGACAAAATTATACATCTTTATGAAAGTGCTCATTCGCCATTGTATAATGTGTAATGTTGTTTTGCACTCTTTCAGCTGCCCTTTGACGATGAACACATACCTACTTTGTTTAGAAAGATCAAATGTAAGTATACTACTGGTCAGAATTGGATAGTTTGTGCTTTTACATTGCATCCGAAACAACATTTTTGGCAGCAATCAAGCCACCGGGGGGGGGGGGGGGGGGGGATCGGGTTGAGCCATGTACGACCATGTCGCTGTATATTTCTAGTCATACTCCATCATAATTAGTAATAATTCCTGTAATGACCAAATTGACCAAAATAACTACTAAGGCTGACAGCATTTCACAAACCCAAGTTCCACACATGGGTGACTTCCATGTACTCAATGTGGTTATCGTCAGAAGACAACTCTGCGTAACATAAGGAGCACAATCTATGTACATTTCACCTTGCTATGCGCTGGCTCGATCACACTGTTGCAGGCACCATGTAAGAGCAATAAGTGATGCATGGTTTGCCTCCTTGCATCACTTACTCACTGCTCATCATGACAACATCACTTTAGGTGCTCAACCTTTCTTATGCATTTTCCACACCTCTCTTTACACGTCTTTCTTACAGCTGGAATATTTGGTGTACCAGATTATCTAAACAGACAAGTTGTAGACCTCATTGTGAAAATGATTCAAGTGGATCCACTCAAACGTGCCACCATCAGAGACATCAGGTAGTTTATTATGTTCAACTGACCTCTTATATACGTTAGTGCAACATTAGCCACTTGTTGGTGGGTGATATGTGTGTGCTACGCATTGTGGTATGTATGCTATGCATTGTGGTATGTATGCTATGCATTGTGGTATGTATGCTATGCATTGTGGTATGTATGCTACGCATTGTGGTATGTATGCTACGCATTGTGGTATGTATGCTACGCATTGTGGTATGTATGCTGCGCATTGTGGTATGTATGCTACGCATTGTGGTATGTATGCTACGCATTGTGGTATGTATGCTATGCATTGTGGTATGTATGCTATGCATTGTGGTATGTATGCTATGCATTGTGGTATGTATGCTAAGCATTGTGGTATGTATGCTATGCATTGTGGTATGTATGCTACGCATTGTGGTATGTATGCTAAGCATTGTGGTATGTATGCTATGCATTGTGGTATGTATGCTACGCATTGTGGTATGTATGCTACGCATTGTGGTATGTATGCTACGCATTGTGGTATAGATGCTACGCATTGTGGTATGTATGCTGCGCATTGTGGTATGTATGCTGTGCATTGTGGTATGTATGCTACGCATTGTGGTATGTATGCTACATACTGTGGTATTTGCTGACTGTAGAACGCACGAGTGGTTCAAAGTGGATTTGCAGAGCTATCTCTTTCCATCACCAAACCACCACGATGATAACATAGTGGATGTGGATATAGTTATAGAGCTCTGTGAGGTTGGTACTATATGTACTGTCACTGTCCAGTATATATTATGTACTATATCTACTATTGTTGTCTAGTATATATATATATATATACTGTATGTACTGTCACTGTCTAGTATGTATTATGTACTATACGTACTGTTATTGTCTGTCTAGTATATATGTTCTATATGTGCTGTTACTCTCTAGTATACATATATATACTTATGTACTGTTACTGTGTAGAAATACGGTGTGGAACAAGAGGAAGTTACAAGAGCTCTGTTGAGTGGAGATCCCTCTGACCAGCTCGCAATAGCCTACCATTTACTAGTAGACAACAAAATGATGGCTGAAAGTAAGTGAACATGTGTTTCTTTAATATCTTAAGTGTTCTCTATATAGAACTAGTGTCTGTTATCTCTATATATAGTATCATAGTAAGTCTGCTCTCTATAGAACTAGTCTCTGTTATCTCTATAGTATCATAAGTGTTCTCGATATAGAACTAGTGTCTGTTATCTCTATAGTATCATAAGTGTTCTCTATATAGAACTAGTGTCTGTTAACTCTATTGTATCATAAGTGCTCTCTATAGAACTAGTCTCTGTTATCTCTATAGTATCATAGTAAGTCTTCTCTCTATAGAACTAGTGTCTGTTATCTCTATAGTATCATAAGTGCTCTCTATAGAACTAGTGTCTGTTATCTCTATAGTATCATAAGTGTTCTCTCTATAGAACTAGTCTCTGTTATCTCTATAGTATCATAAGTGTTCTCTATATAGAACTAGTGTCTGTTATCTCTATAGTATCATAAGTGTTCTCTCTATAGAACTAGTCTCTGTTATCTCTATAGTATCATAAGTGTTCTCTATATAGAACTAGTGTCTGTTATCTCTATAGTATCATAAGTGTTCTCTATATAGAACTAGTGTCTGTTATCTCTATAGTATCATAAGTCTTCTCTCTATAGAACTAGTCTCTGTTATCTCTATAGTATCATAAGTCTTCTCTATATAGAACTAGTCTCTGTTATCTCTATAGTATCATAAGTCTTCTCTCTGTAGAACTAGTCTCTGTTACCCGTACGTGTTACTCTAGACAAACATGATAACACCGCTTTGGATTGGTCATCAATATGATAGGTCAATGACTGGTCACTGGTAGTGTGTTGACCTAGTAATTACTGCTCCGATCTATTCAATGCAATGACAACTTGTGTAGATGCTATCTCTAGGATGTATGTACTATATTCCCATAAGTTGTACATGACTTGTGTATATGTCACTTTTGTATAACTTGTATATATATGACTTGTACATATATAACTTGATATTCAGTGCAATGCTCACGTTGACATGTTTTGCACACACATAGATGCGCCACACTTGCTACAGCTCAGTTGAATGTCCCAAGCCAAGGTGCTCTGAGTTTGTAACTTCTTCACTCTCATCCTCTCTCTCTCTCTCTCTGTTCTCTACATTCATTTCCTTCTAAAATATTGTGTCTCTGAACATTTTTCAAACATCGATGTATAATATTGAACTGATGTGTGTTATACATGTATGTATATGTTATATATACAAGTTGTACGAATAGACTTATTTACCAGGCAAAACAATACATACTAATACATTTAACCTAACCACAAAACAGTACACTGATAGTTCAACCAACCGCAGGCTCTAGTAGTCTATAGCTGGTAGTGCAGTAAGAGTTGCACTGCAAACACTCCTATCTTGGCTGGCTATCATTTGTTATGACAAGCTGTGATATATTGCTATACTGGCTCTATATAATATACTGCATGTAGCTAGCGTGTAAGTGTGTTATGTGTACGCAGTTTGTGTACTGACACTTGTACATACTGATATATGCAGTGTCCAACGTTGTATTTGTTATCTATAAACAGCGGCGGATGAGACTGAGCCAGAGCAGGTCAAGGACTTCTATATAGCCAATAGCTCACCCACACACGACAATGGATTTGCCGCTGGTGGATTCTCCAGCAAACCAGCACACCCTGAGAAAAACATGGGGGGTCTGTCTGTACTTCATGTTCTCTTTCGTTTGTTTGCCCCTTCAACAAATCATATTGCTTCATTGTCTTATTAACATACAAATAGCTTATTAAAGGGCTTATGATGAGTACTTTTGATTGGATTTAATTTAATTTAAACCTTTTCAACTTGAAATGTGTTTAAAACATTCATAAGGAGTTGCCTTCTCACTAGTGAGGCGATTCTTATAAACGCAGTTATCACTCACCACAACACAGTCTTTTCCCAAAGACGCAACAAGTTATATAGAGATAAAGCAAATTTTCAAAATTTTGGCTCTTTGGTATAAATCTAGGGCCTCCCAAATATTGGTATTGTGCAGAGACTTGGGATTTCCAAAAAAATCAGATTGCAACAAATTTTTTTTATTCGGAGCTGTTTTTCTCAAGTCGGCAATGTTTTTCATTTCCACTAATATCGCTATTATGTACGTACTGGCCTCATGTGACATTGTTTTGTGAGCAAAATCAAAAAGGTTTTTAGATTAAAAGATTAAGTAAACAATATTACTAGTTTATTTTATAGTATTTTGAGATGAAAAGACTGCATTGCTGCAACAATATTTCCGGTGTTGTTTTTTTTACAACAATGATAATAATGTAATCTGAAATACTTGCTATCTCCTTGAGTTTTTCTTGCTGCTAGTTGAATTTCACAATAGTTTTACAATGCTGGTTGAGAAAACAGCTCTACACCCAGGGTGGCCTAGCAATGCTTTCTATGGTATATGACAGGATTACTGGACACCTGGTGCAGCCAATTTCAGTCAATGTTCAAAGCGGAAACATGTCAACATAGACTACTACAGCAACTTGCAAATTAATCGTGCTAGTTTTTAATAACAATAGCAAGATATTACGACTTTTGCCACACGACCAATGATAATACATGCATATGTGATCATTGACAAATCCATTTGTAATTACGGAGTGAAAATTGTGTAGAATTAATGTGGCCATAGCCAATGACCCTTCCAGGTCACAAATCATGGCGGCTCTCATAACCCGCCATATACGACTACATTCCAATCGTGTCAAAAGTTTATTACGCAGCCACAGCTGGTGATCCTGGTATATTGCATCCATGGTTATATCGTGGTCGGTTACTACTGTAAACTCCAGTAGGCTTGTGTTCGTCGAAAGTTATTGTCAATGACACGGTTGATTGGTTGATGGTCTGTGTCCAGGACATTTATTTGCATGTAAAATATACAGCTACGTTCAATTTGGGTTTTGGCTAGTAACTTGTCCAAGCTGCAAAAATATTTTGGCCCTCCACAATTTTGCTAGGCCTGGAATGATATTTTCCTTTTCACTTAGCAAAGATTTTATAACACCGGTATGATTGCAATGAAACTCTTGTCACGTTTGTTATTAGCATGACGACCGATGGCAAACATGGTGCCTCTATAGCTCAGTGGTAGAGCGCTGGTCTTGTAAACCAGCGGTCCTGGGTTCAAACCCCAGTGGGGGCTTTTTTATTTTTTTTTATTGGGCTTCATATTTGCTTGGCTTATTTTCATTTGTTGGATGTGATTGGACAAATGCGCTGTTTTTTTTTTTTAAATACAATGCTGATATTTAGTTTGGTTTTTTTTAGAAGCTAATTTGACTGTCACACTAGATGATAACAAAAAGACTGGATCTGCCAGTGCGAAGAAAGCCAAGTGGCACCTTGGCATACGCTCACAGAGCAAACCACACGATATCATGCATGAGGTGTTCAGAGCAATGAGTTCTCTCAACTTTGAGTGGAAGATAATCAACCCATTTCACGTACGAGTTCGCAGAAAGAATTCAGTACTCGGCAACTATGTGAGTGTAGATTTAATGCAGGTTTTTTTTATAAAGCATCAAGTTTGGGTTTACACATTCTTAAGCTATCACAAGACATTAGGCATTTTCAGATCATGAATGTCCGTGCAATTACAAATAGTGGTATGTCCAAATTTAGTTTGAATGCTTGTTTCTGGCATAATTTTAGTTTAAGAGTGCTATAAAGCATCAGTTTATTTAATTGGAAGTTGTGTTCTTCTGTTTAAAGTGGCACGAAGAATGGTAATAATAGTTGTAAAACACATCGTAGTGGAGATTTTTTTGTTATTTGGGAAAAAACAACGATATTAAATTTTAATAATTATTACCAACTACCATTATTAATATTTACTACTTATCATTTTATAAGAATAATTAGTATGAATTATTATTTTTTGGCTTTAACAAATAAATAATTATTTTTTATTAGTGTAAATACAAAATAAATAGTTGCAATAAAAAATAATAATAATTTGTTTTGTTATTAGTAATAATACAAACGCTAGTAAAAGCCATGCTTTTTCATATTGCTATTTTTCACCAAAAATCGCTCCTAAAGCAATTTCAAAGTGCTTCAAAAACTTTATTATTTTGAAATAAATTTCAAGACCTTTCGACATTCTAGTAATTGTGGTTAAGGTAAAACAGTTCGGTTTCAACATTCTGATAATTGTGGTTAAGGTAGAACAGCGCGGTTTCCACAGAAATTTTCATCAGACTTTGAAACTGTATGGATTCGGATCAAGAATGTTATAAGATGATTGCTAAAACCTGCGTTCAAAGAACCAGATTTGGCACTCGCTGAATCAGAAGAATTTCACTTGTTTTGACACAATCGTTCAATTATTAGCAGTGATCCAAACATGCGTATTAAGTATTACTTTCTATTTGGTTGGCCCAAAACAAACTCCATTGTAATGATAATATATACCTAGGAGTAGCCATTGCTCAATGCGTTTCTTTGATTGGAGGGAAATATGTGTAGCTATATAGTCTATGGTGCCTAGACAGCTGTGGATGTGTGAACTATTGTATATACGAACACAGCCGGGTGGCCTTTTCTTATCTGCTATCCTATTGCTTTTTTATATTCAATGGAGAGATATTGACTTCCTCTCTATTAATTAACATAGGCTAGATTAAATAACATTGATTGCTTGATGGGACACGGCGGCGCTATTGTAGGTATCATTAATTATGGATTGTGACTGCTAGATTTTGCAGTTTTTAGTTTGTTGTTAGAGACGCGACAAGACAAATTTTCTATCCACCAAACACTGATTTATAGTCATTTCAATACAAAAAATTATTGTATCAGCTGACACAGAATGTACTCATTGAGTCTGATATAATGCCAAAAATAAGGTACAAGCTAACAGAGCCACATGTTCCATTAGTGCATTGCCTTGCAGTTGTCTGCTCTTGTTTGTCCAGACAAAGATGTCCCTACAGTTATACCAGGTGGACAACAAGAGTTATCTGCTCGACTTCAAGTCTCTAAGTCCACACATTGATGATGCGTCTAAGGCTGGCGGCAACGGCTCCCTCAGTTCTTCAATGAATGAGTCTATGGGCAAGGCTATGTTCCATGATGCAGACAGTGCAATACGCACGAGAGCCAGTGGTGAGTGTGGCATTGCTGTGTTACACAGCCTTGTGGTTGTGAAATGTAATTCATGGGGATTGGAGTGGATAGAGACGGGGTGACTGTAGACAGTAGTTAATGCAAACAAATCTGGATAGGGTAGATACTTCGATTGAATGTCAACATACTCAGAGCAGAACGAACATGTGCTCTTGGGTAAAGAAGTCTATTCCATCCAAGTAATTCACAGCTGCATAAAATAAATGACTTTCGACATTTGTTCCAGGGTGTGTCCAACTTGGCTACGTTAATGCGAGTAGACATTCCCCGCACCAAGCATCAAACACTTCACATTATTGCCTAATAGGCCTTCTTTTCAGCTAAAGCAGCGTTCGTTCTGATTAATTCCTGCGTTCTTTCCATGTTTGTCTGCGTTCTTTTCTCTCTGCATTCCAATAATCTCCTTCATAAGTTTTGTAATGAAACCAGAATGAGATTAGCTAGTAATTAGGCCTACAATATGTACTTACCACCAATATCTTTGTAACTCTGGAAAATTATTGCTTCTGCAGAACCTTTAAATTTCATCAACTTCTGTGCTTGCCGATGTGTACTGTGGCGCATAATGCACATATCCTTGGAGTTGTGCTCCCCTTAGTTGGTCTTCGACTTCATCGTGAAATATTAGAAAGCTTATGGTTTGACAAGTATAACTTGATGTAAAATTCTATTAACAGCTATTGTGTTCAGTTGTTCCCCTGTGTAGATGTCAACTGGTACCATTACTGTTATTGTATGTTCCCCTGTGTAGATGTCAACTGGTACAATTACTGTTATTGTATGTTCCCCTGTGTAGATGTCAACTGGTACAATTACTGTTATTGTATGTTCCCCTGTGTAGATGTCAACTGGTACAATTACTGTTATTGTATGTTCCCCTGTGTAGATGTCAACTGGTACAATTACTGTTATTGTATGTTCCCCTGTGTAGATGTCAACTGGTACAATTACTGTTATTGTATGTTCCCCTGTGTAGATGTCAACTGGTACAATTACTGTTATTGTATGTTCCCCTGTGTAGATGTCAACTGGTACAATTACTGTTATTGTATGTTCCCCTGTGTAGATGTCAACTGGTACAATTACTGTTATTGTATGTTCCCCTGTGTAGATGTCAACTGGTACAATTACTGTTATTGTATGTTCCCCTGTGTAGATGTCAACTGGTACAATTACTGTTATTGTATGTTCCCCTGTGTATATGTCAACTGGTACAATTACTGTTATTGTATGTTCCCCTGTGTAGATGTCAACTGGTACCATTACTGTTATTGTATGTTCCCCTGTGTAGATGTCAACTGGTACCATTACTATTATTGTAGAAGAGACGATGGAGCTAGATGACAGCCCTCCCCTCACACCTGCCACTCTCGGCTGCCATCAAACTATGGAATTTTTTGAGATGTGTTCCTCTCTGATCTGTGCGTTGGCACGGTAGTGATGTCACACAAACCCATATCTCGCCCCTCATGAACCTTTTATATGTTACGTTACACTTACTGTTCTATTTCCTTGTAATGGTCAGTGTTAATCACCTACATTACTTGTTTTCCTGCTTTTTTTTCTATCCATAGAGTTGGCATTAATTGCTCTGTGAATCTAAATTGATCTGGGTATTGCACTTAATTGCTCTCTGCATAGACTTGTCTACTTTTAGCTGGCATCTGATTGATTCTTATGACTTGCTGCTATTGCAAAGCATCATTGTTATTTTGGCTTTGAAATCGGTGACTATTTTCGTCGATGATGCAATATTCACACTTGTATATGTCAATGATATTGTTTTAGCTAATTCTGTCACAAGTTTTAATTCTAGATTAGTTATAGTGCCAAATATTTTACATTGTGAAAGAGCCGAATAGTTCTTGTTCTGGTTATGTCATTATAGCTGATGACAGCTGCTCACTGTAGCAGTGGAACTTTTGCCTGCCAGCTACAAAATGGTACACAGGTTGAGTTGGTCTGTTGAATTCTTTATCTCACCTGTTGTGGAATGACTGTATGGATACTATGAGTTGTTGCATGTTTTGCTCTAAAAACCTTTTATCGAGATTCACGTACATGAAATAATTTTTTTTGTCTCCGTTTGATATCAGTTATTTATTTATCTCATGTTTGTATTCATTACTTGTAGCATAGATCATTTAAAGTTGTATATGCCACTGTAGCTAGTGGTTGTGCTTAGCTTGTGTATGCATTACATTGCATTAGTTGTATGATGAATTTTTTCATATGTGATAAATATACGCATCTAACACTGACGCTTTTTTTGAAAGTAGTGGTGTGGTTGGAAAGCCATAAAAATATGGCTATACCCACCAACTATTCATAAAAATTCCTTTCCTCAAGCCTTGCAGCTGCAATACTGGTAAAAATGTTTTTAAACCCATCTACTCCCTGGAAAATTTTTGTCTAATCGAAATTGTGGAGGTATAAGATTTGAACAAATGTGGAATAGTGAATAATTGACAGACATCAAAGCAAAAGTCAACACACTGATTTAGTTTTCCTAGAAAATATTACCTGCTTTATCGATGTAATAGGCTTCATTCTGACCAGCAGTTGGTTTCAATAAGTTTCATTCATCCAATAGAGCGCACTCCTTGGTATTGTATAACCAAACTGCTTTGGCGGCTTAATTACCAAATGAAGGAGTTATGCCACCATTCCGATTACTGGTAATGGTGGGAGGATAACTACTACTTTGTCGGTGAGGCGATGCATGAAGTATGTTTTTTTAGTCTATGGCGGGCACAGTCGTATACCTCGTATACGACTGGGATGGAGGTGACCCAAACTAAATTTTCTTTGAAGCTAATCAGCATAGCTTTTGTAAAATCCCATGGTATTGCATCGCCACATTAAATTCAGCATATTGACTTAATTTTGTGGATGATGTCTGTCTGCAAGAAGTTGTTTTAGCATTATTTATTTTATATTGAGGGGTCAGTCAGTTATTAAATTTATATCTGCTGTCTGTAAAATTGTTGAATCTTGTTGTACTAGATGCTGTTGGATTAAATGAGGTCCATCATTTTTAGTCTTTGTTATGTTATAGTTATTAATTTAATTGATTCTTATTAAATTATTATTATTATAAATAATAATAATAATAAAATTTATAAATAATAATAATTATTATTATTATTACTATTATTTATTATTATTAATTTGTCTAATAATAATATAAATCTACTACTACTACCTACCTACTACAGTACTACTACTACCACTTGGTAGTAGTAGTACTGTAGTAGGTAGGTAGTAGTAGTAGATTTATATTATTATTAGACAAATTAATAATAATAAATAATAGTAATAATAATAATAATTATTATTATTTATAAATTTTATTATTATTATTATTTATAATAATAATAATTTAATAAGAATCAATTAAATTAATAACTATAACATAACAAAGACTAAAAATGATGGACCTCATTTAATCCAACAGCATCTAGTACAACAAGATTCAACAATTTTACAGACAGCAGATATAAATTTAATAACTGACTGACCCCTCAATATAAAATTTTTTCATGCATGCAGTTGTAGCTTTGCTAAAGATTTTGATTTGAAATAAACAACAATAAATGTATGCAGCGGAAACCTGGCCTTTTATTAGCTACTATTTTTTTTCATTTTATTGCTCATATAGCCTAATTGTTACTTTTGTACAAAGTTGGCTTCCTTTTGAGAAGAGTTGTCACAATGTTCTAAAAATTGTTTCTGAGAAAACTTGGAATCATTGAAAAATTTAAAACAATTTCAATCATCTTTCTGATGATTTTCAGTGGCGGTAGCCGGCTCCTAGTGGATATCTTGAAACAAAAACTGACTTTAGAAAGAAGATTTACAGCTGTTCAATTCCAAATATAAACTGAGTTTTGTTTTGTTGGTGACAGATATGTCAATTATGTTTAAAAGCGTTTGTTTTAGATTTGTCTCATAGATTACTGTGTTTGTTTTTGTCTTTTCACTCACATCTTATTTTTTAACCACAGTTCGCCTGTCACATAATCCTCATCTTGAAGTTGATGTGATTACTTTGACAAACTCTTCCGGGAAACTTTGCTAGCCAGAGCCGTTACTGTGAGCCTCTACTGTTGGTAACATTGTGAAATATCAAGAAATAATCGGCGGCTATAGCTAGAAGATATTTTCTGAACCGTTATGGCTGCCGCCCTTATAAGGAGAGCCAACTCTCGCCTTTCCATTACTGTCCGTCAGCTCAATGTACGGTTTATTTTATATTTATTATTTAATAGATAAATGAAAAGTGGCAGAATATTTTTCTGGTTACCAGCAGGTAATCAATTAGATATGCTTTGTTCCCTTCATATTATCCACCATTAACAACCGAAGCAACGCTTCTTTTTATATTATCATGAAAAGGCTGTCCCTGCTATGGGTAGCACATTGAGTGTGTCTTGTCAAAATATGTTTTCTTTGAATAAATTACGCTAAACCAGTCATCAAAATTGTCGTCAAATGGAAACAGTAGCATTTGATTTTTGTTGCTTTGTTTCGACATATGCTGATTTCTTGCATGAACTGTGTCACTATAAGTATACCACTGGACCTTCCAGTGCAAGGAATTTATGAAATACTCAATGGTAAATGAATTATTGTTACAGAAACTGGCAGCACCATCTAGAAGCTTTAGTAATATGGATGATGAAGTACTGTTTGATGCCGTCAGCTCTGCTCGTATGATAACTCTAAACAGACCCAAAGCTCTCAACGCTCTTAACCTAAATATGGTGGAAAAAATGATACCGTCCATTCAGGTATTTTTATACATTCCTTAAAATGTTGTAGAGCAGGGACTTCTTATGGTATTATTTTTGTGGCTTTACACATCTTAGGAAATGAACCAAACTCGTCTCAGATTTTGACTTTATGTCAACATCGCTTGTCTTATCCTTCATGCAGGACTGGATTGCCCCAGGATCCAATGTCTCTATGATTGTTATTAAAGGAGCTGGTGAAAAAGCATTTTGTGCAGGAGGGGATATCAAAGGTATAGTTTGCTTTGCAACCAACAGTTTAATGTGTCAGTATTTTATGGTTATAAACTCAGGGATTTATGCTCTTGTAATATTCGTTTCATAAAGCTGTCACTGAAGAAGGCAAGAAAGACCCAAAAAGTTGGAAAGCAACTCAATTTTTTAGAAGAGAATATGTGCTGAACCACATGATAGGTAAGCTACGGGAAGTTGTGCTCTCATGTAACTAGTAATACCATAATACTAATGTGGTGCTAGCAAGGTCTCCTGTCCTTTACAGGTACCTGTCCAATACCTTATGTAGCCTTGATTGATGGCATTACCATGGGAGGGGTGAGTTTGTTAGTAATTAAAGTCAAAACAATAAAATCACTGGCAGCAGTGTGGAGGCTATACAACTTTCTCTCATAGAACAGTCTATCGCTGCTGTAGATGTAGTTAGCCATTCATTTGTTGCAGGGTGTTGGGCTGTCAGTACACGCCCCCTTCAGAGTAGCCACTGAGAAGACTGTATTTGCTATGCCTGAGACAGCTATAGGTGAGCATTGATATCTTATGCAGTGTTTGCTAGATCTCTCAACCAATATAAAGTTGTTACTAAGAAATGACCCTATTGTAAATTGTAATGCCTAGTTAAAAATGTATCAAGTATTATTCTGTTGATTGTGATTGAAACTTTTATATTGTAGGTTTATTTCCGGATGTTGGTGGCAGCCATTTTCTTTCGCGATTAGCCGGAGCTGAAGGACTTTACTTGGCTCTTACAGGTGTGAGATTGAAAGGAGAAAATGTGTATCAAGCAGGCATTGCATCTCACTATGTAACACATAAAGATGGGCTGGTGAGTGCGTCCCTCAACAAGCAAGCTTCTTATCCTAAGTCCATCTGTCTATGTCTGCTTCATGTTTGTTACTGAGCAAAATTCATTTGTTCTATTTCACTCAGTACGAGCGCATGCAAGCTGATCTGCTTACACTGAAAAATCCAACTCGAGAGTCTATCGATGACCTCCTCACCACATTTCATAAGCAGGTACATATTTTTGTTTATCAGCTACTAAAATCTTACCTATAAAAACTATACATCTTGTTACATACGGCTGTCAATAGTGTGTGTGAATGTTTGACATTTAGAGTTGTACAGACGCACCGTTCGTACTTGCACCAAACAAGCAGCAGATAGATGAGATATTCAGCTTGCCTACACTGGAGCAGATGATCTCAGCACTCGAGGCTGACGACAGTGACTGGGCCTCACAAACTCTGGCAACATTAAAGAAAATGGTGGGTAGTCAAGCAGTCGGCGGTTAAACGAGCAAACTTGAATACACAATCGCAGTGCAGTGGTGTATTCAAGTTTGCTCGTTATAGTTTTTTGTCGCAGTAATCATCCGAATAAAATTGAATCCAAAGCTAGCAACCAACCACTGCACTTCTATTGTCAATTGTTTGAGACTTTAGCGTTTGCTGCTCTCCTATTTCAGTCACCTACATCCATGAAAATCACGATAGAGCAGTTGAGACGCGGGAAACATCTAAACTTAGCCGAGTGTCTCAAGATGGAATTGAGGATGGGGCGTACGATAATGATGAACAGCGACTTCTACGAGGGAGTCAGAGCTTTGCTAGTTGATAAAGACAACCAGCCTGCTTGGAGACCTGCCACCATAGAAAACACCACTGACGAATATATCCAGTCATATTTTGATCCCATGCCTGATGGCCAGGAACTGGAGCTATAACGCAAGCAACATGAAGGATCTATTGTTTCTGAGCAAAACACAAATACAGAATCTGATTTAGTGCCCTCATTTTTCTTTAAAACTTAGATATCACATGGAAATAATGTTTCTCTTTTACTGATTTTTAGTTGTTTCTCAGGTGAAAAACAGAAAAAAATGGCCAATAGGGAATTTAATCTTTTGTCATCCTAATTATTGCAAAATGATTTAATTACATAAAATATTTTGCCAGTTTTCCCAGTAAATGTTTTTCCTTCACATTTCTCACATATATGCACAAACAGGGCAGTTGAGTGTGTTAAACGCTATTCTCGTGTCAGTTTATTTTCAGCACGAACATCTAAGTGTACTGTGATTGTATTGTTGTATTATGTTGATGTCCTGCCATTTCCTATCTACTAGCTACACTATTCACAGCTGCCAAAGGTAATAATTCAGGTACTTATCAGTTTGCTAGACTAGTTGTTACATATTAGATCATTAGACAAATTTACAACGTAAAACCAGAAATAAATGGTCAGTTACGCAATAATTGGTTATATTTTGATAATAAAATAAATATTTTATTATATTGCTTGTACAATCTGCTAATTGTTATGGTCAAAAGATATCAGGAAAAAACTGTCAGGGTAAAAAAACTCAGTTAGCTCTGGGTGGTGGTGCGGCCACATTGCCACCAAACTGATCTGTTCCCACATTAACGCCGTAGCGTCGATGTCTGTTGACGGGAACCATAGCCCTTCTCTGCACAGACACACAATAAAGAAACACTGTTGTGATAGACACCAATGACATGGTAGATGTGATATTAAACAGTTCAGGAAAACCATAGCGAAGATACCACATGAGACTGAGAACTATGGCGAAGAGGGGCACCATGAGGGCACCCGCATTGAAAACTACAACAGCTGGTTGTGCCGGAGCATTAGCTTCAGGAACATTTACATCTGAAATGAGGGCGTGAATAGCTGTGTTGTCTGTTATGTTGAAGGACTGAAGGGTCCTGTTATCTCCTAGCACCTGACCATTGTATATGAGCCTCACGAGCTTGTTGTTGGAGAGCTCTGTGGAGAAGTGACTCCTGTAATACCATATGACAGTAGAAAGACCAAAGATTCACAGGCTATCAAACGGCATGAGTGCGTTGCAATAAGTGCCCCTAAAGGGGGTGTAAATTGATATTGTTTTAGGATTTGAGCTGACAACCAGAATTTAGTTAGTAGACAACTCCCTAAATTATGGAAAATTCAATGAAGGAAAAATATCCGAAACACATCAGATTACTGATAGCCAGAGTGTCTCTCTGTGTGTAGAGGTGGACAAAATTAAACTCTGCCCATTGAGAGAGCAGTCCTGGCTAAATTACTAATTGCTAATAATAGTCCAAGTTCAGGCATGGCACATGCCTGGGAGCCTGTCCAACACACAATATACTATGTTCATGAACAGAGTAAATTATAACATAGAACTTGCACTTACTGTTTAAAGCACAATATTGTGTCTTCTTTCTTGGCAGAAACCACTCTGTCGCTGTCATTGAGAAATTTAATGCGAATTCGTACCAGTGATTGGTCCTCGGAAGAATTTTGTTGAGTAGAAGTGGAAGCAGTGTCTGGAGTTGATGGTGTGTCAGATGATTTGGACTTGAAAAACAAGAAAAAGTTTGCTGAGGTACTGCCCCAGTCCAACTGACAAGGTTTAGAATGGCGAGAGTTGCCATCAAAGGGACTTTGCTATAAATACGGTTGAATGATCGGAATAACCCAGTAAAGGGCTTAGGACATCAAATTTTAAGAGGATTTTATTTAATTTCAACTTTTTGAGGTTGAAATGTGTTAGAAAGATTTATCTGGAGTTGCCCTCTCGCCAGTAAGGCGATTCCTTAGAAGCAATCAGGGCTGACCTAGACGCAATTTTTCCCCTGAAGACGTAACAAGTTATACAGGGCTATAAAGCGAGGGTTTAAAATTTTGGCTTTGTTGTATAGCTGTAGGGCCTCCCAAATATTGGCATTTGCACACTTTTGTCATTGCAAAAAGATGAGATTGCAGCAAATTTTAATTGTTTTGTTTTTTCTCCATTCAGCAATTTTTTTATCTTTGGTAAAGTCGCTATTATGTACACACCGGCCTTCACATGACAGCGTTCCGTGACCAAAATCACAAAGCTAATAGATAATTTTTAGGTGAAAAAATAATTAAACAATAGCATTAGTATTATTTTATAATAACATGAGATAAAAAACGACAGTGCCGAAATTTTGACGTGGTTTTTTTCCACAATAACAATAATAATTAAATCTCTTGCTATCTCACTGAGAAAAGAATTGAAAAGTGCTAAATAAAAATAATGAAAGTTTTTAGAAATTAATTTTAAACTTAAAACTTAATGAAAACGGTACAATTGCTTGCCCAAATGTATATATAATATTATAATGGAACTGCTGTTCGCAGATAGACCCCTTCTCTACAGACTCATTGCATTTTTGTTGCTGCCAGCTAATTTTCTCAATAGTTTTACAATGCTTGATGGGAGAACAACTCCACACCCAGAGTGCGTCTCGCGAAGCCTGTCCTATGCCATTTAAGAAAACCAATCAGAGAAATACCTGAGGAATGCTGTCAGGCTTATTAGGGTCATCGCTGACTGCATTATCTCCTTCTGCTCTATCTCTGTCGCCACTGGAAATGGTCTCAATCACCTGTGGTTCATCTTGTGAAAGCTCAGACTCGGCCTGTGCTCTGCTTGTCACATTGACAATCTCTGCCTGTGCGCACGAGTTCTCGGCTGAACTAACTTCCTTCTTTTTAGTAAACACTGCATTTTCAGTCATAACAGTTCCATTGTCTAGGACAACTTCTGAGGCAGAATTCTCATCATCACACACTACAAACCAGTTATAAAACAAAATCAGAAAAATTCACAGAATGAAAAAGAACTACAACCACACAACTACATGATTTACAGGTTATATAAAACACTCACCACTGTCAGCAGATGACGATTGACTTCCAGCTACATTAATCACCTGTGTATCATCAACAGTAGCTTCTGTAGGTACAGTAGACTGTTGTGGTACAGTAGACTGTTGTGGTACAGTAGACTGTTGTGGTACAGTAGACTGTTGTGGTACAGTAGACTGTTGTGGTACAGTAGACTGTTGTGGTACAGTAGACTGTTGTGGTACAGTAGACTGTTGTGGTACAGTAGACTGTTGCGGTACAGCAGACTGTTGTGGCGCAGTAGATTGTTGTGGAGCTGCTGTGATGGTCTATAAATTAATAACAATTCCATGTTATCACGTTTAAAAAAGCAGATGATGAAGTAATGTGCATTATGTAACCATTACCACAAACATCCTACCTGTTGGTCAGAGCGACAATCAATCGTAGAACTACCTGGGAGTCTATTCAAGGTAATGCCTCTACGGTTTACCCTTGCTGTGGTAAGTCGTGCCTGCGTGTTGGTTAAATTAGTAGAGTACCACCCTAAAGTGAGGAGACCCGCAATAAGGCAAAATACTAAGGCTACAAGGACTTCATTACCAACGCCTTCTATTATTGCTGTATCTAGCATCATTGGGAATTGTGAGCTGTCTTTACTTGGCTGAATAGCTAAAACATATACATCACATGTAAAAACAGATAAGACATCTACTAAAAAAAAAATTATCGGTTAGACAAATTGTTTAGAGGCGACTTTAATAACTTGGACAAGTCTATAAAATAGTGAAAGACTAGATGACGTTACAATTAGTGGCATAAACTGGTGATGGTGACTAACTTTCTATCTAAACATTGGGAGCCCACTAGCTCCAAGAAGGCAGTAAATTGGTGAATAGATAAATAGCAATTGAACATCGTTGCTGATTGAAGAATTTAAAGCTTTAAACATCCTTTTAAAAATAAAATGTTATTTCTACTATGTTGTGTTCATCAGTCTGCATACTCATCTGAGTAGTACAATATCACTATCAGAAGTATGCCATCAGTAAAACATAGGATTTATGATGCAATAAAACAACAAATAAATCATACCCAAAAATTCTTGAACGAAAATTGATCAAAAGAATAAAGCGCTTAGAAATACAAATGATTATCAGAAATCATAATTGTAATGCTGTTTATAACAATGAAATAAATATTTATTACTGTTAGCCAGATTAAAGGCACATGGTAATAAGCTATCTTGGCTAACTTGCCTTGTCTGTTTATAGTTTGAGTCAAGTATAGGAGTTACTTTCACTACATTTAGGAGCACTAAATTTGGAGCACGAATAAAAACTGTTTCAAAAGGTAGCGTAAAAAAATTTTACGTAAATTTATGCAATATTAAACATAACACCTTGACTTTATTAGTGCATTTCCAAGGGTTAATAAATGGGATAAAAAAGAGCAAAAATTAGATTCAATTGGTAAACTGTGGATTAGAATCGAACTGTAGCAATTCTTTTGAAGCTGCGCTATTTACAGAGGTTTGGTTTAGTGTTCGGCAGATCACATCAACAAAACACAGATGGAGCCATGCACTTTTCCATATTGTGTTTACAAAGTACGAAGTAGTAGTAGCAGAAATAAAAAATGAAACTGATAATAAAAAAACGCAAAAATCAGCATTGAAAAAAAAGCCAACTTTTTAACAGGTTGAGGGAGGATGCAGGTGATAAAAATTCTGGGCAAAAGAGAGCACGGTTAGTGATAGAGCCATTAGTAAAGAGATAAGGGGCGGGGAGACAAAAAGGCAGAGATAAGAGATCTGGTGGAGGGGGAGAGCGTGGAGCAGAGACAGTGGCAGCTGAGGATTTTCAAATAATAATTATTATTATTTAATTAATTTATTAAATAAATTAATTAATCATCATTAATTCATTAATTAATCATAATAATGAGGTAGTTAGAAAAACGTGTGTGATGAATTATTCTCTTATGATTCGTGAGTCACTGACTCTGATTGACTGAACAGAACAGTAATCACAGAAAAATGTGATTCGAGCACAACTCTGATAAAAAGTGCCTAATAATTACAAATTATTAATAAAATTCCCCCAAAAGGGAATTGGTGGTGGAGTTGAAGACGATGGTGCGTGGGCTCGCTGTATGGTTTAGCCGTTGTTTAAACTTACAAGTTGTCTTTTCATACAATCGACATATGAAGCAAGCAGCTCCTGAGACTCGTGACTTTTACCACAGTAATTGAGAGTTATTTTACCTTATCTACTTTTATCTTTTGAGCAGAAAACTCCTATGAACACTAGCAACTTTGAAACTGGCGCTGCTAGAAAACAATTGCTTCACATCAAGGAGTTTGATTAGACCTAGACTAAACCCAGTGGTGCAGTGCTACCCTGACTCTCCATGACTGAGTCATGGTTAAAAAAGTCATCCCTCGAGTGCCATGACTGGCAATGATTCTTTCCAGGCCTTCCAGTAATACTCGGTATAGTTTTGACTTGCGAAAAATTGATACACAGTGGAGTGTAGTAAACAATAAAAATGCCCACTGGAACGTTTGCATAATAATGAAGCTTCCGTTCCACTATTTATTACCTTTTGTTTGTTTATTCAATTAGAAGCTCTGTGATAAGCTGTTTGCTTCGGTGTTTTGCTCTGTATATAAACTGAAAGAGTTTTGCAAATATATCAGTTTATGTTGAGACTCTGAACATGCAGGACTTGGTTATTTTTGAATCAGTAAGAGTAGAGTCAACCGCGCTATTAGCTAGTTTATTAGTTAGTTGTATTACTTGTACCAGCTCTAGAGAGAGTTTGCTAGCCTGATGATCCTGCTCTGAGATAAATGGGCCTTTTCAGCTGTAGTCATCTCTTCTGGTTGTATGGACAGCACAATATACCAGTGCCCAGCCCTAGAGAGGATTCTGCTAGCCTGGTATCAGCATAGAGATAGATAGGCTCCCAGCTATAGCCATATCTACTGGCTACCTGTTCAACTCAACACACCTGTGCCCAGCTCTTATGAGAATACAGTTAACCAGACCCCAACCGAGGAGCAGCTGCACTCAAATTGTAGTTATCTCCCCTTGGCAAATGAGATTACCAGCTCTAATTATCCCCCCTGTCCACCAAAGACTGAAACAGAGTGGCAATTTGTCATCCACACACACACCTCTGGAGAAAGATCTCGAACCTCTAGTCATGCGGCCTATGGAAAGGGTCCTACTATAGTGAGTTGTCCTCTCCTACAGGGACATAAGAGAGAACGACTTCAGGAGATTACTAAGCATTAAATGAAGTTATCTTCTGATCTGCAATAGGTTTCTGATCACTGGTCATGAAGTGCAAGACTGGATCACACAGCGGCTGTAAATTGTTACAGCGAATCATCGAATGTATGCTATTATAGTAAGAATTTTTTTACAGTTTTTTGATTTTTCAATATGGAAAGCCCACTTCACCCCTCTCTCTGCCCGCTATTGGGAGCGCTTTTTAGCATTCCTCCTGCACTGACCCTGTAGCAGCAGTGACTTCTCCAATTACACGATCGAAATAATATAGGCTTGGTTAAAAATGTTTTACTACTTCACCCCTGATTAGACCACTTTGTGCAGCATTTAAAAGTGAGTGTAGAATAAGGCTCGCTTGATCATATACCTTGTGGGAGACAAGCCGATCATGTGTCAACATTTCCATAAATTTATTTATGTACCAGTTTACGTCAATATCCAATCAATGTACATGCACCGCTGATATGATGGCTACGCGCACTGGTAACCACAATTAATGAATTCAAATATTGTGTAGAAACTGTGTATTTCTCATTGGAAGCTGATGCCATCAACTTATCACCTTTTTACCTGCCATGTGCATCTTTTAGTCAGCTTATTACTCATTCAGTTAAAAACTTACGAAACCAGTAATAATAATGATTTTTTTTAATATATCAGTAATTTGAAATTCGAAAATATTGTTTTGTAGTAAATAGTAATCATAGCTATGATGTCTTTATCGGTTTCAACATATAAAACTTAATTTCAAATCAATTTCATTAGATGTGGTGGAATATCTGTGAGGAAATCTCAAAATCAAAACAATTTACAATCTATTGCACAGCTAAGTGTGTTTTGTATGTACAAATATTGTGTCAGCGAGACTGAAAGTGGCAAAGGATGACACATAGTTCCATTTTTTACCATATATATTATTTTCCCATTATTTTACATTTAACTATTTTTGGACTGCCAGCAAAGTTGCAAGCTGTTGGGTTGTTGTCTTTGAATGAATCAATTGTCAACCACCAACCACAATATCACTTGTGAACTAATTTTATCAATAAATTTCACGTTCTATTTTTGATGAGGTTTTTTCAATATGGCGATATGACTTGACAATGACTTTTTTTCTAAAAATTTTGTTTTTGCTACCAATCATACTTATTTTTAAACGGAGAAAACCTGTGACAGAAAAAAAATTATTTTCATTTAATGAAAGTCAAGCAATTCTGACATCCGCAAGTGTATAACTACAGAAATGCTTATTACACATCCTTTTTAATCACGTTGTATCAGTTTCAGTTTCAATATTGTTCAATCACAGATCCCAGCAAAGACTAGTCGTACTTATCTGGTATCGATCAACAAAAATATTTGAACCTCATCCATCTTAGAACAAAGTTTTTATCACGTTTCTGCTAAAAGTAAAATAAGTTGTCACAGTCGATACTGGATGCCAGAAACTACATTTTTAGATAAAATAAAAGTTTATAAAGTTTTTCAATCTTTGTGCCCAAAAAGATTTTCTGTTTGCAATAAAACAATTAGTTGATTTTATTTTATTTTTCTCACGGGATTTTTTCTAAAGAATTTTATGACACAAATTTCCTCCGGGATTTTGTCATAAAGTACCAAGCAATAAAAATTGTCCATTGTTATAGATCTGCAATAATTTAATAATGGTCACTCAACAGTCATTTTTGACTCATTTTCAATAATATATGACTGGGTGCGGCATATAAAAGCTATCACTTGGCCGCGCTATAACACTCAGTTTTTAACCACAAAATTTTATTACTAATACCTAAGGTTGAAATGATATTTTTTGTGATTGTGCAGGTACAAAATAGCATCATGTCTAGGTGATCTGTTTTGTTATCGCTTACTTTGCAAGAAGTAAATGCTCTCCTAACAATTATGAGAAACACGGAAAACATATATGCAAACCTAGTCTTGCATCATCAATTCCACATTTGTATCAATTAGTACAGCGTTTCAAAAACACTTTGGCGTGATATTACGTCCTTAATAAACAATTACAGCAATAAATATTCATGTTTTTTCCATAGGGACTCCTCAGTCATTACTCCACGGCAAAAAATTATTTCTCTGATACTAATTTTACAAGCGAAAATTATTTATTATAATTATAATCGCTAGTTGTTATTTGGTAATTCCAGAAGTGGCAGCGTTTCCTTCTACTGCTAGAAAACAAGTTTTTTGTACGCTTGTAGGATATACCTTGAGTATAAGCTGATTAGCTCCAAATATGACAAAGTGAGGCTAGAGAGATCTACCAGAAACCGCAGTCAATCTGTGACACTCACAGCTTTGTGGTTTATGAAACAATACCACGTCTCGATGATTGTCAAATAATTATCATGCCAAAGGTAAACTATATGTCAGTTGAAACTGTTCAATCCTCAACTGTTTTTCTACAATTCTTTCGCTCAAATGGAGTTGTTATTTACCTAAAAAATAATGCTTGCTGATATTTCATAAAACTTTTTCACATAAATATTGGATGGTAGCAGCCAAGGTTGATGAAAATTTCAAAAGTGAACTAATCAAATAATAATAAATAGAGATTAAGGAGAGACGTTTGGAGTTGAGAAACAGCTGGAACCATATGCGACACGTCCGCTTCCGTCATTCGCTACCAATTTTTTTTCTAACGAGAAAATGAGTTCGTTCATTGGCAGCTCCACTCTGACTAAACTTCTTCTCTCTGAGACCACAAATCCTTGCAGGGCTACAAGCGACTAGTTACTGCGCTAGGACACGGATAAAAAGGTACTACAGCCATTAAAACTCCTTTGTCCTTGTTTGAAAGCAAATTTACTTTAAAAGTGCAGATGTTTTGGTAATTACATAAAGTAATCCCAAAAGCCACGGAAAGAATTACATAATATGCTACTTATAGCATTATAATAAAAAATAATAAGATGTAATACGGGTGATTGAAGGTCAATTGAAATCACAAAAAGCATGACTAAGAAAGTAATGCAAATTTTTTATCGCAAGACAATCTGACCAATGAGGTGTTCACACAATATGTTGCCTCATTATTTCAAGTTATAAATGTTTTTTTCCTCTTTCCTGCAAAAAAGACAATATTTACTTTTTTGCGTTTTCTGTCTAGCGAGTGTTAAATAGAATAATTATTCACACTGACACATTTTATTAATTTTTTTTATTGTTTTTGAATTTTTATATACTTTTGTGGTTTTTTCTTTTTCTTGCAAAATTTGTTGGTTCTCATGAACTTTATCAATTTTTTTTTGTTCTTTGCCATTGCGCATCACTATTTTTATAGAAAATCTGGCAAAATAAATTTTTACATACCTTTTTTAAAAAATCGAGGTGATTTTTTCTATTCTTGCGTACAAGCCGAGAGTATATAAAACATGGATGAAGAAGAATTTGAGTTTAGTGGCAAATTTGTACTTTTCAACACAAATTTTTTATTTTTTTTTTCAAATTTTGCTCATTATTATTCTTTGCGTATTTAGACATTAGCAAATTGCATAGCAGATTATACAAACTTACAAAATACCGCACAGAAAAAAACTGTAACATATCCTTTGAATAACTTATCCAATATCTGAGAATCCTTCTCTAAACAGCACCAATGCCAAAAAATTGATGTTATTATTTTCACTTGGCAGTAATTTTATGGCCCTTTTCTGTTTGCTCTGTTATCACAGACATGCCATAATAACAAGTGAAGAGTTGACAATCAGAATCCAGTAGACAATAAACCTGCTATGATAATAATTACAACTTTCATTAGCGTGTTTTTGGAATCCAAGTTTGATTGCCTAATCCTTAATGTCCATTATTCTCGCATAAAATAGTCTATCAAATGGCCATATTTGTGAAGCAGTTTGACAAGCTCGTACAGTCAAAAATGTTAGCGCGTAGGTTTGATTTTAATGTTTTGTTATCCTTGTGTGCGAGGCCATGAAATGCTTGCTAAGTAATTTGTGAATGAAATGATGCCAATATCCATTTTCATAGCATTGCACTTGGTAGACAAAAGCTATGCTGCCAATTCTGCCCATCATAACAAAATAAGTCAGCGTGGTAGTCTAAATAATATGCTTTTACCTGCAGCACAATTTACTTTAAAAAGTTGAAGAATATTCTACAGATTCATTTCGTATGATGGGAGATAAAACCAAAAAAAATTTAAAATTATGGTAATTTAATTATTTACAATAACAAATAAAATTTTTCGTCAGCAAACAGTAAATCTGATTATTTTGTAAATACAAGTTTAGCTTTTGTTAATAATAATTTTCATTATTACCATAAAAATACTTGGAGCAAAGAGTAGGGAGGTCAGGCAGTAATAATTAATCACTTTTCCTAATTACTAGTACAACAGCATCATCATTCGCTAGTTGCTGCTGTAGAAGTCAATCAAGATTAGATACTGTATTGCTCCAACGCTGACATTAAGAGCTGTATGGCTGGAATATTCTACTAATTGCTGTCAGCACATTGCATCTATCCTGTATGCCTACTACATTCAATACTCTATTTATACTCGTAAAAATTTTATTTACTATTTTTATTGTTTTTACAGATGAGCGAAATGGGCTACTTCCTATTAGTTAACTTCTTTCTTTGACCTGACCTGACCTTCCATATTTTTATAATTGAGGGTGTTTTCGAAAGACCGGTCAATGATTATTTTATAATTATAACATGACACCTTTTGACCTCTGACAAGTTGAGAAAAGTATTGAAAAGTAATTAAAATGGAATTATTTATTCATTGAAGAGACAAGAGAAAGTGTCTAGAAAGCATGTTGTAAAAACTTGCTAGTTATTTGAAAAATCCAACAACTTGCCGCATAACTAAATGAATATTTTGAAAATATAAAATTCAGCTTCAATTATACAACTTATCACATTTAACTGAAAAATCCAAGTTTTGGACAATCAGAAGCCAGGAAAATGTTAGAGAAAACTTTGATTCAGTATTGAAATGTATTATGGGTAATGCGCTACGTCTTATCTTATCACGTTGGCACAATTGGAAAGCCACGCCTGGTGATGCAAACGTATAGAGAATCTGGATAGAAGATAAAGAACACCTGGTTGAAATCTGTTGACTGTGTGAATACAAGGTACGTGGTACTGCAATGATTGCAAAGGATTATAACAATTTTTGTTCTCAAGCCAGATGTAGCAGTATCCCAATATTTTAAAGGTATATATTACATAACGTCGGTATAACTGTGTGCGCAGATGTTTGGTAAATTTACAGCCTATCGCTGGTGGATAATCACTTGCTCATACAAATGATGTTAGTCCGGGAGGAAGGAAGCTCTTTTCGGATTGCGATGTGGACATTTTGAGCTTTTAGTAAACTTCTGTTCTGTTAGTCAGTACAACCTGAGATGAGAAAGTAATGTCTCTTACCAACATGTTCTTTACCACTTTTATAAATTTACAGGTAAAACAAGGAGGTGAAGCGAGAAAAGCTGATTATTTTTCTGAAGGTGCTTCAGGCTAAAAACTTACTAGCAAATATCATTTCTTTGCCTGTTGATTCCACCAGTTCACATTTGCACCACAATATCGCGTTTAATATTTAACGTTTTAAAAAATCCACCGATGGCAGATGTAGATAGGACAGAGAAATAAAAAGCGGATGGAGCAGCCGATCAAGGAATGTGTCACGCAGAGATCATGCGGTACACAGTGTGACAGTCATATATATTAATTAGCAAGGCATTCACACTCAACCTCTCACTCTTTTTTGACACAATAAGATTAAAGTCCTGTCAAATGCTAAATACTTAACAAAGTCCATCAATTTATGAACAGAGCAACAATAAGCGTCCTCCATGTTTATTCTTTTTCTTTTATTATTTCTTGAAGTCTGCTTCTATTGTTTAATGATGATGCAATATAAATCGAGAAATCTTATGAGTATTAAAACAAAAATCTTTGCACTTCATTTTTTATATATTTATAAGTTTTTATGTGATTAAGTAGGGCTTGAGCTTTTCCCATGTCAATGTGCTCCATAGATAGAAGCCCTTGCTTTTACTCGCTGACTCATGAAAGTTCTTTGTCAATTCGTTGCCCTTCTCATGTTTATTTCCAGCAACTCTCTAATCACGCATTATTAGAAAGAGATGACACCGTGTTTACAGTAATTAAACCGATAGCCTCTCTCCTCCATTTTTCGCAAAAATATTAACAGCTCAAATAAACACATAACCTTTCTCGCACCTGCCGTTAAACATACAATTGCTCTTTTGTTACTGAGGCAACAATTTAGTCTACTATTGACCCCCACTTTATCATCACTCACCTGCCTGTCGGTGCCAGTTACAGTCAAAGTTTTACAATTCTCAGCACCAGGCTTTCACTGCCATGCAGCAGGCTGGGGTTTGATTGATTGACCGATTGATCCTGCGGACAGGATTAATAAAGCCAACAAACAATATGACACAATTGTGCGCGACAGTTCCAGATGGTCGCGAAAGCTCATGGGAATCTTTGCTTTAATATTTAACTGCAGCTTTCGTCAAAAAATGTTTGATGGAGGCTCATAGAGGCTTTTTTGAACTTTTGTCAAATTTCCTGTATAAAAAATTTTTCTACCTCGTTGGAATACTGTAAATGAATGATTGGTAGGTTATAGCACTCTCTTCAAACTGCTGGTTTTCAAATGATAAATTGATAAAATGCGGCCCCAATAAACAAAAAAGTGTTTTTTTTAATAATACTTTAATTTGTAAGTGTTTATCTGTGTTAATAACAAATAATCTTCAACAAATACAGTTACTAGGGTCATAAACGCCTATTGGCTAATATAGCACCATGGAACGTGAAACAAACATTTATTTATTCACAAAATACCAAATAAAATAAATATTACCTTAATTGTTTGAAAAACTAGCATTATATATGCGAAATAAATAGATTTTGGGTTTTCAATCTGAAATGGTTCTATACTTTAGATCGAAAAGTACAGTCCAATCATATTCTTGACTTTGTATCTGCCTACTATGATTATCAACCAGAAGAAAAATTGCTTAAAGTCTACAAACTTGGACTATTCCATTGAAAAAATTTTAAATTTTTAACCCAAATTGTTGCAAAATTAAAAAACATACAATCATATTTAATTTTTTTAAAAACAATAAAACGAAAACTAATAAATGGTTAAAGTAATATCCACTCTTTCTTTCAGTAGGTTAGCATTCAAACCCGCACACACCTGCATTTCGAAAAGTATTTGACTTGTCGGCCGACTTATATATATTTGTGTTATTGTATGTGGGCCATAATACATCTGTCTAGAGATTGGTTATAAACCACCATCAATCACAGGCTAGCATCGACTGCAAGAGAGACTTAGAAATTTGTAAGAACTTTGCACAGGCTCGCATAACATCTGGAGATCTTGAGCTATTCAGTCATACGGAGGAAACACAGTTTAGCAATCTATCTAGCCAACAGAATCTAGACAGCTGAGGTGAATGAATTGTGTTGGTTCCATTTAGTAGCCGACATTATCTAAGGAAATCTTAAATGCAAAGGTAAAAATAAATATTTTGATATGCTGGACTATCAAAATTCATCAGATCAGATGACGCATCAGCAGAACAACATGCTGGGATATCAGCAGCAGCAGCATCAGCAACAGCAGCAGATGACTCACAACGCTGACAGTTATTTTTCTTACCCCGATCCACCAGGAGCCAATACTAGACAACCATTCGGCATCAACACCGCTCCTTTGGCAGCTTTGCACAGTATGACCGACATGAAATCGTTGCCGGCTACCATGCCATCAGACAATGCAGTAGCAAATTACAATTCGGCAGCTTACTATTCAATGAAACAATGTTTAAATGCAGCGGCAGCGACTCCCCATGGCATCACAGACATCTTAGGCAGAGCTGACTTGCAGGCTCAGCTGCAGGCTAGGCTTGGCCAAGGAGTCTATTACAACAACAGCAGCTGTTCACAGTCTAATGTCAACCCTGTAGGTCTCAACCAAGGTAATAAAGAAAGAGAAACAACTCCTAATAGATCTCTCTACCATTGGGCTAACAACGGACAAATGCTCTCATCTGGCCCGACTTCAAATTGGCACAACAAACATGGTAAATCCACATTTTTTATTTTCATATTTTATTTTTAATCAAGAATTTTATATACTTGAAAGCCATGTTCTGTTTGTTTTTTGTCACCTTTCTAATTTCCGGTAATTGTTAATTCTTTATTGATATCCACTATCATTGCTATTCGATTGCGTGCATATATGAATGAAATTAGGCATAGAAACCACAAAGGTGTCAGTTTGGTGAGCTTGAGGTTTAGCCTGTCTACCCTACATATGTCACATTGTGCTAACAAATCTAAATAAATATTACCCCTTGTCTATCGCTAGTTAGAAACAATTATTGGGTCAATTAATTAA
The DNA here is from genome assembly GCA_945261195.1 of Cryptosula pallasiana. Taxonomy (NCBI): domain Eukaryota; kingdom Metazoa; phylum Bryozoa; class Gymnolaemata; order Cheilostomatida; family Cryptosulidae; genus Cryptosula; species Cryptosula pallasiana. Next base: position 35,150,539 of record OX183133.1, read on the forward strand.
TAATTCGCACCTTTAGATAATTCATTACCTTGATTAATATTATAGTCATAGAAAACTATTTTAATTTCAAAGAACAGAAATCTACAAATACATATTTCTGCACTTGACTTTGAATATTTTATTAGATATTTATTATTTTGCAGGGGGAATGACAACTTTAGACAGAAAAGATTGTAAAAAAAAGAACACTCGACCGACTTTTACTGGTTCACAAATCTTTGCATTAGAAAAAACATTTGAACAGCAAAAATATCTTGCTGGACCTGAGAGGGGGAGGTTAGCCTTTGCTCTAGGAATGACCGAGAGCCAAGTCAAGGTGAGCTATCTCTGGTACTCAGCTAACGGTGCCACCTCCAATTATACTTCTTTTTGTTTCATGTTTGTTATAAGCTTCACACGTTTTCGTTAAAATAGCGGACGTAAACCTTTATTGAAGAAATTTAATTGAATTCTCAAAGGAGGTGAGATTATGTAACGAACTATAAAGCATACGCAGAGATCTTACAGTAAGCAATCTGCTATGAAATAAACTGGAATTTGCACATTTAATGCCAAGTCATACTTTGTGAGAAAATCTTGTCTCTCTTTACATGAAAATATAAATTTAACTTCAACTTGAAATATATTCACTAAAATGTAGACGAAAAGCCACAAAAAGCCACAAATATTATGAATACTTGTTTGTTTGTATAGAGTAACGGCTAAAGCGATAGATTTTTATATGGCGCACAGATTAAGTTGTCAATATTGATGGAAGACTTAAAAGATTGTATTCTTCACCAAAACATTCTTCTAAAGAAAAAATACAGCCAAGGGCGTGTCTAGCGCTGCTGTCAAATTATCTAGCAAATTATGGGTGTGGCTATTGGCTTAGAAACAGATATGCAATGATCTCTACTGGAAACTTTGCAGAAAGCGTGTTTAGATCGTTGTATATTTTATATTTGAGACTGGATATTGGTTATTCCATCAGCAAAACAGTTTCAACTCTTAAATGATTGAAATGGGATTTTTGGACTCCATCGTTTTCTCACCAATTTTTTTTTGCTTAATTGGATGTTAGATGGTCGCCTCTGTAACCGCAGTAGAAGTAGTAGAACTTTAATATTACCGTTTATTATTTTATTCCGTTTGCTATCACGTATCTATCTTATCCAATTCTATGTAATTATTTTTCTAGAATAGAAAAAATTGGCATTCTTTCTTTTCTAATCACTCACTTTGATTATCCGATCTTTTGTAAAGTAAACAAAAACTACGACTCTGTAAAAAACGCATAATAACAAAAATCAGTAATTAATAATAATTTGCCGCGGATATACCCTTGCGACTAATGGCTACCATATATAATGTGCCTGGGAGGCGTGTTTCTTCTCCAAAAGATTTATACCTAGCAATTGTTTGAGTTGGATATATTCTCACTTTTTGTGGTAATAAATCACTGGAAGCGCTGAGGGCATAACTCAAAAAATATTTTTTCCACCAAAAAATACCCAATTGGATTACAACGTTAGCCAATATTTATTGAACAAAAACTCTGCCAAGTTAGCCATTCTCTCTGTTTAAAGATTATAAATTGAACGTTTTTACAACGACAGCGATATAATTGTCGTTGTACTTCTATCTGCACTGAACTATATCAACATAAACAGGCTGACAAAACATACCCATGTTGTTGTACAGTTGACTGCTGAGGTGAAATGTAAAAAGTTAGAGTACACAGTTGGAACACCCATAATCAAATGTCAAGGTGCTATTTGTTGTACCAGTCAAGACCTTTTAAAAATTTGATAGACTGAGTGCAGATTGTTCTGTAAATGAGGGGAAATCTTTTTAAAAGACAAGTTTATTTTCTACGGAATCAAATTGCGTTTTAGTGAATAACAAGTATTTATTCCAAAATTTAATTGCATGACATAATGCAAGGGATACATGACATAATGCAAGGCATACATGACATAATGCAAGGGATACATGACATAATGCAAGGGATACATGACATAATGCAAGGGAAACATGACATAATGCAAGGGATACATGACATAATGCAAGGGATACATGACATAATGCAAGGGATACATGACATAATGCAAGGGATACATGACATAATGCAAGGGATACATGACATAATGCAAGGGATACATGACATAATGCAAGGGATACATGACATAATGCAAGGGATACATGACATAATGCAAGGGATACATGACATAATGCAAGGGATACATGACATAATGCAAGGGATACATGACATAATGCAAGGGATACATGACATAATGCAAGGGATACATGACATAATGCAAGGGGTACATGACATAATGCAAGGGATACATGACATAATGCAAGGGATACAGTGAGATTCGAATTTATTAATTCATGTACTTGATAAGATGTTCTAAGACTCCAAAGCAGATGATCCTTTGAGCAAATTGGGTTGAATGTTTCAACGGGTTGGCATTAAGCCAGCACATTAACCTTATTTATTTAAAATTATAATAAATATTATCTATGAATGTGCAACCACATGCTGACAAGTTTAAAACAAATACTTGAAACTAATTTTTGGTTACATTTTTGTTTTTTCATCAAGAATGATTCGACACCCTGAAAAAACTGTTGCTGAATTGCAGATTCGGCATACTTTCAAATTTTAATCATCTCCACCTGGGCTATAAATTGTTCACCATCGCTATTGATCAGCGAAAAATGTGTCTACTATTTTATTTTTCTGTAAATTTAAGATTCCTACTCCGATGATTTTTTATAATCCAACTTTGTTTGAATACCTGCGGAGAAAATCATTTATTGCTGGTAGTTGAAACGAAACTGGCAGTGAGTCATCATCGATTTATTGTGCACACAATGGAAGTTCAATCCTTGACTCCATGAGCTTATTCATATTTTGACAGTCTGTCACAAACGTTATTGGCACTAAGGAGAACGTTATTGGCACTAAGGAGAATTATGCCAGGTTACTGCTGGCTTCACTTCCAGCTAAATTTTTTTGTTCATAGTAGGTAACGTTTACTAGCTGCAAATGGAGGAGCTAGATGTCAAAGTAAAAATTTATAAGCATTGATTTATTCAAGATGGAGAAAAAGTTGCAATTTTACCGATTGAGCTTAGAGCAGGACTTGTGCTTAGGGTATCGTCTCAATATGAGATATCTGTAAAACTATTTGTAAAATCTTCCAGCTTTTTGTTGAATACATTTGTCATACCCCCCCCCCCCCTCCCAGAATGAGAAACTGACAAACAATGCTGCGCTGGAATATAATTTTTCATTGATCAGAAGGAAAATGGCCTAACAAAGTTCTATAGCTAAGAAAAAATAGACTGCATTTTTATGCCTAAGAAAAATGTGTCACCTAGTGGATGTTTTCATGCGCCAACTTTATGCATAAGTTAGCTAAGCTGTGCAGCTGATATTGTTATGTAATACACTATTTATGTTTTCATACAATTAAAACGCAGTCAAATGTACGTCATTTCTTGCCTGCCCAAACTAGTTTGTACAAGCAGAATTCTAAGAAAGTACGTCGCGTGCCCTAAGCTTCCCTTTGCTTTGTTTGCATTCAGAAAAAATGTGAATTTGGTTTTTACAACGTCGACTTTTCGTGTCTTTTAGGTCTGGTTTCAAAACCGTAGAACTAAATGGAGGAAGCGCCACGCCGCAGAAGTAGCTACCACTAAAAGACAACCAGATAGTTCAAATACTCAGGGTTACCAGCAGCAGCAGCAGCATAAACAGTTGCTGTCAACTAACAGTGGAGACCCCAACCATGATAATAGTCTATTTCAAAGTGACTCAGCAGTCGGTCATTCTGTGACACACGGAGATCTATCGCTATAAGTAATATTTTACCTTGCCATTTATTATTTATAATCTTAGCGTTTTTGATTCAATTTTGCCGCGAAGCAAAGCTGGCACCTCTAACGAGTGCACTGATAATGTTTTATATATAATTGATTTTGGATTATTGGAACATCTTTTTAATAAAATTAGTAGTTTTTTTTATAATTTATCAACTAATATATAATGAATTACCCTTACTATTTATCAGTAGCAAGCTGTTGACTGTACAAACCTTCATATTATCTATGTTGTTTTTTTGTTTTTATATTTGTTTTGTGCTAGTAAAAGTCGTTTTATATGAAAGCAACAGATACCGGCTTGTCATTCACCCGAAAATAATGAAATTAAACATAAATCATCTGGCAATGCCAACACTGCATGTCACGGATTCTACTGGCAATTTAACAATTTGAACTTCAGTGAATGTAAATGAACAACGTTAAAGACTCCTTTTTGGTTAAAAAACTGCTCAAATGGCATTTTTATGAAGTTGATGTTATCAATAAGAGAGTTACAAAAATTTTTCAGACAATCTTGAACTTCGGTTGTGGTACTTTGATTTTAGGAGATGGAAACAGGATGCTTTATCGCTGGAAAGTTTTTGGTTTCTGTAAAATGAAAAACAAGCTTGTTTTGTAAATAGTGAGAAATACATGAGAGGAACTAGTACAGATTTGTGATTATCACTAAAAATATTATACATTCTCTCTCATACACGCGCCTTGGCTTCCATCATTTTCTATTCAACAGTTTTTTATGAAACATAAAATAAATAAAACAAAGTAGTTTAAAGCAAGTATTTCCTCACAAGACAACAATAATTGCGCAAACAAAGGAATTATAGTCAAATGTTTATTGAGGTTGTTTAGCTGACTAATGCTGCCAGGTTACTCATACGCAAAAGGTAACGAAGAATGTTTTGATTGCCGAAAGATGGAAACAGGATCTTTTTTAAACAAGAGGCAAAACAAGATCTCTAAGACCTCTATAAACAAAGGTGATAAGATTTCTACACTCAGCACATTCATGTTTCCTTCATCTATTCGCAGAAAGTAGAAGTACATTTGGACAAAAAACTGTTGACTCCCCATGAAAAAAGATTGAGGGATTTTATTACAAAATTAACAAAAAAAGACCAAATCCAGGCACAAGTCAAAACCTACTTGAACTTTAGATGTGAACTTTTTACGGCTTAAAATTTCTCCATTCCTAATAAGTAACAAAAAATGCGTGACTTCCTCATTTACAGGCATTACTACAAGTTTTGCAATCAGAACTAGTTAATTCTCCACAAATATTTACATTTGATTTTCATTATAACGGATTTAAAGTACCTCCGACAAAAATATAAATCGCTCCTATACCGTTTAAAAATAAGTAAATAATTTGCTCTATTGATATGGATACAGAGTATTGAGCTGAGATGAAAGGAGTTAGTCATGTTGAGTGACATGTATGACCAATACGAATCAAAGTGTTTTGTGTAGCGACGATGAAGCGATGCAGTAATAGATTATAGTATTTACAGTAGGTCAAGCTCGGATTAACCATGTTGTATATTTCACACAGCTGCAGTCTCATTTATATAGCATACTAGCACCATGTGCACTTAGACCGGTTTTGGAGATGCTTAAAACGCTTCCCATAGTATTACATAGACTAGTACAGGTGTGACTGCTAGTCAAACTACTAGTTTGTACAATATACAGCTGCATACAACTTCAACATACAACCAGCTGCAGAATACACGCACCACCACACCAACATATACGTGTCTTGGTCCTGATATTCCATCCGCATTACACGCTTTATACAACAAACTAAGTGAAGGTAACGCACCGATGAAATAACTAGACAACATAGCGCAATGTTTGTTTAACTGCTGAGTATTTTAACCAAGTTGGATCCGTTAAGTGAGGAAATGCAAGATGGTTGATTTAAGCTGACACTTCAATCAATCATTATTGACACATAAAATAATCCACTACATCGGCGGAGATTGTGATAATTCTATTTGACAATTGAGAATGCATGAGACAGCCCTTACAAACTTGGCTGTTTTAAAAATCAACACAGAAGGTTGAATGATTCAACGAAAACGTTGATATAACACGATGTGAGGTAGTTCAACTGAGACAGTACATTTAACTGATTGATACCGTTATGTGATACATGTCCATCAGAGTTGTGGAAATACAAAGGCTAGCCGAATGTTTCTTATCTTCAGTTTCTCAACAATCAGCAAAAAATATTTAGGTGCCAAGGCTGCATAATGTACAAGATTCTTCCAGTAAGCAAGACAATCTATATTTACATATTAGGACACAAATATTGCATGACAACCTTTTAAGTTTTAATTTTGGTGTGGGACACCACAAGCTCAAATTGATCCTTAACAAATCTCATGTTCTGACAAAGTATTGAAACAACGTGACACATTGAAGCCCAAGTAAAAGAAGTTTACTTACAAAGGAGTTATTTCTTCACTTGTTGCTGTCAAAATTTGAACATGAGCAATTTTTGTATTGAAAATAATCCTATTTATGATGCATAACTCAATAAATGCTAGAGTAATTAAATTATTGTGAGGACACAACTCCAATAATCATATTCGACAGCCAGAGAGATCTATGCATGCCTATACATGTGTCGTTTTATAGGGTGTGATTATAAGATCAGTATTAACCTAGAGAAGGAATGGATTATATTTGTCAATATTTCAGACCAACATCATACATGGTATGTTTTACGACACTTCAGTGAAAAAACTTATTACTTCAAATTATCACAGTGATACCAATTCTATTACAGATTTGTTGGGGGACGCTGAGTGGATACACAAATAGGCAGAGGCTCATCTATCAGCACCTCATGTGACAAAAACTTTACTAAGTTAGAATCGAATCAGTCACATCAAGTAGCAAACAAAATCAGTCACATCAAGTAGCAAACAGAATCAGTCACATCAAGTAGCAAACAGAATCAGTCACATCAAGTAGCAAACAGAATCAGTCACATCAAGTAGCAAACAGAATCAGTCACATCAAGTAGCAAACAAAAAACAAACAAAAACAAGTAATATTTTATTGGCTATACACAGAGATGTGCTACAAATGGGTTTGTGTCAGCTGTAAGATATGATATACCCACAGAACAGCCAGTCATCACCGAAGCACCAGCACTTAAAGCAAAATGAGCCGTTAACAAATGCTGCCAAAATAAATAATGTAACAGACAAGTCAGCACCACTCAGCATATCAAGTTCTAGAATCTTCTATTAGCTTCACTTCCGAGCAGCAAACTGTTCTTTCCATTTACGCTCACGCTCCAACATTTTCTTATCTTTGATGTTCTTCAATTCCCTTGCCTGAAACAACAGAGCAGTTGGTGATGTTTAAAGTTGTGCACACAATGAACAAACAACTCCGACTGACTTAATAAAACTAATACAATACAATACAATGTAGTGAATTGTACAAGTTATAACATATAACTTACATCTTCTATATTGCCTGTTGTATCTAAATGTGACATTTCTTCTACCTGTTAACAGATCAAACAGATTTATTATATACTTATATAGTATATACTTGTACTATATAGTATATACTTGTACTATAGAGTATATACTTGTACTATAGAGTATATACTTGTACTATATAGTATATACTTGTACTATAGAGTATATACTTGTACTATAGAGTATATACTTGTACTATAGAGTATATACTTGTACTATATAGTATATACTTGTACTATAGAGTATATACTTGTACTATATAGTATATACTTGTACTATATAATATATACTTGTACTATATAGTATATACTTGTACTATATAGTATATACTTGTACTATATAGTATATACTTGTACTATATAGTATATACTTGTACTATATAGTATATACTTGTACTATAGAGTATATACTTGTACTATAGAGTATATACTTGTACCATAGAGTATATACTTGTACCATAGAGTATATACTTGTACCATAGAGTATATACTTGTACTATATAGTATATACTTGTACTATATAGTATATACTTGTACTATATAGTATATACTTGTACCATATAGTATATACTTGTACCATAGAGTATATACTTGTACTATAGAGTATATACTTGTACTATAGAGTATATACTTGTACTATATAGTATATACTTGTACTATAGAGTATATACTTGTACTATAGAGTATATACTTGTACCATAGAGTATATACTTGTACCATAGAGTATATACTTGTACCATAGAGTATATACTTGTACTATAGAGTATATACTTGTACTATAGAGTATATACTTGTACTATATAGTATATACTTGTACTATATAGTATATACTTGTACTATATAGTATATACTTGTACTATAGAGTATATACTTGTACCATAGAGTATATACTTGTACCATAGAGTATATACTTGTACTATATAGTATATACTTGTACTATATAGTATATACTTGTACTATATAGTATATACTTGTACCATAGAGTATATACTTGTACTATAGAGTATATACTTGTACTATAGAGTATATACTTGTACTATATAGTATATACTTGTACTATATAGTATATACTTGTACTATATAGTATATACTTGTACTATATAGTATATACTTGTACTATATAGTATATACTTGTACTATATAATATATACTTGTACTATAGAGTATATACTTGTACCATAGAGTATATACTTGTACCATAGAGTATATACTTGTACCATAGAGTATATACTTGTACCATAGAGTATATACTTGTACTATAGAGTATATACTTGTACCATAGAGTATATACTTGTACCATAGAGTATATACTTGTACCATAGAGTATATACTTGTACTATATAGTATATACTTGTACTATATAGTATATACTTGTACTATATAGTATATACTTGTACCATAGAGTATATACTTGTACCATAGAGTATATACTTGTACCATAGAGTATATACTTGTACTATATAGTATATACTTGTACTATATAGTATATACTTGTACTATATAGTATATACTTGTACTATATAGTATATACTTGTACCATAGAGTATATACTTGTACTATAGAGTATATACTTGTACTATAGAGTATATACTTGTACTATATAGTATATACTTGTACTATAGAGTATATACTTGTACTATAGAGTATATACTTGTACCATAGAGTATATACTTGTACCATAGAGTATATACTTGTACCATAGAGTATATACTTGTACTATAGAGTATATACTTGTACTATAGAGTATATACTTGTACTATATAGTATATACTTGTACTATATAGTATATACTTGTACTATATAGTATATACTTGTACTATAGAGTATATACTTGTACCATAGAGTATATACTTGTACCATAGAGTATATACTTGTACTATATAGTATATACTTGTACTATATAGTATATACTTGTACTATATAGTATATACTTGTACCATAGAGTATATACTTGTACTATAGAGTATATACTTGTACTATAGAGTATATACTTGTACTATATAGTATATACTTGTACTATATAGTATATACTTGTACTATATAGTATATACTTGTACTATATAGTATATACTTGTACTATATAGTATATACTTGTACTATATAGTATATACTTGTACTATATAATATATACTTGTACTATAGAGTATATACTTGTACCATAGAGTATATACTTGTACCATAGAGTATATACTTGTACCATAGAGTATATACTTGTACCATAGAGTATATACTTGTACTATAGAGTATATACTTGTACTATAGAGTATATACTTGTACTATATAGTATATACTTGTACTATATAGTATATACTTGTACTATATAGTATATACTTGTACTATATAGTATATACTTGTACTATATAGTATATACTTGTACTATATAGTATATACTTGTACTATATAATATATACTTGTACTATAGAGTATATACTTGTACCATAGAGTATATACTTGTACCATAGAGTATATACTTGTACCATAGAGTATATACTTGTACCATAGAGTATATACTTGTACTATAGAGTATATACTTGTACTATAGAGTATATACTTGTACTATATAGTATATACTTGTACTATAGAGTATATACTTGTACTATAGAGTATATACTTGTGCTATAGCGTATATACTTGTACTATATAGTATATACTTGTACTATATAGTATATACTTGTACTATATAGTATATACTTGTACTATATAGTATATACTTGTACTATAGAGTATATACTTGTACTATATAGTATATACTTGTACTATATAGTATATACTTGTACTATAGAGTATATACTTGTACTATAGAGTATATACTTGTACTATAGAGTATATACTTGTACTATATAGTATATACTTGTACTATAGAGTATATACTTGTACTATAGAGTATATACTTGTGCTATAGCGTATATACTTGTACTATATAGTATATACTTGTACCATAGAGTATATACTTGTACCATAGAGTATATACTTGTACCATAGAGTATATACTTGTACTATAGAGTATATACTTGTACTATAGAATATATACTTGTACTATAGAGTATATACTTGTACCATAGAGTATATACTTGTACCATAGAGTATATACTTGTACCATAGAGTATATACTTGTACTACAGAGTATATACTTGTACTATATAGTATATACTTGTACTATATAGTATATACTTGTACTATATAGTATATACTTGTACCATAGAGTATATACTTGTACTATAGAGTATATACTTGTACTATATAGTATATACTTGTACTATATAGTATATACTTGTACTATATAGTATATACTTGTACTATATAGTATATACTTGTACTATAGAGTATATACTTGTACTATAGCGTATATACTTGTACTATAGAGTATATACTTGTACTATAGAGTATATACTTGTACCATAGAGTATATACTTGTACTATAGCGTATATACTTGTACTATAGAGTATATACTTGTACTATAGAGTATATACTTGTGCTATAGCGTATATACTTGTACTATATAGTATATACTTGTACTATATAGTATATACTTGTACTATATAGTATATACTTGTACTATATAGTATATACTTGTACTATATAGTATATACTTGTACTATATAGTATATACTTGTACTATATAGTATATACTTGTACTATATAATATATACACTTGTACTATATAATATATACACTTGTAGTATACAGTGCGTATTACACTGTTGCATATACTTACATCCTTTTTGGTATATCCAATTCTGTTAAGAACTTCTGGTTTATTGAAGATATAGAAACATCCGACAGGGAAAGCCATATACATACTCATCTGTAACCAATTAATAAATACCAAGTGAGCTAAACAATGGATGTTATTAACTGTAGAACTTGCTGGAATCATGACATACACAAAGCCAACCAATGTACACACATTACCTTCACCAACTTAAGTACAGCATACACTTGTATCAACTAAAGTATACACTTGCATCAACTAAAGTATACACTTGTATCAACTAAAGTATATACTTGTATCAACTAAAGTATATACTTGTATCAACTAAAGTATACACTTGTATCAACTAAAGTATACACTTGTATCAACTAAAGTATACACTTGTATCAACTAAAGTATACACTTGTATCAACTAAAGTATACACTTGTATCAACTAAAGTATATACTTGTATCAACTAAAGTATACACTTGTATCAACTAAAGTATACACTTGTATCAACTAAAGTATACACTTGTATCAACTAAAGTATACACTTGTATCAACTAAAGTATACGCTTGTATCAACTAAAGTATACAGGTGTACCTAACGACGTGTTGGTCATTTTGCAAAACCTCACCTTGAAAACTTCCAATATCCAAGATTTGCCACCTGGTTGTCTTAGTACACCAAAAACCATGTTGCTAGAAAGCTCACTGAAATTAAAAAATAATTTATACCTGATTATAAGCTTAGTCTGAAAGAAGACAACGTCAAAATCTATAACAAAATTAGAAATATGTTGGCAATCTAGTGTTTCATATACCGATATAACTAAAAGCTATGGTTAATCAGCACACTTTGGTTAAATTTTGGAGCACTTGAATGTTTTTCAGAGATGGGAGAAAACTATCAAAGTAGTGAATCAAATCCAGTGCAAAAAATTCAGACAAACCCAATCAGTAAAAACGATGTATCAAATGTTTAGGATCTTTGGGTAAAAAATCCTCTTTTCAAGTCTTTTCCAAAAATACAAACCGTGTGAGAGAGTAGAAATAAACACATTACAATTGATGGTGCTAAAATTCCCAAACGGCAACAGGTTAACACAAATGACCACTGTTAGTACTTTTGCAGCTGATTTTAACAAACCATTGTTGATTACTTCAGTGTCACATGCAAACATTAATCTTTCACAACCTTTTTGTGGCCATCACAAGCTAGCAACTGCACATGTATGCGTTAAAATCAGCAATACTGAAAAGCAGGCTCAAATGTTTTGAGCAGGCTGAATCACACAAAAGTTTGCGATACAAGAGCTTCTTTATTACCATAATAATAAAACAATAATATTGATAATTATTTATTTAGTATTATAATCAAAAATACCATAAGATAATAAGTAGCAATTTCAACGTAATTAAAATAATAACAGTATATAATAAATTGCAATCATAATAATAATCAAAATAATGATGATTACTATCCTAATCATAATTCTTCCTGTTTGTCACTGTAATAGCAGTTACTATTGATTTATAACTGTTCATCAATCCCATTCAATAAAAAGCTAATTTTTCTAACATGATTCGATACTAAAAACCAAATATTTACCAAAAATCAGCAACAAAATGAGAAAAAATCAAATCAGGGAGTTACGCAAATAGGATAAAATGAACGAATCATGTAATCATCTGTTTAATTCTTTTAAAAATTTTTGGTGTGCAGAGCTTCTAATTATTCTGATTTAATTCCATCTCTGACACTTTCCAAACGATTTATGTTTTTAAACCGCGGGAACATTTTGTTGTAGCTCTTAACAGCTATGTACTTTTAAGCTTTTCAAAACTTTCGAGAACAGCTCTGAATGGGAAACTAATAACGATTTGCTAATTTGCTGATGGCTAGTACTTCAAATTGTGGAAACTCGAAGTAAACAAATAAAAACAAATGTTTTCTAATTGTTCATTTTATTATTATCCTTACAGATAAATCAATTTTTTGATTGCATAGATAATCGGGCAATAACATGCATAACATACTTTATGTTTGTAACTGTTCACCATGTTTATAAATGATAATATCATAATCTGTTTCACACAATACTGATAGATGAAAGAAAGTCAACAATTTCTGATAACACTTTTGTTATTTAAAACATCTAAGCCTTCTCAAGATGTTCAGATAAAATTAAAACAATTTAGATAAATTTAAAATAGTCAAACTTTTTCAAAGCTGCTCACATGATTTTGAAAATATTAATACAATTTGAAATTTTCCAAACAGCCTAGAAAGTTTGAAGAATGCAAAACAACTAAATGGTTTCAAAGTTTCCTAGGTTGTTAGACACAAAAAGCAAAAAAATTGAGTGAAACTCAATTTTTTACTGAGGTGGTAATGATTACCTCAAAAAATCATGAAGCTTGTATTATGATGCACCGCAGCAGGCCCCATATAACTGAATCTTTGCCCCTCAACTACATGCATTTAAAAATATTCAGACACAATTAAAATTAATTCTGCTTTTACGCGCCACCTGACCAGAGTTATAATGCAGCAAAACAGGACCAATAAAATTAAATTTTTGTGCCTTGATTACATGCATTTAAAAATATTCAAGCGCTTTAAAAATGATAACTGTACTTTACAAGTCAGCTTAAAATGTTTTAAAACTACCTAAATCGTCTGAAATGATTTATTTCTCTGTTCTGCTGTGTCCTAAGACAACTTCATTTATGAACCTCATCACTACCCAATATCTTACACATACAGTGCAAAGCCAAAGCCAAAGACAAAGCTATTTCATACACTAGTCTGTTTAGAATTATTTTAGAGTATGTAGGCATAGTTTGAGACTCAACCTCGAGAACCACTGTTCATGGTAAAAGACTGGCAAAAATAATACCATCCAATTATATTAGATAAATTGAAAGGCCGGACTGACAGCATAATGGAAGCGTGAGCCAATTATAGATTAGAACCCTGGAAGAAAAGAGAAAAATGGCTGTTTCTGTTTGCTAGCAAAATTGATATGAGACATGTAGACAGGAATAAATGTCGAAAAAATACTAATGCAGAAAAACATGGAATTATATTACATACAAAATTATTATGTACTAAACTTTATTATATAATAAATTCAATATTATTAATAATAATAATAACTAACTAACAATAATAATTATGGCTAAATAATAATAACAACAACTTACTTATTATTATAATTTATTACTAGAATAAAGTTATTGTTATTATTATACTGCTATTATAATAATTTATAATAATAATATTGTGCAGGATTTCACTGTGTGTAAGGTAGCTTGGTCCACCTGCGCAACCTCTCCAGGTCGGCGATGACTTACTGGTGCTCTGATAGCAATAACAACTAGCTACAGGTCGATTGCCTCCTTAACAGTGCTGCATAGCTACTGTCGGTAGGGTCGAGCTGACTGGTTGCGTTGGCTATCCTAGACAGCGGTAGCGGTTGAACATTGGAGGTTGAATCAGCTAAGGCTTATTTTAACCGACAGAGGTTCGGCGCCTACTTGTCTTGTTTACAACTTGTAGTGCAAGGTGTCAGTAGACTGGTGTGTACTGATGAGCAGTGAAGCTATTGTTTGTTAGACAAAGAACTTCTGAGAGTGTGCTAGGCTTACTCTGACTTTATTTACAGATTACACTGGTATTTATGAAAAAGGAATACAAAAGGTTAAGATAGAACAAAAGGAGGCCACGCCTGACATAAGTTGATTGGTAGTGCTTTAACAAATAGAATGTCTATACAATGTTGGTTGGTTGACAAGGGTAATGGTTGAATGAACGTGATACATAGCACATGGTAGCACAATATGGTTAATATAAATGTAAGTCTTAGAATTGTAAGAAATAGAACTGTGTGACATAGAGTTACCGGCGCCGTCCGCCACAATATCAATCAATCATAACAACAACAATTACTACTAATAATTAATATATGAAATGTATTTCTGTATACATATAATATTCAATATTATATATATAAAAATAAAATACATGTAATATTATATTATTCTATTAATTAATTAATCATTGATTCTATCAATCAACAATCCATCCATCTCCTTCCTTCAATTATTATTATTATAATTTATTGCAAGCATTACTACCATTAATTAAGTTTTTATAGTAGTATGATATTATTATTTTTTTTATTCAATTAATTGATATAATAATCATTCTAATAATTCATAATAATAAGAAATAGTAATAATAGTAATTATTATAAATAATAATAATAATAAATAAATAATAATAATAATAATAATCATCGATCATCATTATGTCTGTTTTGATTAGTCTGTACTATTATAGGTATCCACCCTATCATACACCATTTGTGGTAATAATAGCATAGCATTTTTCAGAGGGAAAGGAATGGAGAATGAATATATTTCATCCATGGGTGTTGCTATCTCTTTGCTGTTGTTGAACTTGTTACCGCAAATAATTCCGGGCTTCGCAAGATCGTCCTTGAGGATGACAACCTTGACATAGCTTTAAACTTACATCGAGTTTTCATCGCTAGGCAAACCTACCGTTGCTTAGCTATCGCGCGTACACACAAGTTCAATGGTTATTGTTGCTCATCTAGGGAATAAACAAGTAAAATGCGGTATGCTTCGGCTGTTTAAATGAATGACCATATCGAATTTAGACCACAGTGAGCCGTGTATGATTGGTAACAAACAGGAATTGTATTAAAAATAATTAAAAAATTTTGTTTTACAATAATATATATCATAATCATACATGGCCCACCGTGCTATTGTATATTAATTATTATTATTATTACGACAAAGAAGAAGACAGAAGAAGGCGTCCTATTATTAATTATTATTATTAATATAATTATTATTATTAATTGATTATTATTAATATTATGAAAAAAATAAAATAATCCGATTCATTCATTCCATATTATTATTATTCATTATTGTTATTAATTATTATACTAATAATTTATTTAATTATTATGATAACAACTACACTACTAATAAATTATTAATAATAATAATTGATGAATGATGATCATCATGATCATGATGATGATGTAAATAATTATTCTTATGATCATCACCACTACTACACATAATAATAATAATAATTATAACTAAAACTATTATTAATTATTAATAATAAATTGAATTAAATCATGATGATGATGATTTAATTCAATTTATTTATTATTAATAATAATAATAAAGGCAGAGAGAGTATCAGTGAAACAAGCTCTGAGCTCGGCCTTCAAACATTGCAACAGAGGAGAAGAGACCACAGACTAGCCCTTCTGATGAAGATTCTCCGAGATGAAGACAAACACAAGACCCTAGCTCTGGCTTATGATGAAATCTCAGATGATAAACAAAATATGTCTATGACAACTAGATCTGCTACCAGAGGAGAACTTAACTCCGTCTATGCAACATCACAAGTCTACCATGGCAGTTTCTTACTGAGGACCATCAGAGACACCAGAGGAATCAAGAGTTAAGGACAAAGGCAGCATAAAGCTGAAAGTAAAGCAACTACTGACCAACATTAAACAGCGAACTGCTGTAACCCCTGTAAACTTTTAGCACACTGTTAAATCAAATGAGGCACCCCTTTAACTCTTAGGTTCCTGAGTGTTCTATGTCGTCAAAGGTATTCAAAGGTAGTTTTTGTTATAATAATTATTATTATGTGTAGTAGTGGTGATGATGAGTTTCTGTGATTGTAAAAAGCTTCTTCTTGAAAAACTATTGCTCGTTTAATCGACCTCTGACAAAAGCATGATGCGCAGAACCGAAATGCTCCAAAACATACCTGTTTTTTGCTTTATTAATTATTATAGCAAACCCTCTTAAAGGACGGGCTCGTGTGACCGATGCTTGCAACAAGCTAAACCTCCATACACTGGAAAGCTGGAGTATGAATCATAGGGTCTCCCTGCTGTTATTAAAAGTCTTATCTGCTACAAATCAGAGGAGTGTCCTAGCATTCGCATATGAAAAGCTTACAATTGACAGAAAAAACCTGACACTCATAGCGAGGGCTGCCACACGAAAAGAGCTGACATCTATCTATGCCTCCTCTCGCCTACTATATAACAGCTTTTTATTAAAAACCATTATAAATTGGCGTTTCTTGCACAACACAGCTGAATAGTTGGGACTGCAACTTTTATCCACTGACTTTGCCACCATTATATAGGAAAACATGAGGTGCTCTCTCCTACGGCCCGCACCCTAGAGCTAATCATGAGTGCACTAACATTTCGAGGTAACCAACGGATTCATAAGTGTTTATCGTGTGAGACTCAGCTAAGTGCAAATTATCATGAAGTTGCCTGCAGTGTAGAAAAAGACACTATTCATCCTGTGGTGATAAACTTCACCAACGCATTTGACCAGGTGGTCCCACACAACTTCTCATGAGTAAACTTGCTGAAAAGTCCCAAATATAAACAGTAAAATTCTCATGTGTGTACATATTTTTCTCAGTAATCACAAAGAACAGCCGGTAACCGCATATAAATCATCAGAGAGACCTGCAACAACGAAAGTGCCTCAATGCTCTGTTCTGAGACCCAATTTATTCTTTGTGTGTATAAAGGACTTACTCAAACGTGTTAGTTCTAAGCTTGATTGCAGATGATACTCTTAGATATCACACGGTCAACACAACAAACGATCACGCTATCTTCCAGTCTAATATCCCATCTATGCCAGGGCTGACACTTGGTGTATGTAATTTAATGTTGCCAAATGTTTGATTATACGTTTCAACCAAAAACCTACCACTCTTATGGCCATTTACAATCTAAACAACAGCGAACTGAACACTTTGTCAGGCTAAATAGCTTAGGGTTGGAATTCAAAACAACTCGAAGTTTAGCACCCACATCCAGAAGAAGGTAGCAAAACATCATCTTGGTATAATTGGGAGAGCACTACATGGTGTTTCCCAGTCAGCAAAGCTTGTAGCATATACAAGCCTATGTCGTCCACATGTTAGATACCCTAGGCTGTGTGGGACGCAGTTCTTGAACATCGAATTTATGACATTGAGATAGTTCAACACCATGCTGTGCATTTCATATGTTATCTGAAAGGCAGAGGTAGTATATCTAGTGCATTCAATAAATTGAAAAAGAGGATGAATTGTGCAAACGCAAGAAAACCATCATTCATGTCCTTTTTGTCCACATTCTGTCTAATGAAGAGTACCTCGATATGCTAGCGTGTTCATATGACGAGCTCATGAATGCGAGACCACCAAATCCCATGGTTACTTACGAGAGCAGCAGCTAGGTAAACATTAGACAGTATATGCCAGATTCACAGCCTATCGCAACAGATGAGTTGAAAACCAAACTCGGACTATAACATTAATTTCATGTAAATGCTAATAATGCATAAAACCTTACAACAACAGAACTAACCGAAAACTAAACAGATGGGGCATCCCCCTTACTCGGTGCTCTAGTATATGTTAATGAAGGTAATCTTCGTCGATCAAGAAGATTACTCGTAAATTATTTGTTTAATAATAATAATAAAGTAAAACTAACAAAAGTGACGAGGAAAAATTGTAACGATTTTTTTCTTGTTGGTTGATTAACTATTATCAATAAATTGAAGTTAATAATAAATAATGATAGAAACTTTTAATTTTCAATCTAAGTTTGATGAAGTCTCTATACTACGCTACAAGCAGAGGAGGAGACCATCTATAATTTAAAAGAAACCTTAAAATTTATTTTCTGTGACTGCAAAACTCATCTCTCTGCCAGTTCTCATTATAAAACTGTTCGAATAAATATTACTATTTGTATGAATTGCTCAAGAAATACCACTGTTGGAGCTTTTGTTTTATAACTGCGTGTAGAGAAACTGTATTGATTTCCTCAAGAGGTTCTTCAGAATTACACATTGTTGAACAAAAATTTGCAATCGCAGAATCTGCAATTTAAATCTCAAGGCTTTTCTTTTTCTCAATGACCAGATCTTCCCGCTATGTTGCAGATAGAACATACCATTCTGTTCTGCACCAGCTCTGAGTCATCTACATGTTTGACCAGGAAAGGGTTCCACAGCCTACACAAATACCGGTCTGCATTGCGTCTTGTATGCATGTGGCTTAATTTTCTCAGGTGCTCCCGAGATCAAATGCCACAAAAGTTCTCTGTGTACCGGTGCCCTTTGCAATAATATGCTCATCCCAGTCAAAATTGCTTGAGATAGTCACTCCAAGTTACTTAGAAAATTAGTTTCCTATGTTCAGTATCACCCAATGGATATTTAAAATCGACAGGCACCATTTCTGTTAATTTCTAAAAGTTACCTAAGGTCCTTTTCAGTGTTGAAAAACGCCCCACCATTCACCCCAAACCTCTAGTTTATTAAGATTGCCCAGAAAAACTTGCAGTTTTCTCACTACACGAAGTTAAATGCATCAACACATACGTAAACAGTCCAGTTATGGATAATATCCTACAGATATGCCACCGGTGTAAATGAGCAAAAGAACTGGCTAAAAAACAGAGCACTTGGAAATGTCTGATGTGAATGTTTAAAAATTGGAAGCATGACCTTGCAGCAATTTCCTATGTGTTTTGTCTGACAAAAATCCCATAACTCACTGCGAAATCTCACTAGTAACACCATATGGGTTATTTGGTAATAGCAAGAATTACTTTGGCAAATGTGTTATCAAAATCTAATATAGCTTATTTTCCACAGTTGACCCAATAAACTTGGTGCATTATGTTAGGGTTAATTGCTGCGTATTGCAAGAAAAACCTTTCCTAAATTTGTCTTGATTCTGGGTCAGAATATAATTTAGCTTTGTACTCATGTTGTGTAGGATTATATGCTCCGACGTCTTACATAGTATGCTGGTTAGAGACACTGGTATATGGTTTAGTGCACAAAATCAATGTTGGCCCTTGATTATTGTTACTGCTACTGGATACTGCTACTACCTACCGACTAGTATGAAATATTTGTTGCAATTGTTGTTTACAATATGCTGATATCGAGTATAAAAAGTTTAACAGTTCTGATTTAAATTTTTCTATGGCTGAAACACATGAACAATGCATAAAATGAATTAAGTCCGCTAACGCTTGAAGCCTGCAGAATGTATCACCTAATCTTACTGTTCGCGAAGGCTTGCTACAGAAAGACGTCACTAAAATGGATTTATCACCAACAAACCATGAGATATGGAATGATCATTCACTTGTACCAATGATGGCAGGGTTAGCTAAAAAAGAAATTGATATCAGCATATGCCTCTTCTGGAGTGTTGCATAATAGTGATTTACCCTGAGCGTTATGAGATGTGGAGAGTCAAATCAATGCTAAACTATTGGAAGTGCTGAGAGTCCAAACCCTTGTACCCTCTACTAGACCCATTTTTCAATGCACAGAGCTCGATCCGCACTGCGATACACTCACCTCTCTAACTCAATTCCAGTTTAGCTTACATTATATTATAGGTAGTAAACTCCATAACAAAAAATATAAAAATCTCTGCCAGGAGGGTTTTATTTTAATTATTTTCTTGTCATAGCTGGACTGTAGTGATACACAGCGCTACAACAACAACACTGTAATAATGATTATAATTAGTACAATTTCAGCGTTTTCATTAGCAGCAAAGCACAATTAACCAACATTGTATTGTTGTGGTTGATGTTATTATCTGTAGTGCCGCTTACAATTGCAAATTATGATGATGACAATATTCAGTTGACATGGTCATAATCTTTACATGATAATTTATTTCCTGAAAGAACCATCTTTTGTTATTGCAATAGTAGTTAATATCATGTGGATTTTGTAGGTACGGCTGCTGAAATCAATGATGGCTCGATTACATAAACATTAAGTAACTGAGTAACGATGTTGGTCGGTCCCATTCCTGAGTTGGACGACGTAGTAGATATAGGATCAGTGATCGGTCAAGGTACATTCTCAACTGTCTACAATGGTGTCTTCCATTCCAAATATGCATCAGAATTGGCACCCGAACGCCTGGCAATCAAATGTATAACAAGAATAGTGGAGCCTCAGGTTCTCGAGAATGAGTTGAGGTGTTTGACGTTGTTGGAAGGAAAGAATAATGTAATACGTCTGTTATTTGCTGTACGACATAAAGATTGTTTGTCCCTAATCATGCCATATTATGAACATGAAAAGTTTTGTCGCTTAATACGCAGGTTTAAGCCACCAGATGTTCGAGATTATATGTACCAATTGTTGCTCGCTCTCAACCATATCCACAGCCACAACATTATCCATCGCGACATCAAACCCAACAACTTCCTCTTCTCTAAGAAAAGCACCAAGTGTGCTCTTGTGGACTTTGGACTTGCCCAAATCATTTCGCCAAATGATGAGATAAAGCCATCGACAATGGACATTAGTGGAGCGGTTAGGGCGCCACTTGAAGATATCACTATAAACAGCACAAATAATAACACTCGAACTAGTCTACGCGATAAACCAAAGAAAAGAAAAAGCGACGAAATGGCGCAGGCAAAGTGCAATTGTCATGGTCGTGCCAGTGTTTGCAGACTTTGTGTAGGAACACCTGCAGTTCATGCAGCACGTGCAGGTACAGCCGGATACCGTCCACCTGAGGTATGTAAATCTTGTAGACATCCAGGAAATGTAACGAATACCATAAAAGTTGAATTGGTGTTTTTTCTTTACTGTCATTTGTTGAAGTGTTTTATCCCCATTTTGTGCTGAAAATTGGTCAATGGTTTTTATATAACTGCTGTCTTCATTTTAAAATAAAGTAAAAATTGTTGTCACCTGTTTGAGGGACTTATGCTTTTTAGTTTCAATAATTCCCCATATAACTGGCTTTTGTTGGCCATCAGTTATGGTAGTAAGATTGTGGGTAATCCTCTCCTATAATCTTGCATTGCAGTCATTAATTTGGCGATTGCAAAAAGGCTTCTTTTAAAATAAGAACTTGAAAAGTTTTAAATAAAAAATGAAACAAATTTTCCACATCCATTTATAATTTGAGATATTGTGAACATGATAACCCATTTAATTTTTTTTAGTATCCCAACTTACACAATATCTCAAGTGAATATGCTAGAGATGATTTCTCTTGCTCAACTAAGTTTCTGTTACTTTGTTATTGTGTAATATTAAATGTAACCTTTTCCTCCTCAATTATAACTAGGAGTTGTCCTTCACTGCGCAAAACGTTTAATAATAGATGTTTTTATTTGTTATGTACATCATTGATCTATGACATGGGTTATAATATACACATACCCAGGGCTAACATGTTGATGCATTTTATGGCTTGTGCTTGAGGGCTGCACCCATGTAGAATATAAAAGTGATTGGGTCATAAGGGCCAGAGTGGTTGAGAGGTCACTTGTGGTGAACAACTGCTGCAAAAGTTCTTTTGTCTGATTTTTTTAAATGTTTAAAACCTATTTTTGATGATCATAATCTAAAATGACAACTGCCCGACATATTAGTGTTCTCATATTTAATAGCAGCTCATAGCTTGGCTTGTATTTCCCTTGATCAAATCATTGAAACCTTTAGAGAGCACAACTCCTGCTTTTATTAGAGGGTAGAAAATGCTGGTAGAATATTACTTACTGAGCAGTTAGTAAATGAGGGAGTAATTTCTACTGCAGGTGCTATTGAAGTGTCAATACCAAACAACCGCTGTTGACATGTGGGCCTGTGGTATGATACTTCTCTCTATACTCAGTAACCGTCCCAACTTCTTCAACGCTCCAGACGATCTGACCAATCTTCTTCAGCTGGTAACGCTGTTTGGTAAGGAGGCTCTCTGCTCTGCTGCCAATGCCATGGGCAAGAATCTGCTTGTAGATATACCTGGAGACCAGCCAACAGTCACCTTGAAGGTATGCCATGCTAAGCCGTACATTTTTTTTTTAGTCAGTGCAATCTTAAATAAAAATAATACTTGCTTTTGTAGAAGTGCTGATATCCAGCTACTCAAACCTTCTGTTGCACATTGCTAACTAGCAGCTCTGTTTCCTTGGCACTTTTAGTACGTTGTATAAAACTTTCTGTTCCTCTCTCCAAAAACATGTAATTGCTGATTTGACAAGAGAGTTTTATATATCATGTGCTATGTTGAAAATTTTTTAGAATAAAACTGGATATCAACCCTAAGTTTTATGTAGCTGTGAGGTTGTCTTAGTGGACAGTAGATTGTGTTAGTGGACAGTAGATTGTGTTAGTGGGCAGTAGATTGTGTTAGTGGACAGTAGATTGTGTTAGTGGACAGTAGGTTGTGTTAGTGGACAGTAGATTGTGTCAGTGGACGGTAGATTGTGTCAGTGGACAGTAGATTGTGTCAGTGGACAGTAGATTGTGTTAGTGGACAGTAGATTGTGTTAGTGGACAGTAGATTGTGTTAGTGGACAGTCGGTTGTGTCAGTGGACGGTAGATTGTGTCAGTGGACAGTAGATTGTGTCAGTGGACAGTAGATTGTGTTAGTGGACAGTAGATTGTGTTAGTGGACAGTCGGTTGTGTCAGTGGACAGTAGATTGTGTCAGTGGACAGTCGGTTGTGTCAGTGGACGGTAGATTGTGTCAGTGGACAGTAGATTGTGTTAGTGGACAGTAGATTGTGTTAGTGAACAGTCGGTTGTGTCAGTGGACAGTAGATTGTGTTAGTGGACTGTAGATTGTGTTAGTGGACAGTAGATTGTGTTAGTGGACAGTAGATTGTGTTAGTGGACAGTAGATTGTGTCAGTGGACAGTAGATTGTGTTAGTGGACAGTAGGCTGTGTCAGTGGACAGTAGATTGTGTTAGTGGACAGTCGGTTGTGTCAGTGGACAGTAGATTGTGTTAGTGGACAGTAGGTTGTGTCAGTGGACAGTAGGTTGTGTCAGAGGACAGTAGGTTGTGTCAGTGGACAGTAGATTGTGTTAGTGGACAGTCGGTTGTGAAAACTTTCAGATGTCTTTATTTACCAACATTGGACAGGGAAGATAGCTCTAGTTTGCTAGTTTCCCTGTCTATTCTTTTTGGTGTTGGTTGTTATAATTTTTTTTACGGTTTTCATCTTGATAGATTTTCTCAGCTAAGTCATCATTTATGGTAACTTATCCTGTATTTTTGTGTGTTGTCATTGCATAGTACAATAAAACCTGTAGCATATTATTTCATGTTACACGAAGCCAAAAGAACTAAGATTATATATGGAACCTTGATTGATAGAATTATCTGAAGCGGTTCTATTTGTCTTTTTATCCGCTTCTATCCAAGTTGTTTTGCCTTGCGACAACAACTATTGCTTAACACATCCGCTTACCTAACAGATGGTGTTTACAGGCGATTAACCATTCCTTCACTACAGTATTCTTGATACAATATTCTGTGAAATTGTAATACTATCCGAACACCCTACACTGCTTTAACCATGTTGTACAAATACCTCTAAAATTTTACAGGAAGTGTGTGAGAAGTTGAGGCAGACCACTAGGAATAAGGGATTCAAAGCCAGTAAAAGAGAGCCAACCATATTTCCAGATTCTGCTTACGACTTGTTGGAGAAGCTGCTGGCTCTAAACCCAGCTGACAGGATGTCGGCTTCAGAGGCGCTGAAGCACAGTTTTATAGCAATCCCTGCAGAAATGCAATAATTATACATTTTTCGCCATTCTATAACATTTTAATTCTATCACTCATTATTTATGTTGCAATATCAGCTATTTGTTAGTTGTACAGAAGAGCTGATAGGTTGTTCTCTGGATGATTGTACAGGGTTACTGTTGCCTCCAGCTATTCAATTTGTATTATAATTAAATGACAATAAAGCTTTTGGGGTACCCAAACGTAAAATCCATAATTTGCACACAGTCAAAAGTGGGTGTGGCCAGAGAGGCCCAATCGATGCACTAGATCTAGTAATCACTACACAACCAAACAGTTTAATAGATAATATTAAAAAGAATTGATACGATGGCAAAATATAAGGGCGTTATTGGTAGAAGACAATTTTTAAAACAAACAGAAGCGGTGGAACTGGATTTGTTAATAGTGAAAGCACAACGCAGAAACATGTGATGGTAGCCTACAATACTCTCAAGTAAATGATATTTCTAAGCAGAGGTCAGGCAGGGATTTTGATGGCGTAAGATTCTTGATTGTAAGTGAGCCTTTCAATTGTGTTAAATATTAAATAATACAAAATATATTCATCGGCCTATCAAGCATCCGGGTTGCCTTCCAAGTCCTGCACCTCTGTACCGTCACCTTCCTTTCCAGCATCTGTAATACAAGTCATACATTTGTATTAGTACAACCTGGTATTACAGCTATATACATAACCTTGTATTACAACTATATATAACCTTGTATTACAACTATATATAACCTTGTATTACAACTATATATAACCTTGTATTACAACTATATATAACCTTGTATTACACCTATATATAACCTTGTATTACAACTATATATAACCTTGTATTACAACTATATATAACCTTGTATTACAACTATATATAACCTTGTATTACAACTATATATAACCTTGTATTACAACTATATATAACCTTGTATTACAACTATATATAACCTTGTATTACAACTATATATAACCTTGTATTACAACTATATATAACCTTGTATTACAACTATATATAACCTTGTATTACAACTATATATAACCTTGTATTACAACTATGTATAACCTTGTATTACAACTATATATAACCTTGTATTACAACTATATATAACCTTGTAATACAACTATATATAACCTTGTATTACAACTATATATAACCTTGTAATACAACTATATATAACCTTGTATTACAGCTATGTATAACCTTGTATTACAACTATCTATAACCATATATTACAACAACCTTGCATGTCTGAAGTCCACAGGGTCAGATTGTCTCGTAGAAGTTGCATTATCAAAGTTGAATCCTTGTAGCTCTCTTCACTCAATGCGTCCAACTCTGCAATTGCCTCATCAAATGCAGCCTTGGCCAGACGACAGGCTCTATAAAACAACAATACATGTGTTATACTGGTATAACGCAGTACAAATGTAGATGAACGGCACTTTAAAACAAATGATCAAACAATTGTAACAGGTTGCGCTAAAATGCACATGCTATAATTAATTAAGAATACGTGAAACCATCAAATAAAAATAAAGTAAACAAGTAAAAACAGCTAATCGAGTGAAAACTATTCTAACTACATGGTTGGTACTAACCATGCTAAAGCTAACATGCCAATAACACTTAGCTCAGATGAGTTGGTACAGTTTATCAGATATTTGTGGAAGGTTTGTGTAAAGTAATACAGCAGAAACACAATATTGGTATAACAAACCAATTACCGGTCTGGAGAGTTAAGTATCTCGTAGTAAAAGACAGAAAAGTTGAGAGCCAAGCCGAGTCTGATTGGGTGGGTGGGCGGTAGCTGGGCGAGGGCGATATCGCTTGCTGACTTGTATGCCTTGAGACTGTTCTCGGCAGCATCTTTTCTCTCATTGCCAGTTGCAAACTCTGCTTGATATCGGTGGTAATCGCCCTTCCTGTTTATAAAAAGTAAGCATTTATTCATGTTCTAACTCTAACAGAATCACTAAAGCTACATTTACATTACTTGAGCGACTGCGTCTCCGTCTTATTTGATGGTCACAGACGCAGTAGCAAATTGCCATTATGCACTTTGCCACACTTGAGCCTGTCTTCCATACCCGTAGCCAGAGCCCGGTCAGCGATGGATGGGCACACAAGCCTGACTAACAACTGAGTGTTCGATCGAGCAAATAAGAGCAAAATTTACGTTTATTGTGTTTTAGATGGCGTCCTGTTTCCGATTATTTTTATAATATCTATTTTCATTAAAACCTTCTTGCTAAGTTTATTATAATTGCTCAACTCATTAATGAATTATTAATATTAGGTTTATTATATTTTATCATTTACAACTTTTGCTTCTTAATTATTTATCATTTTTATCACAAACGATAAGTATTTTCATTGCCAGCATTAGTTTCAGATAAATGCCAAAGTTTATATAATTATTATAATATATATTATCACTGTTATATATGATCTTTGTAATCATGGCTGAATGAAAGGAATATAACCTTGATCTAGACAAATTTATCGAATGGAATCACTGTGGGTTAAGAAATCAACCGATCACAGTGCGACGGACAGGATGAAAAATCGTTCAAACTCGCTCTGCTTCATAGGGCGCAGGATGCAGCATCCTGCGTGACAGACAAGGGTGACATTCCGGCTCGTGTGGCAGGCACATTACACAGTTGCATCATATGCAACTTTCGAGTTTGCAACTTTGAACTTGCCTAATCATCATAGCTAACATAATGTATTGCGTCCCTTCTCATGCAGTTGGGTTAGTGAGTAATTTAATTAGTAATGGTTTCCCACCAGTGAGTAGTTCTCTATGCATTTAGAAGGTTTTTTTCTTACCTATAATCTGAATTTTGACTAATCTACAAAAAATAATAGCTATCATTGAAACTAAACAATAAATTGAAAAAAATCTGACATTATTTCGTGTTTGCATCTGAAATAATAATAAGTACTCCATTAATATTAATTAACAACTAACAAATACATGAAGTTTGAATTTTTTCCTAGAAAAATAATGCGAATTTATTTACAATGTTGGTAATACTTAACTATATAACAATTCTACAATCTTATAGCAATCATTGTTTACATTATACCCAGGCTGGAACAAACAAAATAAATGGAGCTGCTATATTGAGCAACACAATTGGTTTAATTGTGTCACGTGCTACGAAATCGCTGCATAAACTCGACACAGCCGGGCTCCTGCATCTCCGCCGGCGACAACTCTGCGTCTCCACCAAAATTTGCGCAATTTTTCTACAACAAGTCGCATTGGCAAACTTGAAAGGAAAATCACCTAATGTAAGCGAGGTTTTATTCAACCCTGAATGTTGAGAATTTCTATAAAGAATTTCAACAGCAATCATTGCTCAACTCCTCACCCACCTCAGCAGGAGTTGATAGTGAGAAGACAACTTCTCTTGGTTCATTATTTAGCATTTCAATGATTATAAAAAAATTGAGCGATCATATAATATTAAAGATGCCAAAAAACACACTAACCCCTGCTGGCTGTAACTATACCATCACGAACTCAACACCTATTTTATAACATAATTACATTTTTTTGTAAAAGACTTGCGATTCTCCTGATCTGGATGAAGGAAAGAGATGTTCATCTATAATAGAGAGGATGTCGTCACAGATATCTGTGAGTTCTTTCTCTATCTGTCAATGACAAAGGAAATCAAATATACAAACAGCACTCACAACAAAGCATGGTAAACAAGATAATTCCAGAATTAACTAATTCTGAAAGCGATAGATTAAACGCCTCAAATGAACTTGGATGAAAATAAAAAATTACTCACAAGTTTCCTGTACTCTTCTAACAACTTGAGCTTATCAACATTTGCTCCTTTGGATTCCTCTTTCTGTTCCAGACTACTGACAATCCTCCAGGCAGCTCTTCTGGCTCCAATCACATTTTTGTAAGCAACTGACAGCAAATTTCTCTCCTCAACAGTGAGTTCTTGGTCTAAGCACGCCACTCTTTTCATACTCTCCACCATTTCTACAGTTGGACGAAAAATGTTTATTACGCGCTGGGCAGAGATTGTGTTGTACAAAATATAGTAACTTTGCACTGCTAATTTCATGAGAGTAATATTATGAATTTTGTGTATTTACAATGTTACTATAGATTATATAGATTAGCATATTCCTACTAGTATACATTACTTATTAGCTAGTCAACAAATGATTTCTACTAATATACGTTACTTATTAGCTAGTCAACAAATGATTTCTACTAATATACATTACTTATTAGCTAGTCAACAAATGATTTCACGCAATCGTAAATGATATAGAGAATCAAACAACTATTTCTGAATAAATAATATCCTTCAACTAGCTACAAACAAACATGTAAAATAACTGAATAATAAAAACAGAAAAAACTACAAACACTAAATAATACGATGTGGCCTACCACGGGAACATTATATAATTGAAACCAACAATATCAAGCTTCCCTGTCATACCAAAAACTCATATTATTTGACAAAACTATTTAGGTATAACAATGATGGTAAAACTTGAGGCATTCATGGTTCATCTTGATAGTAAGTAACAACGGTATAAGAAGTACCATAAGTACTGCCAAAGCTGACAAATATCCAATGACTTCTGGTTACATTTAATTAATGAAACAGACATCAAAAAAAATTGTCCAAACAGTGAATATATTACTTGTACATATTGGCTTTGAAATTGTTCAATCGCTTACACAAGACATTCTGAGCCAATATGTACAAGTAATATTGTCACTGTTTGGACAATTCTTTTTGACGTTTGTTTCATTATTTAAATGTAACCAGAAGTCATTAAACATTTTTCAACTTTGACAGTCCTTGTGGTACTTCTTATACCGTTGTTACTTACTGTTGGGATGAAACATGAATGATTCAAGTGTCTGAATAAATTGAAAACTATAATAATCGATTTATAGATCTCATTATAGCTAGTATTTCATTTAGTAAACATTGATTGTGAAAAATCGAAAATGGAATAAATTACAAAAAAAAAACATTCTTTTTACGTCAATTATTAATTTTCTATTAATTCTAGAAAATATTGCATCACTTATAAGATTATATTCAGACGAATTACCCATTTTATGTCTGTTGACTGTCAAGTCTATGATTAATGAAGAAGTTATAAGTTAAGTCGAAAGACACACTTTCTGCAAACTACTCAGGTATTTCAAAACAGCTCAAATAAATTTAAAACAAATCTGACCATTTCAAAACATTTCAGACATTTTTGAAACGTTACTAGTTCTACAACACTTACAAAAATGAAACTTCTTTTTCCTAAATCATTTCAAAAGCATTTGCAGGGTATAAGAATTCACGATATTCTAGTGCCTACGTTGGAAACCAAGTAGCCACACCCCATAGTTTTAGAAATGAGTTCCCCATAGCATATTATTACTGGTAAGACATATACACAATTTCTTGCTTTGATACACAATCAACTTTATCATTTATGATAAAGTTCTTGCTAATTCTCATTAATAATAATACATTTTTATGATGATGTTGTAGGAATGTTTAATGTTAGCCAGTTATGAATGATTTGATATTCATTTGTAGGGCTGCAATAACAAGCAAACCTCAAATCTACTAATACCAATATCATTATTATTATTATTACTACCAATCAAATATTATATAATAATAATATAATAATTTAAGTAGGGAATAGTAATAGTTATGATAATAATAATTAAACGGAGTAAGCGCATTTATTAATCATTTGTTTTTTTCTTTATTATTAACACATCATCGACTAATAGTCGCAATTGATCATAATAATAATAGTAGCTAGCAACTAAATTATTCAATTAGTAACAAAATGTTTCCATTGTGGTGACTCAGAACGTTTTGTGTTTTGCGTTTTAAAACGTCTAAACGATTTCCAAACCGTTTGAATGCTTTTGAAATAGTCCGAAATTCTGCAAATCTTCTGAACACTTTGTGAAATCGTTGGTGGGCTTTAAAAATTCCGAGCTGATTTGCTGGCTCGCTCTATTGATCATAGATCTCCAGTCTATTTACGATTGACAATGTTTTTACTAAACACCGAACAGTTGAATTTTCTTTGAATAAATAAAAAATTGTTTTCATTTAATAAATATTACTTGTTTTATAATATTTTAAATAATATATACAACCCAATTATAACTGTAACAAATTAATTTTAGAGATTATATTCAACAACAGTTCTGTACAGCCAATTGATCAACTCTATGTCTATTGATCTACGTCTGTGTTGGTAAAGTCGCATAGAGGCTATAAAGAAAAAGATGATGATCTTTTGTTTTGAAAGTCATGTACTTTGCAACTACTTCGAAATAGTTTAGATTATTTTAAAACAGTTCAGACTATTTAAAAATAGTTCAAACGGTTTGTAAATAGTTCATACTCTTTCTAAAACGTTCATACGGTTTGTAATTTTCTAAATCATCTGAAACATTTCTAAACCGTCTGAATTATTTGCAAAGTAACTATACGCTTTGGTAAATTTACGATTGTTAGACAGGAAATACAGTTTTATTGCACGAATCCCGCAACTGCAAAGGCCGACAATTCATGTATTATAATCAACAAGCCCGTTTTTAAACATAGTTTATCGGGCTATTTTACTACAATTACCCAATTAATTTCAGAAAAATACTCTTTGCCAACCGTCTAGACTATTTCAAATCCGTTCATACGTTCGAAAACGTAACCATCTAACGTTATGAGCCACCATATTCCGTAGTATTATATTAATATTATTATAGAAAGATCAGAAGAAGCCATTACTGTTCCCTTTCTTCTGCTACTTCATCCCAAAACTGATGATGATAACGTTGATGATGATGGGCTGGTTGTTGTAAAAACAACCCTAGCACATGGTGAGGATGATGACGCACATGCACAGTGACAGCAAAAACTAAAAAACTGGTAAACCAATAATAATAATAATTAAATTTAATGACGATACACTGCTACTACTAGCCTATGAACAACGACAATAACAATAATAATTAATAATAATATAGACATTACAAGTTGAATTTGGTACCACGTGACCCTACAAAAACAGAAGTATAAAATTTTGTCGCACCCAGTTGTTATAAACACTTGTTTTTATTTTTTTTTAATATCTCTGGAACCCCGGTTACTACCTCCAAAGTTTAAAATTCATCAGATAGCCAATCATTTACAGCACCTGACTCTTCTGAATTCTTCTTCTCATACCCGTCTCAGTAGTAGTAACATGTGTTCAAAATTTGTATACTTCAACTGAAATCTCTTGGCACTCAGAATGGTATTTTGACAGTTGGTTAATTTTTATTTTTGCGTATACATGTTAGCTATCTAGTGTCGTATTATTTTGAACAATTGGTGAAACTTAATTGGTAAAAATAATTATTTTCTGAAGAAGGTTAAAAAGATATTTTTCAAAAATTCTACGGTAGAGTGAGATTACAGCGACCGTAATACAAAGATATTGCAGGCGGAACTGAACATTGATATGGTTAATGTAAATGAAAATCTATCTCCTGGCTATCAACTGAGACTGATTTACTAAAGTAATAATATAATTATTTGTCTAAATGTTATAATTTCAACGCTGAACAGTTGAATTTTGCTATCAGTTTGACTTTGAAAAGAAATACTTATTTTCGCAGTCTCTCAATAATAATGATTAAGAACAAAAGTTTTCACATTTAATAATAACGGAAATATTTAATAATACAGTTTATATATACACGCGCATATATCATCAATATTTATACATATAGGCGTATATAGTTAGTTAATTAGGAGCTGTACGCTTGGTTGATCCGCCTCCAAGGGCAACCAAAAACAATGTAATTTTCAACGCAATACACTTTTTCAAAATTCCATTACTTAATGTCTTAATCAAATGTAAGCAATTTTTTTAGCATTAATGAAACCACCAGCTCTTCCTGGACAGGTTGACATCAGTTTTTAGCAGAGCTATACGTGTTGAAATCACCGTGATTCAAATATTTGGTGACTCAGATATTTGAAAAATGATTCATTTCAAATATTTGAAAACCGGTGATTTGATTACTTTCAGTCATTATTTGATTTGATTCACCTCTTTTCACAAGATTTGACCAAATATTTGCAAAAACATAGCAAATCATAAAAAACCAGTGATGTTTGCAGCTTTTTTTTAATGCTTGTAATTGACCTGAGATTGTCATAATTCATGGTAATAAATTGTAGCAAATAAATAAAAGCAGTGAAAAGAAACTACCTAATTATTAGCCTATAGTAATCAAAGATCATAGAAAACTATGCTGCCTTTTCTGTTATGTATAAGTTTTCATCAGCAGAAGTCAAATTATCAGTTGACTACCTTTTTTCTGACTTGAATGTGGTGAGCTGAGAGTGTTTATGGGTGGCGACCAGGTTATTTATTTATCTGTAGTAAGTAATGCATTAGTTGATGATGTACTATAATGATAACTGCTTCGGTACATATGTAAACTAATGCTCAGTGTTTGGTATTATTTATCAATTATCTAGTATCGCTGGTACTATTAGCAATAGGCTACCACAATGACAGTTTCTTTTAGCAATGAAGAAGTTTTAGAAAAGTATAACCTATGGCAGTTGGTTGTTTTGCCTACTGGGTGTACATTTTATCTATTGCATGGAATTGGCTAATTCATTTGGCTAGTCTAAGCGTTGGTTTGGAATTTAAATGATAATATATATTGGTCGGCATACCAATAATAAATAAATTCCACTGGAAAGTGTACGCAGGAAAATGTAAGTTTGCTAAAGTAATCAAGTTGCAATATTGTTTTCTAGAGACCAGCTAACCACACATTATTGTGATCTAAAATTGGGTCAGTTGGTTCAAGCAGCCAATTAAAAACTGAAAGTATTTTTTTATTTCTAATAGCTTCAACAAGAAATGATTTGAAAAATTAGCTGCAAATGACGATCCAACTATTTGATTTGATTTGGAACAACGCATGACTTGAATAGATTTGATTTTAATTCTTTACTCACTTGTAACAATTTTATTTGATTTGAATAAAAATTCAAATGATTTGATTCATGAAAATCGTGATTTATCACAGCTCTAGTTTTTAGTAGTATGAAAATCAGATTTGGAAAATTCAGTTAAATTAGCTAAATAATAATATCAAAATAATAATAATGATTATTATGATAATTAATAATAATGATTGCCGCCGGCGCTTGTTGTGTTATACATACAATAATTTTAATTATTATCTATTATGGCACTAATAATAAGAGTAATAATAAATAATTATTATGAATTAGTATCCATTTATTAATAATAATAATAAATAAATAATATAATAATAATAATAATAATAAGACTGCTACTAAGTAAGCAGGTTTTTTTACAACAACAAAAAACTAACTTCCTTTTTTTATTTTTTTAACAACAAACAACGAACATTTGATTGATATCATCATCATACAAGTTACCGTCATATCTTTCTGCTTGCTCGGCTAATTTTGCTTGATATACATTGTCTTCTCTATCAGCCATTCTATAATAATAATATTGATTGAGGAGCAAATGGTCAGGAAATAGAACTTTCAGTTGCAAACCGACAGAAATTCCAAGCTGAAGTGTTTGACAAATATGGCAGGCGCTGCAGCAAAGACCTCTTACTAATGCTATTGGCAAGTATTTACCAATGTAATTAGGAAAATTGGAGGCGATCAATGAAATTGGTTACCATGGTTCCATCTAGCGTTAAATATTATAAAAAGCGGGTGTGGTATGAACATTTTGGATAATTATCTAGGACATTAGGCTCTCAGTTTATTGCCTCTTTACATTTAGGAGAGAGAATAACTCTTGTTTTCTGCGGTTTGAATTCACGGCGATAGATAACTCTCAACAGCCAAAAAAATGTGTAAGAAGACTGATATCTTTCTATTTATTCAGGGTAATGAGCAGGCATAGTTAGTTAGTAAAGTAAATGTAATATATATTTATTCAGGGTAATGAGCAGACATAGTTAGCAGAGTAAATGTTGAACTGAAAAATAAATTTGAAAAAACAGGTATTAGGTCAGAGGTAGGGTTTACTCCAACTCTATGATCTGCTGATGCATTAAGAATGAGATGGGAGGCAGACGTAACATAGATATAATCTAAAGAAGTTGAGAAAGAGGTGTGATACAATACAACACTATTACTGCTATGAAAATGCAAATAATTTTAATAAGAAATAAATACGGTACAAAAATTTTGTGAAAGTTATTGACAACAATATATACAAACAGACACGCAACATTAGACACTGAACAACTTAACAAAATATCACAAGCTAGATTACAGGTAGATTATTTACATGCAATGTAGGTTTCTGTCACATATTGACTGTAGTGGCAACAAATATAAAAAATGATTTTCAGCCTGAGATCAAAACTGTAACCACAACGTTGAGGTAATCAAATATATAAACAAAAACAAATAGCCATAGTGGTGACAAAATATTATTCTTATTTACATTCCATGAGTTGAATCAAAACACAGAAGACAAAAACAGTAGCAAATATTTATTCGATAACATATCTTTCAAATAAATAATTAAAAATCTATCCAAGCAAACAATGCTATCCAGTTTTTCTTACATTTTACTGCTCGTCAACACCTTCTCTGTTTAGTTAGGAGGTTGAGACAGAGCCACGGTTAGCAATGAACAGCTGCAGCTCATTGACTATCATAGTAAATGTTGGACGTTCCTCAGGGTCAATATCCCATGTAGAGCACATACAGTCATAACTAAAAAAAATATTACCAGCGTGAGAACGTAACTTCTAAAATAAATCCAATTAGCAGAATGAGAGCATGACTCCTAAAATTAATCCAATTACCAGCATGTGAACATAACCCCTAAAACTAAATTCGGTCACATTTTTATTCCTACAGCAACTGGTGACCACTGACTGACTATTGCCAGTAGTACACATAATCGACTAGTAGTTAGCAGTAATGGAGAACAGACAAATCCTACTTACATCTGCTGGGGACAACCTGGAGGCCTTCTCAATCTACCACCAGCTTGTATATGCTCTAAGATCCTGTAGTTGTCTATTTCTGCGTACGGATGAGAACCTCTGGAGAAAATCTCCCATAGTGTTACACCAAACGACCACTAAAAATCAGAGAAATCACTGCCTACCCTGGATATTTCTTTGGTCAATGATATGTACAGCTGATTTGAACACTTGGAGACATAATGATACATCTATGTTGTTTAACATTAATACTGCCATTTAATTTTTGCACAGATTTACGATGACTAGGATTACCAAGAGAAGACAACTTCAAAGAAAACTATCACATTTTGAGTAAGAAAGTTAGCCTGGTGACCTACCACATCGCTTTTGCTGGAGAAGCAGCGATCTACTATACTCTCTGGAGACATCCACTTAACAGGAAGTTTAGCGTTTCTATCTCTGCTCTGGTACAGATTATTCTCAAACATGTCCAAGTCTCGGGAGAGACCGAAGTCTGCGACCTTCACCCTCAGATCGCTGTCAAGCCTAAATATTGGAGAAAAAAATTATAAAAAACATTTTCATAAAAAAGTTTTATGCAACAATGAGGTTGTCGTGAGTATTAAACTTTTCTCATTTACAGTCAACAACAACTCAGTAGCAGCAGAAATAATATCAAGAAAGAGCTAAATCCCTAAAAATACTTGAGAAACTTATTGTTTGTGATCAGGGAGCAACCTTTATTCACAACAGTGGGAAGATCAAAATAAAATAGATCAATATAAGATCAATCATAATCGATATAGCATGAGAACAATGTTATTTTTCTTCACAAATGTCAACAATTAACTTCAGATCAATCTAAGTTAAAGTAACTAAAGATTAATCTAAGGTTAAAGTAACTTAAGATTAATCTAAGGTTAAAGTAACTTCAGATAAATCTAAGGTTAAAATAACTTAAGATTAAAGTACGGTATAATCCAACTTACATGCAGTTTCTAGCTGCCAGATCTCTGTGTACACAGAGTACATGCTCTAGATAGTCCATACCCAACGCAATATCATTAGCAAATCCCAGCATATCATCTAGCATCACTCTCTACAAAAATATATAAAACACTTAAAATTATTTCAACTATTCATTTTATTGACAACTGTTCTACTTCTCCGCTGATGCAAATAAATAATCAACAATACGGAGCGTATCAACAAATGTAAATAAATGTCACCGAGTACTTACATTGCTGGTGTTCCGCAAGTAAGATTTTAGATCTCCATTAGCCATATAAGGTAATATTACCCTTGGCTGTCCATCCAATCCAAAGCTAATGCCAATCATAGTGAGGACATGCTTGTGTTTAAATGTCTGCATAAGCAATGCTTCATCTACAAACTTCTCAACTTCCTCTGAGTCACTATGGCAACCTGGATACATGACAGAAAAGATGATACATATGTTTCAACTCTTAACAAGATCGGCCTCTATCACAGCAAACTATAATAGGTTGTACCTTTGATAGTTTTGATAGCCACATGTTGATACTGTGCACCGGGTTGATAAGCCGAGTCATAGAGCGCTCCTTTGTGAACTTTACCAAAACATCCAGAACCAATAACTCCGCCCACCCGGAGTCTACACAAGTCTATGAGAACTCCCCTTTCCCTCACTATTGTGTGCAAGTCTTGGAGTTGCCTCGTGCGCTGGTCTGTTACTGTCTGCTGTATGCCAATATAAGCTAAAACAACAATAGTTCACAGACTATAGCAAGATGGTCATTCCAATTATGATATGATAAATTTAATTTATATTAAAATCTTAATTTTACTTTCAAAAATCCTCTAACGTAAGCAGGTACAGAAAAATCCTCTGGTCTATGAGACACAGAATAGATCTAGCACGAGTTACTAAAGGCTAGTGAGTGGGGGGCCAACAGAGCTCCGACTAACCTCATTGAAACTACATACAGCCTTTCAACACAAGCATGCAAAATAAAGCCATGCACTATCAGCGATCCTACATTTCAAGTTGTAGTTATCTTCTCTCGACTACTACTATCACACCTGAAGATAACACTAATGCATGCAAAGCATAGGTAGAATGCATAAATTAATGACAGACAGACAAGTATGTTATTACCTTCATTGTCTGCCATACTGACAATGCCTAACAAATAGTAATGTTTTAGTTGTTGATTGTGAAAAAAATGCATTCGATGAAGAGTTACAACAAGCTCCTAGTTAGTAAAAAGTGCTGGACAAGCCAGTGCCTGGACAAGCTGGTGCCTGGATCAATGGTACGTTACTAGTGAGTAGCATGCTGCGTAGTAGTACAAATTACAAATTATTGTGGTCGTCTGCTCCGATGCAATCAGACAAACTAGTGAAACAAGCCATTATAAATACATTCACAAGGTTAAATATTAAAAATTGAAGCAAAATAATTTCATTTAATTTGCAGCTTTAAAAATTTTCTTAATCACTGTCAAACCAAAATCAGTTGGCAACGAATATTTTTAGCAAGAAATAACTAGCGGCAGACGAAGTTCAATTCATATGAATTCAAAAAAGCCATGAGCGAGTGTTATATAACTCACTGCCTGAGTGTTCTTTGTCAGCCAAAGATGGTGAATGTTTCCTTGCTTGTCTCATCAGAGCAAAGATAATAGCAAAAATGAGCAGTACAACTATCGCTATAGCAACGGCAGCAATCATCGTCATGTCAATAGATGTAGGAGACTTTTGTATGCTGTCGTCTATATCAGCTGAATATCTCTTTATCACTGTCGGTCCTAGGGCTAGCTTAAGATTTCCGTACTCGATAGTGAACTGAAAATAAAAAAAATTATTTAAACATTATACTATAAGAATAAACTAAAGCAGTATGTCAAC
The DNA here is from genome assembly GCA_945261195.1 of Cryptosula pallasiana. Classification (NCBI taxonomy): domain Eukaryota; kingdom Metazoa; phylum Bryozoa; class Gymnolaemata; order Cheilostomatida; family Cryptosulidae; genus Cryptosula; species Cryptosula pallasiana. The sequence continues at coordinate 35,189,205 of OX183133.1, forward strand.
CCTCATGACATCAATCACAGAAAGCAAACACAAGAGTCGTACCTGTTCCATCACATCGCCAGCAGTAATACCCAGTTGTTGCAGAGAACAACTTATATACGTGGAGTTGTGTGCCCTCACTAAACATGCTTTGCCAGCTGCACTTATATCGATCAGATGAGCATACATGTAGCCAAATCCAGAACCCTATAGCAAACACAGACCACAGTTACATATTTGTGAACTGAAGTAAAATAAATTTGGAGTTGTCCACCCCTCATCGTATTCGAATGAAACCATGTAGTATATTTTCAAGCGTTACCGTAAACACTCTCCAACTTACTTCAATGTCTACTTGTATAATATTGTTAGGGCATTGTATAGCTGACACTCTATAGACAGTGGGCTGTCTGTGATACATCACTGAGGCAACTGCTGCAGATATGCTACCGATAGTCAATACCATGTTAGAGGGAATAAGGTCATGGGAAGACACTGTGCTGAGGGTGACAACTGATGCCAGACTTGGAGTCAAACAGCATATCTTAGTGTCTGAGGCTATAGAACAACTCTACAATAGAGAAAGCGTGAAAGAGTGAATAATTTCGTAGTTGTGTGCACTACTAAAAATCTTACAAATCTATAAAGCATTGACTTGGTGGTTTTCAATTGAAAATGAATCAGTATTATTTTACAGATCAATTTAGGAATGTAAGATATTAAAATGTCTAAGCTGCAGGAGTTTGAACTAAAAAAAAAATAGAAATCTGAGCTATTTTCATCTCAACCTTTAAAAGTTCAGCATTTCCTGTCGGTCTCCAAGGTACTATTATATTACCTGAATTAGCGAAGAATTTAGCTCGTGCATCGAGAGGGAAGGGAAAGAGAAGACTGCAGACAGTTGAGGGACGGACTTAAAGTTCCTTCCTTCTATACACACAGATATCCCTCCGCTACAATACAAATCTAATTGTAACAAGATATCAATATATAAACAACAAAAGTACAAACCATTACAAGTTATATTTATTAGTTGTCTACTCTCCAATAGAAGAAGAAGATAACTCCTAAGATAAAAAGTTGAATCACGCAGGACTGGTGCCGGTACGTGAGGGAGAGAGGGACAAAAGCGCACCTGAATGTGGAATAAATGGGATTGTCTACTTTATGTATCACTGGGTCTGGTTTGTAGAGGTAACTTGTATGGAACTGTGGTATGCCATCAATGTATAAAGTGATGTCAGCTACTTGGGGGTCAAAGTTCACTGCCGGAGTGGAACATTTCAGTATATTGTGTGAGAGGCTACAAGTAATGCGCATATATTATATATACAAATACATTAATATATACTGCTTACCTCATGTTGTTTACACCTATCAGATACATCAGGGAGATAAAACACTAAAATCACAGACCACAAGATCCAGGGAAGCACTAAGCTAAACAAGTCATTGAGATCTAGATGACTATTGTACTTGTATAGTTTACCTAGTTACTGAGCAGAGCCTATCTCCAACTTTTACCAGACGAGATTTTCCTACTCTGAGATTCCTGCCAACGATGGTGAGAGTTGTTCCCCCCATAACAGGGCCGTAGCCAGGAGTCATTTGGTAAAGTTCAGGCACCTACAACAAAAGCTATACAATACACTCCTTCTCTTCCCGCGCTACTGGGAATTACTTAGAGGTTATCAACCAAAAGATTTCGTAGAATTATTTCTGCTTCTCATAATCTTTACAATAACTTGGTTATAAGTAATTGTCATACGAAAAAGTTTTTTCGATGAAACAAAATTGATGTTTATTTGGAATATAAACACAATATAAGACAATTAAATAACAAATATAATTATATATTAATGCTGGTTTGCAATTTTATCTTTAAACAAAATCCTACCAAGTATGAGAATTGCTCGGAGCCATGGCCTAGTGTTGCTACTCTATTATTTATTTTTCCAATCACATCACTCCTTACAACAGTAATTGGGCCAATAGTAGGGGATGACACTGCACTGCTTACACAAACAATCCTACAAAACAAATACAAGGTAAATTTACAACAAAGCCCGCTGGTTTGATTAAAATAGTTCTTTTACGTAATAGAAATTTAATTATCTCAAGCAAATCCAGGGTAGACAAAAAACAAGCCAAGTATAGTATGACAAGGCCCTAATCATAGACGCAGCAGGTATATATTACCTTCTAGCTTGTACAAAGGTGACATTACACACTCCGTTACTGAGATTCACAGAAGATATCGTGGAGTTGAGGCTTGTTAGCGTGAAGTAATCACCAGTAATAGTTATGGCTGTGCCACCAGTAGTACTACTACTACCCGGAGATACCTGGTGAATACAATATCATTAACTTGGCTACATTTCTTTGATGATGTCATAATAAAAGGCAGCAATCTGTCTGCATTTAGCAATATCACTAATTAATAGAAATAAATGCCAAATACAACAACAAGATATTTATTGGACTTTTATCTTCAAAGAGCTATCCAGGCTCACAGCTTTTTATAGAATATAGCATCAGATCCATACATACCGAATATATTTGTGGAGGGGGCGCATAGTGAGACCACTCAGTAGAGTTACATTGTGATTCTGTGCTACAATACTTTTCTCCACACCATCCACACCTCAATGGATCTTTACTTCCTGTGCAGACGACTGGGTTGGTATAGACGGCACACGAAGAGATTTGTACAGACACGACCTAACAATAAATGTAACACGATGTATAACGAGATAAGTTAAGAAATGAAGAGATCAAGGCACGCTTGGGCCCGCTGAGCAATCAAGAAGGGTCACTGAGAGATCAAGGAGGGTCACGACTGCTAACAGCGTGGAACTAATTGCTGTGAAATGGCAAATCATAAATAACAGGTATTTGTGTCAATCGTAATATTCCACAGGTGTGAAGAGGATGACTGACTTAGATATTTGGCAGCGAGTCAGCAATATGCTACTGTGGTGTGACACTAATTTCACTTGTATGCAAGGCAGCCAAATGACGACCACAATCCTCTAATGTAATAATTACTATTTTGTTTGCTGTACACAAATACAGAGAACTGCTAGTAAACAATATTAGTGATGTTTGGTCTGCCTTGCATCAACATCATTTGAAACACAAACTGCGGGATTTTCTAACTAAAAGCTGGTTGTATGGTCTGCGCCAGTAGATGAATATCTAGTTCTATGGAAAGAGTTTGAAATCTAATCAATACGGTACAATAACAAGTTCTAGCAGACGCAGTTTTTAAAAATTTATGCGTAAAACATTGATTTTACAAACACAATTTTGAAAAGAATTGGAAGGATTCCTGGCAAAACAATGATTATTTCAAAATGAATTAGAAGCCATTTTGTTACCTGTGAACCAGCTATAACATTGAGCTGTCCGTCTGCTACAACGCTGTCTCTGCTAACTGGAAATTCTTTGGAAAGAGAGAAAGTATGATATTTTGCGCCATCAGCCATATTTATCTACATAACAAATCATTTAAATATACATTAGCTATTATACTAGAACATTCTATATAAATGCCCGGATACGACAACAGTAATCGCTCATTTAGAATCAATTAACACCTAAAGTCTCCAACCAAAGCTTGCTGATTGGCTAATAATTGCTTGGCAGCATCTATTATATATAAATATTGATAGTCATCAGCAGGTGGTAATTCTTTGTTTTAGGGCTTTCAGATTGTGTAAAGCTGTCGCTATCAACTAATCTGGTCACATTCCGGTTTTTTGAATTTTGGCGCAACGATTTTCAATGAATGAGCCGCTCGGGTCCAGACAATAAAAATGATAGAAATCTGATATTGGCGCAAATCACTTTCATTCAAAAAATTCACCCAGAAACCACCACAGTTTACTTTATAGCAGAAGCAGAGAGGAGAAAAATCAGACATAAGGCATGGAGCCAGTCTGCGGGAACATATGTTTGCTAGAAAATTCTGCGTCAGCGAATGAATCACCCTGTGTTTATCACAAAAAAACATGCAACAAACAGCGCCATCTTGTCATCTATGGCAGCGATATCAATCTATAACGTGGCTGGCAGAAATGTGGCACCTAGATGCTGGCAGCAGGTCCTGGCAGCAGTGATATATATCTACAAGCTGAGTATTGCTGGGGTTGTATAAAGACAAGAGATACAGTCTCATCGCACCTCCAACTGTGAGATAATTGAATTCAGAAGAAGAAAAATTAAAAAAAAGTTTCACGTAGCAAAATGCAGTAATATTATACACTAGAAATGTAATCGTTAAGAGCTGACAATCTGCATTCCAAAAGCTTATAAAAACAGATTTATACAAAAAAATATAAACAATTGTAGAATAAAAAAACTTGCTGAATTTAGTTGACACCTAAAAAAATTAGGAAAAATGCCAAATATAAGCATTTATTTTTAATTTAAAGTTTGGAAATAATTTAATTTAGGGAAACAATTTTAAAAAAAATAGTGAAGTTAAAAAGTGAGCTAGCCTGTGGGACCTACCTTGTGTATAGCTCCCTGATGTGTCCCCACCACAGCTACGGTCTTGTCTCCTTGTATCTCTGTATGTAACATCGTAGCGTTGTATGGTAACGAGAGAATTGGAGAAAGTGGAAGAGTGCCAGCTTTCATCAGCAACAGCAGAGCTTTGTCTTCAGCATTTTTCATTTTATCTCCTATTACAGTCTACAATATTGTGTGGTACAACGTTGTATAGATACAGCATTATATAGATACATTATTGTATGGGTATGACATTGTATAGGTACAACAGTGCGCAGATATTCGACGATGATTAGTGACAGCCAATTTATTGGCATTTCACGGAAATAATTTTTGTAATTTTTCATTTCAAATCGTCAAAGAAAAATTTTATTGAATTTCTGGCAAGCATTAGTAGAACTGTGCAGATATGTGAGAACATTCATGAATAGTTCCACTTCAACGGATGCATAAAACAAGCTAAGAACTTACAGTTCGCTGGCAGCGTTTTTCTCCTCCATAGTACCACTCAACAAGTTGACCTTGACCCCTGTGACAGCGTCGTATTTCTTTATCTAGCCGAGCATTGACAGCTGCCAGAGGTATTGCACAGACAGCGGTAGATCTAGATGTAGAATAAGGAGTGGTACCAGCAGACCTCCCCAACAGCAGATACAAAACTTCACCATTAACGGCTTCCATCACATCTCCTGTAGCGCCACCAATTTTAGCGTCTATCGCAATATTGTAATTTGAATCGTCCACAACACATTCTATCGGTGCTTCTATGTAGGTTTTAAACAGTACGTCTGTTTTGTTGAATCGAGCAATTCTAGTATGGAACGGCACATTGGTTAGTGGAGTATCGACGCTCTTTCTCTGCACAGCTATCATATATGCATAGTCACCGCGTTCAAACATGGCTACTCGGTGTATTGGATAGTCTGGTATGATAGGGGTATACATGGACAACCAACTAAATGCAGCTGATCTCGGATTTAGAAAAGTCGGTTTGATAAAGTAATTCTCAGCCTGTCCTGTCCTTGCTAGAGTATAATAAGCTAGCTGGGGAATATCTAGCTCACTTCTACCGTCATATATCGTGGAGGCTAAAAGTATGTGATCACCTTTTGCAATCTTACGAAGATTTGAATTGGAACCGATGTTGATAAATTTGGTTGTCGTACCAGCAGTGCTGCCAATATAGCCGTACAGACCATAAGTCAGCAAGTTTGATTGGTCAGCAGATCTGCTATTATTTCTATCATAAAACGATCTAAGCTGATCTGTGAAAAATGTTTTGTCAAGAAAATCGCCGGCGTTGAGATTACGAATATGATTTACATGACAGGAAGCTGTGTGCAAACTGCCACACCATAGGATAACAGGTTTGTCATTATCAGGGTACACGGCTAATAAAGTTACATAATTGTCTCTGCTAGCTTCAGGTCCAATGCGTAGAGTCTGCAGTACATTAAATGAAGAATCCAACTGGTAGATATGGTTGGTGGAACCAACGAAGTATGTGTCATTGTAAGTTGTCAAGTGGGAAATTGGACTTTTGGCATCAAAGCTTGCAGAAGAGATAGCCTGTGTACCAATTATCACTACAGTAATTAGAGAGCAAGCTGTGACCATCCTCATAGCGATCTGTTTTTGTATAATCCAATATCTAAAATGACAAAATATTCAAATGAGACATTACAAAGCAGTAAACAGTAAAACTCTCAACAAAATCACATTGCTAAAGCATTTAATTAAACTATGCAAACTACAATACCTGCAATACTGTTCTCAGGTGAGCAGAGTTAATGAATAGTGAGCATTTGTGAGATCTCCAAATAACAGGTTGTTTGCTATTGAAGACCGTTTCTATTATGACATCGTATAGCAAGTGCGTTGCAGATGTGCTGCAATTCGGCACGTGGTCACGTGTTTGTTTTGTTTTGGCATGGCCGCTATTCCTGTGACGTAGAAACATGGCGAGGAGCAGTCCGTTTCCATGAAGTTCTTCCATATTATTGCCAATTTATCCTTCACAAGTTCAACTTTGAGAACCAAAGATGGATTATGAGAATATGAGTGATGAAGAGCATGAGGTTAGTAAACAATAATTTTGTAATAACCACCACATATTGATAAATATTCTAAAATTGTTGGTCTCCATTCCAGTTTGAATTTTGTTATTTTTTTCACATTTTTTAGCAAATCCGCTCCGATAATTAATATGGGATTCGCTACATCGCGGGAAAGATTAATTGTAGATACAATTTATGTTCCCTTTTATTGATTCATTTATTTTTTCTTTAAAGTAATGAACTAACGATTATTCTTTTGTTATGATTCCATAGCCCACTTCTTATTTTATCCTATGATATGATGGTGATGATCATGTTGTTGTTCGTTGGTTGCTCGTTTGGTTTATCAATAATAATTATAATAAATAATAATAATTTATTATGGAAAGAAGTAATTATTATTATTATTATTATTAATTGTTACTAGTAGTAGTACAAAAAATAGTAGTAGCAGGAGCAACTATTAATTATTCTTTATTTATTAATTATAATTATAGTTATTCCATATGGATGGATACAATGTATCCACACTGTCCCTAAATGGCTAACCCTGGTTCCAAACTCCTGGAAGAAAGTACCCAAACCCTGGTGACAAATGGGAAAAATTGAGGTACGCCCCTTCTGCCACCCCTAGACAGTCTAGCGTGTTGCAGATATTATGTAAGTTGATGTAATGATAAATAACTATGACGAGTTGATACTATTAGAGAATTGGAACGAACGTAGACAGGAATGAATGCAGACACAGCTGGAATGAACGTAGACACATCCTGGAATGAATTTCGACATACCTGGAACGAATGTCGACTATGCAACAAAGCAGAGAATTTTGATGTTCATTCCCGGATGTGTCTACGTTCGTTCTCGGCGATATATAACATATCATTGCAAGTTTCATTCCAGGAGTTGTCTACTTTGGGAAAAAATGCTAATTTATTTTACTCCTGGAACGAACGTCAAAACGAAAGTTTAAATGTTGCCAGGAATGAATGTCGACATTTCCTGGAATGAACGTCGAATTTTTTTCCTCTCTAACATAGTTGACTTTCATTCCAGGTCTGTCGACATTCATTCCAGGATGTGTCTATGTTCATTCCAGCTATGTCTGCATTCATTCCTGTCTACGTTCGTTATGATAACGATGATAATAGTTTTTTTAATGGCTGGATGAAAATTATTAATTACTGGTAATAATAATAGGAGCAAAGAATAGAAGTAGTAATAGTAAAAATATAATTGCGTGTTTATTTATCATGGTAATATTTATTGATAGTTATTATATACTAGTAGTATAATAACAATAATCATTTAAAAGATCAGATCAGTGTTTGGTACAAAGAGAGTGATTTTTTGTTGAGGCGACAGCAACAGATTATTTGAGGTTGCAAAAAATCCAAATGCCACAAAGGAGGGCGGTGTTTGTTGGGATAAATAGTAGTTTTCAATACATTGATTTACTACGCAATATTACTGTTAGCAATTCATATTCATCAATAACAACAATAGCCTACTGACTGAGTTGAATATAATTATTTGGTTTTAAAATCGTTGGTACGATAGGACAAAGTTTGTTACTGTAAATGAAATAGTATTTTATAAAAAATTGACCTCGCCGATTACAAAAACTTGTTTCTATTATTGCATTGTATGATAATACGACACAGCAATTACTATTTCCATTTTCATTTCCAATGTTATTTATTGCTGATAATTGATTACAGCCTAGAGAACATAGTAGAATAAACTGAATCATTGATGGAGATATTGGAATAATGAATGTAGGCACCTCCTGAAATGAACGTCTACAGACATTTGATGAATGTCAACTAAACGTTGAAAAGAAAAATTAGTATGTGCATCTAGGAAGTGTTGACGTTTGCTCTTGGTTGCATTAAATAATAGTATTGACATTAATTTTAGTGATGTCAAAATTTCACATTATTATTATGGTAGATAACTGGTAGAACAGATACCAACTCCGGTCGCTGGGTACATATGTCAACTCTTCTTGGAATGAACGCCGAAATATTTTTTTTATATATTATGTATGTCCACATTCATTCCAGGTCTGTTCATTTATGTTGATTTTTATCCCTGTCTTTGTTTGTTCTTATCCTCATCGATTGATATGACAATTTTATAAAATGTAATGATATCATTAATAGCGGAATAAAACAACTATTAATGCTATTTATGATAATTACGGTACTACTGATAATAGCGGTTAAACTCATTTACTTGTTTTACCTATTTGATTATCATTCAAGGCAATGATGCAAGTTACTCATTAGTAACTGCAAGCATATAGAAATCGTTCAGGAGATTTTAATGTTATGTGCAATCTGTGTCGAGTATGTTAGGAGTCCCCTCTCTGCTAGGAGACGAGGGGCCATCTGTGTCGAGTATGTTATGAGTCCCCTCTCTGGTAGGAGACGAGGGGGCCATCTGTGTCGAGTATGTTATGAGTCCCCTCTCTGCTAGGAGACGAGGGGCCATCTGTGTCGAGTATGTTATGAGTCCCCTCTCTGGTAGGAGACGAGGGGGCCATCTGTGTCGAGTATGTTAGGAGTCCCCTCTCTGGTAGGAGATGAGGGGCTATCTGTGTCGAGTATGTTAGGAGTCCCCTCTCTGGTAGGAGATGAGGGGCCATCTGTGTCGAGTGTGTTATGAGTCCTCTCTCTGGTAGGAGACGAGGGGCCATCTGTGTCGAGTATGTTATGAGTCCTCTCTCTGGTAGGAGACGAGGGGCCATCTGTGTCGAGTATGTTATGAGTCCTCTCTCTGATAGGAGATGAGGGGCCATCTGTTTCGAGTATGTTAGGAGTCCTCTCTCTGATAGGAGATGAGGGGCCATGTGTGTCGAGTATGTTAGGAGTCTCCTCTCTGGTAGCAGATGAGGTGAAGTTTTAGAGCCCTATCCAGTCATATGTGAAAGACAAACGTTAGTAACTTATTCATCTCATGATATTTAGCTCTTCTTTACGGTTGTTGTGGTTACATTTAGTATGCTGATCATCACGAAGACAACGATGAACATGAAGAGGAGGCGATCAGACAAGAATGCATTGACAAGTTTTCTATTCCAGATTTTATCATGGAGCCAGATGTGTTTGTTACTCTTCAAAGGTATGTTATGTGGTCAGTCATGTCACCCCGGTGCTCCGCAAGTTGTCTTACGAAATAGTTTGTCATGTCATCGCTTGTAGATACTTCAAGGCAGGAGGTCTGCCCGAGCAAGTGGTTGATTTATTATCCAATCATTATCAAGCAATGGCTCAGACAGCTAACTTGCTTGCTGAATGGCTTATTCTTGCTGGTGAGTCTATATTTGTCTACGGATATGGTGGTATGACAGCACTTGATGCGCTAACTGGCATATACTGCCTTTTTTATAAATCCGTTCTCTCCCATTAATATTGGGGGACAATGATCGTCCATAAACATAATTTCTGGCTCATAGAAAGTGGAATTGCATCAATAAGTTGCAGTCTCTTCTCAAAGTCATGTACCGTTTAAGGCACGGACATACACACAGTTCAAGAGCTGGTAGAGAGCCATCTTAAGGATATGATACTCAAACACTTTGATACAAAGAAAGCCGATGCTATATTCACAGATGGTGAGGTATGATACACCGTCGCTGCTCAATCCATCTGTTTTATACTTGTATACGACTGGATTGCCCCATTTTACTTCTGGCAAATTAGTATGTGTATGTAGGAAGTTACAGAAACAAAAATATCATTGAACAAAAGTTAGTATATGATATGGTTCCCATTGAGGCGCTCGGCCCCGGATGGGAAAATTATTCTCGTTCTTTTTTCATCGATGCAAAGCTTTAATTTTTTTTTACTTTTTTTCTAAGGTAGACCTGCAGATGTTTTAATGTCTCAATAAATTAATTATTTGCACTCGGAGCTTTTGCTGAGAAGTAGGCAGGGAAGGCCAAAGTGTCTTGAAGGCCATATAGGAGATGGTGTGAGATCATGTGCCAGTATGCATGTGCTTAACTGATACAATTCAAAATTTAGTTAAATCCCAGACCGCTTGAATAGATGAGCGAAGCTATCAGCAGGTATTCTGTGAAAAATAATCTAAAATACTCTGTTTGTATGATAGGGATATTGGGAAGTTGAGTGTGTGGAACGGAACAAAACCTCTGCCTTCAGACATGTTAGGAAATGTTTTTGACATTTTGCTTTTATTACTCTTTTCATTATTTCCTACCACGCAATGGATTATGGATGCTATAGGTGGTGTATGATAGCTTTCTAACTTTGTTCTCATTCAGTTTTATCAATCATCGAATGTTGTGGCTCAATTTTTCGGCGTTTTTGTGGCAGATCAGTTTACCGGTCTTTTAAAGCTTCAGCTAGCTTAGGGTCTCGTACCTTAGACCTAGTACCTTAGACCTAGTACCTTGGACTCTGCTTATAAGGGTAAAATAGTGGTTTATGTAAAAAAAACTGTTGCTGATGTTGAAAGCTTGGTCATTGTCCTTTTTACTATTTGAAGCTCAGTATAACATATTGTATGCATCATTTTGATTATTCTCTTTCAATCCTGTCCATTCAATAGTTTTTTGTTTTTTTTGAGAAGTATGTTTGATTTGAGGGTGGTACTCAGTTTACCGATGCTAATTGCAGTGTACTCTCCTTTTATCCACAGGCCATAAACAATGTACAAGTAAATGACCTTGTGTACTTTTCAGACTCCTGAGTGGCTGCAGGAGATGATAGAGTTTCCAACGTGGAGATTGTTGTTCTACAAGCTAGCTGAGGAGTACCCTGACTGCCTTATGTTAAACTTTACTATCAAGGTACCACAGGCTAGGCCATTCATTACTCTACATCACTCTAGAACAGCATACAATGAATAAACTATATCACTCTAACCTATCCTGTATATTCTAGCTGATATCTGACGCAGGCTACCAAGGGGAGATAACTTCTGTATCTACGGCCTGTCACCAGCTGGAAGTGTTCTCTAGAGTTCTTAAGACTTCCGTCTCATCCTACCTCAGCGACACAGAAACATTCTTGAAGGACAACATACAAGACTTTGCAGTAAGGAGTTCTGTCTCTCTTGAGCTGCATTCACGCTATAAGGTTATCGTCCGAGTGGGTGGAGCCTTAAAATCGACTCGCAAGTGTGAACAGTGCACATGGTAACGATTTTGCAATTGGTGGAAGATTTTCTTTCATCGGGCAGTGATGCAGTTCTGTGTGATTATTGGCCTGTCTAGCCAATCAGCTCCCACATCACAGATTTTCAATTTTACACTTTTCAAGAAACTTGCGGCTACTTAACAATTTATTTAACTCAATTTTACAATATTTTCCTATCAAAAATTTTGTTTTTAATATTTCCTTGATCGATTGCGAGCCGATTTATAAATGAAATATTTAAGTGAGCTCCTAATTATAATCAATATATTAACAACGGCTGAAAGCTCCGAGATTATAATAAATAATTAGATTAAAAATCATTATAGTTATACTCAATCACGAAATAATATACTTGTTACCATTATTTATTATTATTTGCAATCCATTATTATTACTACGTGAAAAACCGCTAAATACCACCAAAAGCTCTGGTAGTATAAGATAATAAGTTATATTATTAATAATAATAATTGATGCTGCGCATATTATCCATGAAATGCTCTGTGTTGACAACTGTCAAGGCCATACAATATCGGGCACTAAAATTGCAAGTGTAAACTCTTGAAAATGACCGGCAGGTCAACTCCCGATTCTACTCGATAATCACATTGTCAATAGTCGATAGTGTGAACACAGCGTTATATAGCCTTAGTTTGGTATTTGTGGTCTTGCTGCAATCTAGCGAGTTTCTCACAATCAATTTTCTTAGAGAGTTAATTGATCTGAGATAGATTGATCCGACAAGCTCTATACATTTACATATAATGTTATCTTGCAGTAAATTTTAGTCTGTGATGCAACAAATTGTTTCATGATTTTCATTTATTAGCAAAGATGCTTGGAATATCCCAAGTAGCAGAGCATAGATAATTACTAACTTTCCATGTAGCGCTACATAATGGTGTCATGGCTCAGTGCTTCTCAATAGCGATAAACCATCACGCTTTTCCATGAGCCAGCAATTAAAGAAAGCCAAAGGTCATGAACCCTAATTAGCGAGTCAACGGCGACTTTGAGCTAATGAGTCAATGAGTGAAACTACTGTATGAAGGAAAATTGTTTCCACAAACAATTGGTTTTAAATGCTTTTCTTGTGTTTGTTTCATCTAATGCTACATACTCCACAGGAAAAGTTTGAAGCAGCAGTGCTTGGCTAATGTGTAATTTATTTATTAAACTGAAAATAATTATTTATTTTTATTATTATTTAACCACGGCCAATTGATTATTATTTATTATTATTTAATTTTTATTATTATCATCAATATCTAAAATAGGGAAAAAAAACAATTAATATGAAATAAAACACATAAATATATTTGTGATCACTAATTCTGCATCATTTTTAATTAATATAAGTGGCCTTGAAAGGCAACTGTCTCATATCACTGAAATTTCTGTCCAAATTATTTAATTATATTGACTGCAGTGATGCTGGAAATACAATACACGCATGTGCAAACCAGTAGCGCTACGGCATTCCCTATTTCCATAACGCTTCAGTGGTCTGGCGCTATTATAAGTCGCTACTTAGTAGCGACTTTCAATAGCGCCACATAATCACGACTTCAGTAGCGATATAGCCATTTCCAAGAGGGGAAAACCCGTGGCGCTACGGCGTAGCGCTACGGCGTCGCGTCATGGAAAGTCACTAAATGTGTGCCGTGGTTCACTTTTTCAAAACAAATAAACTCGAGGTGTGTTGAAAGTTTGGTACTCACCTGTAGCATTGGTGTGTTGTACATACAGACACAACACAAAGTGTTGTACATACATACACAATGTACTGTACATACAGACACAATGTATTGTTTTATACAGAAGATGGTGTGCCATGGAGAGCACACTTACCTGTACACACAGATTCTACTTCATACGTTGAGTCAAGAGAGTAAGGGGGGACCAAAGGTGAAACGACTCGGTCAAGAATTGCAACACCACGCTAAACTACGGTACTTTTACCTCTTGAGTAGATGGATGTTTGCTTGTACTACCAGCAGCTATTGTGTAATCATCAGTAAGCAAAATGTTTGTTCATCTACAAAAATTCAACATTCCCGTATATAAGAGTTAATTGTAAACTACGAAAGTTAGAAAGATCTTGTCTTGTATTTACGTATGTAATATGAAAACTGGATATTGTGTTTTGTGAAAGCCTTCCACAGGTGTGGGTATTGGGTATTGACCTAAAATATTACCTGTAAGTTGAACAGCCTAGCTAGTAATTGAGCCGTGGAAAGGTATTGTAAAGTAGCCAGGTGTGTATTATTTGTAGAGGTTTAGATGTAACAGCCATAACCTCAGCTCTCATTGGTGGTTCACAACACGCCAGAGCGTGCCAAGCTGTGGCGGCCATGTTGTCTAAGGGGTGTATAAACCCTGCGGATGTCACCACATTATACACAGCATACACCAGCCCTGAACCTCCTCCTGTAGAGATGATCAGAAATCCTACATTGCTTAGTAAGTAGCCTTAGATATTAGCCTGAGAGAACGTGATAGCCTGAGAGAACGTGATAGCCTGAGAGAACGTGATAGTCTGAAAGTTTGCGCTAGTCTGAGAGTTGGTCAATTGCATAATTCTATGGTCTCTCGCAAGTTCATCTAATTATAGTCCTGTTGATAATTTTTCTTGCTGGCTGGCAGTTATCATTATTATTATTGCTAATATTACTATAAATCCTATGCCATTTTATGCCATTTTATGCCATTTTATGGCATTACGCTAAATGTACACAAGCGATTGCACTAGCAGTTTACTTTAGCGATAGGGGAAAGTTTTGTTTCCAAAAATTTGCAATTTGCAATATTTATTTTTTTAAGTGATTCCTGTCAAGCTCGCTGTTACAAACTCACTAATCTTTGTATGCTCGTTTGTATAGCTTGGTGCGCTACACGTGACAGAATATTATCGGAAACGAGAGTTAAACTTTTCTATGCTGCGATTGGTTGATAAAGAATGTGCCTAGCCATTTTTTATCTTGTTCAAAACCTGGCGATAGCCTCAAACAAAATGCTTGTTGTTACCTTTTCTGTACGTTATTATTGCTTAAAAATTATTTATTTGGAAGCGGCTGTTGCTGGACACTACACCTCGATAGTTAGTTGGAATGCTCAAGCTGTGAATATTTGTGTTGGTATCCAATACTAGCTATTTATAACATGATCGCTGAACAAGCTGTGAAAGCACCAGTACACAGTTCTGGTTGTGTGCACATATTACAGGCCGGTTTAGTGGGTTTCCCTGCTTTTCAACTATCAATCAACAAAACCACATGCTTACAGACTTTAGTTCTTACATAGAAATAATTATCGTGGTCTCACACAGTTTTACATGCTGCCAACTACGCTGCTCTCATCCCTAGGATATGTAGCCCAGCAGTGATGTTGTTGACAAACACCTTGTGTAGAGCCCTGGATGTACGCATATATATCTTTGTTTGTTGTTAACAGATCTGTTCATCGATGGACTATTCATGCCTTCGGTGAAGATCAACCCTGACTACAAGAGCAAGTACCTTCACATATTAGCTTACGCAACCACTGTGGCTGAGACATATAAAAAGGTCATTATTGTTTTATTGCTACGTAAATGCCATTTACTCTTTATTGCATTAAATTAATGTCCTAGCTATTAGAGGCAGCGTTTGTTCCCTAATTGGATTGAACCCTTCCACTTCTCATTCGAAGTCAGCCATCTTTAACTTATGTCTCTCTCTTACACAGGGTACACGTAAAAGCCTCAACAAAGATGACCTGAAGCCAACGTTTACAGCCCTAGAGAAAACACAAAAGATATGCAGTGAGAATAAGGCTGGCCAAGAATTGATTGGAGATATAACCACAGTCTTTCCTTGCTTGAAGTAAGCTCAACTTTTTTACTGTCTTATTATACCTTTCGAATTGCTATTTTTCAAAGTAAAACGTTGCATTAAGTGCTGTATTGCAGGTTCCCAGTGGTAGCTAAGGGAGTGCTCACTTGGATCACTCACATTGTCACAGAACCAAAATACTTTGTACGTAATACAGACCATACACCGGTGCACCTCATTCTACTTGATGAGGTGAGCGTTTGATTGATTGAGTCAACACTTTACTACACTAGACAGCGATCTAGCCTCAGTAATCATTTCAGCATCTGTGAATAATTGTTATTTATTCTTGTTTGTTATCATTATTTAATATTTGTTTATTCTGCTTTGTTTTTATTATTTAATATTTACTATTTATTCTTGTTTGATACTATTGTTTGATATGGTTATTTATTCAATTTCACAAAAAAGATGTTCGACAATTTTTTTTTCTAGTGATTAAATATATATTCCCTGTCCACAAAGTTGTATAAATCTAACAGATGATTGCTATTGCAGGTATCTACGTGTCAGCACCTGCTGCATGAACAAGCGCAACAGCTCCTGGTGAGATTGTTTGAGAGTAGCCACGAGGAAGTGGATGTACTTGTACAGGTGTGTCATGTCACTAGTGACTATTTATACTACCTGTACAGGTGTGTCATATCTCTAGTGACTATTTATACTACTTGTTCTGGTGTGTAATGTCTCTAGTGACTATTTATACTACCTGTACAGGTGTGTCATATCCTAGTGACTATTTATACTACTTGTACAGGTGTGTCATATCTCTAGTGACTATTTATACTACTTGTACAGGTGTGTCATATCTCTAGTGACTATTTATACTGCTTGTACAGGTGTGTAATATCTCTAGTGACTATTTATACTACTTGTACAGGTGTGTAATATCTCTAGTGACTATTTATACTACTTGTACAGGTGTGTCATATCTCTAGTGACTATTTATACTACTTGTACAGGTGTGTCATATCTCTAGTGACTATTTATACTACTTGTTCTGGTGTGTAATGTCTCTAGTGACTATTTATACTACCTGTACAGGTGTGTCATATCCTAGTGACTATTTATACTACTTGTACAGGTGTGTCATATCTCTAGTGACTATTTATACTGCTTGTACAGGTGTGTCATATCTCTAGTGACTATTTATACCACTTGTACAGGTGTGTCATAACATAATATATTGTAGCTGGACCTTAAGAAGACCATACTCGATAGAATGGTCCACTTAGTGAGCAAAGGCTATGTTCTACCTGTCTGCTCTTACATCAGAACCTGCTTTCAATCTCAGTCATGTGATATCTCTTTAATCAGGCATTTTGTGACAGAGGTGAGAGGATGCATATGTGTGCGCTCTAGTTTGTTGTACTACTAACCCTTCGTACCACAGGCTATCTAGCTGTGCGCCATTCACTATGTTGTGCCACAGGCTATCTAGCTGTGCTCCATTCACTATGTTGTGCCACAGGCTATCTAGCTGTGCGCCATTCACTATGTTGTGCCACAGGCTATCTAGCTGTGCTCCATTCACTATGTTGTGCCACAGGCTATCTAGCTGCGCGCCATTCACTATGTTGTGCCACAGGCTATCTAGCTGTGCTCCATTCACTATGTTGTGCCACAGGCTATCTAGCTGCGCGCCATTCACTATGTTGTGCCACAGGCTATCTAGCTGTGCGCCATTCACTATGCTTCTATGGTTCGGTTTTGTTTGTGTGATTCAAATAGCTTATCATTCGGGTCATGGGAATGACAACTCTATACTTGTTGGTTTATGTTTGTTTGTGTTAGCTCAGTTCGATTCCATAATTTGTATTGGTTTGGGTTGCACACTCATTAGAATCATGGGTTTTATTTGGGTTGATGAGCGCACACTCGTTTGAGCAGCTCTTTTGTGGAGGAGGCGTTAAACTTGCATTTCTGTCTTGGACTACATTTATGCGTGATTTCTATCAGCGATTACAATCGTTGTTGCTATACTTCACACTCTTATGTAAGTTCAGCAATAATTTATACTAGTATTTATACTCTTTGCTCATTTATAAGCTCTCATCAGTTGGTGTTTACTTTCTAAAATCTCAGGTTTTCACATTTATGTCCTGGCCCGTTGCACATTTACTGGCTGTAAATTTTTAACGCTTTTACATCTTGTTTGGGAAACTGGCAGTTTCAGAGGCATTGATAGTAGAGAATCATAGCTGCGTTAGATGATAGATAGTTACTCTAAATTATTATTATTATCATTTGCAGTTATTATATAATCATAATAACAATCATTTATGATTATTAATAATTATTGTTCTTGTTATTATTATTAGTTTGTGGTGCAAGCGTTTAACAATCTTCGTTTGTTACTAACGGTATATTTTCAATCGCTGCTCACTACTAGGCTGACAGGAAAGGACAACTCAAAAATATGACTTTAATTCAACTTACCGTAGGGATGGAATGTCAATTCAGATTAATGCGTAATAACTCAAACCAAAGTTGAACTCTATCGAACCCTAACTATGGGAATATATATAGCGATTGCTCACTTCACCATAATTGTTTTATTTGTGCTCATCCCGGCTCCTGTTGCATCAACTATTTATCAATTTTAATCTTTTGAATACTTATAGGTGCTGGACATTATCAGCCCTCCTTACACCCAACAGTTTGTAGATGTGATGTACCCCCTTGTAAACAACACCGATATCACTAGTACAATACGTAACGAAACTTCAACGGATCCAGCGTCTCACTTTCTCAGTAAGTAGTCGGGAACACACTCAGTCTCCCGCTCATGCATGCAGGTCGCTAGTGATTTCAAATTTGATAGTAAAGGTTTGTGTGGTAACAAAAGGATGCTGGGTAGCCATTTTATCCTATCATGACAGATATTCAGACATAAACCCATATATGTAACCTGTACCTGTATCTGTGCTGTAACTGTGCTGTAACTGTGCTCTAGCTGTGATATGATCACATGACATCTCCATCTGATACAGTAGCTTTGTTAGCTCTACTTTGTATGTTATAATCACTACTTGATCCGCTCATTCATAGACTTTGATACTGAGCCCTTAATTGGTTAGATGTTATCAGTTTCATCCAGATGTCAATTAGCTGACTCTCTTCTCGCTGTGATCATCAGTTATTTCATATTGTCATCAAGATTGGCTCTGATCCAACATCACTGATGTGCATCTGCTTATTTCTGTGATTTCTTGTCATTCTGTACATTATGCAATCTTTGTTGCTAGTCGCAGCTGTTTGGAGATTTAGTAGTTGTATTCTCGTGGCTGTTTTGGGCCATTTTGGTATATCGTTGAGAAATTTGTATTAAAATTATTTATTATTTGAAAATCTAGACCAGAATAGTGCTGTATACATCTTACGATATGAAATTAATTGCTAGGAATTGTCAAGATGTTCATTGATGCTTTATTTACAATGAGCCCCGTCCTACTTTACCTGCATGTGTTGCCTCTAGTACTACTTTACCTGCATGTATTCATGTAGGTCATTGTCAAGAGAACTATGATCTGGACAAAGAAGAGTTCTAAATACACTGACCTATACATATTTATTTCTTCATATGTTATTGTATTCGATTGTAAATGTAGTGCCAATGCCTTTTTTGTAAATATTGTGGAATGCTGCATTTTCTTTGTATTATTTTGAAAATCTTGCCATTGTTGTTAATTCCTCAAACATGACTTGATAGAAAGTAGTGTAATGTCTATATACATCAATCAACTCTAGCCTGTGGTTTTATATTGGTGAGAGAGAAAATGTTATCAGAAATAACAACAAGAGTAGAAACGAAAGAACATTGACTTGGAAAGAGTTTAGCAGAGCTGTGACAAATCACGATTTTCCTGACTCAAATCAAATCATTTGCATTTTCCTTCAAATCAAATCAAATTTTTACAAGTGAGTAAAAATTTCAAATCAAATCAAGTCAAATCATGCGTTTTCCCAAATCAAATATTTGAAGCGTCATTTGCAGCAAATTTTTCAAATCATCACTGAAACTATTAGAAATGTAATGAAAAAAAACCTTCAGCTTTTAATAGGCTGCCTAACCAAATTGACCCAAATTTAGATCACAATGTGTGGTTAGCTGGCCTCTAGAAAACAATATTCTAACTTGATTACTTTCGCAAACTTGCATTTTTCTTTGTACACTTTCGAGCGGAACTTATTTATTATATATATATATATTATCATTTAAATTCCAAAATAATGCTTAGACTAGCCAAATGAACTAGCCAGTTCCATGCAATAGATAAAATGCACACCCAGTAAACAAAACAATCAACCACTATAGTTTATAACTTTCTGAAGTTCTTTCATTGTCAAAAGACTGTCGTTGTGGTAGCCTATATTGCTAATAGTACCAGCGATACTAGATAATTGATAAATAATAGCAAACACTGAGCATTAGTTTGCATATGTATCAAAGCAGTTATCATTATAGTACGTCATCAACTAATGCATTACTCACTACAGATAAGTAAATAACCTGGTCGCCATTCATAAACACTCTCAGCTCACCACTTTCAAGTCAGAAAAGAAAGTAGTCAACTAATAATTCAACTATTGCTGATGAAAACTGATACATAAAAGAAAAGGCAGCATAGTTTTCCATGATCCTTGATTACTATAGGCTAATAATTAGGTAGTTTCTTTTCACTGCTTTTATTTATTTGCTACAATTGAATACTACAATCTCAGGTCAATTACAAGCATTGAGAAAAGCTGCAAACATCATCACTGGTTTTTTTGATGATTTGCCATATTTTTGCAAATATTTGGTCAAATCGTGTGAAAAGAGGCAAATCAAATCAAATAATGATGAAGAGTAACCAAATCAAATCAAGTCAAATCACCAGTTGTATCAAATATTTGAAACAAATCATTTTTCAAATAGTTGAGTCACCAAATATTTGAATCTCGGTGATTTGGTCACAGCTCTGGCTCTGGAGTTTAGCCAAACTGTGTTGGCTCCAGTTATTTTTCACCAATATCTCAATCTGCATAGATTAGTGGATAAAATGCTGTGTTTATTACATGACAAGTCTTAGAATCATCAAATGAAGACCATAGCTATTTATTGAAAGAACATTATCAATAGTGTTTTAAGTAGTAACATTATTATTTGTTTTTTACTAGAACTTCCTACCCATACACCCCCCCCCCCCCCCTTCTCCATTCACCAATGCCTACCCCATAGTAAATACACACAACCACACCTAATGGATGGCAGAGTTGGAAATAAAATATTTATATTAAACATCGAGGAATATTCCCACACAGATGGTGGGTGAACTACAATATTGCTTGTTCTAATTGCTAAGTAACAAAATGGAGTTGTCAAACCTCACTAAAAAGTGCTTTCTACTTTAGGGGAGACAATTCTGTCTTTTAAAATTTGTTTTGTAAACAAATACTGAGATCGATGAACAAAACTCCCACCCGCTATTTGAAATCCACCTCAGGTTACCCACTTCCGTAATCGCCTGCTTCGGTAAAGTCAAGAAGTCAGTAAATAGCTATGGAATAATAATGTAGTTATCTAAAAATAAATACTCTTTTTTTCAGCACTTAGATTTATACTCATCAGAGTAAATTTTTTATTATGATCTGATGATATGGGCCAATGTTGTAATGATTGATAAATTGATCATTATTATTATTATTAATTAATTAATTATTATTATTATTAAATAAATTTAATAATTATTATTATTATAAATAATTATTATTGTAACTAACTGTTTTTTTACGACGACGATATAATAATAATAATTATTATTATAATTTAATAATAATAAATAGTTAAAACTTAGTAGTATTATTATTATTATAACTTACTTAACTAAGTACAATAATATATAATAGTAGCTGTAGTAGTATTATAAGTTGTTAGTATGTATTATTATTATTAATATATGTATGTATAATAAGTATTATTATTATTTATTGTTATTATTATTGTAATAATAATTTCAAAACCAACCAACAATAATAATATATATGTTTATTATTATATGTTAATTTATTTTATAACAGTTAGTTATTAATAATTATTAGTCAATAATAATAAATAACAGTTTTGCTTATAATTAATAATAATGATAAATTATTATTAGTTAGTTATTGTCAGAATAATTATTAATAACATAATTTTTTATTCTAGATTAAATTTAGAATAAAAAAATGAAGTTGTCATAATAATAATATTATATTATTATTATTATTAATTATATATTATTATTTTTTTATTACTACTTCTCCTGTACCTTGTTGACGTTGTTATTGTTCATTAGATTATTATTATTATTATTTATGTTATATTATTTTGATTATTAATAATTAATAATATTATTCATATTCATAATAATTATTATCATTATTATTATGTATTTTTTTATAATTATAAAATGGAAAAGGTTGTTAATAATAAAGCAGTCCTGCTGGTGTTTTCTGATGATGAATCATTATTTTTGTGATAATATATTATTAATTAAGACTAGTTCTTATTATGTCTATTATTAATAACATAATTATTATATGCTACAATTTCGCTCGATTCGGTTTTACATAAGAGTGAGTGTAACCTTCTTGTTACACTTTTTTTATTAGTCCATAGTGTCATGATTTTTCATTGAGTTCCACATTGAAATTCTGCTCACTCCTGTTCAATTTAATAAAAAACACAGGAACAGTGTGTGCTGGCATATTGCATTTCGTACTGAGATGAAACGTTTGTGAAAATATATGAAAAAATGTTACAATCCATGCATGCTGGAAGAAAATAATATACTTATTCGACAATGAAACCATCTTGAATCCGTATAGTGTAGTTTTTGTGATCCCTAAACAATATTGCAAAAAAATTGAAAGAAAAAAATTTTCTTTTTCATTTTCAACCATACATTTAAGTGATTCAATTGACTATTTCTACTTCAGCCTTCACCTCTCTCGACATAGCGTTATAGGTATCCATAAGTATGGAAAAACACCATGGATGAAATATACCAGGATTGTCAGAAACCCGAATGGGGTGGAGCCAATTTCGGCCAATAGGAAGCGTGAAATTGTCATCCATGGCGCCCATATTGAATTGATTGTTCGGAGCGGAAACATATGTCAACAGACTACTATAGCAGCTCGCAAAATAAACGTAACAATTTTCATTAGCTCAATGTTCCGATTTTTGCCACATGGCAAGAGCTTTTGTAATTTCGGAGCGGAAGCTGCGTAGAATCAATAAATTTTGAAACCGAGTTTGCCACATACCAAAGATTGCATATATGTTATTGTTGGCATATTCAAGTTTGTTCTCGGAGCGGATATGGTATTGTAAGTAACAATATTTGAATCGTCAAAACTAACGAAGTATGCCAACGGCGTGGAATAACTGTGTAAAACAAAATCAATAAGAAAACGATATTAATTACGAGATCTAAGCGGTCTTGAAAATTTTGGAGCAGTGTGGTGGCTCTCACAAACGGCTGCATTTGGCTCGTCACAAAATTCCTATTACACAGCCGCAGCTGGCAATCCTGTTATGATTCATCCATGAAAAACATTGACATAGCCAGATGTTTTTCACGTATATACATACTACAGATAGTCAAAAACTGCAAAAAAGCTTAGTAGTCTCCCAAGCTGGAGGATTGCTCACATTACCTCCACTAAATGGGGGCGGCCAATAGTTAAAAATACAACTATTACATTAATTAACACCACACCAAAGCAGCTAGCACAATATATTTGGACTCTTTCAATTATCTGTCAATTTTTGGTTTGCCTATTCTCTGTATTGAGGTAATGATACATAACAGCTGATTGAATCACTGGGAGGTGTGCATCCAATCCTGCGCTGGCATGTTTGATGTATCAGTAATCTCAAGAGAAGATATAGCTTGACTGAAGCCTGAATAAGATAGGCCTGAATACTACAAGAGAAAGAAGAGGAAACCCTAGCGGTAAACTTCTCTGAAATCCTAAAAAATAACCACTGGTGCAGTGAGTGCTACAAGGAGTAAACGTAACCTTACTCTCGTCTCCCAAAACCTACATAGACTCAGCTTCCTGCCGCCCACAATCTGATGCATGGATATCTTATTCAATTATCAAAGATGAACTAGCAATCGCCCTTGTGCTCCAAACTTTGTCTTGATAGAATTGAAAATATGATCAATTCCATTTGCGCTTTAAGTGATCTGGAATATGCTGCCACATCAGAAATGCTCAGATAGGTATTATTTCTGGATCGTAACAGTCATGTTGGTGATGGAGAAGCATAAATTAGTTGATTAGTATAATATTGAGTATTATGTAAAAGTAATAGTGAGCTAATTTAATTGATTAATATTTAATGATGAATGCCATAAGATGGAACTTCCCAACAAGCAAATAACGTCTATGTAACGTTAGCTAACGTTCACTTAATGTAACATTCGCAACTTACGTTTTTAAGACGTTTCATAAACATTACAACATAACGTCCAGGCTAACATTTGGAATTAACATACATTGAACGTTATATAAACATTTGGCACAACATTTGTACATACATTGTGTAAACGTCGTACAATAATGTTAATATAATGTTGTTTTCGACGTTATTTGAATGTTTGTGAACGAATGTCTAGAAATAACATTAATAGTACATTGTACAAACGTTCACTCTAACGTTTTTCCTAAACATTATAGTTATGTTACCTTCAACGTTATTTGAACGTTTTCTCATAACGTTTTATAAACATTGTACCAAAACGTTAATATGATGTTGTTCCTGATGTTATTTGAATGTTTGTGAACGAATGTCTAGAAATAACATTAATAGTACATTGTACAAACGTTCACTCTAACGTTTTTCCTAAACATTATAGTTATGTTACCTTCAACGTTATTTGAACGTTTTCTCATAACGTTTTATAAACATTGTACCAAAACGTTAATATGATGTTGTTCCTGATGTTATTTGAACGTTTGTGAACAAATGTCTAGAAATAACATTAATAGTACATTGTACAAACGTTCACTCTAACGTTTTTCCTAAACATTATAGTTATGTTACCCTCATCGTTATTTGAACGTTTTCTCATAACGTGTTATAAACATGTTACCAAAACGTTAATATGATGTTGTTCCTGAGGTTATTTGAATGTTGTGAACAAATTTCTAGAAATAACATTAATAGTACATGGTACGAATGTTCAATCTAACGTTTTTTCCTAGACATTATAGTTATGTTACCCTCAACGTTGTTTGAATGTTTTATCAT
Organism: Cryptosula pallasiana; assembly: GCA_945261195.1. Classification (NCBI taxonomy): domain Eukaryota; kingdom Metazoa; phylum Bryozoa; class Gymnolaemata; order Cheilostomatida; family Cryptosulidae; genus Cryptosula; species Cryptosula pallasiana. Next base: position 35,214,085 of record OX183133.1, read on the forward strand.
AATGTTCAACAATTGTTGTACCAAAATGCTTATATGGCGTTGTTCCTGAGGTTATTTGAATGTTTGTGACCAGATGTTTGGAAATAACATTAATAGCACATTGTACTAACGTTCATTCTAATGTTTGTTTTTCAGAACATTATAGTTATATATGATTCTTTTAATGTTTTTTTATATCATTTTATAAAGAGTGCATTAAACGCTAATATAAAGTTATTCTGGAGGTTATTCAAATGCTTGTGAACAGATTTCCAGAAATATTGATATTAACACATTGTGCAAATGACCGCTCTAATTTTTTTTCTCTACGCGGTGTAGTTACGTTGCCCTTAACGCTTTATTAATGTTTTTCCATTACATTATATACCTCACACACAAGCTTAACATAAACTTAACATGTTTTGAATTGTTCTCGAAAAATTCCAAAATTAAAATTAGTGAAAAATAGAGATAGCATTCACTTTAATGTGTTTTTATGCATTTTAATTTTGTTGTTGTTCATGCGACAAGCAAATAACATAAATGTGAAGTTAGCTATCCTTCTCTTAATGTAATGTCAGCATCAAGCACTTTTATTTTTTCACACGAATGATTATGGAAAACATCAGGTCCAAAAATTTTAGCAACCATATTTCAGATGTCATATTGACATTGGGCAAGACATCCAAACTAATTTTTTACAAATTTTTCCCAAAGATGTGTTGTTAATATTATTCCAAAAAGTTTCATCATCAGTACTTAACATTCTTAGGCCATTAAAACAACACTTCTCTTAATGTATTATTTAAGCATTTTAGTGAACATATATATCTGGACACCAGGCATAACCTCTAGGGTGACATAGCATACAGCAAACTTAAACTGACTGAGAGAACTTTCATTTGCAGGCTTTTTAATTTTCTTGGTGTATCAAATTTAACAAATAGTTGAAAATGATTTACTTGTGTAAGGAAAATAGCCCAAGTCTTTAGCTATATTAGTTCAAAGTTATGACAGCTGTCTTTGGAAGATTTAAAATTTATTTCCAGTTCAGGATTGAGAAATATCAGAATCATGGGGAGTTGTTTGCTCATCGAGCACCAATTTAATCTCAGTCCTATCAAGAGTTGCCTACTCTTACCCATGAGTTGAAATGGGTTTCTATGATGCAATTGAAATATGTAAACAAATGTACACTGATTTTCAAATAATAACAGAGCCTTTAATAATCCAAAATGCTCAGATGAACTTGCCAGATTATCGGCACAATAAAAATGTAACATTGCATGTTGGATGCAGTAAATTAAAGCTGAGTATCTTGAACAGTTTCAAATCGGTCATATAAAATAGATGTTGGCATTTGTGCATGCCATTTTTTCATGTGGCTACAATGGGGATCCGGCACGCAGTTTCTCTTTGTAGATGCAACCGGAAGAAATTCAATTGTTAATATAACTTATCATTAGAATTTACGACTTGCTTGACTGTTATTTTAATTTAAGACATTTAAGCAGCTAATATGACAAAAAAGATGTGATTGATGAAGCTTGAGGGATCAATATAACCTCTAATTTTTTCTTTTGAAAATTTTTTTGCTTTATTCACTTGAAAAAATTAATTTAATAATGATGCTCATAGATAGTATGCAGTTGAACCAAAGTATCGTATTTCGGGCCTAACTAAGTTTGCTAACGTAAATAACTTACAGTGCGCCCCGTCAGTTTCTCTCAACAACAGCGATATACTATTATGCTTGATTTACGCGGCGCATCCTCAGTATTACAAGCTCCATCCCCATCAACTGCTCGTGAATCGTTTGTTGCGGATTTCATAACTCCAGTCAACGACTAGCAATAATAATAATAACAAACTCTTATGACAATCCCAAGTGTACCAAAAATCTGGTGTACCCTGTGATATGTGGCTAATAAATAGCAATTGTTTTTAAAAGTTTGTTTTATATTTTTTAATTGTTAGGGCAAATGAATAATAATTATTTTGATATTATTATTATTATAAATAATCATCATCATAATAATAATTATTAATTAAACTAAATAAATTAATTTTCTTCTTAAGGCTTTTGAGTGAAACTTGTAATTTCCTAATCACAAGTTGGATCAAATTTGTGCTTGAATGAAAATTATTTAACACATCTCTTACATGACACGAGCCCACTCGGAATGAGTACAGTAAACCGGTAATTGTCTGTTCACAATTTCCATGTGAGCAAAGTAAGAGTAAGGTCTTACATTTTGGTATCATTCTATTCAGAATCATTCGCTGTATAATTCTAAATTATCTTTAATACATGGCCTCAGGCTAGTTTTGACTTTTACAATTTTTTATTTTTGGTTTTTGTTCCTTAGCAACCAGCAATGGCGCACAGATTTTTGGTGCATGCGGTTGCTTTTGTTTTTTGGAATTTTTTTTTTGATAGATAGATTTTCAAAAAACTAAATATAAGGATATTGAAAGCACCATGTTTTGAGCATAGTGACCAGTTTTGGTGAAATTTCGAGCACGGTAAGTGTAGTTTCTCACTCATTGTAATAATAATTAATAATTATTTATTATTACCAAAATCGTCATTTTTTTCATTGTAATTATTTTTCTTATTTAAGATATTTAGCACAATTTTTTTGAAAACGAAGAAAGTACACATCCTAGCGCTCATGTTCACCAAGTTTCATACTGATTGGACAAGTTTCGGCTGACTTATGAATTTTTTTAACTTTTCGTTATTTTTAATAATTATTGCCGAAATCGGACTTATTTTCGGAGCTAATTTTTCCCATCAAAACGGTAGCGGCTGTCAAAAAAAGTTTGATATTCAGAATCCCCATGATCTTTTGATCATACACACCAGTTTGTATGAATATCAAAACAATATAAGGTTGTTAATTATTTATCAATAGTAGCCATTGTTTTTTATTATTATTACCCACAACATCATTTTGGGACAAATAATTAAAGTATTTAAGAGGGTTCCATCGGCAAAATAAAACGTAAATTTGGGAGATAACCACTGAAACATTGTCTTGGCAGTCTTTTGTTGACTTTCAAGCATTATAAGTATTTTTTTCTCTAGTTCATAAAAACCAATTAATAAGCCATTACAGATGTTGCGCAATGGCATTCTTGTGGTTTTGTGGTTTTTGATTGAGGTTTTGAGGCTTTTTTTTTTTCAAAGCCCAACCTAGCAAATAAATAATCATTTTAGAACAAAATTTTGCCACCTTTTCATTGCTGCAATTTTTTTGTGTCTAGAACAAATATTTCTCGTGTAAAATGCAAATCCATACATCGGCCTCCCCTCGGCCAAGCTTCGTGGTTACCTGCTATGTCGCAATAAGTGCCCAAAAGGGTAGGCGGGGAAAATTTTTTTGGTTTTTTCTGTGTCCATGATAATGCCCCTATAATTTTTAAGGAGAATCTTATCGTTCTTTTGGTATTTGTTTCACTGTTGTAGCTGCATCGAGTGAGCCGCTAAAAAATAATGAAAATAAGCGAAAAACCACGAAAACCACAGAAAGCACCCTGTAATGAATGTGTTTTAACACTGAAATAAAATGAATAGCGTTAATCTCTGAGGACAACACACAATAAATAAATAAATAATAAGTAATAATAAATGGGAGATAACTCTTACGAGCTCACTCTATATTTTATATAGCGATCTATAGTCAGTATTGTTAGCGTTCGTAAAAAGTGATTATTCGAGTTGATTATAACTGTTTGTTGTGCCAAAAAAAATTTAGTGAGCTAAAACAGACATTGGAGCTCCTGCCATTTCAATATATCAGTGAAATGAAACTTCTAAAGCAAAAAATAAAAATAAAAGTAGTGGATTTTTGAAAATCTTAACGATATTATCATAAAACTTCAAGTAAACTTCCGGTATCATCAAATTAGCACCCCCTGGTGAGCACCTAAAATCTGCCGGGTCCCCATTGAAAAATTGACGAGAGTTGATCGAGATCCCAAAAATTCATTGAAATTTTTAGCTTATCCATGATAATCGTCTTTGACTGATTGTCAGGAATTTCACTTAATTTTTTTGCACTGCTTTAATATTTGTGGGTGTCGACTAATACCACCCACGTAATTTTTTTTTTATAAAAGGTATAATTAAAAACTAATTGTTTGGTTTGAAGCTATTTTTCTCTAGCTTAAAAGTTTTGATACCTTAATCTCATGGTTGGCATCCATCTATTTTATCTCTCAAAATATTTGCAGTGTTTTCATGTTTTACTGATTATCCTTATTAACTTCATTAACATCAAGATTTAATTGTTGGAAAGTTTTCTCTAACAACTGCATGCAATGAAGTCTTTTTACATATATTAGTTCTCAAATTTGCATATGGAGTTATATCACCTTTTTCAAGGGGATACCTATATGTTATCAAGGAAATTGTGAACACGACTTCTAGTGTTTCACATACATTATACTTTGCCTCAAGCAAACATAAACAATGTTTGTTGGACATAGAATATAATGAATAATACTGAATTAAATAAAACCCCGGGGTTTCAAAGTGAGTGAAAACTTCACTTCAATATCGAGCAGTAGAGCAGTAGGCTCCCTTTTGGTTGAAGCAACAGAAGGTTGAGATGCTTTGGGTTGCTGAGTCGTATAGTGACAAAATTTTTACCATTTCTCTTCATACTGTGCATAGAGTGCACTTTTGAGCCATCATAACAGTTGTCAACAGTCATAAGTTGTGATGCCTAAAATAGCTAAAGTGAAAGTGAATCGGCCAGATTGATGGTTTCAGCTGAGTTTGCATTTATCAATTTTATATGAAAATATTAGGCCTTAAGGACTAATTTTTGATTGTTAGTAGTGAAATGTTAATACGTTGCAGCAGTTGCTGGGTAGGTTGCTATGTTGACTTCAGGCTTCGATAATGATGATGAGCAGATTCAGTTTTCCCCCACAATGTGCTCCTTCAGTAAAATTTGGGCTCCGAAATGAAAAAAACAGCCAAGTGGGCCTCCTAAGTGTGTTAGGGTGTTTTTACAGTCAGTAACTTGCAGATGAAAGTGAACAAAATACATTTTTGCACGACTCTCATGTGTAGGATTAACAGTTTTATTGTTTCGATATCTGTTTTTTTTTGGGAAATTTGTCAGTTCAATTGATAACTATAACAACCTGGTATTTTTTCAAGGCAAAAAGCACGTGCTTACATTGATGAACGTTTGTGTGTACTAATTTATTAATCCTTGTTTTTGGTGAAGCGATTGGTTTCATACCTGTCATGTCACTTGGTTTGTAAGGGACTCACCTGATTTTTAGGTACAACATTTTTTTCTAATCTTCAAAAATTGCTAAAATCTCTGAAAGTTCCCTAAAATTAGCATTGTCTCCCTGGCATCTATTGCACACATAAATTTAGTTTTCAGTCGAGCAAAAACGAGACATTGAGATAACTCAAGGTAAACATTGTTTTCACATTATCCTTTTACATCTAGCGTCAGTATGTTTGACAAAATTTTGCTGTACCACACCCATGTTTGATTTGCATTTACCTCAGCTATTGACCTTCTGAACTGATAAACTAAATTACTGACTTTGCTTCTAAGCAATCGCCTCATCTATACCCGCAAAGCAGCCAGCTCGTTATTTTTCAGGCCAACATGTCAGATATGGTGGGATTGGGTAATTATATGTACAGATTTACAATTTAGTTTCTCAAAAATATACATGTTTCTACTATTAAATTCAATTAAATCAACTGATGTGATCAATTCACTCTCTAAACCGATTTGTGCTAATTTGCTGATGGTTGCCTAGTTTTAGTGAAGTCTGATACTTAGTAAAAGCCAAGCTACCTAATCATTAAACATGATGAAAACTGCTGAGATATTATTAGGAGCTTTGAACACGAATTTGAATATATGGATTAACGATGGACATTATCTTCTCAAGTCAAATCTAAAACAAGGTTTTTGCTCTTTGGCAATATTTTACGATCTCGTGAAGAAACTGCAGACTAGATTGAATGAAAAAAGAATCTCTACCAGTTGTTCATGACGCTGCATGCTGTTAGGTAAAAATGATGATTTATAAATGCAGGTTGTAAACAAACATAATAGAACTGAGGCGTTATCCTAATCGTTAGGTACTATCAAATTAGGACAAAAAGTAAAAAGGCTTGTAGGCATGTTTTTACCTATGGATGGTTGTATGTGATATGAACTAAATGCATGTAAATATAAATTTCAAATTTAATTGAGTTGAATCACACATATGTGTGGCTACATGGCTGTAAACAACAATTTACTGTTACATAGACATAGCACATATATGGACATGCATTGCTTTCAAATACTCATAATGCTGGGGGTTGGGGGCTAACTTGCCGTTTTTGTCATTAGCATTTGGTTTCAATTGCTATTGCACACCTTTCATAGTCTAGTTGTTGCACTAGATTCTTTAGTCGGTTTGTCTCTGCTGACTAATAAAGACCTGTTCTAACACGAAAGATAGTTACAGATAATTTCAAAATGTGTGCACATGTGCCCACATGAATGAACTCGCATATTTATATGGGCATAAATTTGTATGTACAATCATGTGTATATATGCACAAGGAGGTATAGGTAGAGGCCCAGGTTTTGCTGATTTTTTTGCGCAATGACGACACCTGCTCTCGGTTCCAGTTTAGTGTTCACAATGATTGCCATAACAAAATATATTGGTTTATAAAGTCTTTTAGAAATATTTTTAATGCAGAATTTATTGCATGCATTTTTTTTGATTAGAAATAGAATTAAAACAAGTTTTTGGTTACTTTATTTAGTCTATAAAACAGTAATACATTAATGAGAAATTTAAAAACGTATAATTATTTTACCAACTAATTTTTCCAATCGTAATCTTTCATTTACAACTTAATAACTCATCCATAGTACTGCACTGTGATTTTCATCAACAAAGGTTTATCAACTGCAGCTTTGTTTTAGTAAAAAGTGGTTTATTAGCACAAGTTGCTTTATCATTGTCATGACTCAACGCCGGTCAAGTGTAGAAACAATCCCTTAGAAAGAGAGGGGCGGGGATATATTTCAATAGTAAAGTCAACACTTAAAGGCAGTAGGCTACTATTGTGAGCATTATATACTCCACCGCAATCCTGACCAACCATGTGGTTTTAATTGCTAATGCACATCATTGACCCATACCTCTATCTATGCCTCCGATGGTGGGCTTGGCTTATTGATGACTGAATGTATGCATCTGTAAGAGAGTTCATTTAGGGACACTACATTAGTGCATTCACCCACCTGCAAGCAATTATAATAGATTTCATGCTCTCATCCGTTCATCGCCCAGTGTATATCAACTTATATATCCCTTCAATACAGTTGTATGCATGTAAAAATGTGTGTGCTTTCATGCAGAATGCTGCATATACAGGCTTGCACATGTAAAGTATGTATTTAAGTATCTGTGCAAAGTGTTCATATACTTTTGAACAGTTACTTATCAACGTGTTTTTGTGTAAATGCTTGTATGAGTACACTAATAGTTACAGATGTATGCTTTTACATCTCTGACAGTAATAGTCAGTGTTATGTTTGTTATGTCGGTGTTATGTTTTTTATGTCGGTGTTATGCTGGAACTGCAGTCTAGCTTCTCTCATCGATTACTACCCTTCACCACATTAGCAGTAAGAGCTGCATAACTGATGAGACTGTCAGTGCTTTATTGGTTTAGCAGATGATTGTTTGCAAGTTTAGTAATGAAACAGCCTCAACTTGCTAGAGAACGTAATTGGATCAGAATTATGTAATCTGCAGTGTGTTTTCTGTTTGAGCGGTGTAACTGCCAGTCAACACTATGTGATGGCTATCAGACATAATGCCATCCAAACTGATTTTATGCTTGATTATGAGAAAATAGCAGCTTTTTATGGCTGTGTGCATTTGCAGTGTAAATGTGTCTATTTTATTATGACTATATTCTTGTGTGCTTATGAGTGGAATACATTTTTTGTGTATGTGTGGAACATATGTGTTTGTGTAGAGCAATGGTTTTTTATTTTGGTAGACAATAGATGCAAAAGACGTAATTTCCATAATTATTAATTAAAATTTCTCTATGTTGGCCTCAATAGTTAGCAATTCACCGTACTGCTTTTGCTTGGAGAAATGTAAACAGCAAGGATATTGAGTAGCCTGAGCCTTCACTTTCTCAGTGTTATATGCTACTGTATTGTGTAGCTTACTGAGGGATGCCAACAAACCACTAGATGATTATGAAAACATCTGTGGTCACAAAACGCTGAATGACTGCTTTTCATAAATGCATTAGTCTACTGTCATTGTTGATCATACAGCAGGCCAGTGCAGCTTAGCTAGTTGTTGTTTGCTACCAAGTAACAGGGATACAGAAAAATTCACTCATTTTGCAACAAGGATTGACAGGACATCTACCAAACGCGTTTACCAATATCACTAGCAACACTGAAGCTATGAGAAGAGCTATTTATAGGTATGTTTGATATCGGAAATAATTGAGACATTGTTGCACTGTAGTCTCCAAGATTGATAACAGTGTTCTGTGTTCTTACAAAATGTATACAGCTTACATGAAGAGTTCAAGCTTATTGTGAGAAGTTTAAACTTTTTCATAAAATTCATAACATGCCTATTTGCGTAAAAGTTTTCTTTGCTGGTTAGCAACAGCAACAGCAGTTTTCATAATATCATAATCAGTGTAGATCTTGCGCGGTCAACCACTGAGGAGAGCTTATAAATGCAAATCTCTTTGGGGCCTTATAAATGACATTTTGAGTCTAGAACTCATTCAAGTACATGACTTGGAGAATTATTTGTTTGGTGTTCTATTAAACTTTCACCTTTTGTAAAAATTGAACACGTTGGTAGCCATTACGTAACTACTTGCAAAAAACTGTTTTCTTTTAGCAAATCACTTTTCTTAAAAAGCTCTTATTTTTTCATTATATTCCCCAGCGAAAACAAGTATCTGTCATCAGTACCACATTTTGTGGTCTATCCATACTACCAATTATGTGATGTGGCTTATTAATTGATATTTTACAGAGCTTTTACATTGTATGGTGCTGAATGGCACAAAGGTCTGAACAAGCCAACATTTTTGGCATGTGTTGATGATTGGCAAGGCTGTTTAAATCAATAAACAGCTTTTATAACATCTCATATGAACATTTTGTTAGCTCTAGCGCAATCTTGATAACCTTACAATAAACAGTTTGCAGAGTCAAAGGCCTCAACGACTGGAGATGAATAAAGCTGGCAATCAGTTATTTCACTAAAATCAATCGAAGTGCATTCCCAAGCAGTTACTTTCTTATTGCCTACCATGCTCCAGAAGTCGATGCCCATTCTTGGAGCAAAAACACTTTGTTCCATGCAAATTCATGCTTGTTCATATCGGCAGTCGGTAAGTATGGATGTTCATATTCAAATCTTTTTACCCCAGAATGCCGTTTTTCCACATTATAATGCATGTGCTTGATACCTTTTCCCAGCTGAAACTGCTGAGGTTAGCTCACATACAGACTAAACTCCTCTGTTAAAATAAACATCTTTTAATTTTGGGCCACTCATCATGCGCGTCTTATTATACTTATAAATTTCAGAGCAAAACAAATTATTCTTTCCTTACACATTCAACTGTGGAAACTAGTTGAAACTTTTACAGTAGGAAAACAGTTTTTACTGCAAGTGGCAGCATCAAATGGGACAGGGCCATATATTAAAATATTGTTTTACTGTAATTATTTAAAGGTTTGTTTCCAGTATTTTATGTTGAAAACAAATATTATTGTGTAATTGATAACAGCATAAAAAAAGTTGTTCTGATTAGCAAAATTAACTTCTTGCATTGAATTTATTTATAGTTTTTAGTTATACTAAATACTATCCTTTTTATCAAGCTTGTAAAATACAACTTGTGAGAAAGCTCTGTGTTTCAATTGATTATAAAGCTTTAAAAGTATGCGCTTCAGAGTCATCCACTAATCAGAAGTTCACGAAGACTGAAACTAAAAATTTTGGACTTTTATTAAATGCGTGCCATTTCTGCTTTGTGTTTGGACAGTTTCCACTTGCTGTTTAATTGTAATTTTGTAGTAATAGGGCAAACTTTTGCTCTGCCTGCAATCTCACCAACAGTCTTTTTGCTTCATACAGGTAAAAGTTGGATATGCAGGTACCAAGCTACATGGGAACAAGTTTTCATCAAAAACATTTATCTGAAGAACTGCTGCTGGAGAGAACAGTGAAAAAGATAGTTTATAGCATACACACATAGAGTTTACAGTGGAGCACTAGTGGTTAAGAGCAGGTTTGTTTGAATCTATGCACAACTTCAATTTAAACATGTAGTCTGTTATTTTAAAAATTGATCTGATCCGTTTTGTCAGCAAACCAATTGTATTTACATAGCATAGCAAAACAATGCAATGGGCAAAATAATTATTTTTTATTAAACTCAAGTTGAAAATTTGAGTTTTGACGATTGAGATATCAGTAATAAATCACTTTTACGCTGCAAAAACAATTTTACAGGTATCTTTGTTTTACTATATATACATAGATCGGCGTAAATTAAGTTTATTTATATGTACATGAATAGTTTGATTTTAAGAAATAAATAGTGCCTGTTGTGGGTAAAGAAAACTTTTCGCACCTACATAATGCAGTTACTATTTTATTACTTAATATTAGGTCACACTCAGACTTTGCTTGATAATTACTATGACCTGCTCTTTCGTTTGCTGTGCACACCTATGATAGCCACGGCTTCGATTGCTTCAGTGGTGCATTGCAGAGTGTATAGCCTGACCCTGCATCACTGATCATTCATTCTCCTGTGCTATTATTAATTATCCCTTTTGCATCTTTAGCAGGTAAAGAAGCAGGCTTATAAAGTATGAAAACAATAGAGGCCACTATTGGACTCCTGTAAAAATGTTTTGCTAGAGGCACAGATGGAACAGCAAATTTTACAGTCTGAATACTTCATTGAAAACAAGCAGTGAGTTCCTAATAAATATTTGTTTTCTTGGGGTCTTCAACTAACTGTGTTGTGCACTGAATCAGATCTGATTCATCAAATTAATGTCCAATGGAACCAAAATGCTGCCGTGTGCAAATGTTCGTAATGAAAAAATCTAACGAAAAAATCAAATGCATGAAAAATGCACTGTTCTTTAAACGCAGGTTTTAAATCTTGATCTAGCTGCTTCAAGTCTCTGAGTCAATGAACAACTTAGACATTGAGAGTATTTGCGACCTGTTCGTCAAACAAAATTTAAAAAATGGTAGGTGTTTTTAGTTTAATATGTCGCGTTAGGAACGGAACATTAGTTTAGAGCAACATAATATTCAATGAAATGTTATGGTTTACCAAACAAATCATAAAGAAGATAACTCCCAATTTTCAAAATATTCATGAACGGAATAAAATTTGAACTGCTAAAAACTGTAATAGTTTGTCAAGCTGCCCTTTAATTTAGTAAATCTTGAACGCTTGAATTATTTTGATTTATTTTTCAAGAATATAAAACCGGTCTATGGAAATGAAAAAAGTCAACTCGCTCATTATTATTTATTTAGTGTTCAGTTTCATTCGCGACCTACAAACAATATAAATAAATACTCGCCGATTATTTTTTTTATTCAGTGAGCTACTTTTTGTTGACCCACGAGTTTTGAACAAAATGATTATTTATTGATTAAATTTATTGCCGGTCTGATTATTTTTATTGCAATGTGTTCGGCGAACGGAGGTAGCGAATACTCTCATTGACTTCTCCTAGATTTGCACTCCTGTTTAAAAAAGAATTTAATTTGGTTCCAGCATTATTGGTAGTTATTTCATGGTCGAATCAAAATCCATTAAAAAATTAAAAAAACAAAATGACTGAACTGTAGTAAGCTGATTCAAGTCTGTTGCACTAAGATCTTAAAGATTAACCTGCAAAAGATTTGTGATAAAAACTTATGGTTTATATCATATATGTAATAACTTTTAACAACTTATTGAAGCGTTGTTAAGTAGCTATTATTTTCGCTTTCAATTCTCATAATAATTATTTTGCCCAAACACTTGTAAAATACCTTTTTTAAAATTCCAAGCTTCAAATTCATTGTTTTTGGTCAAAAATGATATCAGTGATTTTTGTCTTTGAAAAAACAGCCACAAAAATTAACATTTTATTACAATCAAAATGATCTTCACAAAATGTCAATATCTTATGTCTTTTCTTTACAAAACTTTTTATAACTCGATCCGACTTTTTATATTCAGAAAAAAATGCGTATTTGTCAGAACTGCTTGCATTTATATTTATTGTCTAACAACTGAGGGAAAACTCTCTAAAAATGGTTTGACACACCGGTACCTGAAAAAAGAATTAAAGTAATTACACTGAAAACTAGCAAATTAATAACCACCCTTCACAATAAGAGCATTCAAGATGTGTTCCTCAAACAAAGGGGCTCAACCCATCGCGTATGGAACGAAAAATTTGTTTGGTACATTGCAACTATTCACTGAATTCTCATAGATAGCCTTACAAATCATAAAGAAGATAACTCCCAATTTGCAAAGTAATCAGTAAATAATGGCATTGTTGTCAACCAATGTATTTTGCAAAATTGTTATATTTATAAAGTTTAATTTTATTGGCAGAAAATATAAAATTGTTTTGTTAAAATAAACGAACTAGAATCACTTGTGATTTAATTAGCGTTCAGTTTCATTCACGACCTAAAAACAATATAAATAAATGCTCATTGATTGCCATTTTTTATATTCAGTGAGCTACTTTTTGCTGACCCAGGGGTACCGAACAAAATTAATACTTGTTGACAAAATTTATTGCCAACCAGATTATTTCTATTGCATTTTGTTTGGGAAACATAGGTCGCGACTACCTTCATTATTCTCTTCTCAATGACATTACTTAGTCTTGGACTCAAACAGTAACATGCGATCTCATTATGAAAATTTCTTGTTACATTGTGATATTATTTTTATTTCATTCTTTCAGGGCAATACCAGTTGGATAGGATACATATATGTTCCTTCATGTTTTCAGTCACTCAAGCATAGAACGACAACACCTTATCAGGTAATCCACATTTGGGGTGCTTTTGGATACTCTACGTGTGGGTAGGGATTAATAATGGGATTGAACGATAGCATTTGGAAACCCGTCATTGAGTGTCAAAAATCGTGGTGGCAACGAGTAACTCTGTATCAATGATAAAAAGCAACAAGTAGGGTAGGTGGCGTTTTTGGAGACATAGAATTACTTGCCCTTCTTTGTTTGAAAAGCAGATTTGACCTGGACTCAGCATGTGATCTATAGTTCAAGGCACGAAAGAACTTCCACTAAACGAACAATAATTATTGATATGGCCTCAATGACAGTTCATTGCGCATCCAACGTGTAGGGTACCAGAATGCACCCTTGTAGTAGAGCTGTCATCCCTTACTCTGTGGGGGGCACAACTACCTATTTCTTATACTTGTGCTTTACTGAAACCAAAAATTGCATGAAATAAGTTTGGGGGAAAAACTCATGTTATAAACAAATTTTGATGGTTTTTGACAAAATTTCGTTATTACTATTTTAGTAAATTGATGACTTGTTTTAATTGTATTGTTGTAAACAAGATGTATGCAACAAACTATTCTCAACAATTTTTATAGTCATGAATGTACACTGTTCTTATTTTTGTGGTAAATTGAAATTTAGACAATATTTTCCATGGATGCTTACAGGAAATATGCCTTAAATTTGAAATTACGCCATGTAACGGTCATGTTAATCTCAAGGTGTATGTAAAAGCATGTTTACCATATTCTTTTGTTTCATTTTTGTAAAAATGGCGTCTATTTTGACACTTGGCGAAAGCCAATGTGCAAACAAGTTATTAGAGGTCTTGCTCGTATGCAGGCACAACTTTGAAGGAAATTCTGGCTCAGTACAACGTTTTGTGTCGTTAAATAGACATATGTTTATCTTCGCTGTCAAATCAATGATGTCTCTGGAGAACTTACGCTGCACAAGACAACCTATTACCAACTAATAAAACAACCCAACTTGGGGTAGTGCTAAGGAATCATAGCCAATATATTTGCCCCTTTCTCTTATCAGTTACACACAGCATGTTGCATTTTTTCTCGTGCGAAATTAAGAGGAGCAAAGGAGTCGTGCTACCTGGGAGGAAGTAACTCTTTGCAATTTTTTGCCTAAACGTTTCTGTCAGCCCATTACTAATAGATATTAATTAAGCATGGATAATTCATTAGCTATTAAATATCTCATACTTTTTGGTGATTTAGGACTGATTATGTGAGTCCATCTCTTCTGTTACAATTTAAATCTTCTTTTCAGTCAAGCATTTCTTACAATCTGGCTATTACCATTAGTGTACCATCTACTAACTAATAGTGATTGAAGTTTCTAACACAACTTACTTTTTGTTTCAGCCAAAGGCAAATGGCACTTGGACAAGCACCTAATAACATACACACTCATCATCGGCGTACGCTGCTGCGATGTGCACATTAATGAGGAACGCAGAAGATTTCAGAGTTGTCCCTCCTTGTTAGAAGTAGGACAACTCCAAATTGTAGATACATTGAGAGTGGTTTTCCACGTTAGTTTTAGAGTTGTGGTGTTTTATTGAAGCATGGTTATAGTTCTGCAGTACATTGTGCTAAAGTTTAATTTTGATTATACTCAAGGATCAGGTTTCAGTTAGTTTGAATGATTTTGCATTTCCCACCCCAAATTTGCGAACACTTTGTGTCTTTGTTGTTAAAGTTGAGTGTGATCTAGCTTTTGTATTTTATATTGTCTTAAGTGAGCTGTTTTGAGAAGCAACAAAATGATCAATACGTTCAGCACACATTATTCTTTATTTTTAGACGTACATAAAACATTTTTATACTGTTTCTAGTACCAAGTCATAGAAATAATAAACTGTGAGCTATTTATCAAATGCCAATGTATTGCTTTTGCCTATTCTGTCTTACGAGTGTTCTTTGAACAATAATGTAACATTCTGCAGTGAACATTCAGGTAACGCTTTAACTGAAACAGATACGGATGTTTATTGAGCGTTTGGCATAACATTCACGAATAATGTCATACGGATGTTACCTGAACGTTTCCCTCAACGTTATTTCATAACATTCAGAAAACGTTGTTGGAAAAACGTTCGTGCGAACGTTATATAAACGCTAAAAAGTGTCTACAGAATAATGTTCATCGGATGTTTTTTCTGAATGTCTACGGTCGGGAACCGACGTTTAGATAACGTTAAGGAAACATTTTCTTGCTTGTAGGGTTGCTAGCAATTTTATTTTGTATTTTCTTTCCTAGTGTTGACTGTATTTCTTTAGTATTCACATTTCAAGTATTTACTAAGTGCTAGATATATCATTTATGTACAAATTTTTGTTTGTTTGTTCCAATCCCGGTCATGTAGAATTATATAATTTGTAAAATAACGAAAGCTATGTATATATTTATTGTTACAGATTCTAACCAGGATGTCTGTTGTGTTGTCTCATTGGATGCACTTCCTGCCTATCTTGGCAACAATGTCACGTATGTTTATTTGAAACATTTTTCACACTTTGTGTTTCATAAATGTTTTATTCAATTTTTTTATTTTTGAAATAATCAATGCCACGATAACATGATATCTTTTTAACCAACAGTTGTGATATACCTGGTGCCACCTTCAGAGGCCGAGTGCACTAGCGCTGCTCTAAACTGGGTACCTATTTCTGAGGAAGACTATGATAGGTAATGAATACTTTGTATGCAGGAGGATGTCTGATTCGTTAATTGCTTCGATAATTTCATTATTTGAGCTTTTCAAATAAATCATTTGATTAGAGATATACATTCTTTATTCATTCACTTTGTTCATTCTCCCTTTTGACAGGTCGATAAGTGTGATGCAGGTAATCATTCAATCGCAACCGTAGGATGATAGTGCATCGGGCATATATTATTTTTACTAGACGCTACAATATGTGGGGCTAGGGCTAATATAATTACATCTGTAACCAAACTGCTGCAAAATATGTACTTCTGGTTCCTATGGTTACAAAGTAAATTCTTTGCAAGTCTACAAATGTTATATGATATTGAGGAGATATCCGGTGTGAGTTGTGGATAGTTGTGAGAATGTGTATCACTACGTATTTGTCTGCCGGGTTGAGAAATGTCGGTGATGGGAGATGAAGCTCCTCTGGTTTTGTAGAACATACTCAGAGATTAATATGGTTACTAAGAGACCACTTGGGTACACGGTGGGTACTTACAACTACAATAAAGGAGAGAGTGTATGCGTGAGGGTGGCCGGTACATCAGAGAGGCATGTAGAAGTAAAGATAGAGACTCAACCAGCTGCCAAGATATGTGTCAAGGTCGCTGGTGCTGTTGGAGGGAAATGTGTAGATGTATGTACCTATTTATTGCTGCAAATGTAAACCCTCTTTTCATCGTTGTATAGCGGTGTACCTGCGCACAGACAACATAATCGATGCTTGGAAAGCAGTTTGTTTGTAGTTATATAACTGCTTGTTTTGAGTTGTGTAAAATAAAATACCAGATTCTTAATATAAATTTGTGTAAATGATGTTTTTGTGACGTATCACAATAGTGTCGGCTGGCATCGCTTGTTACAAAGTGAAACTCATCTGCAAAGTAAAAATTAATGGACATTCACCTATGAGTGATGGTGGAGAACTGGTACTGTAGCTAAGACTAAGGGGTGCGTGACACTTGTTGTTTCATCGACTCTTTCACTCACTCTTGCTAATGATGAAATCGTCTGCACTCGAATTCATGCTAATTGTTGAGTTAGAAGATATTGCATTGCATGATTTTTTTAGGATCAACTGATAGGCTAAATTATCTAAGTTATAAAACTTGGACAACAATGACGTGCAAAGTATAACCTCTGTATTAGTTCATACCATACTCTTTCATTTTCACTTGCCAGATTAGGTCAAAATGCTTCTGAGAAAGTTTTCGTGTATTCCAGTTACAGCTACGATACACAATCTGCAGATATATTGATAAATATCCATAGGTGCTGCTCTTTATCACTTGTCTATGTATGTTACGGTTTGTAGAGTAAAATTTTGGGCCTGTGTGAGAATTTTCCGGATGCTGGAGATAATTCTACCACTTTTGAATTTTATTGCACTGGAGAATGTTCAGAGAGTGATGTGACCTTTTGGTACAGGTGAGTAGCAACTAGTTGTACTGGTCAAGTGTTAGTTATATGCTTCCTGTGTCAACCGTAGACCTAGTATATATGGACTAATAAGTGGGGGATTGTTTGTCCTCACTCCGCAATCAAAACAAAACACGGTGGCAAGGTCGTAATTGTCATAGTAATCTCGCCGTATTTACATGGTATTGTGGATATAACAATAACATATTCTATTGAGACTAGTGAATCTTCTATCACTACTGCTGCCTGATTCATTGAATAACCAAGTATGAATTTTATTTAATTATTATAACAATGTTTTATTATCATTATTTTAATATTTTATTTATTGCTATTTCATGTCATGTTATAAATGTTGCTATGATTATTTGCCATTATTATTTCATATTATATATTTATATTATGTAATAATTATAATATATATTAGTTATATATATATATATGTATGTATATCATTATATTTAGTTTATTATCATTCATTTTATTAATTTTATTGTTTGTTATTATTATCAATCATTACTGCATTGTAAATAAATACATGGATCAATGCTGTTATCAATAATACGCTATTAATTATTATTAACAATTACAATTATTACTAAGCAAAAGCAAAAAGAATTTTTATATAGGACTCCATCACAAATTATGAGAATCAAAAACTTTTTGGAAGGATTTATCTCTACTTGACCGTACTCTGGGGTTATCGGCTTATATAAATCCAAGCGTAATAGAGCATCATGTGAGTGGTAGCCATGTTCTGTTTTACATAATGGCGGCCAACGTGGTCAGCACTCAGAAGTCTCGTATGACATCAACTGGTAGCTCCGCCCAGGTATATTAGTCCATTCTACTGGGTCCATGGTGCCAACTGTCCATGCAACTAGTTGACTTGCCAGTGCAGGTGGTTGAATTTTTGTCAGTTGAGGTGGTTGACATGTAAGTGTTAACATGCAGTATGAGTGATTATTTTGATGCTTTTTTTTGTTGATGAAGGTTTAGAGTCTGTCCGTTGGCCACATATGATGAGAATGAGAAATGGTGTGACAACGTGGAAGATGACTACCCAAGTACATTACAGGTTGTACCACCCAATCTTGTCCCTACTTCTACAACCCCAGTGGTGGATGATGCTTCTGCTACAATGGCTTCTTTGGTTCTCCTTTGTGTAGCTCTGAGTGCATATATTTGTTTTATCTAGGCAAACAAGCCTCACCTCACTTATTGGCTCACTTTTCATCTGTCTGATACAAAATAATATTTTTATTAGTTTGATATTCATTTTTTTGGTTCTTTGAAAACAAATGTTGCAATAAACCAAATCTGGTTACATAGATACGAAATTTGATACATTTTATATACTTGTATTGTTTGCTGTTAAAGATGTTGTGGCTTCTTTTTCTCACAGCTTGGTTTTGTTTAGAAACATTTTCATATGATATACTCTCTGATGTTTATACCACGGGAGTTGTCTCTCATCTGCTGACCATTTTACTCTTTCATAGCAGTTTATAATCCTTTGCTCACTGAACCATTCCTCATTTATCAAAGCATAATTTTTTTACACATTTTTTTAATTTTTACCACAATCTGTTTATGCAATACATTATAGCACTCGCACATCTTTTTATCTCTCTCTATGAGACTCACAAATGAGGAGGTAACTCCTGGTACGCATCTTTACAGGTGAATACAAAGTCACTAATTGATGCAGTTAACCTGTTGTGTAACGTACTACAGTGTGATGTAAGCACAGACAACATGCTCAGCTGGTTTGGAGTACAGACATAATACATAACAGAATAATTGAGTAGCTTATTACTAAAATCGCTCAATAGATTCTACTCCAAAGCATTTGTACAGCTCTCAAGTGCGCTTTCCATTTTTTGAATGGAAATTTAATTGTTATGCTAAAGAAGCATTAGCGAAGAAAGGACTGAACATTGTTCTAATTAGCAGAACAGCCAGTAAACTAACTGCTGTCTCTGAGGAAATAACTGCTGCCACTAACGTACAGACTGAATGTATCACAGCGGACTTTTCTAGAGGAGTTGACATATATTTTCCTATCTACTTTACAAGAGAGTGTTATTATTCTGCAAGTACATATACAAGTTTGGTATGCAATACCTTTGAGCATGCATTGTATTGGGTTTGCAAGCGTGCACAAGATGCACAATTATCGTGAGGCAAAAGATTGTCCAAAGAACCATGAAATGGCTACCCTCTGCTAGTAAAGAGGTAAACGGAAAAATTTTGGGTTTGAGCAGAGGATGTGACAAAGCAATTCCAGCTAGCTTTTAACCTCGATGTATTTCTGTGAAATAGCTTTTTTGGCAAGCACTACGACTGTGAATCACTCAGCCATAACTGACTGTTGTCACTTAGAAATTAGCTTTATCAGATCATGCTCAGAAATTCCACACAGAAACTTTATAAAATCTTATGCCCGCGATCTTATCATTCAGCATAGTTTAGACATTACATCAACTTTACATCACTCAAAGTTCTTCATCCACTGAATTGGGGTAGAATTCTTAAGGTTATTAGGTGTATTAGTCATTTTATTATATTGGTGTATTACCCAGCTTGTTACATTGATGTATTAGTCATTTTGGTGTATTAGTCTCTCGTTGTATTAGTCATCTAGTTACATAGGTGTATTAGTCTCTTGTTATATTGGTGTATTAGTCATCTAGTTATATATGTCTCTTTTTATATTGGTGTATTAGTCAATTAGTTATATTGGTGTATTAGTCATCTAGTCATGTAGGTGTATTAGTCATCTTATTATATTGGTGT
The DNA here is from genome assembly GCA_945261195.1 of Cryptosula pallasiana. Classification (NCBI taxonomy): domain Eukaryota; kingdom Metazoa; phylum Bryozoa; class Gymnolaemata; order Cheilostomatida; family Cryptosulidae; genus Cryptosula; species Cryptosula pallasiana. Next base: position 35,234,140 of record OX183133.1, read on the forward strand.
ATTAGTTTGTTGGTGGTGTAGGACATCACTGTGAGATCTATACTTGCACCGTTGCCCCAGTCCATGTACCACACGGTGTAGGATAACTCTTAATTCCAAGAATTAATTATTATCAGACATGTAGCAAAGCAAAACTGTTCAGGAGAAACTGATAGAGCGACTGTATGCAGCAGATTTAAATGCCGCCGTAACATCAATACTGCAAAACTAAATAAAGATTTCTTGTTAAAAACACTCAAACCAAGCATATCTGTGCTGAAAGCAATTTATGAATAAAAATACACATAATAACACAAAAAATCTCGTAAGTTCTTACCCAGAAACTAATGCAGCCAAAAACTGACCTTTTTAAAGAGAATCAAATCTACTCGGGCAAGGCGGAAGTATATAGAGTAATCAGATGACAAATACAAGCAGCTGTAACCTGGTTGACATAGGATGGATAAGTACAGCTGTTGAATGACATTCCAACTTTTGAGGATGTGATAGTAATATTTGAGAGAAAACAGCTATCGATCACCAAAGACTAACTTCTACTAGTATTGGTGAAGTAAAACAACTCCTAAAACAACTCATTGGCACAAAAGAAAAAGGGAGGATTCTATGTCAAGGATTTAAAAGGAATACAAAGACGTATATTCCAGTCACAGATATTATTACCGCCATTTTAAACATACATGAAAACTTTACATGGATGATCGTTCACTGGAATGTTCTTGACTAACAGAACTGGGGAGTGATTGTTGACATTCTCTCCAATTATTGAGAGTGGGTATAATGGATTGGGAAATCAGCTATATGTGTTAAAAGAACTTGGTCAAAATTCCTCAGGTTTTCTTTTATATTACATTTAAATACATGGCCGTTTTTCTCGTACGTCTGTCCAGCAGATCTTTTTGGATCTATGATTAACAATAACCTTTCACCAGCAGCACAACTCTCAGACAGATGTTTCTCCTCAGTTATCTGTGATGCTGAAGCTACCAGTATCAATGGATGACCATCCATAATGGCTCTGATAGACCATGCAAGTAGTAGATTGACACAATCAACTTACTACCCATGAATCAATCAAACAAACCACATGACTGTATATGCAATGTGACCAAATTGAAAAAACTTTCTTGCAAAACAGTAACTTTTTTTAAAACTTTTATTATATAAAACAATTTTAAACATGGAACTCTCTCCAGTGCATCCTTTTGTTATAAATTAGATACAAAGAAATAGTTCATATTTCATTATATTGTTAATATATTTTTGGCTTTCCACATTTACCTAGTATTTTATTTGAAGACATGGTTCAGACTCATGTAGTCATTTGCTATAAATTGATCAAAATAATTACCCAAGTATACCACTTTCCAGAGCCCATTTGCGGTTCTCTATACCTTGTTAGCGTTTCTTTTTTGGTAATTGTTGGTCGTATAATGACATTATTGAAATGCTACTCTCACCTCCAGATTTTGGTATAACTTGCTTTTTTGTCTACTTTAATCAACTCGGGCATGAATACTTGGCCTGGGCACAGAGCCATAATTACACCTACATAAAAGACATAACTTAGGCCAGCTTTATTTCAAGTAACGAAAAAAATCAATCAGCCCCCAACCAGCTAAAGACGTATAATTAATAAATGGCGCTGGCTCTGGTCCCAACCAAATCACTAGGTCTAACACATTGAACTATACTACCTATACTACTAGTATAGTTCAATGGTCTAACTCCATACCATTGCAGTCAATTGGTATTGAACAAAATTAACTTTAGTATCAATCAATGTCGTTGGATTAGATCGCGTATAGCCAGGGTGGCTCTCTGATGGTGGGGGGGGGGGGGGGGAGAAGGTAGGGGTGAGTTTCACTCTCTCCCCTCCCCCTCCCCCCCCCATTTCGTAAAATCCTCCATTTGAGAGCCACCCTGGCTAGATTGCATCACAGTCGTCTACCCACAGTTACGCGAACGGAAGTGGTTACCAAGGAAACGAGGTCCTAACAATTACTGCCAATCATATAACTTACCATTAAAAATTGTTGATGTAGTATGAAAAAACATTGTTTTACCTTACAGATACCTGTCATATCTTGCACCCTTTTACAAAAATATGTGCTGAAGAGCCTCACTCAATAGCCAATTATATAACTTTTGGTGGCTGATACAGAAAATTAGCTACTTTGAACAGGACTAATTGCCATTTTGAGCACGAACAATATGAATAATGGGTGTTTGGCTGTCCTATTATTTTGAAAAATTATTTCCTGTTACTAGCAAGCAAGATCTTTGGTATGGTATTTTAATGGAGAATTTGTTGCTTATGAAATTTTTCAACAAAATGATTTTAACTTATAGAGGTCTTTTTCATCAAAAATGGGAAGTTCTATGAAAAATTGACACTTCGATCTAATTATCTTTTCTTAGGCTGCCGATAGAAACTTAAAATTTGTGTGCTTTTGAGGTTTTCTTGAATATTTTGTAATCACTGAAAACTCAAAAGCCATGCCAGTTTCTTCAGATGAGATAAATTTTTAGTAGGCTCTACAAAATTTCTCCATTGTAGCTTATATAAAAAATAGGCTCCGCCCCTTTATTCAGGACCTCAAATTCACTTTCATATACCCTGCAGGATTCGCCTGTGGGTAGACGACTGTGGATTACATATGCAAATCGCTGAGAAGTTGTCCCACCAATAACTGTCACATGATTTTAATAAAAAATAGCCAGTATCCACAAAAACACTTTTATTCTGGACGGATCAATTATTTTCCTATAGACTTAAAAATTTTAGAGATCACAGTCTTTTTAATTCTTTGCATCCTTCATTTTCTCACTTCCCAGTGTCTGCAGCTTGGTGTAGGATTGCGCTTTTCCACCGGATTGTAATTATTACACATTTGATGATGAAGTTGGCCATTTTGGTGATTGCTGCTGTTCTCTTGACAGTTTGCAGTGGAATAAGAAGGTTAGCGTATGTGTTTTTGATCATATAATATTATTATTGGTTGGTGACGTGTATTATCATCATTATCATTATTATGTACCGTTTTATTTCATTTCAACCAACCAATGTCAAACCGAACGAATGAAATTGAATGAATTATTATTATTATCAATAATCATTGTTGTTGATTATTAATTATTATTACTATTATTTATTATGAAATAATAATTATTATTAATTATTATTAAAATTATTAATGTATTATTATAATAACAACAAATGAATAATAATTATTATTATTATTATTATCACACACGTGCGTGTATGTAGTATTTTTGTGGTTGCTGGTAGGAAATTATTATTTATTAATTATTGTTATAATTTTTTTCAATGCCAGTTGAGTTGTTCACAGTCACTGAGTGAGTTACTTCAGTCAGAGGGTTTGGGTGGGAGTCTTCACAGTGTATGTATGTATGTAATTAACATTAACTGTTTCTACAAAAACCGCTTATCACAGCCCTTATCTGGTGGAGATTTGCATCTGAGGCTTTTTTGCAGCAACAGTGACCATCTAATCTAGCCCAACTGACAGGGGAATTTTTGTTATTTATCAATTTATTAACTACAATAATAATTACTATTACTTATTAGTATTTTAGCCAATACTACACTTAATTACTGGCAACTTTGATAGTAGTAGTAATAATAATAATAATATTAATGGTTAGTTTAAATTTATTAGATTCAACTTTACATCATCATCTTTTTTTGCCGCTGTGACCATGCTGCATTTTTAATCATAATAAATAATACACATAATAAGCAACTGACTATTAATTATGACAATTTCCTCGCAACAAAATTTTATCCTATTATTATAATTATTTAAAAAAAATATCATTACAAATCACATTTGTAAGTACTAGTTATTAATAGTAGTCGTTTTATTATTATTTATAATTAATAATGAATAATGATACCATTTTATGTGTAACCAGTGGTAACATGACTACTTTAGATACTAATTATACCTGCATATTATATATATGTATATTCACAATCACAAATCTTCTACTTCTTTTATTATTTTTATGATTACCACTAATTGTTTATTTACTGCTAAAGCTGAAGTTATCTATTTTCCGCCCTTTTTGAAACTACAGCAATAAGTAGCAGCTATTATTATTAATTCTGACTTACAATTATAATTGTAGTATTAGCGACTGTAATAATTAGTAACACTAAAATGCCAATAATATTATATTGTTGCTAAAATTAAATAAATAAGAAACTTTTAGTTGTGTGTGTGTATTGTTCATAACATTAGACCCTTTTGCTTTCAATGTGTATGAATGATTTTGAGATAGTCTAGACGCTTTGCAAAGCGTCTAGACTATCTCAAAACCATAATTGTAGTAAAATTTTTATAATGAATAATTTTTGGACTTTGTAGTTGCCGGGTTTCATGCAATAAAACTGTGTTTCCTGTCTAACAACCGTAAATTTTGCAAAGTGCGTAGTTATTTTGCAAATAATTCATATGGTTTAGAAAATTACAAACCATATGGACACTTTAGAAAGAGTATGAACTATTTACAAACCGTATGAACTAGCACGGAATAGCCTTGAACTGTTTTAAAACAATCTAAACAATTTTGAAAGGATTGCAAAGCACATGGTTTTCAAACCAAAGCGATCGTCATCATTTGCTTTATAGCCTTCATGCAACTTTACTATCATAGACGTAGATCAATCATACAATTATATGAGATCAATAGACATTGACCAAATTAAGTAACCTTATAAACAATTGTTGAATGTAGTCTCCAAAATTAATTTTTCACAAACTTAATTAGGTTGTAAATATTATTTAAAATAATATAAAACAAATAATATTTAATAAATATAAACAACTTTTTATTTATTAAAATGAAATTTAACTGTTTGTTGATTAGTGAAAACATTATCAATCGTAAATGAACTGGAGATCTATGATCACTAGAGCAAACCAGCAAATCAGCTCATATTTTCAAAGTGTATGAACGATTTCACAATTTGTTCAGAAGGTTTACGAAAATTTGTACTCTTTTAAAGGAGTTCAGACGGTTTAGAAAGCGCTCATATGTTTTAAAACGCAAAAGACAAAATGTTCTGAGCCACCATATTTATGCAGTAATAATAAATATTGTATTTGATGCATTATTAATATCATTTGTGATTTTGTGTTAATATTTTTAGTGCCAAAAGTCTAATTTCATTATCATAACAATTTTCAGTTAGAAAGGTGTAAAGTTAGTTAGTTAAATTATGGTGTTGCTCACTAATATCTAGCAGCAAATAAATCATAGATGAGTTGGCAGCTTATTGAGTTTGCAGCTGCTATGGTCCTGCAGCAGTCCCTATACTGATTATTGATTTATTGCACATAAAGATGGCGGACAGTTGCAACCGATATCATCACTTCATCTTGGTTGATTCTTTTTATAGGATTCCTCTGCAGAAATTCACCACAGCTAGAAAGCAGCTTCATGAAGTTGATTCATCTATCAAGGGCCTGCAAGACAAATATTTGAAATTTGGAAAAGTGTATGGACCATGGCCAGAGCCTCTGTCCAACTACATGGATGTAGGTTTGATTTAGTGTAATGGTGTCATTTCATCACTCGTATTGTTTATTTAGTGGCGCATGTGCTACGTAACGCTGTTGTTGTAGGCCCAATACTATGGTGAGATAAGCATTGGCACACCCCCTCAGAAGTTCAATGTCGTTTTTGATACCGGCTCATCAAACCTGTGGGTGCCATCAAAGAAGTGCAAGATTACCAACATTGCTTGCTGTAAGTGGACATGCCTTGATTTTATCTCAGATGTTGGAAAATATTTTATCTGACTTTCTTTCTTATCATTTATTTGCTCAGTGATTTAGGGTCCACTCCCTCCAAAAATGCCGGCCATAGTAAGATTGCACGTGTGACTGTCTGTAAGATAGTAACTGTGTACAGTTAGTACTGTACCTGACACGCCCCCTTAACATGTCAGCTCATATCTAATTGGGTCACATCACATGTCTGTCTTGTGATCTGCGTGTGACAATCTTCTCATGACCAACATATCACAAACGTGACTAGTATACAGGCAAATGGTATTGTAAACTTTAAACTGTAGTTTTGTATGTGTTCTGTCAAGCGTTTATTGTCTGTCTCCATATATTGATTATGTATCCATGCGATTGTGTAATAGTTCTCTGCAAAAGTTTATTTACATTCCAGTTTATTTTTCTATTATCGTTTTATGTCTTTTAAAAGTTGTGAGTTGGATTTTTCAAAAAATCATTAACAAAATGTTATTTTACCCTGGTGTACGCGATACACCACCATATACTACATATATACGTAGTATATACTACATATATACGTAGTATATACTACATATATACGTAGTATATACTACGTATATACTACATACATACTACATATATACTACATATACATGTTTGTTACATACAACAGTGTTACACAACAAGTATGATAGCACAGCATCCTCTACCTACATGGCTAATGGAACTCAATTTGCTATCCAATATGGCTCTGGTAGCTTGACTGGATTTCTCAGCACAGACACTGTGACTGTGAGTGTTTGTATTAACGTTCTGGTTGATTTCCCACAGTAGCGCGATTTGTTTTGAATGATATTTTTCATGTAATTCCGGTTCTGATCATATTTGCAGGTAGCTGGACTCGCTGTTAAAACGCAGACCTTTGCCGAGGCCATTTCTGAACCAGGAATCACATTTGTTGCTGCAAGATTTGATGGCATCCTGGGTATGGGATACCCGACCATCTCTGTTGACCACGTCACTCCAGTATTTCAAAACATGGTGGCTCAGAAACTGGTTCCTGCCCCCATCTTTTCCTTCTGGCTCAGCCGAGATCCAACTGGTTTGTACAACTGATCATCTCGCTCAGTTATGGCAACATTAGAGTTGCAGTATAACTAACAGTATATCGATATTTGTTACAGCCAAGGTGGGAGGAGAGCTCATCCTAGGTGGAAGTGATCCACAGTACTATTCCGGAAACTTCACCTACGTGCCTGTGAGCAAGCAAGGATACTGGCAGTTCAAGGTCGATGGGTAAGATCTTATGCTACACATTGCTGCTAGTATGTTAATAGCCTCATTTTCCAGTGCTTGATGTTACACCGATGTTACTGTTATGTTACACAGAGTTTCAGTTGGAGGAAAGATGTCAACAGATTTCTGTTCTGGAGGTTGTCAGGCTATTGCTGATACTGGAACTTCTCTGCTAGCTGGACCCACCGATGAGATCACTAAACTAAATGAGATGATTGGTGCTGTACCATTGGCAGCGGGAGAGGTAATATAGTAGATACTGCAGGCAGTGGGAGAGGTAATGTAGTAGTTACTGTTGGCAGCGAGAGAGGTGATATAGTAGTTACTGTTGGCAGCGGGAGAGGTAATATAGTAGTTACTGCAGGCAGCGGGAGAGGTGATATAGTAGTTACTGTTGGCAGCGGGAGAGGTAATATAGTAGTTACTGCTGGCAGCGGGAGAGATAATATAGTAGTTACTGTTGGCAGCGGGAGAGGTAATATAGTAGTTACTGCTGGCAGCGGGAGAGGTAATGTAGTAGTTACTGTTGGCAGCGGGAGAGGTAATGTAGTAGTTACTATTGGCAGCGGGAGAGGTAATATAGTAGTTACTGTTGGCAGCGGGAGAGGTAATATAGTAGTTACTGCAGGCAGCGGGAGAGGTGATATAGTAGTTACTGTTGGCAGCGGGAGAGGTAATATAGTAGTTACTGTTGGTAGCGGGAGAGGTAATATAGTAGTTACTGCTGGCAGCGGGAGAGGTAATGTAGTAGTTACTGTTGGCAGCGGGAGAGGTAATATAGTAGTTACTGCTGGCAGCGGGAGAGGTAATGTAGTAGTACACCATATATTGTGGTGTATAACATTGTATTACACTGTATATTGTGGTGTATAACATTGTATTACACTGTATATTGTGGTGTATAACATTGTAGTATACTGTGGATTGTGACAAGGTACCAACTCTACCAGAGATTGCATTTGTAATTGGTGGCAAGAGTTTCTCACTGAAGGGAAAGGACTACACACTGACTGTAAGTGAATGATTGTGTGGTGCAGGCCTGAATGGGTCTGTGCTTTCTAAATCTGTCTAAACCTCAACACCCTGCTGCTCTGATATATATAGATTCTTTGCTCTCCCTGCTGACTCGCTACATATATTAATTGTTTAATGTAAAATGCTATTGGCTTTGCCTTTTCGCTGCAGAAAAAATGTTCTTTTCTGTAAATAAATTTGTACTATAAACGCATTTCTTTGCCCTTTGTTGAAATCTCTCAACACGATTTCCTCTTCTTTTGACGCTTAGTGGAGACTAGACACCCTGAGTCTTGTGAACAAGACCTTTTTCATAGCTGCAATCTGCTCAGTGGGCCCACAACCATAGAGCAGACAATTCCTAATTTTCTGCAACTTGCTCATTGCTATCAGTCAAACCCTAAATTGTACAACATGACACTATTTGAGGATAAATCTGCTATTCATCTGACAACCATGTGTAGTATCGGTATGTTTAAATGGCTCTTTATCGCTCTGCCTCTGATTCGTTGATTGCCCTGATTGCGTTGCTCTCGTTGCTAGGTGACATCTGCTGGAGAGACAATTTGTCTCAGTGGTTTCTTGGGTATTGATATCCCATCTGGACCGCTGTGGATACTTGGAGATGTCTTTATAGGGCCCTACTACACAGAGTTTGATGCTGGCAAAAACCGCCTCGGCTTCGCTAAAACTGTTGGAAATTAATTGAGCTCGCTGCATTCATCTTAGCAAGTGTTGCGTAGCCAACACTATTGCAATTAAACTGCATTTTCTTTTGAATAATTTGTGATCTGCATCATTTTTACCTATTTTACTCTTTCATATTATTGCAATTCCACCTTTTTATACACTAACCCCGTGTCCTGTTTCACTGTTGTTTTATACGGAGTTTGGCGTGCTTCAGGTAGCCCAATCAGGTCAGACTATCTGTTTGAGTGGATTTATGGGTATAGATGTACCAGCTGGCCCTCTATGGATCCTCGGAGACGTCTTTATTGGCCCGTATTACACCGAGTTTGATGCTGCTAACAACAGAGTTGGTTTTGCCATGACCTCCGCATAAATATGATTCCATTGGATAACATTTTAAATTTTGTGTGTTGATTGGCTCTTCTACTTTTGTATAGCCTGTGTAGTTTTAGTTTTGTGGTTTTCGTCTAAAGAACTGTTTATTATAGCATTCTTTAATTATTCGTAAAACTTTCCACAAAATAAATATTTTGGCAAATCTTTCTTACGTTTGTTTCTTGACATAAGATATTTGTAGTCGTTCCAGATATAAACAGTGTGCATGCACTCGTAGATGGGATCAATGCAGTCATTGTCTGGGAAAGGAGATGCTTCGGTATCTAATCACTCCTCATTCAGCAAACAATAGTCATAATGCCTACAGAGTAATAATTACCTTATACAAGCTAGTAGCATTTCTAATCATCTTAGTCACATTTCTCTCACTATAACTACTAGCTCTTCATGCATATGCTGCCCCAGGTCGATGAAAAAAACAATCACATCAGTAAAAAATCTGACAGCCAGTTTTACTATGTTACAAAATTTCACGTTCTTTTGAAATTTAAACTCTCCACTTTAAACCTAGTGATGTTGCACGAGCATCTAAGCATAGATAATTTCATGTTGATCGTCATGCTATCAGTTGTAAATTGGGCTATACTCCCAACAGCATTTGGTGTACTCAGCAGGAACTGAGTCTAATAAAATGGACCTAAATTGTGCATCATAAACTTAATTTAATGGTATTGGAGACAAACACTATCCTACATTAACATTATAACCCATACTACCATTAGCACCCAACCTGAGCCCTTGGACTAAATCACTTCTTCGTCTCTGATCTTTGGAGCTTTTGGACAATATTACTCTGTAAGAAGATTACTTATTACATCAATTACTTAGCTCACTAATCTTTGACAGAAAAATTTCGTGTCACATAAAAATATTGCTGGTTTCAAATGTCATCAATAATTTCAATTTTATCTACGATTTTAAATTTTATCAACAGTTTTAATTTCGTCTACAACTTCAAAGTTTATACAGTTCCGATTCCATTACTCAATAATCAATTCTAAATCTCTCAATTAATATAAACCAAACATTGTAAATCTTGCTGACTTGGTAATTCCTTGAATCTTAACAAATATCTTGTAAAAATGATTTTATAACACTTTTAAGCATGTTAACAATAATCCTATAATTGATTTTCACAAAACAGTTTAACTTCTAGTCAAATTTTGTGGAGTTATCCCGTTATATATTAGACAACTCCGACTTTTGTCAACATCCCAAAATCCAGTTGTGTTTACAGATTTGCCTGCATTTGTATTTTCACTGTTATTATAAATATTATATTTTAATCTGCCCTGAATAACATTGTCATATCTAAGCATTATTCCTGCTTGGCTACACATTAATCACTTTGCTTTTATAAATAGATTTGTACCCATTTTTACTCAAGATCCATGAATTATGAATGTTTATAATCACCAGCTTTCACTTTTCAACATTCCATTCTAAATAGAAGTGAATTGTTATATTATCAAGGCAGGGTGAACCATGAATCAGTTTTCTCCTTGCAGTCCAGAGTGCTAACCAAATTACTCCATTACGCATAAATCTATAAATAGAGCCAAATAAATAAATAGAACCAATGAGAGTAGATAATTCCTAATTCCATTGAAACCTACTACCAAAGTATTACATCCACCATTTCTAAGTCTAAAAACAACCGAGCTATCAATTACATTTCTTTTTCTGTTACTGACATTTTTAATACAATTAAATGATACAATTAATTAAAAACAGTTGATAACAATAATCTCATCGTGATTATTATATTATTATAATAGTATAAGTATAATAATTATACTTTGGGTTTTATAGTTCAATACCCGAAACTTAACCTTGATATACCTGAACCCAGGCTAATCTACTCTTCCACTCAAACTTAAGCGGTCTAGCTCGGACACCACCAAAAGGACCAAATGTTTCATTTGTTTATATTCTGCTAAAGAAGAACCCTAAGTTGGTAAAGCAGTGGTTTATTCACACATTATACAATATTTTATACAATCTAATTATCTGTCACAATTATACAGTTTTGCTACAATATTTATATAAAATTGCATTGATTTGCTACAGTGCGACAGTTATACAAAATATTCCAATAGACCGAAGTCAACATTATACGGTACATGACAAAACTTCGTTTTCTGTCACAATTATACGACTTCGCTACAATTTTTTGTATGCGTTTCCAAAGATTTGCAATGATGTTTGCCACAAGTTGTATATATATGCTATAAAGGAGAGATTTTTCAAAATTTAATTAAAAATCAACCGAAAGAGTTTCTCTAGATCTCTGATTCTGCACTTACCTCGCTCAGGTTGACCTTGTGATCAAATAATTAAATGATCTATTTGAGACACGATGTTTGGCATCGGCATAGCGGATTATTCAGATATTTTTCTAGCAAGTCTAGAGAAAACTTTCCCCAAAGTCATTTATGGTTTGTTTGTTTTACACTTGCAGTCTTTTGTGTCCTGCACATTAGACTTATTCTGATCCATTAATGCTGATGGAAGAGCCACAGCAGTTTAATAGCAATTCTTTACTAAAGCTTTCTAGTAATTATATTTTCATTAATAAATGCAAAACTGATATTATAACTTACGTTATTTAGATGATACAAATGTGTTCCACTCCACGCTCTAACTCTACAATAAAAGAACCTTGTACTGGCTGTCTCTGTCGGCAAAAGTTGTTGTCTTTAAAATACGGGTTTCCTTTATAATTTTCCATAGTTTTTACGTGCTGCCATGAAACATTAAATTTTTCCTGCAACATTTTTGACTTCCATTGCATCGATTGATGACATTAGCTTGGCTATGTAATACCCAATGTTATGTAACATCCAATGTTATGTAATATCCAATGTTATGTAATATCCAATGTTATGTAAAATGTAATAAAATAATGTAATACCCAATCTTCTGTGTTGACCTCAGATCTCCAGCAGTTCAAACATGATAGTATAGAAATAGTTCTTGCCCTTTCACCAGCTGTGCTAGAGGCAATAGCCCTAGTTATTTCTATATATTGCCACTGTCAGTGCGGGGTGCCGTATGGCGTCCCACTATCTGTCCTAGAACTTCCGGTGGTTTTATGTACATTTTGGCATTACTAGCAAGATTTCTTTTCTACTTGATATTGTAGAAAGGTATCAACTTATACCTGTTGATACAGTTTAAAATGATTCAGTTAGATGTGAAAACTATATAATGAGTAAGTTTGAAAGTGCTATCAAACTAATTAGAAGTAATTGCATAAGTGTATCATGAAGTTTCCTAAATTTTTGTTGAACGTCATAAAATTTAGCCTTTACAAAACCGAAGATAATGTATTCCATTACAGCAATGTACTCTTGGCTGCCACTGTGGCAGCTAACAATTTAATGAAAAGTTGGTGTAAGCATATTATTTTTAATCTTCTCATGATATCAAAACTTTAAAAAACATGCTCATTTGTCGTCTTGTAAAGGAGTTTCAGAAGAGTGCACTGCCACCAGCCAAACACCTCGTTTGCTGGCACAGTAATATCGCTGGGCTTCTTGCCAATTGCAACCTTTCTCTCTATACATCGAGGGTGCTATGGAAGAGTCTCCCAACTCCACAGCCCGGATGAGCTCACGGCTCAGACTCAAAACTCACTGCTTCAGAGTTTTAAACATTTACTATTTCACGTACCATTTATAAAACTACTAAGTGGTACAGTATCTCGCTAACTAGGCAAACGCACGAGTAGAATCTTGATAGTGCACGATATTATATGGCAAAAGCTCTGCTTTTTATAGGCAGAGGCACAGGAACTAATGGGCACTGGGACGGTCCTTCTCAAATGTCATTTGATCTTGGAAACAGCTTGGGAAACTAGAAGCTCAATTAAAACATATACAAAATGTTGATTTTGTTTTATTATAATAAATAACAATAATCAGTGAAACTTCTAAAGAAATCGTTAAAACTAAAGTTGAAACAGTAAGCTCCAAATGGCGATAGCAATGTTTTTTGCTGTAATAAAATGACAACCTTAGAATATCTTGATAGTTTGAAATTTTTTTTATACATTGTAAGTCATTTGGTCCTGGAAAACTCTAACAACTTCAGGCTTATGTACTCTGACAGGAGCAGTCCCCATAGCCCTAGATATACATATATCAATAACATAAAAGTAAGTTACAATTACGCAAATAAATACAGAGAGTAATAATATCATGCAGTCACATACAGGGATGAGGATTAAAGATACAAAGCCCAGAAGTAGGAGGCAGAGTCTATGGGCTAAGTAGCCAGTTTAGCAAGGTATTGCACTACATCACTTCCTGTGGTAAGTCCTGGGGTTTTATTGGCTTGTGATGCAGGTTTTGGTAAGTCTGTAGGTAGATGTGGATGTCTTGTGGACGTGATCTTGTGGATGTGGATCCACAAGATGTCTGAAGTAACTTAGTCTATTCTGAGTCTACAGGCTATGGTAGCCATCATGATACCCACCTGATACGCCTTTCTGAGGTCGAGATAGCTAGTAACGGTAATGTCGAGAAATCCGGTATAGCTAACCATTATCGTTTCTGACTATTTATGTACTTATTATTAATGTCAGACCTTTGGGTAGGCACAACAGATATCAGACGAACCTTTATGGTGGTGTAGTCACATCACAGTCTTATCTTGGTCACATCACAGTCTTACCTTGGTCAAGTTATTGTTGTTTCTAGGATCATGAGCTGACCAAATTATTTCTTCCACAAATTCTAGGCAACAGGCATTTTATTTGGGTCAAGGTTATTAGATATTTCTTTTCAAGAGTTGATTATATGAAGTTTAACTGTAGGTGAAATCTTGTTGCTGTTCTACTAGCTTATAGCCTGTTCGGGAAGTGCTCATGAAATCAATGCGATCAATTTACTATTACATCACATAGGTTAGTAGGTTATTACATCACATAGGTTAGTAGACTATTACATCACATAGGTTAGTAGGCTATTACATCACATAGGTTAGTAGGTTATTACATCACATAGGTTAGTAGACTATTACATCACATAGGTTAGTAGGCTATTACATCACATAGGTTAGTGGGCTATTACATCACATAGGTTAGTAGACTATTACATCACATAGGTTAGTAGTCTATTACATCACATAGGTTAGTGGGTTATTACATCACATAGGTTAGTGGGCTATTACACCACATAGGTTAGTGGGCTATTACACCACATAGGTTAGTAGATTATTACATCACATAGGTTAGTAGACTATTACATCACATAGGTTAGTAGTCTATTACATCACATAGGTTAGTGGGTTATTACATCACATAGGTTAGTGGGCTAATACACCACATAGGTGAGTGGGCTATTACATCACATAGGTTAGTAGTCTATTACATCACATAGGTTAGTGGGTTATTACATCACATAGGTTAGTGGGCTATTACATCACATAGGTTAGTAGGCTATTACATCACATAGGTTAGTAGGCTATTACATCACATAGGTTAGTAGACTATTACATCACATAGGTTAGTGGGCTATTACACCACATAGGTTAGTGGGCTATTACATCACATAGGTTAGTAGGCTAATACATCACATAGGTTAGTAGTCTATTACACCACATAGGTTAGTGGTCTATTACATCACATAGGTTAGTAGGCTATTACATCACATAGGTTAGTAGGCTATTACATCACATAGGTTAGTAGACTATTACATCACATAGGTTAGTGGGCTATTACACCACATAGGTTAGTGGGCTATTACATCACATAGGTTAGTAGACTATTACATCACATAGGTTAGTAGGCTATTACATCACATAGGTTAGTGGGCTATTACATCACATAGGTTAGTAGGTTATTACATCACATAGGTTAGTGGGTTATTACATCACATAGGTTAGTAGGCTATTACACCACATAGGTTAGTAGACTATTACACCACATAGGTTAGTGGGCTATTACATCACATAGGTTAGTAGGCTATTACATCACATAGGTTAGTGGGCTATTACATCACATAGGTTAGTAGGTTATTACATCACATAGGTTAGTGGGTTATTACATCACATAGGTTAGTAGGCTATTACACCACATAGGTTAGTAGACTATTACATCACATAGGTTAGTGGGCTATTACATCACATAGGTTAGTAGACTATTACACCACATAGGTTAGTAGGTTATTACATCACATAGGTTAGTAGATTATTACATCACATAGGTTAGTAGACTATTACATCACATAGGTTAGTAGATTATTACATCACATAGGTTAGTAGACTATTACATCACATAGGTTAGTAGGCTATTACATCACATAAGTTAGTAGGCTATTACATCACATAGGTTAGTGGGCTATTACATCACATAGGTTAGTAGACTATTACACCACATAGGTTAGTAGACTATTACACCACATAGGTTAGTAGGTTATTACATCACATAGGTTAGTAGACTATTACATCACATAGGTTAGTAGGCTATTACATCACATAGGTTAGTGGGCTATTACATCACATAGGTTAGTAGGCTATTACACCACATAGGTTAGTGGGCTATTACATCACATAGGTTAGTAGGCTATTACACCACATAGGTTAGTGGGCTATTACATCACATAGGTTAGTAGGTTATTACACCACATAGGTTAGTAGGCTATTACATCACATAGGTTAGTGGGCTATTACACCACATAGGTTAGTGGGCTATTACATCACATAGGTTAGTAGACTATTACACCACATAGGTTAGTAGGTTATTACATCACATAGGTTAGTAGACTATTACATCACATAGGTTAGTAGGCTATTACATCACATAGGTTAGTGGGCTATTACATCACATAGGTTACTAGGCTATTACACCACATAAGTTAGTAGGCTATTACATCACATAGGTTAGTGGGCTATTACATCACATAGGTTAGTAGGTTATTACACCACATAGGTTAGTAAGCTAAAGAATTCAGATGCTTTGACAACTCCACTCAACATGCGCATTAAAGCAAAGTGAAACCATGTATATTTTGTTGCAGAAACAAGCTTTTATTTCAATAGAATGTTTTGCAGCTAAACTGTTTTCATAGAGATATCAGTATAACTTTATGTTTCTTCAATCACTCGGGCAGTTGGTGGGCTTCTTATGAGTTGCAAGAAGACCCAGTCTAGCCATCCTGCACAAGCTGTCTCGCAAGGCTGCGTTCTGCGTCAGATCATCAAGTCCTGTTTAAAATATAAGTTTTTCAAACATGACGAAAAAATTATATGACAAACCAAACATTCAAACAGTCACTCAAGCGTGCACTCACGTATACAGCCTCCGTCAGCTGTTTCGGTGTATCCATGGCAGCAAGTGATGTGTTCGTCTGGGCAAAACCTCACATCCTCAATCTCTATAGTCTGAGTATAGGTGAATAACTGCTGCCTGCAAGAGCACAGCCCGCAGCTATAGGTAACCCTCACGGTGGTCTCACTAACTATTACAGTCTATATACTAATACCCACGCATATCCTTCCTTGTACAGAGAGCATCTACTCCACCCTAGAGCTCCACATTTGGTGTAGCCAGTCTTGTACTGGAAGGTAACATGTCTATACTCTGACACAACCTTTGTATGGTCTTTGGTGTTCCACATTTTATTCTGAATATGTTCTTGTTTACAGCAGAAATGAGCGCTATACAATTACAATGTGTTAACATCACTGAAATTGTCTTACCAATTAAGATTAGCAATCAATATAACATAGACATAAACATGTAAAGTGCTGCTACTTACTTGCGATCAACTAATACCTGCCCAAATTTAGAAAAATCTACTGGTTTTCCATCTGGTCCTGTTATTTCTCGTTTATCGTAACCGAGTTCAGACTTCAAAGACTCAACCTCTTCAACCGTTAGTTGTTTCGCTAGTTCTATAACATCTGAAAATTCAATTTGTGCCACTGGCTAGCAATCAAATCTAACCTCATAAATCCAATTTAAATTTGTTTTCAACTTTCGTTTCAAAAGTTATTTGTTCATAGAAAAATACCACCTTATGATGGATTATACAAACTAGCTTACTAACCTTCTTCTGTGTAATCCTCGGCGTAAGAGAGAGCGCAAGTGCCAGCAATCAGCAGACAAACTAGAATCAACTTCATGGTGACTTCTCTAGTTCCGCAGCTTGTTTCCAATAAATTGTATTAGAGACACAAACAGACTAATATTGATATCAGCTGAGAAAATGCAGCTGCTTCCAGAATAATCTCTACTGCTGACGCCAATAAGTGTCTGTCAGTTAAGTCAGCTGACTTGGTGTGGTGGATACACGTTTTAGACGTAGCCTTATTTATGCTATTGCAAAGGCTCCGTATGTTTGAAAGCATTTCAAAGATAATCGTAAAAAAACATGCAAGCTTTTATCACAGGTATTTATTTGACATGATTCACCACCAAGGTATACAAAGTGCATGGGTAGGCATGTATTTTATTTTCGGCTGTCACTGTTACTGGTCATTTGGTTTAATGAGTCCGATACCATGCAAGAATTCAAAGGTTCCAGTGTGCTTCACCAGATGATCGTTATCTGGAAAAACAATTGATTATTTTAAGCTAAGGAGAGAGGAGGTTTTGAATACTCTAGTTCATGTTTGAGGTAAACACTAACACATGGTAACACCTACCAACACTACTACATGGTAACACCTAACAATGCTACCACATGGTAACACCTACCAACACTACTACATGGTAACACCTACCAACACTACTACATGGTAACACCTACCAACACTACCACATGGTAACACCTACCAACACTACTACATGGTAACACCTACCAACACTACTACATGGTAACACCTACCAACACTACCACATGGTAACACTTACCAACACCACCACATGGTAACACCTACCAACACTACCACATGGTAACACTTACCAACACCACCACATGGTAACACCTACCAACACTACTACATGGTAACGCCTACCAAAACACTGGTAGTCACCAAACGCTGCCAGTCAACAAAGTTTAATTAATTAATTATTATTTCTAACCCTTTTACCAGGTCTGCCATTTTGGTTCACAAATAACAACAACTTACGGATGCAGTTTCCATTGACTAGGTGGAACTGAGAGCAGCAGACGACATGTTCAGATGGACAATCTTGAAAGACGGGACTAATCATGTACTTCTGCCCATATCTAACCTCTTGGCTACAATAATTTAATTACCAGTGATTTAAAACCATATATTGCAGCCAGATGTTAGTTTCTCCTGCTTTTCTCTTAAAAACTTGTTATACAAATGTTTAAATTTCTTTTTTGTGACATAAAAATTTTGTCTTTAGAGAGTATTTTTGAAAAATTTGTTACAGAAAACTTCAAAATTACATGAAACTGCGTTAAATATTTAGGAATTGGCAGTGTGTCCAATAAATAATAGTTAAGGACAAAAGTAACTTTACATCAACTTTTCTGTGTTCATTTATACAATAACTATCACTGTGAACTGAGATTGTTAGTACTGACTCACTGGTATCTGGCTGTGGAGTGAGCACACCTACCCATTCCCCACAGACCACATCCTTGGTATCCAGTTGTCACTGAAATGCTCACTTTCTCATACAGAATCTGGTTTCTAGTCTTCAGTATTGGTTTTGGGTCTCCATTTTTTACCTTGCAACACCAGTGAAGGGCATCTTCTCCCCTGTAAGTAATTCAATTTATCAAATCACCGGGAAAGAAAGAGGAACACCCATCTGGTCTCACAAAATACTACACAAAGAGGTCTCCTAACCCTAGATCTTACGGTGAAGCGGGGTTGAGTTGTCTTTTTGTTAACTCTTCTCTCAGGCTAGGGCTAAGAAAGTCGAGATAGTTTTTAAGGGGTGTAGCGTTCAGAATTGCGGCTATATTTTCTGCTGTCCATTCAAATGCCAAACCCGAACTAACCAGTGCTAGAACTAACAATACCTTCAAACAAAACAAAGGAACAGCGTTCATGTGTTACATAATATAGGAATATATCAATGAAGGAGGCTTGAATTGCAAAGAACAAGAATAAAACGATAAGGTTTACTTGTCTCATTTCTACAGCTGAGAAATGCCTCTCCTGAATTTGATGAGCGAAGAAACGAAGCTTCCGCTGGGTTCTCAAGTCTTCACCACACAATCTTCCTTCATGTAGTTAGCATATGGCTGTGTTCTCACAATGTTTGGCCTGAGTTACATTCCTGGAGATATGAAGTTGCCTTTTGTTATATTCCGCACCCATTATATTAATACAACTATCTATTTGTCTATTCATGCAAACAATGTAAGAGCACAGGCTATATGGCTTAAAATTAATTGTTATGTAGTAGAAAAGAAATTTTATATACATTTGTTCACTGTGTTGGTAAATAGCTTACATAAACTTATATAATAAATATATTACTTTCAAAACTGGCCGTTGGAGTGTTTTTTATGCTAATTATTTGACAACCATGATAAGTGGACTCTAACAATCAAATGCCTTAGGTTTACCAAAGCCTGTGTAGAAACAACAATTATCAATCCAAGTCCGAACTATCACCTTTTTGGAAGAAGTTATTTATTGTAACACTATACCTTGCTGTAGATGTAATAGAGCAGCGAAAAGAAATGGAACGTAAAACTTGAACACGAAACTGCAACAAATGTGTCAGCTATTTATTTGCCCCTATACCTGTAACGTTTGGCTTGAGAAAAAAAGGAGATATATTGAACTGATTGCTTCAGACTGTCACCACCGGATTTGAGGGCATAGAAGAGGTGATTGTGTAGACGCAAAATCAGTGGTTTATTTCGTTTACTTGTTCAGAAATCCAATAGCTGAGGTAAATGCAACTCAAATATGGGATGTCATACAAAAACTACAAAGTCAAACAAACTAAAGCTAGTGTAGAAGGATAATGTGAAAAACATTTTGACCCTGAGCCATCTCAAAGTGAAGTTTTTGCTCAACGGAAAAGTAAAAGTAAAGTTTGCAGGAGGTTTTAGGAAGGATATTCAAATTTCAGGAGTTTTCAGGCAGTTTAGTAGTTTCAGGAGTAGGGAAAACTTGCACCTAAAAATCAGGTGGGTCCCTGACAAATCAGGAGAGATGACAGGTATGTTTGCATCCAGTTCACGTTTCTGTTTACAATTTTCTTACTAAATAATTAAACCAATGAATGACAATTTGTCATTATGGAAAAGAAAAAAAGAGAAGATATTTTGGACCAGTTGCTTTAAATGGTTCCAACTGGATTTAAGGGTTTAACACAGGAAATATAATGCCGGACAATAATATGATGTCAAATTCAAAAAACCGATTACTGCGATAAACAAATGATAAAGATGAAAAGGAGTGAGAATATCATCGTAAAAAACATTCTATCACGTGCACAATTATAATGCAAAAACAATGGACTTGCTGAGCCGTATCAAAGTTTGTTTTACGCTTGTCAAAGGAACAGAAGTTAGGTTTGCAGATTTTAGGGAGAAGATTAAAGTTTAAGGAGTTTTTAGAAAAATCAGGCGTTTTCTAAAGGTGAGTAAAATTGTACTTAAAACCCAAGGGAATCCCTGAACAATCATGAGATATGGCAGAGATGGTTTGTAATCTAATTTTTGTCTAAGACCAATTAAGGAGTTTAATTAGAATCAAACTCCTGTGTTCAATTATTGCTATCAACTTTTGCAACATACAAAAATAGATTCTGGAGTTTTCCTAACTTGTGACTAGGGCGTAACAACTCCCAATCAGAGTTTTTAAAAGCATAGAGCCATTTCTCTTTGAGGGAAATAATTTTCTGGCTATCAGAGTACAAAACGAAAGCGCAAATATCGTCCGTTGACGATTTAGCTGTGCGACTTACCTCCCTAGCAAAGTAATTAAAAATATGTAAATTTGGAGCACCAAAACAAACAAAAAAAGAATATAATTAAAAATTAAATTAATAAAAAAACTATAAGTTGGTAAATTTTATTGAAACTAACAATTTTCATGTACATTTATAATTTTAGAAGCTCTCGCAGAGTCATTTCCGGTAACAGCTTGAATTGGGTTGACAAAAGATACAAACCACAACTCAATAAGTTTTATATCATCAACATAAACATGACAGGCAGAAAACATGGTGTATAGCGTTTCTATGATTCTGTTTGGAAATTTCATTGCTATATTTGCACAAATTTGCTCAGTAAGTATGTCTACCCTGTTGAGAATTTAGTGGTGCTGCAGCAAAACAAGTGAAATAATTAATTATTATTAATTTAATAATAATGATAAAAATAATATTGAATAATAATTATAATAAATAATAATAAATGATAATAAAATAATTGTTATAATTATTCAATATTTTATTATAATTGCTATAAATAAATAATAAAATTAAATGATAATATAACTTATTATTGTTATTATCATTATTAATAATAATGATATATAATATTATTATTATTATTATTAAATATATATCATTCATATTTATTATTATTATAATTATAGTCAATAATTTATAATAATAATAATAATAATAATAATAATAATAATAATAATAATAATAATAATAATAATAATAATAATAATAATAATAATAATAATAATACTGTTGTTTTTGTTGTGATTATTATTTATTGTAATTATTATTGTTGTATTATTACACATTATTACATTATTACACATTATTATTACACATTATTATTACACATTGTTGTTATTATTATGTATGATCATTATTATAATTATTATTGTTATAAATAATAATAATTTTTTGAACAACAATGAAGGTAATATTATGATAATTACCAACTGATAATTGATGATAATAATAATTATTAAATAATTATTGTTATTACAATGATGATGATTAATTGTCATTGTTTGTAAATGAATATTATTATTATTATAAAACAATGATTAAAAATAGAATAATAATAATGATATAAAATATTTTGTTATTAATAATAATAAGAAATAATGCATACAATTGATGATAATTATTATTATCATAAATAATATACATTACATTATTATAAAAATAATTATTTTTATTTCTTAATTAATGAGTCAATTATTATTATTATTATTTATTGTTGCTATTGATAATTACTTATAATTTATTAATTATTATAATTATTATGATTATCATTGTTGTGGTAGATACCTTAACTACTGTAAAATAATCAACCAACACATAATAATAAAGGCTTATTATTATTATACAGTGGATGCTTTTGAAATAGTTTTGAAGCTTTGAAAAAATTGTCATTTCACATCCAAATAATAATTGGGAGGTGCAGTAAATATTTTAATAAACTGTATTTTAAAACAGTCTTGGTGTTTTTTAACTAATGGCCTTGCTGGTTAATAGGTTTCGTACAATGAAACTGTATTTTTTGTTCGATAACCGTGGAAATTTTGAAACCGTCCAGTTGCTTTGCAGATCATCCACATGCTTTTAAAATGATTCAGGCGGCTTGGAAAAGTACGAATGGAATAAATGCGTTAGAAATACTTGGAACTATTTGCAAACCCTGTAAACTAATCTGAACAGTTTTAAGATTATCTGAATTATTTTTTAACATTGTAAAGTCTATTTTTTATCGCTTCCATGTTAATTTGCCATCGTAAATGCAATGATTAATAAACTAAAAAATTGTTTCACTAATCAACATTTGTTGATCACAATCTCAATAACTAACTTTTATAAAAATCGAATATTTGGTTACTTTTTTGGAATAATAATACATTTGATCATAAAAACGATTTTTTTTTTAATTTATTTAATCAAAATTTTTATAACCACTGCTTAATAAAAAAACAAACTACAACCATAAATTGACCAAAAATATTTATATCTTGACAGTGAACCAGCAAATCGGCTTGGGCTTTCAAGGCGAATGAGCTATTTGACAAAGCTTTCAGACATCGTACAAAATTTCAGTCACGATCTAAAGCGTTCAGACACTTTAAATGCAGGAAACGAAACAATCTGAGCCACAATATTAACATCATTATTAATTTATTGTTATTTATTAATGGTTATAGTTATAACCAAACAGCTAACAAGTCTTTGATTTGAAATTGTTGTGACAATATTTTTGAGCTATGTATATTATGTTGTCACAAAATGTAATTTTTAGCGCTATGTACATTCATGTAATATTATTTGTTGATAATCATAGTCTACCTTTTGTGTTTTTGCGTCACCAAAAACTATTTGTTGTAATAATAATGTAGTAAAAGTAGTGTATGTTCAATACAGGCTGTCTGGGTGTGAATGAGTGTAGTATAGGAATGAGGCTAGTGGAGGGGTGAATGTTTAATTGCTAGTGGGTTGTCTAAGAAAAATGACAACAGGCCTATCACTGCTATTATATTTACAATAATAGTCTACTGGCAGTGATATTTGTTGTTGCAAATTATTATTATTATTGCACTGGTATTCAAAAGTAAAAGAAAGATTAATAACCACTATTATAATCATGCTATATTATTTATTTATGATTATGTATCATTTTATTTTCATTATTAGTTCAGTTTCCTGAAGTGGAGAGTGTATCACTTTCATACAAAATAGCAAAATTCTAAAACTGACTAGTGTTTTTATTTTGATAATTTTTTGCAGTTTATTAATTGGTGAACAATAATGTATATATGTCTATATTTTCTATTATAACTTTTCACTTGATATAAGTGGATGATACCAAATTTTATAGATTATTTTTCCGAAAAATGTTAGTCCAGTAGAGCTATACTTTACTGTGTATGTTCATTCTCCTGTACATCAATTGACGCGACTAATAGATCTCTTTGCTGCAATGTTTACCTAGTTATTATTGCAAACTTCGGCGATTTACTGTACTTTATCCTGATATCAATTTATGACCCCGATGTTTGAGTTAGCTTAACAGAAAATTGAAATATTACCAAGTTTTGTTTAGGTCTGTTTATATACATACATCACTATAATGCTCACATTTACACCTCTCACACTTACACCTCTCACACTTACACCTCTCACATTTACACCTCTCACACCTTCATTACTGTCTGCCATGTATTAACCTCCAGTAGTACACGCGCATATAATTGATATCTGTTTATTCGAATCTTACATTTTGCACCTTCGCAATGCTGTTTGCTTTCATTTTACAACTTTGTTCTGCCACATGAGGCTGTAAAACGTGTTGATTTCGGTTTGCCATGAAGTGCTCATGGACATTACAAGGTTAATTACACCATACTTTATTAGCTATCAGCTCCAAGTTTTGATACACTGCAAACACGATTACAACCAAAGAGTAGTGACATAGCTACGTATATTGTAACACTTCACCAACTTTTCCTCTGAGAACACTGAGAATGGCGTTTCTATTTTTGTTTTTGTGACCAATTCCAGAATTAATGAAGCTTATTAAGGTCTCAACTACGTGATACCATTTCAGTGTTTGGGTTTTTGTTATTGTAGTGATACATCATTATCTTGTTGTTTTTTTATTGCACCAGCTCATGTCTTGTTTTATTTTGCAGGTTGATGCTTACTACTGTGACAATGACAAGTAAGTAGATATATAATAAATATTTGATTTTCATATAACTAAAGTGTCCATCCATCAGTCAACTCTGATAACTCCATTGTTGGTTAGCTTGTGTTTAGTAATATATACATGGACTTTTGATGTCATCTTTCCTTCTTTGTTAGTGTTATGATGCATATAGCTCTCTGTTGCGTTTTACACATCACACCGCTGTCTTCTTCTGCATGTTATGTAATATATTGGATGGCAGCATTTCCTTCTATTATAGATGTGACTTTGATGAATACTGCTGTGGCCACAACATATGCTGTACATCATACAATGTGTGGCAGATGTGGTACTTCTGGTGAGTGGAGTCAATACTTGTTAGGTAGTAATGTTTTTGTCTTCTACGAACCAATCTATTGTTTTAGTTTTCAATTGTACAAGGACAGTGTTCTCTGCTTCCACCTAGCTACACACACCACTCCCTCCAGTTAGACAGTTCTTTGCTAGGAAATAAACGAGTTAGGGTTCTTCAGTTTTATAAGTGTTTGATGTTAAAGTCATCTACATATCTCTAGTGCCTGGGTAAACTCTTGCTTTGTGGACTTTGGCAGTGATAATAGCTTTCGTTGCCAGTCCAAAGGTAAAATGTGACCAGAAAATCCCATCATCAGTAGATCAAAACCTTATCAACAGGAAAACCTGACAAAACCTAAACAACAGCAGACTTGTACCTCTGCATAAGTGAATGATTTACTAGTTAACTAATAGCAGCTATGCTTTGTATGCATATGCAGGCTGTGCAGGCATGTCATTGGTTGATTGTACAATGAGGTGATTATATAAGTACGCCTCCTACATTAGCATTTGGGAAACTCTATCCACTATCCCTCTTAACATTGCTTGCTGAAGTTTCATCACCAGAACTATATATTACGGCCAGAATTGGGCTGGCAGTGGCCACCAGTATTTATCTATAAATGGTAACATTATCGTTATTGCTGCCAGTGATGACTGTTATACATCTTATATTATCGCTGACATCATAAGCTAGAGTAGTATCCGAGTTAGTAATAGCTGATTAGTTTGTACACTAGTAATTGATGTAGTTAGTAGCTGCACTACTACACCTCACCACCCACTATTCATTGCGTTATCTCATCAATGCAGATGACAGCGTTTCTTTTATTATAACTTATCAGCCTCAGAGATTAAATGGTCTTCTTCCTCCTTATTGTCTTTCTCAGCTGATATGATGCAAATGCAAAAGTGTTAGATCTGGTATTCCTGATAACACATCCAAAAGCATTCTCTATCATTATCAGTGAACTTCGCCGATTATTACCTTGGCGTTGTAGCGCCCGGTAGGTTTTGCTGGTAGTCTCACCAATAGCAACTCATGGCGAATCTGGTAGATACCTATTGTGTTAAGATATAACAACAAACTAGTTCTTAGCGCCTTTTGACGTCTTCCGTTGCACTGGTGCATATCTCCTATCTCTGCTAGCCACCCTATGTTAGGTCCCACACTACATCTACTAGTATAATCCCTTGCTTATGTCATCATATTTCTATGACTCTTTGATCTTACACAGCGTAGACTATGTATTATTTCTGGTCGATGGATTATTGGTGAGGTGATTCCTGGCTAACTGCATGGTCTCATCTAATATACTTGCCCCCTTATACCCTCACCCCACTCTTCCACCTACAGACATCAGCTAACGTAACACCGTGTGTGGAAATCGTATAGAAAATTCAAACAGAGCAAATAAAATGGCGCTGTGAACAGTGTTTAACCCTCGGCTTTGTCAAACTTTATAAGCTTGTACTAGAGATAAAACTAGTAGTCAAAGCTAAGCTGAGATAGCGATGATATGAGTAAGAAGATACGTAGCCAGTACTGCAGCCAGCCAACACCAGCTACAAACTTTCACTTAAGCAGTATGATAATGTGGCACTGTACAGCTACTTGTACCAAACCCTGCTATAGCGGCAATTACTTGCTGATGTAGGGATTTGGATGAAGTCGTATGAGAATGGATAGAGTGTGGCCTAGACATTTCTGCTAGCTGCAGAGAAGTACGGGGAGGGGGGTGGAAACTTGATCCAGCTTTGCACCTGATATTCCCGAGAAATCATGGTCATGGACGTTCCTCTGTCTTCTGTCTCCTTTTCAAGTTCATTTTATCTCTGAACAGCACACGATTTTGTTGCTTTCTATTTGCTGCTAAAATAGAGAAGTTGTGTACTCGGTGAGACAAAATGACACGCTACCAGGTGTTATATCTCTCTCCTTCCTTTCTACTACCGCACCAAACTACCGGCAGTCATTCACACTCAATGGTGTGACCTCCGTTTGTATGAGTTGACTTGGAGTAGTAACAAAATGTGCCAAGTTGCACCTAGACATCACGAGCTTTCTAAATGCTGCTATCTGTTGAATACATTAATAATGCTTCCAAGTTGCTTCAGTCTTTGCAGGGAGATTACTAGCAGCTGCTGCCATTATCCCCATTATAGGTTTGATGATCGCTCCTTATATTTCTAATACAAAGCAGCTAAAATACTGTTTTGTCAGCTTTATATTTATTCCATCAAACATTTCCCTCTCAAGAATGCAACTCCAGCTCATTTCTGATTATCTTGTGTTTGCAGGCTCGGTCTAGTTATATTTCTTATATTATTGGCGGGATGCTTTAGCTTTTGGAGGTACAGATATCAGCAGGCTCTGGTTGTACAGGCCTGCAGTCATTCTGGATATAACCAACTGGTTGCATCTCAGCAAGTTCTTCCTGCACATCTAGTGAATAGACAAGTAAGCTGCCTTTCTCGTTGTCATGTAATGAATGAATTTGCATAACTTTGTATGCATATTGATTTTATAATCACTGGGAAAGGATTATGTCTAAAACTTACAGTTGGAATATTAAACACCTTTTGAGATGTGCGGATAAGTTGGCGATCTCATGCTAACAGCTCGCCCGTCATTTCAACGCCAGCCTTTTGTTTCCATTAAATATATGCAACTACCATCTCACAATCAACTCTGTTGATACTTGAGTTGTGATTTTATCGAAAATGAAATTGAAATGTGAGTGTTACTAGATTAGCGTTGCAATGCTATTGGTTACTGACTCAGCAACGGATGATTTAGTATTTGTGGACAGCGTAGGATGATGTTGAAATCAGTTGTCTCCTTCTGGTATTGTGGCTGTCTCGGTTTGCTTCGTAATTGTATTCTATGCTAATCACAACATTGGTGGAGACTTTGATAGCTAGCCAATTATTCAATTGTGTACAATTATTGGATGAATTGTAATAAAAGACAACTCCACCCTTTCCCTGCTCGATAGAGTACAAAACCCGCTGAGTACAAAGATGTTTCACGTAGTTATGAAGTCACTGCGGTTTGAGAGACTAACACTGCTATTTTTGGCTTTACCAGTCACAAAACTAAAGCACTCACGGCATATTGACCAAGCGATCCAAGTGCCTATATCTCCTACAAGGATTTGTGTAGATGTGTGTGGTTTATAAATGGGATAGTTGTTCAGGGGTGGGGGGTGCATGTATGCATTAATCGGATTTATGTGTATTTGGTAGTATTTCTCCAGCTGCTTCCACTACAATTACTATTTTTATTATCGTTTACTACTATTATTTCTACTGCTGCTACTGTTACTAACTACAAGTGCTTGTACTACTACTAACTACAAGTGCTTGTACTACTACTAACTACAAGTACTTGTACTACTACTAACTACAAGTGCTTGTACTACTACTAACTACAAGTACTTGTACTACTACTAACTACAAGTGCTTGTACTACTACTAACTACAAGTACTTGTACTACTACTAACTACAAGTGCTTGTACTACTACTAACTACAAGTACTTGTACTACTACTAACTACAAGTACTTGTACTGCTGCTACTGTTACTAACTACAAGTACTGCTGCTACTGTTACTAACTACAGGTACTTGTACTACTACTAGCTACAAGTACTTGTACTGCTGCTACTGCTACTAACTGCAAATACTTGTACTGCTGTGCAGCACATGTCTCTCTACTATTCTACTACAACTAGCCAGCTGGTGAGGCTGGCTTGTAACACTGTACTAATGGCTGGTCAAGCCGTTACTACCGACAATCCGGGGGTGTCATAGTAACCAAGCATCAGTAAAAGCGACTTTAATAGGTTGCATACTTCATGTTTGATGTTCTGTGAAACATTACCTGAATGATTTTGGCTTCAGCTTTAAAATCTAGCTTAGTGTTCAATATCTTTGATCCATGAACCTTGTGACATAGGCTTTAACCTATCTCACCTCTGATTGGCCAGTGTGCACAGGCTTTAACCTATCTCACCTCTGATTGGCCAGTGTGCACAATCAGCTGATCTTGCATCATTTCGCAACAATGGAATTTCCGTTTATAACTTTACTCATCGCCTCATGGAAAGTGTTTTATAACTAGTTCGTGTTTTTTTTGTTTGTTTTAGGACTCCCATATAGTAACTACCAGCGAATATGCGTACACACCGCAAAACTTTGCTGGCAAAAATGGTCTCAATCAGCAACCGACGGCCTATACATAGCACCTACATAGAGCTCAATAAATTGTATTAGTTATTCCACCCAATGAGTGCATCTCATTATTTCACCATCACAGGGCAACCAGAAGTAACCCAGTCATAATATGTGTTAGTGTGTTGAATCTATCTGCTACTTATGGACTCAGTATCTACACTGGACCTCAGAAATGTCTGCTGCACTTCCATGTGCTGTCTTCCTTTGTATGTGCCCTAGGAGTTGTCAACTATATCTTCTTTAGGTGATCAGCTCTCCAAAGGAGGAGGCCAGAATGTATGTCTGTTTATGCCTTGGCATGGGCTCAGGTCATCTATCAATGTTTTCCACAGCTGCCAGCTTGATATTTTTTTTTATTATTTGGAAAACTGCCAAAAGTGTGATATTAATGCTGCAATCAAACGCAAAGAACTGCTAGTTATTGGCCAATCGCTGATCAATGCACGTGATCAATTGTTTTTGATCAGTGCTGCTGACATGGTTTTCATCCTAGTTCAATAGCCGTTGCTATATTTTCATGTATGTTAAGGAAAATGAGGTCACTTGTGCTCAATTCTTTGTGTTTGTGAAATAGTAGGTCATCATGGGCAGCTTTTTGGTGTAGATCATTTCCTGTCATTTAACCAGTCCATTTTGCACCGACAAAAACAACTATAGCAGTATGGACAAGTTTCTCAGGCTATGTATTCTGTTGTTACCAATCATCCCTCTGGCATATCCATGTCTCAGCTTTATTCATACACTCAGCCAGTTATATATTTCCTAACATACTGCCGCTAACAATTCAATTTCTTCTATTTTGTGCATAAACATGGTAACCTCGCGGCAATATATTATAATTTGTTAAGTATTTATTCCTGCCATAAGTCATGTTTTTATTGATATATATATATATATGTTCAGGACAACATTACATTAGCTAGTAGCTAGAACATCTATACTCTGTTGAACATATTGTAGGTTTGTGTTGATCTGTTGGAGTTTTCTATAAATAATTATTATAGTCTGTAGTAATCATATACTGTACATACATGTTCTGCAATCGACTGTATTATAATATTATAGTCATTGATAAGTATTAACTCAGCAAATTCTTTTGTTTGTTCTGTTCAGTTTTATGCATCAGTTAATTCAGAGCCTGCTTGACACGCTAAGTTGTTAAGTAATTGCAAACTATTTTAACAGTAAATAAGACAAAGTAAGACAGACTTGTTATGGCATTGCATGAACTACAGCTGAGCTCATGTAACCAATGCTTGGCGACTGATTGATGTATGAAAATGTGACACTAGGGAGCACTTCATAGATGTTGCATTGTGAGCCAAAGCTGTGTGGTTAAATAGATCTACTGTGTGTATAGCTACAACCTCAAGGTTGTCATTCTTCTATACAATAACTGAACTTTTCATTATATATATCTTCAGCATGAGGCCCCGTGTACATCTACTGTTTACCTCCCGATTTGTCTCACCAAATGTGTGATTTTGCAGCCTCTTTTTTCTGATACATCGCTACGCAATCGGTAGTATGATTTTTTGAGGTAATTGGCAGGTTTTGTTCCACATCAAAAAATTGATAGATAATTTGTGATTTGACCTATCATATCACTGCTGGTAGTTTTGATGTTTCCAATAAAAATGTTTCTCAAGCACAATTATTTATGTAAAAAACAGTCATTCATAAGTGTCCAGTCTTTGTTGTTTCAAAACAATTTACGGCAAATTGTGGCGTCAAATACAGTGAGTTTAACCAGTGTTGTGTGAGAATGGCAAGCATAGAAAAAGAGGGAAATACCCAGTCATTTCCGATCGGTAAGGGTAAATCGGTAGCTATTCGGTAGATGTGGATGTGGCTCAATGTCATGGTCCATCACAGGAATCCAGCAGAATGTCAGTCGTATAGAGCCCAAATCCTTCAAAAACCAGATATAATGGCAGACTAGAGTACTTCATGTTTTTGGCTGATGATCTTTCCACTAACGCAGACCCTTGAAATTGTATAACAAAAGGAGCAGAAACAGTCGATGTGCTTGTACAGACAGTTGTATCTTATTGGTAGTGTCATTAATGTATGACAGTCTCTATGCTTGTGTTCAAACACTTTAGTACAGAGGCAATGCACTGAACGCTATTTCCAGTACATGGTTTTGTCTATTGGGTGACAGCAAACATAGAGGAAGGCCAATAGAGTAGATCTACATAAGCTGCGCTTATTTTATGCAGTAATATACATAATTCAAGATTAATGTGAATGGTTTAATCAATACTAATGCATACTATTACGTATTAAAACTGATGTGTAGAACATGCTTGTCTTCCACCGCTAGCGCTATTTACCATCACTGAATATCTAATGTAAATACCTCATCGTTTGCTCTTGAAAGAAACATCTCAAATAACATGTAATATGAGTATTTTCTATAAGCTATACAGCAATATATGCGTCATTGTAGCTAACGATGTAGGCAATGATTTTAAAAATTGGAAAAGATACAATAAGCTGGACATATAATTCACAAGCCATGCGTAAGTAACACCTTATGCCAAGTGTCAAATAAAATCTGGAAAATTATCACACTCCCAGTTGAACAGAAAATACCATAATTTTCATTTTACCATCGCTAGTTTACACGCAGGCTAACTCTTCCGCAGTTTGATAGGCGAGGAAGCAACTCCAGGGCACATACTTGGGTCCCGTTTACACTGGTGCACACCTTCGCATCAATGCGCACTCCGTACAAATGTGAACACTGGAGTTTGCAGCGAAAACGCGAGCTGTTCAAATAGGTTTGCTTCAACACCAATTCCGTATCGTCTCCAATCTGAAACGGTGCCTGAGGTGTTTTAATACAGATACGAACTGATGCGCTGTATAAAAGATCGTCTAAACAAGTACTTAGGTGCAGACCATTATCAAGCCGTAGCTGTTACGAGTTTTTATAGTATTTCATAGCATACTAGTGTAAACCGAGCCTGAAATTTATTTAATAGCTGTTGGCTGTACCATACAATACAAAGTCAAATATGAAAAACACCGATTATCTGTAAGAAGTCACTTTCCAGATTTATATTGGGAGGTGAAAAATCAGTCATGTTCAATGCAATGTTCACACACGATAGTTCGAAAACAAAAGTGTATGTATAGCTCACTTCTATACAAAGATGATACGCAAATAAATGCTATCACGATCTACAGAATGACGCACTTGAATGAGAACACAACATGTAATAAGTGGCAGTAGATTTTATTTGGATAGCTAGAAAGCGGGAATACATGGTAGAGAAGCTACGGCGAGGAATGCTCATACAAAGAGACCATTTTCAGGCATAAGTTTGATGAAATGTTGAAATGTCACAAAGCACGTTAAAAACAACAACAAAAAAACGATTGGCTGTCTAGTAAACTGTGCAGTTGTGTGAGGAGTACTGGGTGCACACAGCGTCACTAGTATCTTCTCCAAATCCAGCCACCTTGTCCAATCCCGCACCTGTCAATCAACCAATAAAAAACTTAACTTGGTAATGTGTTATCCATTTACTACAAAAGCTGAAAATCTCCTCATAAAAGGAATATTGAAAGACCACCTAAATATTTCGAGTGATTAATCTAGATTGAATCACAGAAGTCCAATACACGAAGGAGTGTGAATAGGATTACATGCATGCAGGTGGGAAAACATAATAAATTTACGTTTTATCCCAGATCCAAAAGGTATTTCATCCTTGAACATATGTTTCAGCTGTTATTGCAAAAATTAAAATTTTGTGAAATTTTTGGCATTACATAATGTCACAATGACAAGCATACCTACCTGCTACCTCCACATATAAATCAATTAACCTATAACCTGACCTAGGGTCAGATGAAGGATACTGTATGAAGCACAGCGCAATCACACATATATCTAATATATAGCCATATGTAATCTTACCATCAATCAGGTTTCTCAGGTTGCAGTAGTTGGTTCCAGAGTCCAAGACAGCGTACCAAGTCTCAGAGGTTGAGTATCCCTACATGACACATATATCACCAAAAGTTAAAAAAAAATTAATTTTATAAAATCTAAGATTTAGCAAAAAATTGATGAACGAAACAAAAACCAAATCATTCATACATAACCAAATAATAAACCATGAAAGCATAATGACCACCGAGTAGTCTGTAATATAAACGCAATGACTACCTCCACATTACACAACTTGGCTGAGGCAGGTGTAAACTTAAATGACAGATCATCAACGTAGTGTTTCTTTGGTGTAGTGTGGGTGGCCTTCAACATCGATGGAGTCGCGCTAACCAGCTACAACCAACCAAATATGTATAAACTATCCATTTTGTAAAAATGAACAGATCAAACACATATGACAAATAATGTAGGAAATGAAAACTCCAAATTGATGAGATAGCTAAAAATTCAACAACTTACTTTTGGTTTTTTCAACTTTTCACATTTCAAATTACCTAGGACAACCCTTAAGGTTTTAAATATTCATTTCATACTTTTCAGTTGAAAAATAAATAATTCATGCGTAAACAGGAGTTGTCTTTTCTACACTATGGAATAAAATGAAGTGGGGACACAACTCCAATATTGTACAAATGCAGATGTTACGTAAAAGGTTTGGTCTCGTGATGAATAAAACCAACAGGGTTATTATTATTACATCCAGCAGTAAATATCTCAGATAAAAACTCATACCCAACAGACATATTGGTCTCAATTAAATAACCAATGGTGGACAACAGTATACCATTACATCCA
This sequence comes from Cryptosula pallasiana, assembly GCA_945261195.1. Classification (NCBI taxonomy): domain Eukaryota; kingdom Metazoa; phylum Bryozoa; class Gymnolaemata; order Cheilostomatida; family Cryptosulidae; genus Cryptosula; species Cryptosula pallasiana. Next base: position 35,268,178 of record OX183133.1, read on the forward strand.
CTCATACATCAGATATCAAAAGACAAAAAAAGATGCAGACAGTTCTTCAAAAACTTCCGAGTACTTCTGCTGAAATTTCTTTGACAATGAAACATTTCAATAAAATCTAACTGTTATATAGCAACAAAATTTCGATTTAACGGTCATAGGAATGTAAAAAATGCCAATAATCTAAAGATGGTTTTCATTTCGTTGCACTGTATGCACTAACATTATACTCATTTTTCATAGGTCAAACTAAATTAACTGTTTCACTACAATAAAACTTCAACCTCGATCTATTTCGGTTAATGAGCTTGTTGTTTATTCAATGAACTTTGAATCCAAGTGAAGTAATCAAAGTGTGGCTAACTGCCTTTGTCACGTGACCCTCTGGAGCCAAATGCTCGAGTGATTACACTAAAACTTATAAAAAAGGCTCATTTTCAACCGCCTATAACGCTGCAAATTGGCAAGTTAAAGCTTAAAACAACCATTTGTCTGAAAGCCCAGGGTGTCTCTTAGCCCACTGGGAATTTTAAACAAAAACATCCAATAATAAGCTAAGTAATAAGGGCCGAAATATAGTGCTTATATTACCACTTGTATTATGAAAAAAATAAGAACTATAAACCATTTTTTGTACCATTCAACATTCATATCAAATTTTAAATAACTAATAACTTTAGATATAAATAATAGCCAAAAGTTAATCATACAATTATAATCTCGAAGTAGTTCAAATAATAATATAAACATTTCAAAAAAAATAATTATTTTTCAAAGTACCAATGAAATCTATCATTTTTGTTTCAAAATGAGCATACAAAATTTTGACATTATTCATACTTCACTTCAGAGTAGTCTATTACAGGTTTTGTTATTGTCAGATGTTTGTGAAAAAAGTTGCACTTCGGTATTTCGGGTGTCTGCCATATCCATGGTGACTTGTGACTAATGCTACTGTGCATCCCGTATACAATTACAAAAGGTCACGTAAGCTCACTGGGCTGAAAGCGAACGTTTTTGCATTATATGGCACATAATCTTTAGTAAACGTATCGGCAAACTTCTCAATGTTAGGTACTGCTCAATAAAGAGTTATCCCTCCGAAGGGGAGATGACTTACTTAAAATCTTACTGCCAAATTCAACTTAATTAAATAAAAATTTGTGCTAGATTAAAACAAAAGATGCTCACACATGCATTACTGCAAAAAAATTTCCATTTCAAGCTCCAAATATTGAATAAATGCATAAAAACTATTTCAGCCAATGATGACTAATATGGGCTTTTGTGAAATTTGGCTCTAGTGGAGTTGTCCATATATAAAATACCGCTGGAAACGGCTGACCACACTTTGATTACTTTACTTTGCTCCGAATGTTTCCTAATGCAAACTTAATTGTCTACAAAAAATCTGAACAAGTTAAATAAAATTCTACAGTTTATTCAGTTTTATTGTTAAGAAATAAAAGTGTTTTTAAACAAAACACATTTTCTCAAAATCTTACACAGAACTTCTCAATTCACATTTAATAAACAGTCACATTTTCGTAATTTAAACTTGCTTTTGTAGATAAAACTCACTGAGTTGTGTAACATTTATGTAAATGACAGTGTGGCGAGGGTTACACAACATACCGGCCGGCAATACAGCATACCAGACGGTGAGAAACCTGCCACATGATAGATAAAGTTATCTGTCTATTTGTGGAGTTACATAAGTTGTAGATGCCTGGGAACTACACAAAGTCAGCAGCTGCAGATTCATGCAAACAACAATGTGGGTTATATAAGCTCACAACTGTAGAGTCAGTATGGTACAACTTACAGCGTAGCGACACTTCTCTCCACCATTATCGCATCCATCTGCTCCCTCCCATTTATGTATCTGAGCTACGAGAGCCGCTTCAACAGCTGAACACTGCTCACCAAACGTCCTAAATATTAATTAATGAGAGGAAATAGAACCTCAGCTTTTTTACAATAAACAATGCTTCAGAAATGATCAGTGCGTTATATCGAACAGCGAAAGTCAAAAAGCACATGTGATAAAAATAGCATTAGCAAGCTTGAATACTAGTCAACATCAACTGAAATTGAAAAACGGTAATAGTAAAACTAATAGTTTTGCCTTGCACCGTCCTACAAACTACATTGACTAATGATAAACAATCAATGACGAAATAGATGAAGAACTTTATATAATGCACAAAATAATGCGAACTATTGTTTTTTTTTTATAGCAAGAAGACGGAGAAGAGATAAATTGATGACATTAATTACAATCCGTCACCATCGTCTGGATAACAATGCCACTAAATAAATTAATGACCATTATCATCACTTTGTTGATCTCAAACAAGATGTTATGAATAATAAAAAATTGTGAAAAAGTAATAACATGACTGCATAATAATAGTATCACTACATAATTATTATAAATATACACTGTCACAGTTACCAGTAGAATGTTTGTAGAGCTCATTGTATGGTGCAATATTTGATTTGGATTTAAAAACACTGCAAGGGGTAGCCTTTTTCTTTGCTTCTACTTCAGATATTGATTCAAAACTTTTGTCACCCCACGTTGTAAATCATTATTTATATCTTGGCAAAATATGAGCTTGCGAATGGATTGCAAGAATGGTCCGATGAAGGAGGTCAGACAAACAAAGAGAATTCTCTTATATAACATGGATCTTATTGACTGACTTCAACTATTGGAGGATACAACCATTTCATTCAAAAACTTCAAAGTTAGCCAAAGTTTAAAAGTTGTGTAGTATGATGGGGTAGCAAAAAAAAACTCAAGTCAATATCCAAAGTAGAAGTCGAGAAGAACAAAAAACATCCCATCTTTTAGCTTCTTTTTAATCAAAATCAAAAATTGCTCAAGGTTACATATTTTTTACATCCCACAACAAACACATAGAATAGCACAAACATGTATGCATGTATTCATGCATGTGCAATCATAAATAAAATTACACTATGATTATTAAATTTTGTAATTTTGTTTGCTAGATAATAAAAAAATCTCAAGTCGTGTTTTTTAATGTTATTACAACTATTATTTATACCCTAAAAATTAATATCATTGATGAGCATTGTATATGAGATTTAAAAATTATCAGTATAGCTATTGTGCTACTTCAACAATAACATATAATAAGGACTTTAGAACCATTCTTTGTTATCATGATAACAACAACTACAATTATTGTTACATACAAAGAACAAATGGTAACCATCAGTAACTTCATTAAGATGGCATCAGAACATTGTGTTTTGCATTTCAAAACGTTTGAACGCTTTCTAAACTATGTGAACACTTTTCAAAATGTCCGATTCTTTGCAAACCTTCTGAACGCTTAGTTCATATGCTTTGAAATCCAAACCAACTAGCTGGGTTGCTTATATATCTAAAGCCTACGTACAACTAGCTGGTCTGCTTATATTATAATATATCTCAAACCTATGTACAACTAGAAACTTCCTTTTTACTAAACGTTGATAAAATTTTTTTAATGAAATGAATTACCTAATAGTTTTTATGATTCAATTGTTATAATAATTATTACAAATAATCAATGGAATTTAGAATGAACTTAGACAGGAATGAACGTCGACAGGAATAAATGCAGACATAGCTGAAACGAATGAACACACCACCTGGAATGAATGTCAACCATGATATAGGGAAGATAACTGCGAAATTTATTCACGGAAGTGTCAACATTCGTTTCTGGCGATATATAAAAGAGTATTTGATGTTCGTTCCAGGAACAAAAAATTCACCACTTTTGGTCAAAGTAGACAACTCCTAGAGTGAACGTTGAAATGATATTATGTATATCGCCAGAAACGAATGTAGACATGTCCATGAATGAAGGTCGAAATTTTCCTCTTTATAGCATAGTTGACACTCATTCCAGGTCAGTCGACGTTTGTTCTATGAGGTGTCTACGTTCATTTCAGCTATGTCATCATTCATTCTTGTCTACGATCGTTCCGATGCCCATATAGTTTAATAATTTGTTTCATGTCCGTTGATCATTAATCTTATGATAGACATTTCACAGAGTTTATAAATAAAATGGGTGCGATTGTTTCTGGTTTAAAAGCCAGTTGCGCTTCGCAAACCTTTCAAAAACAGTTCAAATAATTTGAAAACAGTTCATACAGCTTATACTTTTTGAAACCGCCTGAATTATTTGCAATTATTCGCAAAAAGACTACGACACATCTAAAAATTTTCATGGTCATTAAATGGAGGAATGCAGTTTCATTGCATGAAATTCCGCAACTAACAAGATATTACACTAATATAAGTGCTTATTAGGTTATTTACTGCATTTCCTCCATTATTCTCAATGTGAAAAAGCACTTTGCAAAACGTATAGACTATTTTTACATCATTCATACCCTTTTGAAAGCGAAAGTGCATAATTATGAGCTACCATATTAATTTTCAATTTCTCATAATTGGTTTCATTGACTAAAACAGCAATAATTTATAATAAAAACACTATCATTAATTATAATGCAAAAACTATTATCATTATTTAGAAGAATGATAAATAACATTATGGTCATGCCATAGTAATGCTACTATTGACTCGCTGTGTAGTGTGTTACTGCATAGATACATTATCATTACTTATTATACATTATGCATATAGCAAAAATTAACACTCATTTATTATTCTTATTGATTCATTTAAAATAGCAATAAATTACAATAATAGTTATTATTACTAATTTATAAATAAATGATATACTGACTAATAATATAATAATAATATTAATCAACTGATTTTTGAATGACTTGACTTTCATCATAACAAATACTGTTTATCATTATTGATAAATGATGATTTTAACAATGAATTATTATCATTATATATACATTTATTTATTATTACAATGTTTTATAATGATTATTCATTATTATTATCCAAAAAAACTAAACAACTAATAATAATACATACATACATTACATACATTACATACATTACATACATACATACATACATACATACATACATACATACATACATACATACATACATACATACATACATACATACATACATACACTAGCAGCTTGGTTCTTATTCTCTACAAAGAATCATAGACAGTTTGTTAGATGATAGTTGTTGTATAACAATTTCATTCACTTGCGCAGATAATATTATGATAATAATAATAATAGATGGTTTTCAATGATAAAAAATGTTATTGAAAAGAATCTATAATAATTATTATTAATATTATTATTGTTGTTGTGACCCCGGTACTAACCAAGATCTTCCAGAAGTCATATGACACAGCAGTCATACACGATGACTGGAAGAGGGTGTCCATCAATGCCATCTATAAGAAAAGTGATAAGACCGCACCATCCAACTACCGACCAGTGTCACTGACAAGTGTGAGTTGCAAGATGATGGAACATATCATCCACTCATGAGTGATGAAATACCTGAATGATAACAATATACTAGTCAAATACCAACACGGCTTCCGAACCGGACACTCTTGTGACACACAACTCATTCAGACAATCGACGACTTCTCAAAAGCTATCGACGACAAGTGCCAGTCAGATGTCATCATCTTGGACTTCTCGAAGGCATTTGATACTGTCCCACACCGCCGGCTAATACAGAAACTAGAATGTTATGGCCTTGACCCAAAATGCGTGAGCTGGATTGCAGAATGGCTTAACCAGAGATCACAGGTTGTAGTCCTAGATGGAGAACAATCAGAGCCCGTAAAAGTAAGACCAGGAGTGCTTCAGGGCAGCGTTTTGGGCCCACTAATATTCTTGTTGTACATCAACGACATCGGGGCCAGTATAGCATCAACAATCAAATTCTTTGCAGATGACTGTCTACTCTACAGGCGCATTGAGACAAGAGCGGAAACAAATATACTAGAGACAGACCTCGCCAAACTCTCCGAGTGGAGCGAGCGATGGCTCATGAACTTCAATGTGAAGAAATGCAACGCCATGACCATCACTACTAAGAGGAAAGTCGTTACACCCGGTCAACCCTACAACATCAAGGGCACTCCTCTCGAGCGAGTTACTGAGGCTACATATCTAGGAGTGACTATCAGCTCAAACCTCAGCTGGAAAAAACACCGAACCACAACTATCAACAAAGCTACCACAACTCTACACTTCTTGCGAAGAAATCTGCAACACTGCTCTCGGGAGACCAAAGAAATGGCATATCTTAGCCTTGTCAGACCCTTGCTAGAGTATGCCTGCTCCGCTTGGGACCCACATTACGACTGTGATGTGAGGAGCATGGAGATGTGCCAACGAAGAGCAGCAAGATTTGTAAAGAGGGACTACTCCAAATACTCCAGTGTGACAGCCATGCTAAACACGCTGGAGTGGTGTTCCTTGGAAGAGAGACGACGCAATGCCAGATTAGTGCACCTCTATAAAGCCAAGAACGGTCACTCAGGATTACAACTACCTATGTACGTCAATCCACCAGAGATACATCAAAGTACATACAACCACAGTGCCGCACAGATATTCATAATAACAGCTTCTTCCCCCGCACCATCAGGCAATGGAACGCACTACCAGAGCGAGACTTCAGAACCGCTGACCAATTCAAGACAGCCATTGACCGGAAATCGAGTTTGAGCTCGGTTGCACCTGGGTCCTTGTACTGAATCTCCTGAGAAGTCCAGGAGCTGCGAGCTGATGCCGGAAACGGTTCTTCGCAGTATAAGACGTAAATGTACATGCTGCTTGTTCGTTGTTGTGCAAATGATGAAATTGAACTATTATTATTACTATATGCAAGTACAACAACTGTTGTCTGTGCAAGAAAGAACAATAACAAAAAACAATAGTAAACCAATAATAATAACAAAGAAATACATAATAAATAATAATTAATAAATAAAACTACCACCATCATCATCATCATTTATAATAATCATCACTCACCAGTTTATGTGACATGATGCATGTATTGGTCCAGCAACGACAACAGCAACCAAAGCTCCGACTACAAGAGAGACAAGGACAAAAAACTTGATATTCAAACCAATCATTATTAGCATACCTGTTCGGAGATTTTCAGCAGAAAAATGATCTTAGAACGCCAGGAAGAAAGTTATATAAATGACTTTTGTGGGCGGAGCTAAAACAATGTTTTTGAAGACATAGACATAGAAATATTATGAAGAAGTCCAGTGTCTTACCATTTAGTTGTAAATTATTTCTCCTTATGTCTATTTCTCATTGAGCTATGCAGTTCCCAGGCTACCCTCGTTGTTAGCTCGATAGAATTAATTCTATGATTAGCTATGATAATTCTATGGTTAGCTCTACTGTGAGACACAGTTCACTGCAGAGGCCAGGGATGTTTTTAGCAACAACAGAAATCCTGTAAATAAATGTAACATTACAATAAAAATGTTGATGATATGTGAGTGCATAAATTATATATGTAACATAAGTATACATGGATGATGATGTAGTATGTTGCATATAAATACAATAATAAATGTGCAATAATAATCAATTGCAATGATAAATGATGATAATAATAATTAATGTAATAATTAATAATAATAATATAATTATTATTATTATAATAAATTTATAATAAATAAATAATTATATTATTGAATAAATTATTATTATTATTATTTATAATTATTATTGAATAAATTATAATTATTGATATAAAATGAATAATAAAAATTAATAACAACAACAATTATTAATTATAATTAATAATATAATATATATCGTTATTATAATTATTATTATTTATTATTATCAATTATTATAGAAAAAAACTACTAGCAACACCACTATCCACCGCATTATTATTTAAGCTGGAGTAATTTAAGCCCAGTGCACTGGTTGACCCCCTAAAAATGGTACAGATCGGATAGTGCGCCCCAGTGGATCGAAATAAAGCCCAGTAGTTGATATAAATAATAATAATAATCTAGTGAGCTGAAAACAAACCGGGTTGAATATATTTGCAAGTGGACCGATAACAGGCCCGGTTGATAATTTGTAAATGGACCGACAAAAGGCCCGGTTGATAATTTGTAAGTAGTCTGAACACAGGCAATATGTAAGTGGACTGAAAATATGTACAGGAATTTAGGGTGGAGTGGTACACGGGCGGCTGGGGATTTCCGGTTTTTAAATCGGAGCAGACAATCCCAACAAGCATACATGATCAATAATTATATATACTAATAAGTATATTAGTATATATAATTATTGATCATGTATGCTTGTTGGGATTGTCTGCTCCGATTTAAAAACCGGAAATCCCCAGCCGCCCGTGGAGTGGTAGCTGTCACCTGTACAGCGGCCCACAGTAGTGAGTGTCTACAAGCAGTGCAGTGTACGCCTCTACTTCGCCCAAGGTCAGCAATCTAAACCGTAGAGTAGAATTTGCAGCGTTGTACGCCCGCGAGCAATACACAGTGAGGAGTTGTCACAACTCTCTCACTTTCCACTGATTTTCTATTCGGTGGAATAGATGCGTCAGGTCGAACTAGCAGTTCGAATAATCGTTCCAGTATCACTCGCCCGAGTGCAGTGTAAGTCGAATTGACTGAACACTTTCTACTGACTATTATTCTAGTCACTAGTCGACTGGTCCAAGAGCTATTCAACTGTCCAAGTTATTGTGCAAGTGTGTGAACTGGTCTGTTCATCTATCAGCGCAATCTGTATGTGTGAGCTTACTTGTATGTTTTCTGCTTAGCCACTGGTGCGTTGCATAAGTGCTTTATGCAATAAGAATCAACAAGCAAGTGAGAGTGTAGGCTAACTCTGATTTTATTATCATGATACACGCATATTTATACAACAAAAGTTATGTAATAATAAGTGGCAGCACACAAGACAAAGCAGGCCACGCCTGTACAACTGATTGGTAGATAAAAGCCAATAGAACTGTGAATAGAACAGGGGGGCAGTCTCCATCGCATGGATGACTGCCCAAGCACATGTGCACAGCAACGAAGTTTAGGTACATAAATAATTATATAAAAATAAGAATGAATGAGAGTGAATAAGATTGAATGTTCGACCTGTGAATAAGTGTCTATAAATATGTTTAGAGTTCGGCTTGAATATATATATAAATAGGTCGACCTGTAGCTGGTCTGGGCGCATTCCCCTACACACGCCGCCCCATTGGCGCTCGTAGGGCCAATTATTTAATAAGAGGGGAATGCTGGTTAATAACTCACTCTAGTATTGTTCTCTCTCTTTCTGGATCGACTCTTTTAATTCTTCGACTTTCTGCAACTGCTTGAACGCCTCACGGGTGGCTATGTAGAGCTCTGCTTCGTACCTTTTGATTCTTCTATACCGCTCCTCCTTCCTTTCTTCCTCTAACTGTCTCTCGTTGTATCGCTCTCTGCTGTTTGTTCGGGGTCGATAGGGCCTGCTCCTTTCTTGTATCTCTCTCCTACTCGACCCGTCACGCACGCTCTTCTCACTCGCTTCTCTTTCAAGGTCTATCCTTATCACTTTCTGTGATGTGCTGTCTGTCCGCTCTCCCAGCCTCCTCTTGATTCCTTTTGGTTGAGTCGGACTGCTGGAGCGCTCCTTTGTTGGGGCAGGTACGCCGAAAAGTGGCGGGTGCTGCCAGTTCATGTAGCTGCAGAAGTCGGTAAACGATGCCTGGTCGACTTCGTATAAAGGTTTGTTCGGCCCTCCATGTTCTGCCGAACCATTTTGTTGCCTAATATGTTTAAGCACCGTGTCTCTGGACACGCTTTTGTGTCCACACTTACAGTAGCAAAATATGTAATGTTGTCTCACATGGTAACTCATGCGCTTCTTGTTTAGCCGTATTTTGCACACTCCACACTCCCATTTCTCTGGGTCGGTTGTAGGCTTTCCGGTGTTCTTTATTAACTTACTTGTTTCTGTTGTCAACCATGACTCTCTGGGTTGATATTCGTAGAAAGGTGCTGGTGGCGTTGGTGGTTGGGGCTGTCGGCTGCGGCACCTAGCTGCACCCTCTTCCTTCACTTTTACTCTACCTACTCTGGCGGGTGATGTAGCCATCTCTTTATGTGCTATTCGTGGTTGTCTTTTTGTTGGTTCGGCCAAGATAGCTTCGATGACGGTCGGGTCCTCTTCTGTGGACAAACTTCCAGAATTATATTCTGCCATGTCGATCGTAGTAGAGGTGGTGGTGAAGCTTGTTGATCCTTTGCTGACTGTGCAAATATTGTTCTCGTTAGGGTGTTTTGTATTGCCGCTGGTTTTTGGCTCCCTTTGTTTTAACAACCACGTGGTATGACGTGTTGCACCTGGGCTCCTCCCCCTGTCGTTCATAGGTGGTTGTTGTGTTTCGATCAGCGATTTTTGGGGAGTTGTTTCCCTCGGTGGCTGGTATTCCCGATCGGGTTTCTCTTGGGGAGTTGTCCAATCTTTCCATTCCTTCGCGATGGTCGTTTCGTCGTCAGGGGTTGTCCCCTCACAGTTGATTTTGTTCGTTGTCTGTTCTTGGTGTACGTTGGTTTGCATTCCTTGCCAGCTACTTTCACCGGACTTGTCGAGTGTTTGTTGTGGATTATTTAATCCCAATCGGACTCGAGTTTCGGCAGAGTTGGTCCATGGTATGTATACCATCTTCTCTACTCGTCCTCTTGGCTCCCGTGTTGGTCTGTTTACCTGCACCCCCTGTGGTGTGCAGCTTCTCATTTCCCTAGCCTGATAACACTGGTAATCCGTGAATCTAACTGGTGGTTTCCTTGTTCTTATGGGTCTCCCATTTTCTTCATTTCCACCAGTTCTTGTGTTGAGGGGGGGCCAGTGGGTGTCCTCTGCAGGGGGTCCCTCCTCTATGGGGGGTATGGTTGGTACTGGTGGCAGTACCGCCACTGGTTCTGAGGGGTTCAATGAATTTTCGAGTAGTGTTGGTGAGGCGGTTCCCTCTAAGGGTGCTTCGGGAGTGGTTGGTTCTACCGGTACCCTTTCTCTGTGCACTTTTGGCGGTGGGGCCCTCTCTACTGGTACTTCAGGCATGGGTGGTTCTACTGGTCTCACTTCTCTGGGCACCTCAGGCGGGGGTTCTATATCATCTCTTGGGGGGTTGGGCATCCTCCTCTGGTATGCCCCCCTCATGTTGGGTCGAACAGCTTGTTCGCGGCTAGGTGGCGCTCTCCCCACCGTTTCCCTACATGTTCGGTAGGCCTTCATCCTGCGGCCGTTCTGGGTGAACCCCTGTCTGTTTCGCTCGAGTCGATAGGTGTGGTTAGGGTATGTTTCGGTGACGGTGTATGGCCCTATGTAACTGGGCTGCAACTTGGGGTTACTCCCCTTCGTTCGCCTCTTGTTTTCAATCACCACCAGTTCGTCTCTACCGAAGCGGGGGGGTTCGTCCGTCTCTTCTTGACGAAGCTTGGTCTGCTGGTTCCGCACATACATGTGTGCTATGGCTAGGTCATTCTGTACTCGGAGGGTATGCTCTGTGGTATGGTATGGGTCCAGCGAGGGGGGGACCCCGTCAGCTGATCTGGCAGCCGTACCTCTCGTCCCAGCATCATCAGGTTTGGGGTTTCCCCCGTAGTGGAGTTGGACGTGGCCCTACAGGCCCGCATGATCTGTGGGAGCAAGGTGTCCCATTCGTCCTGTCCTTTGTTGAGTATGAGTGTGCGTAGCGCGTCGCCTAGTGTGCGGTTTTGTCTCTCGACCATGCCATTTCCTTGTGAATGGTAGGGCGTGGTCCATGTTTTGCGTACATTCCATAAAGTACAGAGCTCCTCCAGCAGGGTGGACTCGAACTGGGCGCCCTGGTCCGAATGTAGCTGCTCTGGGAGGCCCCAGTAGCTGAACACCCTCTCATCTAATGCTATGGCCACGGTGGGGGCGGTGGCGTCTGGTAGCGCTATGGCATCTTGCCAACGGGTAAAGTGATCCGTAAGCACCAGGATCCACCGGCTCTTCCACTTAGTGAGGGGTAGGGGGCCCACGAGGTCCACTGCTAGTTTCTGGAATGGCCGGCTGGCGAACAACCTCTGACCGTCTGGAGCGGCGGGTCGGTTGCTTCGTTTTGCCACTTGGCACACTTCACAGCTCTTCACGAGTCTGCGTGTTAGCCCTGACATGCCTGGCCAATACCAATCCACTTGCAGTCTGTGGCGTGTCCTGTTGATTCCTGCGTGCGCCAACAAGTGGGTATCCCATACGACCTTGTGACGCCAGGCGGGTGGACAGATTGCGCACGTTCTGGTTCGGCCTTGGTGTTCGGTGGTGATGACCAACGTTCCGTCTGGTCGGAGGCTCATAGCGTCGATTCTGTCGTGCAGAATCCGCAACTCCGTATCCCCTTCTTCCAACTCTCTGTGAGGGAGCTGTCTCTGCGCCTTTACCGCGGCGTAGATCTTGGCCACTGGGTGGAGTCCCTCTTGTTGTGCCTGCGCCAACCCTCGTGCATTCCTCACGGGGTTGGTGACCGTCACATTCACTTGCTCCCTTCGCTCCGCTGACCCCTTCTGGGTGAGCTCGGCATGGGTGGGTCCCCCATCTGTCCGTTCCCTTCGCTCCGCTGGTCCCCTTGGGGTGAGCTCGGCATGGGTGGGTCCCCCATCTGTCCATTCCCTTCGCTCTGCTGACCCCTTCTGGGTGAGCTCGGCATGGGTGGGTCCCCCATCTGTCCATTCCCTTCGCTCTGCTGACCCCTTCTGGGTGAGCTCGGCATGGGTGGGTCCCCCATCCATCTCTCTGTTCTATGGCGTGACACTGCTTACAGTCCGTGCAGGGTTCTTGCCGGCTGAGTTCGTCGGCATTCCCATGTTGGACTCCTGGGCGGTGTTCAAGTTTGTATCTAAACTCTGCCAGCGTCTCGAGCCACCTGGCTATCTGGTTAGAAGGTTCCTTTCTCCTACATAACCAACGGAGGGACACATGGTCGGTCCGTAGCCTGAATTCGCGGCCATAGAGGTAGGGTCGGAAGTGCTTGGCGGCTTTGATCACGGCCAGCAACTCCCTTCGCGTTACACAGTAGTTCCTTTCTGCAGGGGAAAGGGTCTTGCTGTAGTAAGCGATGACTCTCTCTTGTCCCTCCTGGACTTGTGACAAAACTCCGCCGACTCCCACAGCACTGGCGTCCGTGTCCAGGATGTACGGAAGTGTGGGGTCTGGGTATCCCAGTATGGGGGCCTGGCTGAGTCCCCGCTTCAGCTGTTCGAAAGACTGTTGTTCGGCCATGCCCCACTTCCAGGGGACATCTTTCCCGGTCAGCACGGTAAGTGGCTTGGCGGTGGTGGCGTAGTCCGGCAAGTACTGTCTGTAGTATCCTGCGGTTCCCAGGAAAGCCTGTAACGTCTTCACATCTTGTGGGGCCTGCCACTTCTTCACTGCCTCTACTTTCTCTGGGTCGGTGGCCACGCCCTTGGCGCTGACTACATGCCCTAGGTATCGCACTTGGGGGCTCGGGAGCTCACATTTGGAGGGCTTCACCTTCAGGTGGGCACTCTGGAGTCGCTGTAACACCTCTTCTAGCCTCTGGATGTGTGACGTGAAGTCGGGAGCGATGACTATTACGTCATCCAGGTAGAGGAGCAACGTCTTCCAGTGGAGTCCTTTCAATACTCGCTCCATGAGCCTTTGGAATGTAGCAGGGGTCGAGGTCAGTCCGAATGGCAGCACTTTTCATCTCCAGAGACCACTGCGAGTGATAAACGCTGACTTGTCCTGTGCGTCCTCGTCCAGAGGGACTTGCCAGTACCCACTGGTCAAATCGAGGGTGCTGAAGTATCGGCTACCAGCTAGTGCATCCAGGGAGTCGTCAATGCGGGGTATAGGGTACGCGTCCTGTTGCGTGACATCGTTCAGTTTGCGATAGTCGACGCAGAATCTCCAGGAGTCGTCCTTTTTTCGCACTAGTACGACTGGGGAACTCCAGGCTCCGTCGGCAGGTTCGATGAGGTCCTTGGCTAGTAATACCTTGACCTGTCTCTCTGCCTCAGCTTCTTTTTCTGCCCCTAATCGGTGGGGAGGTAGTCGTATAGGCCGGGTTCCTGGTGCCACAGGGATGGAGTGCTCGGCAAGAGGGGTGCGTCCGATGTCTCCATCGTGTCGACTAAACACGTCCTGATAGTGCGTGAGGAGGTCCCGGAGCTGGCACTCTTCTTGAGTGTTTTTGCATCCTTTTCTAGCTTGAGTAAACAGCGGTACGAGGTGTGGGGGCAAGTCTCCTCTGGGCGAAGCTTCCTCTGGCCTAGGGCCGCGTAGTGGCCGTATCTCGTGCGGTCCGATTCCTGTAAATGTTCCGATGACTTCTCCCGCTGGTACTCGGATGCTGTCCTGCGACGGATTCAGACATCGAACTAGCACTCTCCCACGTTCATCAGGTGAATTGATGCTAGTGGCTATCAACAGCCCTCCTTCCCTGCTCTCTATAACTCCTTGCTCGCAGGGAGTCCGGCTGGCCAGATGGCAGGGTACTGTAGCTTCGGTTTGTGGGGGGATGTGCACATCCTTCTGTACCTGTACTTTGGACACTAGGTCCCTGCCATGCCTGTCGGTGCATGTTAGTTCCTTCCCTTGTACGTGAAGGGTGGGTCGGTCGAACCCCATTTGACACTTCTGTTTTGCCAAGAACGGCATGCCGAGGATCACGTCCTCATTAATTTGACTCACAACGAACGTCTCCTCGTACTTGACATGGCGTATCCGCCCGGTCAGGGTAATTAGGCCGTAGAAGGGGAGCCTAGTACCGTCGGCCATTAGTCCGTGTGAGTCATAGTCTTGGAGGTTGAGCTGGGTCTGGGGGGTGAGTAGATCGAATACCCTCTTGGACAGGAGGTTGGTGTTGCATCCTGTGTCGATAAGGTACGTGACCGTCTGCCCTTCCACTCGTCCTGGCAGATAGTAACTTGACTTGTAAGGTCGTTCTATCTGGTTCAAGTGTATGGTGATGGGTGGCTTCTGGGTCACTACGGGGGGGGGGGGGGGGCGGGGGGGTTCGATCTCTTTTCTTGGCTTCCTGCTGTCTTGGGGAGCAGGGTCTCGGGTGGCTCACACTGGTCACCTCCTCCTCTTCCTCCTCGTCCATCATCTCGGCAGCCAGTGGACTGAACCTGTTGTTCAGTGGAAGGGGTTCTGATTCCTGCAAGAGTGGCTTGACTCTCCCTCTGGGAGGCCGATGTGTTGTGGGGGCCCTGTTGCAGCCAGTAGGGGTTCCTACTGCTGCGGGCCGTACCCGTTTCCCAGGCGTGAGTGCCAAGGTGCAGTCTTGCACTGGCTTCTGACGTGCCCCGTGCGTTGGCAGCCCCAACAGCGCCTGGGAGGAGGTTTGCTTGTGTTCTCCTTCAAAGTAGCTATTTCGTTACTGAGGTGTTCGATCATTTTTAACAGTTTCGCTAGGGGATCCTCCACTTCTTGGCATTTCAGCGTGGGCTCTGGGGTAGGCAGCGGTTCCTCTTGTTCCCCCTCTTGAATGGTTCGGACGCTCGACTGTACTGGAGCCTGGTACTGGACCTGCAGGAATTCATTCCCTGCCTGGACAGCTTCCTCTAGGTTGGCTGGTCGTATAGCCAATAGGTGTCGCTGGAGGTACACATGCCCTAGCGTGTTTTGAAAGGTCTGTAGGGTCAGTTCGACCCGATTTCTGCTCGGCAAGTCTCCGTATGCGGCTTCTACTAGCCATTCGACTTGGAGCGCATGCTCCCTTAAGGTTTCACGGTGTGCTTTCCTATAGGTGGTCAACTTTGTCTGGGCCTCGGTACGTGTCAGTCCGAAGCTTGCTCATAGGGCTTGGGTGATGGCGGGGGTGTCAATACCCCTTCCGCATTGTTCAGCCTTCCCTGTCAGGGCTTGCCTTAGATGAATGGTCGATTCTTCCGGTAGCCATCTGTTGGCTCGTGCCACCTCCTCAAATCTTTGGATGAAATATCCGACGTCTCCCTCGCCATTGAACTGTGGGACGCGGAAACGGTCCCTACCATTGTTGGTGGACATTCTGTCGAGGATGTCGGCCAATGTGCCTATGATTTGCAAAGGGGAGCCATCTCTGTCCGAGCTGAGTGCTCGCCGTCTGCTCGCCATGCTCCGCGCCTGCTGCCTCCTGCTCGTATTCACCGTTCTTGTGGGTCGTTCGTGTGGGTTCTTCTCAATCCCACTGCTGCCACCAATGTACAGGAATTTAGGGTGGAGTGGTAGCTGTCACCTGTACAGCGGCCCACAGTAGTGAGTGTCTACAAGCAGTGCAGTGTACGCCTCTACTTCGCCCAAGGTCAGCAATCTAAACCGTAGAGTAGAATTTGCAGCGTTGTACGCCCGCGAGCAATACACAGTGAGGAGTTGTCACAACTCTCTCACTTTCCACTGATTTTTTATTCGGTGGAATAGATGCGTCAGGTCGAACTAGCAGTTCAAATAATCGTTCCAGTATCACTCGCCCGAGTGCAGTGTAAGTCGAATTGACTGAACACTTTCTACTGACTATTATTCTAGTCACTAGTCGACTGGTCCAAGAGCTATTCAACTGTCCAAGTTATTGTGCAAGTGTGTGAACTGGTCTGTTCATCTATCAGCGCAATCTGTATGTGTGAGCTTACTTGTATGTTTTCTGCTTAGCCACTGGTGCGTTGCATAAGTGCTTTATGCAATAAGAATCAACAAGCAAGTGAGAGTGTAGGCTAACTCTGATTTTATTATCATGATACACGCATATTTATACAACAAAAGTTATGTAATAATAAGTGGCAGCACACAAGACAAAGCAGGCCACGCCTGTACAACTGATTGGTAGATAAAAGCCAATAGAACTGTGAATAGAACAGGGGGGCAGTCTCCATCGCATGGATGACTGCCCAAGCACATGTGCACAGTAACGAAGTTTAGGTACATAAATAATTATATAAAAATAAGAATGAATGAGAGTGAATAAGATTGAATGTTCGACCTGTGAATAAGTGTCTATAAATATGTTTAGAGTTCGGCTTGAATATATATATAAATAGGTCGACCTGTAGCTGGTCTGGGCGCATTCCCCTACAAATAGGCCTGGTTGAATAGTTGAGTGGACCGATAACTGGCCTGGTTAGAATAAACTCTTATGATGAATTAACTTGCCTTGTTATTATTCACCATCTATTAATAGTAGTAGTAATACAGGCAGAGCAGAGGTTTCCTCTACAAAAAATGGCTCGCAATTGTGCTATGACGGAAGATGGATGCAGATAAATGTTAATAGAGTAAGCTGAACCAGATAATTGTATTCTTTAAGTAAGCCATGCGAGATCAAACAAACAGACAGATTGCATGAGTATGCGACTATTACTTGAGTACAAAAGGGGCAACAAAAACATAGATATATGAATCGCAGTAAACTAGCAAACACAACATCCCATTTCCAGTTAGGTTATAATAGGGTTCCATAAGGTAAATAAAAAACATAATATACCAGGAATATATCTAGCATTGCAAAGCTATATATGGTGAGTATTGTGATATAATACTAGATTAAATGATTGTCAGTCATGAGTGTTACACAAGCATAATGATGTAACTGCTCCTCCTGAAGGTGATTATTGTAGTTCATAGTCCTCCAGATATTTAGGCATCTCATTCGATCTCTGCGGTCTACTATACCCTTGATCGCCATCAGAAAGCCTGGCTTGTAAACTGTAACAAGGTGTTCGAGCCTCTGCGACTTCTGATGGCGATGCCCGACACTTTCCATGGCTAGCCTGTGGGCTGTAACATAGTGCCCCGGCCTCTGCGCCATTGGAAAGGCCAGGAAAATTCGATCTGCATTGGTGGATGGACCTTCAGGCTCTACTAACACACTTCAGTTTCGCCTGATTGTTCCAGAATCAGTTTGAACTTTGTGTGGCCTGGATGCCACTTTGGAGATTACTGTTACTTCCTTTTGGCTATCTCTAACATAGACAGAGTTCTCAGGCATAAGTTCTGGCAGCTCCTTGACTCTGAAACACATCATGATGAGCCTTTGCCTCCAACTTCCTGGACTGGTCATGTTTAGCTATGTGGTGGTTATTTGTGTTTTTCTTTTGCCCAACACAAGGTATGGTTGTCTCAATCCTTCCCATGAGCAGCTCCGTGGGTGTATAGCCATTCTCCAAAGGAAAAAAACTGGATAGATGAGCAGACTCAAGTGCGGGTCAGAGGTCTTCCACAAGCGTTTGACAGTGCCAACAGCTCCTTCAGCTTTTCCATTTGCCTTAGGGTAGCGAGGTGAGCTTGTCACGAGGGTGAATCCATAATCTGTGGTGAATTTTGAGAACTCCTCAGAAGCAAACTGATGGCCGTTATCGGAAGTTATCATTTCACATGTGCCATGAACCGCAAATATCAACTTCATAGCTTCAATGGTGTCTGCTGAGCTCAAGCTGTTCAGTCGTCTGACTTCAATCCAACGGCTAAAATAATCTACTAACACCAGATGGTGCAGCTTGTTAATCTCAAGCAGATCAGCTCCCAGCCTCTGCCATGGTCTGTCAGTTAGAGTTGATGGACATAGTGGTTCTGTGGGAGGATTGCTGTTCATTGTACATACTTGGCAATTTTGGACCATCTCTTGTATCTGAGTGGACATCCTGGGCCACCAAACGGACTGTCTTGCTCTTGTTTGGCATTTGATGATCACTTCATGTGCTTGGTGGATCTTGTCTTGTAGCTGTAGCCTTTCACTGGTGGATACCACAATTCTCTGATCATACAGCAACAACTCCTTTGCCACTGTGAGGTGTGACTGGACCTCCTCGTAGGGTTGTATTACAACATGTGCATCTTTTTTGTAGGCTTGCCATCCTTGCTTACAACACCGGATCACTTCCCTCCTTAACTCATCGGTTTGTTGAGCATCCTTAATCTAGCTAACCATCTAATTAGTGGGGATTCTTTGCCAAAGATTTTCCTCCACTTCCTCATCAGTTTGTAGTCATTGTGATTAGGTATGTCCACAGATGCACGAGAGAGAGCGTCAGCAAGTAATTAGGCTTCTCTTGACCATACTCGAATCTAGGAGCATATCGCATCATTTTCAGCCTCATTCTGAGTATTCTGGCTGGCACTTGGTCAAGTTCTTTGGACAACATTATTGGGATGAGCTGTTTATGACCTGTTTCGAGTGTAAATTGCATGCTTGTAACAAATTGGTCAGACCTCTCACACCCCCGGACTGTACCTAAAGCTCCTTTCTCGATTGGTGCTTAATTCTTCCCAGTATATGAAAGTGAACGAGAAGCTTAGATGACTGGTTGACGTGTCCCGTCATGTTGGACCCACATTGCTGGCATCAGTACCAACGATGGTCTTGAGAGCAGGGTCGTGGTGTGCCATGGTTTTACGGGAGATGAGCAAATCCTTTATTTGATTAAAAGCCTTCTGCTGCTCATCTCACAACCACTCCCGACTTTCCTTATACAGATCTTTCATCGGTGCATTAAGTGTTGCCAGATTGGGTATGAACTTGGCCATCTGGTTCAACATGCCGTTTATACGTCTCAGTTCCGTATGATTGGTAGGGATGGGAAAATTCTGTATAGCTGCCACTTTGGCAGTGTCTGGTCTCACCCCAAAGCCATCTACCACGTGTCCTAGGAACTTCAAAGTTGACTTTTTAAACTCACACTTATCAGGATTTGGTGTAAGCCCAGAGTGTTAAAGAGTCTGCAATACCTTGCGTGAGGTCTCATCGTGAGCCTCCTCGTTCCTGCCATGCACCAAGATATCATTCATATGGCCGACAATTCCAGATAGGCCCTCTAAAACTGGTGACATTGCCATCTGGAAAATTTCTGGGGCACTTGCAACTCCAAATAGTAGTCTATTGAAACAATATCTTCCAAATGGTGATAAGAATGTTGTTAGTCGGCGGGATTCAGTATCACGGTTTATCTGGTAAAACCCACTGTTCGCATCTAGTTTGCTGAACACAGTGCTTCCGCTTAGTTTGCGCAAACTTTTTTCTACGATGGCCGTTGGGTGAATCTCTCTCCTGATCGCATTGTTCAGCCCCGTGAGCTCCATGCATAGGCGTACCGCACCTGAGTTTTGGCAATGGTCACCAATCCACTACACCATTCAGTAGCCTCTGAGATGGGCGATATAACTCCTGAAGTGATCATCTCCTGTAGCAGTGCTTGAGCTTTGCCCCATAGTGGGCGTGGCATATTTCACGATGTGTATATACAGGTCGATATGGCACCGTCTTTGATAGATATTTTGTAGGTATAACCCTTTAACAACCCAAGTCACGTGAACAATTTAGCATACTCCAGCTGGAAGTTATCTTTTTTTGCCTACAAGTTCTGGTTGTTGACAACATATGCTGTCTCTGTATGTAGAGTGGTATGGTACATCATTTTGGCTTCAAAAGTACCCAAAACCTCTAACTCTTTGTTATGATGTCACATGGACATTCATGTAAAGCCAGATTATTATTATAAGCCAAAGGCTTTTCTACTTGTTTCTTTCTTTTAGATATTTAACTGCTTTGGTTTCTGCTTTTTTATATGAAGCTAGACATAGCTACAAGCATTGACTATAAAAAAATGCCTTTGCCTGGAATAATCAGTCTTTTCTAAAGTTACGAATAAACCTATATTCAAACACTGGAACTGACTCATTGAATCCAGCAACAAATTGAATTCACCCACTTCTAGTTATACAGAAACATAATAGAAGTACATTGGCGACGAGGATTGGATAACTTGATTATACCACAAAGGAATCCATTGTTACTACTCACAGCTAAGAGCTCCAAACATGGCTGAAGCAATTGATAAGCTTGTGGAACTGTTCACACAACAGCAACAACGGCAAGAAGAAAGAGAACAAAAATACCAGCGACAGCAAGAAGAGAACAAGAATACCAGCGACAGCAAGAATAAAGACAACAGGAAAACCGGCGACAGCAAGAAGAAATGCAACAGGAAAACCAGCAACAGCAAGAAGAAATGCAACAGGAAAACCAGGGACAGCAAGAGTCGATAAATCTTCTACTTCAAGAGGTAAAAGATAAGAAGACAAGCAGCGGTAGCTATACCAAAATTTCATGAATTTGATCTAACAACAGAGCTACTCACAGACTACATGGACAGATTCAATACCTTTGTTACGGCAAACTCAATACCTGAGGAAAAAGTACTGGGAGTTTTTCTGAACAATTAACGACCAGCATTATACAAACAACTAAGTAACATGGCAGCTCAATTAACTACACCAACTCCCATTAATGAGTTGACAATGACTGAAATAGTCGGATTTTTGAGGAAACAATATGACCTAGCACGTTTTATTGTACGAGAATGCTGCAAATACTGGAGTGACATGCAGCGCAAACCAGGGGAGACGACTCAAGAACTTGCAGCAAGGATACACCAAGATGCTACAATTTGTGCATTTACTTACATTCAAGACCCACTGGACGAAGCACTGAGGACTAGATTCATATGTTCTGTGAGCAATGGAGCTGTATTAAAATCACTTTTCAAGGTCAAGGATGAAGAGCTTATTTTTAACAGAGCTATTCAAATTGCACAGGAGACCGAGGAAGCAGGTAAAGTTGCCTAAAAGACCGTCTATGGCATCCAGCCAAAGATCAACAAAGTTTCATCTAAGATAAAGACTTTAACTCCACGGCAGCACTATATACAAGATCCAGCCAGAGAACAACAGAAGAAGCCATGGTACAGATGTGACAGAATGGGACATCAACCTGAAACTTGTCGCTTCAAGACAGCTAAATGCAGTTTTTGCTCAAAACTTGGACATATTGAGAGAGCTTGCATTAAAAAGAAAAAAACTCGTTCCAAACCAGTAAAGAAGTTTTTCACACTCCTCACCACATCGTCTTCCACCAAATCTGTTCCAGGACTACAGGAGGAGATAGAACTACAAGAGAAGTCTCACCATTGAGCTTGACACTGGAGCCTGCGACAATTTCATATCACAAGATATCCGGAGGCAATTAGGAAAGCCTGTCCTTCAACCTTCACATGTCGACTACAAGTCAGCTTCAGGATACATTGTTGAGACTATTGTAAGATGTGAAATTAAAGCTAGACTATCTTTTAAAGAAGACACTACCCTTCAGTTTGTCGTGAGCATCGTCAGAGGTTTCAACCTACTGGCACGATCAGCTATTCAACGACTAAACATTTCCATCGATGATAAATTACAGAAGGAAACCATTTCTACCATAACTAGACATAAACCTGATACAGGCTTGTAGAAGGAATGCAGAAAGCTATGTGGTGAATTTCCAGATTTGTTTAAAGATGAACTTGGATGTCTCAAAGAATACCAGCTGGAGATTAAATTTAAATCCTCGGCGACACCTAAATTCTGCAGAGCCCGCCCAGTACCATTTGCACTATTCGACGACTTAAGAAAAGCTTATGATGCAGGAATTTCAAAAACCATTTGGGAACCAACAAAGTTCAATGACTATGGCACACCAATAGTACCGGTGAGAAAACTGAAGCGACCAGGACAAGTGTCAGGAGACATCAAAATATTCGGAGACTGTTCTAAGACGGTAAGCCCGCAACTGGAAACGCACAGACAGCTCATCCCACTTCCTGAGAATTTGATCAGAAGATTAGGAAGAGGACACAGCTATACTAAAATAGATCTAGCAGACGCCTACAATCAAATACCTTTAGCAACAAAAAGCCAGAAAAGGTTAGCTTTGTCTACACATCGACGAGTCTTCCTACAGAAGGAACTACCTTTGTGGAATCAGTTTAGCACCAAGTTACTTCAGGATTTCATGGAACAGCTAACACGAGATCTTCCAGGAGTTGCAGTCTACTTGGATGATATTTTGGTGAGCGGAGCTGATAGCAATAGCCATCTACAGAATCTAAGAAGAGTGCTACAAAGATTAAATGACAAGGGACGGAGATGTCGAATAGACAAATGTTCCTTTGCCCAACCTACAGTGGAGTATCTGGGACATAAGCTTACTAAGGAAGGGCTAGAAAAGGAGAAGAAGTTGAAGTTGTTCTACAGATGATTTCACTTACCAATGAACCAATGCTACTATCTTTCTTGGGATCTACGCAAGCAAAGCGGAAGAGATCTAGAAGCTATTCAATTGGAGATGCTTTACTATGCACTCTACCATGGACTAAGACAGAATGGACAGCCAAGATGGGTTCCTGCAATTTCTACCAAAGTCTACGGAAGCCGCTGTGTAAATATGAAAGTTGTTCCACGAGGACCCACATGGAGACGGCACCTTGAGCAGCTACAACCTAGATACCCAACTGATGATGACATTAATCCTGGTGAAGAACCAAAGATAGAAGCTGAAATTCTACCTACGCTTATTCCTTCTTCGTAACCAATACCAAGCCCTCCTAAACAGAAGAGACGAAACCCTAGGCTACCAGATGGTGATGAATATGGCCGACACAATCCCTGACGATCCAGACAAAAGAAACAGACCTGACATGCATGCCTTTAACTTGGTCAGAAGGTGTTATGATGTCACATGGACATTCATGTAAAGCCAGATTATATTATCAGCTAAAGGCTTTTCTACTTGTTTCTTTCCCTTATGTAACTGCTTTTGTTTCTGCTTTTTTATATGAAGTTAGACATAGCTACAAGCATTGATTATAAAAGAAATGCCTTTGCTTGGAATAATCAGTCTTTTCTAAAGTTACAAATAAACCTATATTCAAACACTGGAACTGACTCATTGAATTCAGCAACAAATTGAATTCACCTACTTCTAGTTATACAGAAACATAACACTCTTTTCCACCAGCTCCATGTAGTATCGTAGTCGGTTTTGACAATCTCATGTTTTTGAGCCAAGACTCGGTGTGACTTATCACAGTACCGTCGGCACCAGGGTCCAGCTTAAAGAGAGCGTCAAATCCATTTACATTAACTTTGGCTGTCCAGCTTCAAATTTCGTCAATGGTGAGTTCTTCAGTAAATAGGAAGTTTTCCTCTGCCTCAACTTGCTGTGACACATGCGTGCATAATGGCCTTTCTTTCGACACTTTCTGCTCTCCGCTTCACTGGCAGGGCACTGCTGTTTAGGATGGTCCTTCCCACACCTGCCGCACAGCTGATCCAGTGGCCTGTAGTGAGATTGTTTACCACTGCCCCCACTCTGCCTTGTTTGGTGTCTCTGTGTGTTGGTTGCCCTCCCAGCATTCACCTGAACGCCAGCACCAGCCCCCATAGAGCGCATGGCTGTAGACGTGACTTCATTGGCTCCACCTAGCCTCACTGCTACCTGTAATGTCAAAGGATTACCCCGAGAAATGCGCCTCTTTCTCATCTCATCATCTCTAAGCCCCAACACAATCCTGTCACTGAGCGTTTCATTTATCGGCGATGCTGCCTCTTCATTAGTAGTAATATAGTCATCAAATCTACACCTACTTGCCAGTGTTTGCAGCTCTGAATAAAATACATCAAATCCCTCACCTGGCAGTTGTGTTCTCATGTTAAACATGTAACATTCATGTATAGCGCTTTGTTCGCCCAC
This sequence comes from Cryptosula pallasiana, assembly GCA_945261195.1. Classification (NCBI taxonomy): domain Eukaryota; kingdom Metazoa; phylum Bryozoa; class Gymnolaemata; order Cheilostomatida; family Cryptosulidae; genus Cryptosula; species Cryptosula pallasiana. The sequence continues at coordinate 35,292,678 of OX183133.1, forward strand.
ACAAAATTATTCTAAAATACGCAGTATGGCATCACAAGTCTGCTTTTCGGCATACATAGCTGATGTCTGCACATCTCTGGCTTCCTCTGAAGCAACAATCTACAACAAAACTTCTCTCTGATATTCATCTGACTCAGTATTTAGTCTTGATAATACATACAATGATTGCCACCTACTCTCAAATACCCTGCGTCACGATTAATATCTAATACTAGTTCTGAAGGAGTTTCGATGCTAGGCATTGGTCTAGGAACAACAAATTGGCCTGCATCTCGCGCTACAACATCCACAGCTGGTTCCTCATCACCTGAATCACCCATTATCCTATAACAGGAGATGGATGCGGATAAATGTTAATAAAGTAAGCTAAACCAGATAATTGTATTCTTTCAGTAGGCCATGTGAGATCAGACAAACAGAGAGATTACCTTGATTACTTGAGTACCAGAGAGGTAACAAAAACGTAGATAGATGTATGAATCGTAGTAAACTAGCATACACAACAGCAATTAAGGTAATTGATAACTTGTACAACCAATAGACTTGCCCAGCTAAACTAGTGTAAGTGCAGTAATTACTAAAAGACATAGGTTTTGCAATTGTCACGTAGTACGGCAACTAACATTGAAAAGTATTGCGCGCAACTTCATTCACTGTCAACTTTGGCACAAATGAAAACATTTCATGTTTGCTATTAGTAGCAGCCAAAATTCTTTCTCTTATTGTACAAGAGTTTTATAGGTCAACTACTTTCATTTTTCACAACAGTTAGCAATAAAGTATTTGTACCAGAACTGATCAAATGATGACAAATATTTTCCTGATGCTCTCTAAAAAACTCCCTAACTACTAGTTATAATACTAAAATAATGATATTCAAATGAAAATTAATTACAATGGTATGTTATATAATGTTACAAATGTTTATCCAATTAATTCATAGTCCATAAAGCACTCGCTGTTATTGGATTTTTTACAAACCCGCCCGCTTAATGCTATATAAGTGCTAACTTCACTACGCAGCAGCAGTGCTGAACACCACCACTTGCAGCAAGGTGTTCTTTTGCTATGAGTGCAACTTTTCTTATAGAGGTCTACGAGAGTTGGCTAAGCATGAAGGGTACTTAGGCGTAGAGGTCATTGTCTAGATCGTGATATTTGTTTAACCATCAATGAGAAGGAGGCCGAGCACAAAAGGCAATTTCACTCCTGGACTGTTTCCACATGAACAGAAACACCACAGAGGAAACACAGGCCACTTAATCCAACCTGCTCTCAAGGGTGACCTTCTCTACAGCAATGGGTGCAACGCCCTTTGTGGCGTCCACCCCAACACAATCACCAATGTGAGTCCACTGCCATTCGTGCCATTAAGGATTGCCTTCACAGTAGATTCTTCTGATGACATCAACTTAACAGATCCTTGTGACCTCTCATTCTTAGCACATCCATCAAACCCTCAACTGCCCTTTTTAACTGCCATGGACTGTTACCAAAGAGTTGAACTGTTCTTGGCCCTGGTTGGTATCAGCATTCCATTATCGATTTACTTCAAAACATTATGTCAGCCCACTTTATTCCCACCCCCACCTCGCCCTTTGCTGCCCCGCTTCACTCTTCACGCTCTAACTTGCTCTACCCCTGCCTTTTCCACCCCTGCCCAGCTCTACCCTCTCCAACTATTCATTCCTCTCTCTCTTCCCGCTCAATTCAAAAGATGATACATGTGTGCTGTGTGCTGTCACACTGCATTCACTATTAAAACAACTAACTTTCAAAAGCAATGTTATGAACGAGTGCTGCAATCTATGGGTAAATGAAAAAAGTAATGTGAGTCATAAACCCACACAGAATAGTTTGATTGACATTCCAACCACCGCCTATTATCGATATGTAACTGTTCGTGATTTGCCCCCACCTACATTATTGAATTTACTAAATCTATGAATATCTCAAGTTTGAAAACAGATGGCAAGTTTAAGCTCCCGTGATCCATTAAATTGGTTTAATAGAATGTTCTACAGCAGTTTTAATTTTTTCAGCGTAGTAGTTTAAGCATATATAGACATATTTGACATATTGGTCATTTAAGTTATCAAACTTTGATCGTCTCCATTTACACTATTATTATTAAAAAAATAAAATTGACAAATCCCTTTGGTTTGAGAACAAATAGCAAATTTAAACAAACCTCACCATACATTTGATTAATCTAATGGAATGCTCTACAGCGGTTTTCGTTCCTCTCAGCTTAGCGGTTTAAGCATCTATCCACCTGAAATGACAGGTAAATACACGTCCAAACAGGCATACAGACAGGCAGATGTTTTTCACATTCATATATACATAGGTTATGGTACGTAGGTGGTTATTATAATAATTACAGTATTAAATTTCCATTATAGTTGGAGCGATTCATCACGGTAGTGATATCCGCCCACTATTACGATTTGACTGATGATTTGTTTGGTGTGATTTGAATCATTCACAAATCACCAGGTAATAGTACGTAATGTGATGACCATCACTACCACTACCATCACCACTGCCATCATCATTTATTTACCAGATAATGAGTAATAAGTGTAAGGAAGGATAATTAATAGTACCAGCATAATTATTAAAAATAACGCACATGATCAACAACTTTCAATGCAGCCTATACTCCTGGTGCAGAGTCAATGCAGCTTATACTCAAGGTGCAGAGTCAATGCAGCTTATACTCCTGGTGCAGAGTCAATGCAGCTTATACTCAAGGTGCAGAGTCAATGCAGCTTATACTCATGGTGCAGAGTCAATGCAGCTTATACTCAAGGTGCAGAGTCAATGCAGCTTATACTCCTGGTGCAGAGTCAATGCAGCTTATACTCAAGGTGCAGAGTCAATGCAGCTTATACTCATGGTGCAGAGTCAATGCAGCTTATACTCAAGGTGCAGAGTCAATGCAGCTTATACTCATGGTGCAGAGTCTAATTAGATGCACTCGTTTTAGTGCGTAAATAAATAAATGGTCTCACAGGTGACAGTCATAGTAAGAGTAGAACCATTACATCTCTAACTCAATAACTCAAGTTCCTATTCACACAATAAATTAAATAATACATGAAAATTTTATGTACCATTGATATTGAGTTTTTCCAGAAAATAATTTTGACTGTGGGGTATATTTCTAGTCAACCCTTCAGATAAACTATTGTTATGTGATTATGCTTGATGGACATGACATGATGCCTTGAAAATCTTCGCTGCAAGAAATGTTTACTTGGTGAGCTTCACATAGGGCCTCAGAGCATGCGAAACTGGTTGTCTCTAAATTATGACTATGAATACTTTTTAGAGAATATTCATGCTAGGTATCGCTGCAAGTAAACGTCTTTCCAGATAGTTTCTTTCTGGTCCGAGAAGCATACCGTTACAGGTGGTGTTTTGTATAAGCATTGAAACTGGCTGGCATACGATTTAATTCTTTTTGTATGATAGCAGTGTCGATATTATTACGTTTTTATTGATAAGTAGTATAGTGTGCTTACATACCAAAGTTCAAGGTGCTTAATCATTAAACTAAATGGTGCACTTTAGATGAACAATTAAAGGGAAATGTCGTCATTTGATTCGCCCAAACAGAAAAGGAATAACATACACCATTTCTATTTATTTTCTAGCTAGCGTGTTACAGCGATAACAGAATGGTTTAATTATTGAATTGATTGCTTTCTTAGACATGAACAGATGTCGCTAATTGGGAAATGGCAGTAAGAAAACAAGGCAATGTCGATAAATCTGATGGCATCTCCAATTCACAGAGAACTGGCGTTAAATCCCGAAGAACTATAACAGATATCCCTGTCAACATACCTGTAGGCTCCAGTCATTTAAGTTCTACAAGTGCAAGTACGGATTACCAGTTATATTACGCGCACCAGTTGTTGATGCAATCAATATCTGGCGTATAAAATAATTACCAAAAATAAATTATGAAAACATTTTCAACAGAAAAGCAAATGTTACCTTGATCTAGAAATGAGTGTTTTGATCATCACATTGTAAAACTACTTCTTTAAGGCCAATTCATCTATTTGACGATATGTCTTGTAGACAGTATCGTGTTTTGGGATGCTTCACAGTGCTCTGAAGGTGCATCTGGAGATCCACAAAAAGTTAACCAACAGCTTGTTCATTTCTCTAAGAATGGTGGGGTTGCTATACCAACCCCTCTTACTGTTTCCAAAGCTCGTCAGGATGCTCGGGTGCATATCTTCGCAGCTGCTTTGCTGGAGCATATTTGTAGCCTCTATGAGTCTAACCCCTTGAGAAGAAAGAGAGTGCTACAAGGTATCGGATTAATTAACCATTATTTCTACTGTTGAAAAAACAAATACGTTTTTTATGAAATCTCGCATTAGAAATATACAAAGAGTGTTGAGATTGGTGGAAAGTTGATAAGAGTTGACTATATAAAACTGCTTTCCCCGCAGGTGCGTTAGATCGCTCTGTTTAATACTGAGATCAATCATTGCCTAAATAGCGTTTTCAAAGAATGCCTCCGGTCATTTCTATATTTATCTGATATGTCATTGATATGTCCTTATGAGGTGCTTCAAATACCAACCTCGTCAAAATTCAATTGATTTCTATATTTTCATCACATCATTAATAATTCTCATGTTATGAGTGTTGTCTTCCCATTCCGACATCTTAGAAATATTCTGGGAAAACCTATGACGTGCGCAAGTGTTTTAGCGAACGCTAAATTTTTGTTTTATATTTTGATCGGACAATTTTTGGATCATCAAATCACTGAAGTATAACAAATAACACTACATCATCGGTACAATGACCTAGGTCATTGATTGGTATAACTAATAAGGGTGCTTTCGGATACCCTACGCGTAGGGCTTAACGATGGGATTAAACGAGACCATTCGGAAACCCCATCGTTGAGAGCAGAGAAAACATGGCGGCAATGGGCAATTTGGGCTCAACAACGGAAGTGACACGCGAGGTAGGTTGCATCGTTTAGGGCAAAGACTTGTCTTCACCTAACCAACAATTTTAACGAGTCAACTTATTATTCATTGTTTCTCCCCGTTTTAAGTCGTGAAAATGCATTATAACGTATATAAAAAAATCTTCCAGACGATAACATCATCGTAATTAATTTCTGTTTATAAAGAAACTAAAGTGGGCTCGCTTTAGCTATGCAGTTTTCATAGACGTTGATGGAAATAAATATGTCTATGGTTTAGGCGCAAACAACTTCTGTTAAACGACAGTCATCGTTGAGCCCTCAACGAGTGTTCAGCGAGTGCCCTACGCGTAGGATATTCGAAAGCGCATTAAGTAGTAGTAGCAGCGCATGTGGTTACACTTCAGTGATTTCATGATCCAAAAATTGTCCAATCAAAATATAAAACAAAAGTTAAGCGTTCGCTAAAACACTTGCGCACGTCATAGGTTTTCTAAGATGCTGAAATAGGAAGACAACACTCATAACAGGCTAATTATTAATGATGTTATGAAAATATAGAAATCAATTGAATTTTGACGAGGTTGGTATTTGAAGCACCTCATAAGGACATATCAATGACATATCAGATAAATATAGAAATAACCGGAGGCATTCTTTAACGTAATAGTTCAAAAAAGAATTTTTATTTGATTTTGCTTTCCAAAAAATGTTTGGTTCTTTAGTTGTTTTTTGTAAAATTTATCGTTGTTTCCCTGGCAACAGGTCGGTTGATTAAACCCGTTGGCTATGATAGAATTTATGAAGAGACAGACTTATCACTAACAAATGAAATATTATCGTTGTTGCAGAGTTATGCAGCAAGCTGACGGAGAGAGACATGCTTTCCCCCATTGCCTTTTTGGATGTGTTTACTTTGTGGAGAGAGAAATATCAAACTGGTTTTGGTGAATTAATTCGATCTACTGTCAACCTGGTCGACAAAGATCCATCGTTTGATTCCCCGCTCCCTACGATGGTAAATAAATACGTTTGTAATATACGATAAAAATAATCTCTTCTACAATGTGTTTTCCTTCTGAAACTAACACCAAAAATTGATGTTTATTTTTTTTACCCGGCTTATTAATCCAGTTTTTACAACATTGAAGCTTCAAAATGCAGCATACCGCTATACAAAACAATACAATTGATTTAATATTTGTTTGATGTTGTGCAGCGTGTCACCACCGAGGCTAAGTTCCAGCTGTCTCTTATATCCAAGCCTACAATTAGACCTTTGATGAGGAGCCCTTCAGATCCTCGCAGTGCTTTCTTCTCTTCCCGATACTCCAACGACTTTCATGAACTAAAATCAGTTGGTGCTGGAGGATTCGGTTCAGTCTTCAAAGTATGTCAAGATCATTGATACACTTCTGTCTCTTTGTTTTTTTCTTAAAGTCATTTTGTAAACGATAGCAAAAACTCTACATCCAAGAAAACTGGTGTAACTATGCATATTAATTGGACATGTTGCATTGCATGGAAGGTGCGGAACAAACTGGATGAAATGCTGTACGCTATAAAGAAGGTGAGGTTGAAGCATTTGAATCATGACAAATGTCGGAAACTGTTGAGGGAGGTAAAAGTTCTCGCTACGCTCAATCATCCCTCAATTGTTCGCTACAATTCTGCTTGGCTAGAAGAGGAAACCGGTGAGTTTTCCATCTTTATGTTTTTTGATTAATCCTTTAAAATCAAGTCCCCTTACACACTATGAATGAATGTATGAAGGTATTATAGCTGAGCTCTGTTTATATACTCTTTTGTGATTAGAGCCTAAAATAGAAGATATATCCGCGCGGCCAGAAGGAAGTACATCAGAGGATTCTGTAGCAGGGGAAGGCAACTCTACAAGAGAACCATTTGAGGTAAATAACAAACTGACATTTCTGATATTTGATTTTGATATTGATGATTCTTGTGTTGCTTTCATACATCGTACAAACTCTCTGAGTTCTTCCATCGATACCTCTTGTTGCATCCTTGTACAATACCTACATACGTATCCTTGTACGATACCTACATACGTATACCTTGTTACATCCTTGTACGATACCTGCATACGTATACCTTGTTACATTCTTGTACGATACCTGCATACGTATACCTTGTTATATCCTTCCACGATACCTGTATACGTATACCTTGTTACATCCTTGTACAATACCTGCATACGTATACCTTGTTACATCCTTGTACAATACCTACATACGTATACCTTGTTACATCCTTGTACAATACCTACATACGTATACCTTGTTACATTCTTGTACGATACCTACATACGTATACCTTGTTACATCCTTGTACGATACCTACATACGTATCCTTGTTACATCCTTGTACGATACCTGCATACGTATACCTTGTTACATCCTTGTACAATACCTACATACGTATACCTTGTTACATCCTTGTACAATACCTACATACGTATCCTTGTTACATCCTTGTACGATACCTACATACGTATACCTTGTTACATTCTTGTACAATACCTGCATAGGTATACCTTGTTACATCCTTGTACGATACCTGTATATGTATACCTTGTTACATCCTTGTACAAAGGTTAATATATAGAAATAGTGAGGTATTTTGCTGTAAGTTAATTACTTTTTCCCCAAGAGTCATATTTTAACGAAAACAGATTTATTGTCTTCATTTTATTTGCTGTACCAATATCATTAGTATAAACTTGCACCTGCTCAATGAGGCACAAAAGGAAGTATGGCATCCTTCAAATAGAAATACAAAACAGGCGTTAAAGGATATATTTATGTGGCATCTGAGAAGTTGGTCAAATTTAATTTATATTTCCGGAAACAGCTGGTAGTTCTAATAGGAAACAGCTGGTAGTTCTAATAGGAAACGGCTGGTAGTTCTAATAGGAAACAGCTGGTAGTTCTAATAGGAAACAGCTGGTAGTTCTAATAGGAAACAGCTGGTAGTTCCAATAGTAAACAGCTGATAGTTCTAATAGGAAACAGCTGGTAGTTCCAATAGGAAACAGCTGATAGTTCTAATAGGAAACAGCTGGTAGTTCCAATAGGAAACAGCTGGTAGTTCCAATAGGAAACAGCTGGTAGTTCTAATAGGAAACAGCTGGTAGTTCTAATAGGAAACAGCTGGTAGTTCCAATAGGAAACAGCTGATAGTTCTAATAGGAAACAGCTGGTAGTTCCAATAGGAAACAGCTGGTAGTTTCAATAGGAAACAGCTGGTAGTTCTAATAGGAAACAGCTGATGGTTTTTGTCTAAAGAATTGTTCTTGCCACCCAAGTTGGAGAAGGAAACCACTGTTATGTTTTCTTTGTCTCCTTTCACTAGAGATACAGCTCATAGTGGTTTACAGGCCAATGTCTGGAGTTGTGCTCTCTATGAAATCCCAACTGGAGCACTACTCTTATGTATACACACTACCAATGTACGTCTAGAGCTGAAACAAAATCTGATATATATTTCTACGGTATTGGTGCTTGTTAGCTCTATGGGTGTTACAGAGCCAAAGAATTGTGTTGTACATACAGATGGAGCTATGTCACAGTAACTTACATGACTGGCTCGCTAAACGTAATAAACGGATCTTTGACTGCCATAACTATACAGGTAAGCTTGTATGTACAAGCACATGCTGTGTGATAAATATGTGTTACATGTATATACAGGTACGTGCTGTGTGATATACATATTAGTTATATGTACGGATATACAGGTACATGATGTGTGATATACATATTACATGGTATATACATTACATATATTACATAGTGTATACAGTTATTTTGTATAATAAAGTCTGGTTCACATACATGTCGTAGATTTCATAAGGGCTCGCAAGACAATCCTGCGATTGCATGTTACGCAATTTCACATAACTTGGCACAGATTCAAGAAGTATAATCACTCTCTTGACTGGGAGGTAATAAAATCCTGAAGCCCACCTTCACTGGCCAACAACTATATATACTAAATTAATTATCGTTGTTCAATGATCTATTTATTACTTTTAATTTTATTATATTGTTACCCATATTATTATTAAATATTGTTTTATAAACTTTTAATTTAGATTATAATCATTGTTTGGTGGCGCAATATTATTTTTTTTATTAATTTGTCGAATGGACTATTATGATAGCTGATTTAAATCGGCTATCATAATAGTTCATTTGACAAATTGATAATAATTAATATTAATAATTATAATAATAACAATACAGTATTTACTATAATTTTTCGATAGCAACCGTGTTTACATAAATAGCCTTGACCTAACTGTGTTTTTTGAGAAAGAAGGCAAGAAAATTGTGTGCACCGTCGTACGATGTCGCAGGAAACTTTGTCTAGCTTAACTTTTCTCTGAGCCTTTGCAACTGCATATGACGTCGTATGAGCCATGCAAAGTCTGGGTTCACATGCATCGCACACCATCGTACGATGTACTTGCAGTATGTATGTGAACCAGGCTGAAATAGTACAAGTATATCAGGAAAGTATTTTGTAGAGGTATACGCACACATACATTCAGGAAGGTATATTGTAGAGGTGTACGCACACACACATTCAGGAAGGTATCTTGTAGAGGTGTACGCACACATATATTCAGGAAGTCACATTGTAGAGGTGTACGCACACATACATTCAGGAAGGTATATTGTAGAGGTGTACGCACACATACATTCAGAAAGGTATATTGTAGAGGTGTACGCACACATACATTCAGGAAGGTACATTGTAGAGGTGTACGCACACATACATTCAGGAAGGTATATTGTCGAGGTGTACGCACATATACATTCAGGAAGGTATGTTGTAGAGGTGTACGCACACATAGATTCAGGAAGGTATATTGTAGAGGTGTACGCACACATACATTCAGGAAGGTATCTTGTAGAGGTGTACACACACATACATTCAGGAAGGTATGTTGTAGAGGTGTACGCACACATACATTCAGGAAGGTATATTGTAGAGGTGTACGCACACATACATGAGTCAGAGAATATGCATTTCACGAGACAGTTGCTCAATGGACTAGACTATATACACACTCAAGGGATCATTCACAGAGATATAAAAGTATGTGGTAGTACTTTAGCTATAGTCACTGTATCACTCTATAGTCACTGTATCACTTTATAGGCACTGTATCACTCTATTGTCACTGTATCACTCTATAGTTATTGTATCACTTTATAGGTACTGTATCACTCTATTGTCACTGTATCACTCTATAGTTATTGTATCACTCTATAGGTACTGTATCACTCTATAGGTACTGTATCACTCTATAGTCACTGTATCACTCTATAGTCACTGTATCACTCTATTGTCACTGTATCACTCTATAGTCACTGTATCACTCTATTGGTACTGTATCACTCTATTGTTACTGTATCACTTTATAGTTGTTGTATCACTCTATAGGTACTGTATCACTCTATAGTCACTGTATCACTCTATAGTCACTGTATCACTCTATTGTCACTGTATCACTCTATAGTCATTGTATCACTCTATTGGTACTGTATCACTCTATTGTCACTGTATCACTCTATAGTCCCTGTATCACTCTATTGTCACTGTATCACTCTATAGTCCCTGTATCACTCTATTGTCACTGTATCACTCTATAGTCACTGTACCACTCTATGGTCCATGTATCACTCTGCACTACACTTTTGTAGACAAGAAACATATTTATTGGGAATCATGGTGCTCTAAAGATTGGTGACTTCGGTTTGGCCAGAGACGTGGTGGCTACACCTAGCCCTACCATTGGCAACCAGCCAACTTGGGATGTTATTGGTAAGCATTCATTAGTGATTGTATAATGTTATACTGCATCCACTTGAACATATATTACTTTTAGTGTGTTCTCTGATATGTATATGTTATTATATATATATTTCTACTGCATCCACTTGTACATATATTACATTTAGTGTGTTCTCTGATATGTATATGTTATTGTATATATATTTCTACTGCATCCACTTGTACATATATTACATTTAGTGTGTTCTCTGATATGTATATGTTATTATATATATATTTCTACTGTATACACTCGGTTATCTATGTAGATATCTAAACATGGAAACCATCTGTGTCTGTGTATCTGTGTGTCTGTGTGTCTGTGTGTCTGTGTGTGTCTGTGTGTCTGTGTGTGTCTGTGTGTGTCTGTGTGTCTGTGTGTGTGTCTGTGTGTGTCTGTGTGTCTGTGTATCTGTGTGTCTGTGTGTCTGTGTGTCTGTGTGTGTCTGTGTGTCTGTGTGTGTCTGTGTGTCTGTGTGTGTCTGTGTGTCTGTGTATCTGTGTGTCTGTGTGTCTGTGTGTCTGTGTGTGTCTGTGTGTCTGTGTGTGTCTGTGTGTGTCTGTGTGTGTCTGTGTGTGTCTGTGTGTGTCTGTGTGTGTCTGTGTGTATCTGTGTGCGTCACAAGGCAATTTTTTCTAAGTTAACACGAAGTAATGAATGGACATATTTTTCTTGTACCCCCGAGTAAACAGTAGGGTTTCTTATTCATGCTGCAGCTTTTCAAAAAAATTATCGCCAGCGTGTTTTTGAGAAACAACATTATTTAAAGCTCTTGCGCATGAATAATTTGATAGTCAGAGACTGAAATGATATTTGGTAGGATGGGAAAATTATGTTGTCAGAACATAACCTCAAAATTTCATCTTAATCAGAATAGTATTTCTATGTATTTCGCTGGCTCAAAAATGGATATATTCGTGAGTGATTTGCATGGTAAATGAAATTGCCTCCTACCGTATTGATGGACCCCAATTAGGTTTTGTGCGCACTGAGCATTCACTTTGATTGGTCTAGTGAAGTGCTTCATTGATTTAATGGGGTCCCGGCAGTTTTTTGTGCGGGGCTAGTATTAACGAAACCGGAAGCCCGCTATCCACCAACAAAACTATTAAAACGAAAGTCACTTCATTTTAACAATTACGAAATAAACATTTTTTTATTCATGGCGGCTGATAAGTTTGAGGTATATAATACTGACAATACGCCATTAACATAAATTGTAACACTACAATTGTCACTGTGGAAGCAAACCACAGTAGTCGTTCAAGGGCGCGCTTTCATTAGTTTACGTTGGCAAGCTCAATTAAACCCGAAATACGAAACTATGGTTCTACCCGTGAACATGATGTTTAATTATTTTTTTTCAACTGAATAAACTTCTTTGTTCAAAAAAGAACTTCCAAAGGCTTTATTGATTCTTTGAGCCTTCTCTACAACATCATTTTTGCCATGTTATTTGGTCAAATTTCCTCACATCAGAATAAAGGAGTGGCTACACAGGCCGATTTTCTGCCTCGGAAGGCCTTGCAATGGGCGTTCCCGATGGGCGTGTCCACTTCGGCACATCGTGGGGCCTGTTTGTGAGCATGTTGGCCTATGCCCGATGCCGAAGAAACATCGGCGTTGTCTGATTGGTTGAAACAAAATGTTTTCCCAAGCTCATCAAGTTTAACCATTTACAGCGCATTTCCATTAGAATTTGTAAACGACGAGCATCCACTGCTAACTCCGAAGGAATTATTATTTTATAATAAAGTTTGAACAGTGAATTAATTTTATATGGCTCATAGAACAGTGGTAATTGATAATTTCAACATAACTGAGTATAAATATGATAATAGTTAAACTTAATAACAAGTACAACAATAATAAAATTTATCATTACATTATTTATTATTAATTAATTATAAATAATGAATAAAGTAACAATATCTGGAAGATTTAATAATAAACAGAACTGAAAAAAATATTGAAGACAATATTTTCATGGTGAACAAAAACAGCCATACATCACATTGGAATTGTTCTTTAATTATTGTTGTTATTATTGTGATGATTATTATATCAGGGAAACAAACAATTCGTTGTCGGAAATGAAACAGGCAAAAACCCGCACTTTGTGCCGTATGATTGGCTAGTTCAGTCGCAGCTCACCGATGTTCTTGAGTACATCGCATGGATGAAATATACCAGGATTGCCAGAAACCCGAACGGGGTGTAGCCAATTTTCGCCAATGGGAAGTCATCCATGGCACCCATATTGAATTGGTTGTTCGGAGCGGAAATATAAACTACTATAGCAGCTCGCAAAATAATCGTAACTATTTCTATTAAGGCAGTGTTCGGATTTTTGCCACACGACAAGAGCTTTTTTAGCTTCGGAGCGGAAGCTGCATAAAATCAAAAAGTTTTGAAACCGAGTTTGCCACATACCAAAGATGACATATTGTGGTAGATTTTGGTGAAAGATAATAGCAAACAGGGAGTTTGCTACACCACTTCTCCACACTATGCGCTGGCAATGCGCCTACAGCCATCAGTATGATGCTGTGCCGGCGGCAAAGCTATACTGTGCCGGTAGCACAGTACACAGGGCCGGTACCGGGCCGGTAGTGACCTCTACAGGGTCAGTAGTGACCTCTGCAGGGCCGGTATGCTGACACAGGGCCGGTATAAGATGGCTGCCATAGCTGAGGAACTTCGAAACTAGCTAGGACTTACCACCAAGCCAGGAACCGAAGCTATCTACCTTAATATCTGCAGTAACCAGGACCACAAGCTAACTAGAGCATTGGGACCCTATAGGACAGCCTGATTGGCCAGCAGGAGACAGGATTCCGCCCTTAGCCACTTGGCACCTCCCTTATTTAACCTTATTGCATTGTTTGATTGGCTCCCTATTTATATAACTGATTGTATTGGCTAGTTTACTTCCTGTGCTCTAGCTGTTATATGTTTTATACCTGCGAGCTCTCCTATAAAAGGAGAGACATTTTATATACTCATTGCATTCATTCTCATGTCTTGCCACAAATACCCTAGAGGAATAATTACCCTCAGGACTTTGTCATTGAGAATATAGCCACTCACACAAGCACTACGCTGTATTGTTTGTCTGAGCCATGGGCTCTTGCTATACCGGGTAATTCGGTTACCCTGAATACAGTTGTCACTGTCATTCAGCACAGTGTCCCCTCTGGAGAGAGGTACAATACTCGAGACTAAGGGATGTCCGTGGTAAACAGACCGGAATCAATTACAATATATGTTATCGTTGACATATTCAATTTTGTACTCGGAGCGGATATGGTATTGCAAGTAACAATACATGAATCATCAAAACTAACGAAGTATGCCCACGGCGTGAAATGACCGTGTAAAAAGTAATAATAAAACGATATTGATTACGAGATCCAAGTGGTCTTGAAAATTGCGGAGCAGTATGTCAGTTCCCACAAACGGCTACATTTGGCTCGTCACAAAAGTTCTATTACATTGCTGCAGCTGGCGATCCTGGTATATTTCATCCATGGTACATCGTCACGCTACTTCGGCCTGTGTAGCCATCTGCACATAGCCACGAACCATCGCAGAGACACATGGGTATCAAAACATCGGTGCAGTGTAGCCACACCTTAATAGTCAAGCAAGTCGTGATTTCCAATGATAAGTTTAACAACCAACTAAGGAACTTCCGGTTGCATCGCTAAAGTTAAACTACTCTGCCGGGACCCCATTAGCTGAGCATACAGTAAATACCTGAATTACATGCACAGCCAACACTTGAAAGCAGGTTTTTGAGCTATACTTTTAGTGTTGTTTCTAAATACAGATATTTGATTTTTAACTGAAAAAGCTAGCTGGTAGTCTCAAATTGATGCGTGGTAATGCTCTATAACTAGTTGTACCAGCAAATTAGAAGCTATTTACTGCAATCTCTTCATTGACCGCTAATGAGGAAATGGCAAAGTTATGCCCCTGTGATGTCACAGCTATGACATCACACACGAAGTAGTGTGATGTCACAGCTATGACATCACACACAAAGTGTGTGATGTCACAGCTATGACATCACACACGAAGTAGTGTGATGTCACAGCTATGGCATCACTCACAAAGTATTGAAATCATCTTTGAACAGCTGTGTCTTGAGAATGGCTGGTTTTACAGAAACAAAAATTTGCATGTACAATCACCACCCTTAAGGTGTGGCTACACTGCACCGATGTTTTGTGCCTGATGTACTTATACGATGGATCGTGACGATGTGCAGGTGGCTGCACAGGCCGATGTAGCGTGCTGATGTACTAGGGACACCGGTGAGCTGCGACTGAACTAGCCAATCATACGGCATAATGTGCTGGTTTTTACCTGTTTTATTTCTGACAACGAAATATTTGTTTCCCTGATATAATTACAATAATGGCGATAATAAAATTCCCGTTTTTTGTTCAACATAAAAAACATTAATTTTAATGATTTTTTTTGGTTTTATTTATTATTAAATCTGCAGGATATTTTAATTATTCATCATTTATTTTGTTGTTGTACTTGATAATAATTTTAATTATTATTATAATTATACTCGGTAATGTTGAAATTATCAATTATCACTATTTTATGAGCCATGTAAAATAAATTCACTAGACTGAATTGTTTTTGGCAACAACTGCATTACATCGAAATTATTTTGATGCAAAAACATGAATGTTCAACTTCTATAACATAAGCATTCCTTCAGAATTTGAAGTGGATGCTTGTTGTTAATAAAAAGAAATTCTAGTGGAAATGTGTTGTAAATGGTTAAACTTGATGAGCTTTTGAAAATATTTTGTCTCAACCAATCGGAGAACGCCTATGTTTGTTCGGCATCGGGCATAGACCAACATGTCGGTTATGCTCACGAACAGGCACCATGATGTGCCAATGTGTCGTGCACACCCATCGCCAGGCCTTTCGATGTCAAACATCGGCCTGTGTAGCCAATCCTTTAGTTCTATTGATGGTGTGAAAATCAGCCAAATCTAAGTTTTCGTCAACATTCATGCACAAGGGCTTTAAAAATTAAGAGTTGTTTTTCCTGGATTGATGTGCTGCAAATAGAAACAGGGCTGTTTTGTGGTAGTCAATTTATTTATTTCCGTATGAGATACAGCAACAAAAACAACAAATCGTCATCATGTGTACAACGATCGTTGATACACGGCCATTAGCAGAAGTTTAAATAAATAATTATTATAATTTATGTTGTTGACTATCTGTGAGCCGCAGTGTCATTATATATTAGCGATGCCAAATGTAATTGTTCATTTGCTTCCTTTTTTTAGTAGCAATAACTGTTTTTATTACAATAATAAACTAATTTCATTTTTTATTATTAGTTTTTGCTGTTTTATTGAGACGGACATGCAATTGTGTTAAGAAAAGGCAAATCAATGAACTTAATTTTTTGCATGTTTACAGTATGCTATAATCGTATTATCGAAAATTGTGCCCAGCTTTGAGAACGCTTGAAAATTAGCAGAGTTCCTCACGTTTTGTCCACCTGGATATACTCCAGCAGAGTTTCTCACCTTTTGTCCCCTGGATATACTCCAGCAGAGTTCCTCTCCTTTTGTCCACCTGGATATACTCCAGCAGAGTTCCTAGCCTTTTGTCCCCCTGGATATACTCCAGCAGAGTTCCTAGCCTTTTGTCCCCCTGGATATACTCCAGCAGAGTTCCTCTCCTTTTGTCCCCCTGGATATACTCCAGCAGAGTTCCTAGCCTTTTGTCCACCTGGATATACTCCAGCAGAGTTCCTAGCCTTTTGTCCCCCTGGATATACTCCAGCAGAGTTTCTCACCTTTTGTCCACCTGGATATACTCCAGCAGAGTCCCTCTCCTTTTGTCCACCTGGATATACTCCAGCAGAGTTCCTAGCCTTTTGTCCCCCTGGATATACTCCAGCAGAGTTCCTAGCCTTTTGTCCCCCTGGATATACTCCAGCAGAGTTCCTAGCCTTTTGTCCACCTGGATATACTCCAGCAGAGTTCCTAGCCTTTTGTCCCCCTGGATATACTCCAGCAGAGTTTCTCACCTTTTGTCCCCCTGGATATACTCCAGCAGAGTTCCTAGCCTTTTGTCCACCTGGATATACTCCAGCAGAGTTCCTAGCCTTTTGTCCACCTGGATATACTCCAGCAGAGTTCCTAGCCTTTTGTCCACCTGGATATACTCCAGCAGAGTTTCTCACCTTTTGTCCCCCTGGATATACTCCAGCAGAGTTCCTAGCCTTTTGTTCACCTGGATATACTCCAGCAGAGTTCCTCTCCTTTTGTCCACCTGGATATACTCCAGCAGAGTTCCTAGCCTTTTGTCCCCCTGGATATACTCCAGCAGAGTTCCTAGTCTTTTGTCCCCCTGGATATACTCCAGCAGAGTTCCTAGCCTTTTGTCCACCTGGATATACTCCAGCAGAGTTCCTAGCCTTTTGTCCCCCTGGATATACTCCAGCAGAGTTTCTCACCTTTTGTCCACCTGGATATACTCCAGCAGAGTTTCTCACCTTTTGTCCCCCTGGATATACTCCAGCAGAGTTCCTAGCCTTTTGTCCCCCTGGATATACTCCAGCAGAGTTCCTCTCCTTTTGTCCCCCTGGATATACTCCAGCAGAGTTCCTAGCCTTTTGTCCACCTGGATATACTCCAGCAGAGTTTCTCTCCTTTTGTCCCCCTGGATATACTCCAGCAGAGTTCCTAGCCTTTTGTCCACCTGGATATACTCCAGCAGAGTTCCTCTCCTTTTGTTCACCTGGATATACGCCTAAATCGCGACACTGAGAGAAACAAAGACTGCTGCAAAAGCATTCCATTGGATTGATCTGATGTATGGCTGGGGTTTAGACTTGCCATTTGTTCTCAAACCGGAGATTGTTGTAGATTTTATTAAATTATGTGAGATAAATCATAACAAGTTACATTTTTGCCAATATCTGCTGGTTGAGGTGTCAATAGAGAGCTAACAGTTTTTTTATAACGTTTTGCGAGTTAGTTGACTCAGTAGTGACTGCAATGTGCCAACACTCTGTCTCCCTGTGTCATATTCCAAATGGATCATGAAGAGATAGAGAGGGAGGTAGAGGTAGACCATGGTAGAGGGTGAGAGCGGGTCGAGCAAAGGGCGAGATGGATGGTAAGAGGTGGTTGGTAAGAGCTGGTCGGCGTATTTGAATACAACTAGTAAGTGTATAATGGTGTTGTGCCATTCATGTTAATGCCAGCTAATCACGTAATATATTTATTACAGAGACTACCACCACTGGTGATGTCATGTCTAAAGGTATAGGTACTAGCGTATACTGCTCACCTGAGCAACTCAACAAACGTACCTATGATCAGAAGGTAAGTTTTATACAAATGTATTAATCAAGGAGTTGTCCTCTCCCTAGCCAATACATGTGTTATAATGGGAGCTAAGGCTACTGTGCTGGTACTACAGGGGCGCTAGTGGGCACTATTTATTCTGTATTAAGGAACGACTACTAATGATTTACAAAGTCACCCTCGGTGAAGTTGCTAGTAGTTTGGAATGTAGTGTTGATAACGCTCTAAACTATTTTACACCCCATACTCTGTCTCTCTATTGTGAAAACGACTGAGACAGCCATGTTATTGCTAACAATTTTCCCTAATATTTGCTTCACATAATATCTGGTTTCTAAGAAAATATACAGTCAGGCAAGTGTTTCAATTTCATTCACTAATAATTGGTGAATAGTCTTAGAAAGCTTCCCATGAGACTGTCTGCTTACAATACACACCCTAAGCAACTGATTCGTTGTTGTCGCAATAGCAAAGTTTTATTGTGGATTATATATGTCACATGCTGACCTACTTACATACAGACAGACATATACAGCGCTGGAATCATAGTGTTTGAGCTGTACTGTCCGTTCTCTACTGAGATGGAGAGATATGACAAGATAAAACACCTCAGAAAAACTACGACTATACCTGATGAGATATCGGAGAGATGGTCTGAACAGGTATTGTATTTTGTCACTTTGGAGTTGTTTACCCTCACATTCATTTTCACTTTTTCCAGTTGTTTGCAGTATCGGTCTGATTCAATTCTATGAGAATACTTACTTGGTCCGTTTCACACAAATATGATTCATTGTGATTTTTAACAACAAAATAGATTTATTCAACTTTGATTTCTAAAATTTTCCATATTTTGTTTTTTATGCATGTACTATTGTAGATGGCCATGTTGAAAATGATGGTAGATGCCGAGCCAATCAGACGCCCCAGCGCCAGGCAGTTATTGGCTAGTGATCTTTATCTCGACAAAGATCAGGTGGGATATTTATTCTCTCTATAAAGTTCACATTGATTGGTTATAGATTTTTCCTGAGTTTGACAGTCCTTGTCTCATTTAAACTGACGCTCCTTGCATGATAATGTCGAGTTTTTGGTTTATAAATTTTGTTGCCGACTCAAAGTAGTGAAATAAGTTTTATTTTAATAATGAAATTCAATTTCCCAAATTCGTATTAGCTTCACTTGGAGGAAATATTGCTTCGGATAAAACTTTTGCTGACTAATTTTATTACTTTGCACGAGAAAAGATTTCCGGGAATTCATTTATAATGTGCTTTTTATAACTTTTTCCATTCAATTTACTTTACTATCATAAGATATTTGATTTTCAAAGAATTTGTTGATCTGTCCAAGCTCTTGAAATTTTCGCTTTATATAATTTCAAATGAAGTCAACAGTTTAGTATCATATTATCATTATCTAATCAAATATTTTGCGATGTGAAAATCATTTCAAATTTTTTGATTTTAATTTCTCTAGTGACGAGTTATTCCTGCCATGAAAGACTTTAGAATTATTTTAATACACTATTGTAGTTGGAAAGCTGTCATATTTCTTTGATATCTTCTATTTATCGTACTTTCAACTATGTTTAACTGCTGCTGAACCACTTTCTCTTGGCAAAAACTTCATGTGACCTAGCTACACTGCTTGTCATGCGACTATTTCTGGTGCTGTGTTACAGATAATCTCACACCTCGAGTCTCGAGTCGAAGAACTTGAGACCAAGATGGAAATACTCAGGAAAGAAAATCAAGTGTTGAAAGAATCGATGATGATTGAAACAGAGGATTATTCTAGATTTCTTCAATGGAAGAGAAAACAAAATGTCTGATTATCACTCAAGGAGTGTATTTTTATTTTACCTGACGAACGGCGTTTTATTTACTCTAGTTTTTTCCTTTTCCCTGTCAGTTTTCTTTTTTTGTAAATAAATCAAATTTGGGTGCTGTCTTTTGGAAAATGTGTGCCTTCTTCTATTTGGACATGAAACAGTTGTGATTGGTCAGATCAGTGCTTGCAGCTCACCAAAGTCTCTGCTGATTGGTTGTTAGTTATTACAAGTTGCTAGAGGGAGTATTTATGCACGCAGTATTCCGTAGTATCAAGGTGCATGTCGCATACTTGTTACGTACAGCCATTGAGCAGCGCTACTCTCTTGTATCACTTTGTTAATTTGATGGATCTTTGCCAAGTTTATTAAATAACTGACCCTGCACCACAACCCTGCTCTCCCTACTCCACTCCCCAAAAAGGGTTTTACCCCCAAAGGCAAGATTCAGGGAGAGTTTATAACAGCATCAGCATTTTCTGAAGCACCTGTCACCCAATCCACTACCCGCTGTCTTACTACGTCCTGTGTCACTCCATGAGCATTCCCCCTTGCGATGCCATGTCGAGTCCCCAGATCACAAAGAAAAACACGGATCAGAAGGAATGATGGAATTGAGATTTGTTCATTCTTCCAGATCAGCCTTGGCCCGAGAGAAAGTCCCACCAACTTGAAGACCTGAAACCAAAATATCAAAGCTACTTTTTCTGAAAAACTTGGTCAAAGATTTTCAGGTGGAACCTCCAGTGAAATGCTGTGCATTCAACTCGGAGTCTCAATGACTTTCTACATTAGCATCTATTGGGTTTACATACTGTTAGTAGTTATTGTGTTAGTACGCTGCTTGCATCAAATGGTGAAATTTGCAAGTCTGATCATATAAACCTGAAAAAAACCCTGTTTGTATGTCTGTCATTGCAGGCGTTTGGACGCCTAAACCTCTACACTAAGAGAAATAGTAGCTGCTGTAGGAACTCTCCATTAGATAACTCTAATGTGTGGTGGAGGTTAATCTAATATGTGGTGGAGATTAATGTAATGCCTGTTAGATATTAGTCTAATATGTGGTGAAGATTAATCTAATGTGCGATGGAGATTAATCTAATGTGTGGCGGAGATTAATCCAATATGTGGTGGAGATTACTCTAATGTGTGGTGGCGTTCAAATTTTTCATCTTTTATTAAACCGAATATGTTTGCAGATTTAATATATTTTAAGGGCAATAATGTAGGTGGAGACAATCACTGTTTGTCAATTCAAGTGTCCAATATGTATATTACTCCTGAACTACTTCGCACAAGGGAATAAAAACTGCTGTAAAGAACACTCTAATTGACAAATATAATGTATGGCAGAAACTCAAAGTTGCCATCTGTTCTGAACTTGAAATATTTGAAACTTTTATACTTTCAATAACCTATGTAGGTGGAGAAAACTCACAGACAGTTATAATTTGCTAATATGCGGTGGTTGCAGTATGAATCAAAAGATTTATGTCGGTACATGCAAGGGGTTTGATCAAAATTCTTGGTGTAAGACTCACATTGCTTTGCTAAGTTGTTTTGGCTAGGTAGTTGTCCCAGTAGTAAATGCACTGTGACAGCTTATCTGTGTCATCTTTTGAATTGAGCAGGGAGCGAGAGTAAGGAAGGGAGAGAGGGTAGAGGGAGGCAAGGGTGTAACGGGTAGAGCAATGCAGAGGGTGAGAAGTAAAGCGGGGCAGGCAAAGGGTGAGGAGGGGGCGAGAGTAGAACGGGCTCGCATAAGCATATTTGATTACAACTGGCAGTACTGCTAGTATATAGATATACGTTTGACCAAAACATGATCACCTAGAACTATTCTAGTTGGTTGATAAACATATTACATAAGATCTCTTAGGCAGACATGCCCAACCTGCGGCCTATTTAAAAGTGGCGGCCTTTTGAGTAGTGAAATGCGGCCTTTTTGAATGATGTCAAAAATAAAAAAAACCGTTTTGTTTCATTAGCAAACTCATGCAATAAGTAAAATAATCTCTTACTTGGGTCAATAGAGCAATCTCAGATTTTTCCATTTCCAGAATAGGGGAATCCCCATAATTCGTGCTTGGATGGTCCAACCTGCAGTACTAATTAATCATCATTAGTGAGCATCATTAGGTAACTAGCCAACTAGTCAGCAACATGAGTGCAAGTAAAAGAATACGAACATTTGAGCAGTAGAACAGTCAATTTAACGACACTTGGACAGATGAGTTCTTAATGGTACCTCTCCCTTCTGGAGGGATGCTTTGCATGGAATGTAACAATGCCATAAAAACCATTAAACGAGCCAATGCAAAGTCACACTTTGAAGCCAAGCATGGTGCTACCTATGCTGGGATGACTGTGGAGTTTAAGAAGGAAAGAGTAGAGGCGTTGAAGCACAGTAGGCAGCGGCAACAGACCATGATGAGAGGCCCTACCGATGAGAATAAAAGAGCAGTACTTGCAAGTGCTAAAATCGCATATGTTCTCAACAAGAAGGGTAAGATTGCTTTTTCAAACAAACAAAATATTGGTTTTTGTGATAACCATTGCTTGTTTCCGATTGACTCGTCAGGGCCCAGAAAAGTTATGGATGTACAAATTATCTGCCCACACAGATGCAATGATGTCATAAGGTAGAACATTAATTTTTTTCAGGTAAACCATTTATGGATGGCGATATGATAAAAGAATGCATAGAGATCGCTGCTGATAATGTTTGTGATACTGAGAAGGATAAGCAGTCTTTCAAGAAGATATCTCTTTCTCGCATGATTATAACTCACAGAACAACTGAGTCACAATATTCAGGTGCATTTGCAGGATAGGATCAAAGATATGGTGGCATTCTCATGTGCGCTCGATGAGTCGACAGATATGGTTGATACCGCACAGCCTTCAGTATTTATTCGTGGTGTTGATAAAAGTCTGAATGTCACAGAGGATTTGTTAGCTTTGAGAAGTATGAAGGGCACCGCAACTGGGACAGATATTTACAATGAGGTAATGGCTGCTATTGAAGGAAAAAGACTTGATCTAGCAAAGCTGAGTGCTATAGTCACTGATGGAGCACCATATAAGAAGAGAGTGAGACATGGATTCACCAAACTACTACTTGACATGATGGAAGCTGACAACATTGTCCCTCGGCCACCAGCTTTGCACTGCATTATTCATCAGGAGAATCTTGCAGCAAAAACTCTCGGCATGTCGAACGTCATGAAGGTAGTAAAAGAAATGGTGAACTTCATCAGATCCAGAGGTCTCAAACACAGGCAATTCAGGGAATACCTTTCAGAATTAGACGCAGAATATGAGGATGTCCCATACTTTGCAGAAGTAAGGGGGTTGTCGAAGGGAATGATGATGGAACGAACATACAAACTGAAAACTGAAATCCAAACTTTCTGTGAATCCAAGGGTAAAGATTTACCAGAGTTCAGAGATCCAGAATTCCTCAATGACTTTGCATTTCTTATTGACATCCTCACACGTCTAAACCAACTCAACACAAAGTTACGAGGCAAAAATCAGCTTATATCGGATCTGTATCATCATGTGGGTGGGTTTGATGGAATGTCGGCGCTTTGGATAGACGACTTTGATCAGCACGACATTGATATGGAAAGCTTTCCTACACTGGCAAGTCGCCCAGGTTTTGATGAAGATCCTGAGATGTTTCATCAATATAAAACCCTTCTGAATGAGCTGAGAGATGAATTTGAAAATAGATTCATGGATTTCAAAAACATGGGAGAAGATATCTGCACATTCTCAGCCATAACACGTGTTGATGTGCCACACAACCTGAAAGTAGAGGTCATACAACTAAAAACTGACCCAATCTATTCCCCTCTGTTTGCACCGCGTGAAGACTCGCTCAAGTCATATCAAAGCATACCACCAGAAAACTATCCAAGAATAAGAGAGTTCGCTGGCCGCATGATCAGCATGTTCGGCAGCACATACCGCTGTGAGCAGTTATTCTCCAAAATGGGTTACGCAAAGAACAGATTCAGATCTCGACTAACAGACTCTCAACTGACCGATATATTGCATATCTCTGCCTCAGATATACAACCAGATTATAGGACTCTTTTGGCCACTATACAATGTCAGCCATCTCATTAAATAGCCATTTACTCAGATGTATTTCATCTTAAAAAGAATAAAAGTTACAAACTTTACACAACCCAAGTATTCATATTTGTATGAAATCATATGGCGGCCTTTTAGAAAGGTGGATAATGAAGATGTGGCCTAATCGAAAAAAAGGTTGGGCACCAATGTCTTAGAGTAATGTTCAGGTAAGTGCTAAAAAATAATGAATCATGGAAGTTCATATTTATTATTGCGGAAATATTTGTCAAATATTATGTAGTTTTTTGTCGAGTATTTGGTGTTCTAGAGATACAAGGAGTATTTTGCGAATGTCAACTTTTTGACACCATAAAAGTTAACTTGGTTAAAGTCTCCCAATAAGTGACTTTCTAGCTCTTAACCTCACAAGTTGTTCTCTGTGTGAAGACTAGACCAGTTGTTTGCTGTACACCATCTCTTCTGTGGTAGTCAATAAAGTTCTATTAGACCGTTTGTGTAACTGTCTGACCACTTCCAGTACAATATATTAGAACTTGCGTTTTTGTTCAGTTTACAGATGGAATATTTGGCAAGTCGATGGCAGTTTTTCCAAAAAGGTGGGTGTAGTGTTAGTGATTAGAATTTTCACAGTCCACCTTGTTAGTGGAATAGTAGTATTAGATACCGGAGGGAGGTGGACTGGTTGGTCAGAGATAAGTTAATTGATATAAGTGGGACAGTTGACTTATTTGAGTTTCTTTCCATGTGTAGCGAATCTCGCCGCTGTCGTGGTTCCCCGTGTTCCTGAGTTATCTCGTAGCTAAGATAAACACTAACATTACATCCTCCTTTTCCAGCTGAATGAGAATTTATTACGCCAAGTATGCATATGAGTATGATGTCTGTTGTTAGTACGTAGTGTAGATATGTCTAATATAATAAACTGAGAGTAATTTTAAAGAATTATCTATAGAAACATAGAGTCTCTATTGATAGATATGTACCCATTATATCATAACTATGATAACGAATAGTGGGATATTATACGATTAAAGAATGGCTCCAGCCATTTCCATATTTATCTGATATGTCATTGATATGTCCTTATGAGTTGCTTCAAATACCAACTTTTGTCAAAATTCAATTTATTTCTATGTTTTTTTAACAACATTAATAAAAAGCATGTTGTGAGTGTTGTCTCCCCTTCGAAATCTTTTGGGCAAACATATGACGTACGCAAGTGTTTTAGCTAGCGACCCGCTAAACTTTTGTTTTTACTACTAACCGTGCCGCTACTAGTTGTATCAATCAGTGAGCCAGGCCACTTGTACTGTTATTTATTAATGATATACTATCGTTGCTGCTATGCTTCTGCGATTTTGGTGATCCAAACAAAAGTCTAGCGTTCGCTAAGTTCACTAAAACACTTGCGTACGTTATAGGTTTTCCCCCCGAAAGGTTTCGAAGGGGAGACAACACTCACAACATGTTTGTTATTAATGTTGTTAAGAAAACATAGAAATAAATTGAATTTTGACAAAGTTGGTATTTGAAGCACCTCATAAGGACATATCAATGACATATCAGATAAATATAGAAATGGCCTAGCCATTCTTTAAGCATAACTATGGTGAGTAGGTATCAGCTATTACATGATGAAGTTCTGATACCAATGAGGTAATGCTTTTATAGTGGCTCTCAGACTCCGACAAGGTGTTGCCGGAGGCAAGGTGATGTAGCTGGCAGGAGCTCCTCATCAAGGTCCCGTTGAGTAGATAGATTTTCGCTGTTATCAGTGTACGGCTCCTCCACTGGTTCCATAAGAGTCTTGGACTGATTTGGCTTACAGTGTTCACGATTGTGTTTGACCAAGGTTCGACCAATTGTCCACCACGTATGATCCAAGTGTAGGATGCTGGTCAACTACCGTGGCTGGAACCCAGTATTTCTCATCAGAAGTCCTCACAAGCACATCCTTTCCAGATTCCAGTGGGGTAACCCCTTCGCAGCTTTGTCATAATTCCTTTTAATTAGCTGTTGGTGGTTTTTCAAGTTTGCAGCGGGGTTCACCATGGCAGGTGCTAGCACCTCACTTGCCGTAGGCAAGCTACTTCTTACACATCTATTGAAGAGCATTTCAGCAGGGCTGTACATACACTCTGTAAATGGTGTCTGGATGTAGGCCGACAGAGACAGATCAATATCTTCACTTGTGTCCTTGCCCTTCTTCAGGAATTGTTCAATTGTCTGCACATACCTCTTTGCTATCCCGATAGACTTAGGATAGTGAGCGCTAGAAGTGGAGATAGCAAAGCCCCAATCATCAGCAAATTGTTTCATAGATGAGCTACGGAAAGGCATATTGTCAGCCAAGATAGTCAGAGGAACTCCATGAACGGAGAATATTGACTTGAGAGCCAGTAACACATCACTGGAAGACTTGTTGAAAATTTGCTGGAACTCAGGAAAGTGAGAATAACAGTCAATGACTATGAGATAACTGTTTGCTTGAAAGTCCATCATGTCTATGGCTATTTTTTTCCAAGGGAGATTAGGTATTTCCTGGGGTGTTAGAGGCTCCTTCTGCTGTTGATTTCCAAACTGAGCACAGGTGGTACCTGTAGAAACAGTCAGCTTCATAGTATTATTCGATGCAGGCCAGTACACTGGCATGTGTGCTATCTCACGACACTTTTGTATGCCTAGGTACCCTTGGTGTAGTTGAGTTAGTATTTCCTTGCATGCAGACCTGGTATCAGTAGCCTTTCCTTTATATGTATGAAACCATCACACACAACAACTCTTCTTTGACTTTCCAATAAGGTTGCAAGATAGTGGGTGCTTCGCGCTTACTGGGTCAATACCAGCCATCCTGTATAGCAGTTTCAAGAGCTTTCATAGCAGGATCAGCAGCATATGCTTCAACTAGCTTTGATCTTGCTTGTGATTTCCGAGCCATGAACCACGGCTACTCTCTCGCCTTCCAAATCCAACTGGTCATTAGGTTCATCATGTGAGTAGGCTCTGGATAAAGCATCAGTTAGATATAGATGCTTACCAGGCACATGCTTAATCTCATTGATCTGATGGAGCTGCAGTCTAATTAACAGCCTTTGAAGCTGGGGTGAGGCTTGATGAATTGATTTCTTGAGAATAGATAACAGCGAACTGTGATCAGTTTGTGCTTCAATACGTCTACCATACACGTAGTGGTTGAACTCCTCACAGCCATAAACAAGAGCCAAGAGTTCCTTGTCAATCTGAGGATAGTTTGCTTCAGCAGCCGTTAAGGAGTGCAATGCATAAACAACAGGATGACCATTCTGCAGTAGCACAGCTCCAAGGCCATGCTGGGAAAAGCAACCTGCAGCTGTGTTTTGGCCTTCACCTCAAAATACTTTAACACAGGCTCGATGATAAGCAACATATTTATTCTCTGCAGGGCTGCTGAGTGTCCAGGTCTTGAAGACCAAACATTTTTCTTCAGAAGAGCTCTCAAGGCTTGTGTAAGAGTGGAAATGTTGGGTAAGTAGAGTGCTAGAAAGTTGAATACCCCAATTAGTCGCTGTACCCCCGCTTTGTCTGTTGGAGAAGGCATCTGTTCAACTTCTCCGATTTTACATGGGTCAGGTCGTAGTCTTTCACTAGATACTATATGCCCTAAGTATACAGCTTTGGATTTTTTGGGTGGATTTTGTTACGAGTAAACTTGACAGTTACCTCTTTTGCTCGAGCAAGTAGTTTCCTCAAATTGTCATTATGCCCTTCTTGTGATCGTCCAGCGGTCATTATAACATCAAAGTATATGGCTACATTTAGTTCACCAAATAATTGTTCCTTCCTCTTTTCAAACACCTCAGCAGACGAATGTTGTCCAAATGGTAGCCTTAGAAACCAAAACCGGCCAAAAGGTGTGTTGAAGGTCATTAGCATGTTACTCTGTAGAAACAGTGGTATGCGCCAGTACCCATGCTTCATGTCAAGTATGGTGAAGTGTTTCATTCCGCTGAACTTAAAGGCTATATCGTTTAGGGTAGGGATGTGGTGGTGCTCCCTGAGGGTAGCTTTATTCAAGTCTCTGGGATCTAAGCATATTCATACATTTTCGTTCTTTTTCTCCACTATGACCCTGCTGCTCACCCGCTTGCTAGAATTATCGGATTTGGCAATAATTTCTGACTTTTCCATTGAGTTTACCTACTCCTTGACCTTATCCATAATACTCAGTGGCGTGCTACAATGATCTATTGCGCTGAAAGCTTTCCTGTACATTGGTATGATTATACATGTTTGCTAAATAGCTAGCTGTTTTATGTTTTATGATTTATTTTCGCTAACTGCAAATCGCGGGTAATTTCTTTTGATCAAATTGTCTGTCTCCTGAAGTCATGCTGTAGTGACACGTTTAATAAATTGTTTAATCCTACAAACTTTACCTGATCGAATCTAAATTCTACAAGTTGCATTCTCAGTGCAGCATGCACAACGTAGTCACTATCTCATCTACTTGTACTCGATGCTCCCCTTCCAGGCAACCTATTCCATCAAACACTTCAGGGAACTTGTCCAAAACACATGGTAGACTGCTAATTCGATTTACTAGATCAAAAATCATGCAGGAATCTAAACTAAGATTGGATAATAATTGCCTTCAACAAATTCAAATGTCACCATCTGTTTCTGTTAACCAGTTTTGACACCAACCTCAGTTTTCCTCGAGGTTCAGAATCACTGTCTTATTATAACACAGCAGGATTGTTGCGACTTGGTTATCATACTGTGTAACTGTCAACAATATCCTTGGTGATCTCATTAGCTTCAGCTCCAGTGTCAATTTTAAAATCCACTACCATGATCACCAAAACTCAGTCCGAGAGGTTCATTCCAGGATTTGTCATCAGTCTGTGTGCCTACTGTGCCTTTAAAAAAGGTGTTCATGCTTTCCAATGCGTTTTCATGAGTCTCAACCACTTTTATGCCTTTAGACAGACATTTTTTAGCAAAAATATTTTCATCACCACACCTTTCACATAGCTGGCCATATGCTAAACATTTGTCTTTCTCATGCTTGTATTCAAAATACTTGCAGCTATATTTGATACCTACTTGCTGTGTGGTTGTTTGTCGTCTGCTTAGAGTCTAATATATCGACTGAGGCAACAACCTTATCCCTCTCTGCTAGCTCGCTTAGTTGAAAGTTAGTCACTTCTGATGCTCTAATGTGACCTACAGCTCTCACCAGAGTCATAGCCAGGTCTCGTGGCATTCTCTCTTTCACCTTGTCCAAAAAAAGACCAAACACTCTCCTGCAAAGTAGCATCACTTTTGGTTGCTCTCCAAACTCACACTTGGCGGCTTGTGTCTTTAGCTGTTTCACAAACGAGTCCACAGTTTCACTCACGCCCTGAGATAAATTCCAAAACACATTTCACTCACACAGAATGTTGCATCTGGGGAAACAATAGTGCTCAAACTGTGCAATGATACCAACTAGGTTGTTTTCGTAATGACACGATTTATACTCAAATTGAGAGTAATTCCCATACACTTCCTCCACTTCTTGCCATGGTAAAAATGGCGTCACTGGCTACAGGAGGATTGTTAGCATCAACAACATGTTCCTGGATCAAATTAATGGCCCTTTTAGTAATTTTGAAATTGACGGCACCACTTCTTCCAGTAATTTGGAAACATTCCTTTCGAATGACAGCTCCCCATGACAGCCCTCCATGACACACAAAACTCCCCAGAAATAGTCACACAAATCTAACTAGACAAGCCCAGCACAGCATTACATAAACAACAAACAAAAATGTCAGCCTCCCATGCTAGTTCATCTCAACTCTGCCACCATGTAATGATAGTGACTAGAATTGTCACAGTCCACCTTGTTAGTGGAATAGTAGTATTAGATACCGGAGGGAGGTGGACTGGTTGGTCAGAGATAAGTTAATTGATATAAGTGGGACAGTTGACTTATTTGAGTTTCTTTCCATGTGTAGCGAATCTCGCCGCTGCCGTGGTTTCCCGTGTTCCTGAGTTATCTCGTAGCTAAGGTAAACACTAATGTTACAGAGGGAAGATGAATCCGTTGAGTCTAAAATTTACAGAACAATTTGTGATATAGCAATTGGACTTTTCATTTTTGTAGCCGCAAAGCTAACTGGAGTTGCAGAGGGAAAACGTTAGGATTCCCAACAAATTCTTAGGCAAACTATGATTTTCCATCACACTATATTTTTAGAAAACTTAATTTGGCGTCTTTTAACAAATGATATATTTATGTCTCAAACAAATACTCAGCAAAATGTGAAGTTCTGGCTGTTTTTTTATCCGGCAGATCAGGGCTTTTGAAAACGTGAAAACTTTTGATTGAAACTGTATTTGTAAGTTTGCTACTAAAAAGAATGAACTTGCCGCTCAAGACGTTAGGTGAGCCCACATCTTTAGGCCTAAATATATATGTTGGAAGTTTGACAAAATGTGATTACTCTGGAATTTGGGAGTGCGACATTTAAAAATATCCTACCTTAATGATTGTGCCTGTACATTAGCTTGTAGTTATCGCTGGCGGGCTTTGAAGCACTAGTGGCTTTCAATTGATAGCTACTTTTGTGTAATCTACTTTCATGTTCAGAAAACATTTACTAATTATTTGCTTTAATCACCGTATCAGGGTTTATGAGCAATACTTATCAAGTAAAAAATAACTCACATTTGTCCAGCAAGGACCTCATTTCTGTAAAATCTAAATAGTGTGGTAGGTTTGTTGCACCAAGTCTGTAGACAGTAACCTTCACAGACCTTTACCTGCTGGAGGCTGTCTCTTTAGTCTTGTGTTGGCACAAGCAACAGGTGACCGGTCATCCCTGTTGCCAGCAGTAGAGCAAGTGGTGCTGCCTTCCCTGTACTATAAATATGACAGGGCCGGTAGCAATCTTGCTGGGCCGGTGGTGGCCTTTACTGGGCTGGTAGTGAGCCTTACTAGGCCGGTAGCAATCTGACTGGGCCGGTGGTGGCCTTTACTGGGCTGGTAGTGAGCCTTACTAGGCCGGTAGCAATCTGACTGGGCCGGTGGTGGCCTTTACTGGGCTGGTAGTGAGCCTTACTGGGCCGGTAGCAATCTGAATGGGCCGATGATGACCTTCACTGGCCCGGGATCAAAAGAAGGACATAACCTAAGAACTTGAGAATAGCCAGGGAGCTACAGAAGGATGAATCTGTACAATATCCACCTCCAAAAGAAGGGAAGAAAGGACGCCAGCCTATATTTTAGCCCTAGGACCTACCTACCTAAATAAAGCTGGAGCTTGCCTATACTCTTTGCACATATATGTTATATCTACTCTTGCCACTTGACTCTAAAGGATTGCCTCCCTAAAGCCGTATCAATACTTGTATTCATCCCAGAGCAATTTGACTAGTTGGCTCCCTTTACTAGTTGCTAGAGTCGTTTGGAACAAGTGGCACTGGACATTCTAGCGGTATCCCCTCTGGAGAGAGGAAGAGTACTTCAGCTGGGTGCGATTCTATCGTAACCCGCCAGAATCCACTACAATAGACTTATTGCTGCCGAGAGTAACATAGCCCTAATGGTAGTCTTACCAACACTTAGGGCTGCTTCACATGCAGTAAGTAACGGTCACAAGACTCGTCCTAAGACCCTCTGTCAAAAACTGTATTTTTCTGCTATTTTCTATACTTTTTATGAAATCAAATTTTTATTCCAAGTTATAAGACGTTAATCCAGCAGTTTACAGCCATAAGAGCCGTGAATGAATGTTTTTATTGAAAGATTTAATTTTTTTTGGTTGCTCTTTTTCATGCAAAATGACATAATTTTTTTTAACTTTTGAAGAATATTTTATTGATTTGTAAAATAAATATTCATTTAGGACTCCTTGGTAAATTAAAAAGTACAACAGCAACTCAATTAATATTGTTATAAAGTTAATGCTCGACTTTATATAAATTACAATGGCAGGAGCTTGACATGGATCTTGTATCCTTTTCTGGCTCTCTAGCCACCATTTCCTTGTATAGTGTTCAAAAAAATTAAAAAACAAGCTTTCGGAAATACACAGTAAATATTTTTGTTTGCAAAAGATTACATAAATTACAAAACCAGGCCAAAAGCAGAGAAAGAGAAATTGAAAGCATGAGTGGAAAACAGGAATAGCGATCCGAGCGGAGAGGGAATGGCGGAGTGGAGAGAGGGAAAGGCGATCTGAGTGGAGAGAGGGAAAGAAGAGTAGGAATAAAGAGGAGTTCAGGGAAGTCAGAGAATGAAAAGTCCAAACGGATGGAGAGAAAGTTTTGTTGAAATGACTGGTTCATCAAAAGGTTGATATTAAAAAATATTGATTAATTGACAAAAAACTTATTTTTACATTACACAGCATTATATTAGTTTGTAAACGCACTACAATCTTGTTGTGACCTGCACTGGACTCTCATGAAAATATTTGCAACCAACAAGCACAGTTGACGAAACGCACCAGCTATAGTCTAAATGGAACAGCTCATGCAGCATTGGGGTTAAGAGATTAGTACCTGAGCATTGTACCAGCTAGGTGCATGTCCATGTGGACGCTAGGAATGCGTAAGACTGAGGTGCAACCTGAAACTACATGTATGAGAAGTGAAACAATCAGTACGGGTGTATATTTTGGATGGAGGCCCTTACAAACTTGGCATGGATATGCAAGGTACATAAAGAAAACAGTGATTTTCTAATTTAAATTTCTGAATAAGTATCATTACTTTACAAGAAATTTCAAGATTTATTATATATAGACACCTAAAAATATTATTTGTTGATTTTGAGTTTTTAGGTTCAAAATAAACTTGATTTAAATAATTAAGAAAATATGGCGCCAGTTTGCAACAAAATGGTGGAGTCTTTTACAGCATTGATGTATTAATATTTTATTGCTGTTGAGTAACACAAGATATTGAAACCAATACAATAAAACAAAACTACATACTAACATGTCTCTACAACAAACATAAAGTTAGATAAATTCTACAAAATTCTTTATTCTTTCCTTAACTGCATGAAAGATTACACTGTAAATATTGTTTTTTATATTGTGAATACATTTGTATTTTGTATTACAGGTGTGTTTGCTTGGCATGTAGGTTTGTAATTTTATCTATGTAAACTCAAAGGTTTAACCATCAAAGCAGACAACAAACAAACCTTAGTGTTGGCCCATCACAGGTCCTCTTGGGTCTAAGGCTATGAGCTCAGCAATAATAATTGTTTTTGACATTCCGGGAGAACACAATAAAAATGACGGTTTAAGGACTGCGCTGCATTGCGGGAGGGTTTTATTTTATTCAGCAATTTCCAACAACACCCCAAAAACAACACAATAGTTGAAAATATGTATGACGTCTCTAAAATATCTACATGTTTAGGGTATGCACTCAGTCCATCAGTATCTTTGTACAACAAGCTAGGTGATTCCTTCTCGTCTGCCTATCTATTGTCTGATATAACACTGATGTTAAAAGCCTAATTAGCAGTTAGAAAAAATAAATTTGTTATCGCTTGCCCGTGCTTTCATTTCATATCAGCTACATTATGCACCTCTATAATATTGTGACATCCAATGCTCAAGCACTATTTTCACCTTGCCAATTAATCTTTATACAAAAATTTTAGAAGTATGAGAGAGTCCCAGAGTAGTTAATTTTTTTTCTGTTTGATGAATTCTGTAAGTTGTTTTATGTACAAATGGAGTTGTTATCATTTTCGAATCGCTTGCAGCATAGTTGTGCACTGATTGCATCATCTGTGAGGATTGCATTCTTCAATGAAAGGCAAGGTGTTATTCTAATTGTACTCACAATCATTCATAAACAAGGAATTTAATTATAAGCATTTTTGTCTTTTGATATACTGTTTTGATTGTGACTCCATCACAAATAAACAATCAGAAGACTGTTTACTTTTCATGTCTATTGGATAGTAAATTATGGTATGTATAACATGTTTGTATGTTTTTGTCAATGTAAAAGAGGTATTTTTTTGGCTTTTCTCAAAATGGCTAGTTATCATTTTTTTAATTTCACAGACAAGTTTGTGATGCACATATATAATAAAATGTGCCTGCAACAGTATCGCATTTATCACCATTTGCTTCACTTTTGTATAATTCAAAAAAAATTGGAGATTCAAATAACCCAATTGCTCTTTGTTGAGCCTTAAGATATATATATATATATAATACTTTATTGGCATCAATATCATTTTATAAAGATTTAAGATTAATGTGCTTTTTTTACAGCAAAATTAAAACTGCTTTTTTAGCTTCTTACAAGCTTTCCGGCTACTTTTGATGAAAAGCTGCTTATTAAATGCATGCTATTTTCTCTTTAAAGTTCTACGCCTTTATGCTTGGTCTCCTAACGTCTGTCCTCAATTTTGATCTGTGGTTGATTCCAGGAGGTTGGCCAAAATGTATCAGCAACTAGTCAATCAGGAACCACAGGTGCAGCTACGGCATATGCTATTGAGTTTGTTGAAAGCCTAAAAGCCATTTTCTCACTTTTATTTGGTCCTTGTCTGCAGGTTGTTTCCATCTTACACAAATCTATCAATTTGCTAATTGCGCTTTGATCACTTGCTATGCTCTCATTATAGATGATAACCCACTGTTGTGGAATGAGCCCATGCATGGACCACTACGCGCCTGTAACAATGAACCCATCAACACTAGGACATGTAAGAATAGCTGGTGGACCACCGTCATTCAGACAACTATGCTTGGCTCCTCCACCAACGATTCCAGAGCACTATTATTCATGTCACCCTATTGAGCTAAATGCTATTCAACAGCAAAGGAATGTTTCACAACTTGGTCAACTGAATGCTACAGGTGTCCAGTGCCACCCAAACGTCCAACACGCTCACAACCTTCAACACAACCAACTACAGCAGGCTGTCCGTGGTGACCTCTCTAACATCTCTGATCCAATTCCTGGTGATCCTCACTCTATTGAGAGTTTAAACCGTAAGCACTTTTGATTTTAATTTTTCAATACTAATCATTTGGTTTAAACAAAACATCGAAAAACTATTCAGTTGGCAGGTTTGTAAGATTGTACAATTGTTGATTATTTAGACTCTACCAAATAAAAAGATTTGCATGCAAATGGTTAGTTCGCCAAACGAATAAAATCATTGAAAAATGTCTTGTTTTTCTCATCAGCGAATTTGTCATTATTGTGAACCAGAGTTATGACTCTAATGGGCACACTACTGCAAGTTTTGTAATCTTTTGAACAGTTTTGTTAGTTTGTGCATAGAATGATTAGGCTGATTAAATTTTTTTGAAAATTTAAAAGCAGTTCTTTTATAATTACAGGCCAAATAGGCAGAGATGTCAGTTCCGACTGGCCAGATGAGTATTTGTATAGATCTTTCGATGAAACTATATTTGAAACGGATTTTCTCTCTGATTGTAAGTTTTCGTTTTCTACCTATACCTAAGCATATATTACAGGATAACTCCCCAAATGCAGAAATATTACTGAGCGCTAAACTATCTTTGACATGGTAGCTTCCATGGCAACCTTTACCCTGTCAGGTCAAAAGCTTGTCGCTGATGGTGCAACCACTCCCAGGTATGCCCTTGCTGGTGAGCTTGGTCAGGGGCTTAGCCACGGTCGGGAACGGAAAGTACTGCCTGTAGTATACATCCATTTTGAGAAACCTGCCTCTTTGAGGCAGGTAGGGGTTGACCAATCTCTGACTACGGTGATCTTCTCTGGATCAATGGAGACACTACGTTTACTGATGATGGGCCAAGGTAGCTGACTTGGGACTGCAGAAGCTCACATTTGCCAGGCTTTAACTTGAGCCCGGCTGTTTGGAGCCCTAGAGCACTTCGGCCAGCCGCTGGAGGTAGGGGTGGAAGTTGGGACCGATGACTATTATATCATCCAGGTATTATACCTGGATGATATAATAGTCATCGGTCCCAACTTCCACACTTTTCAGAGACTCATGGAAAGGGTTCTCCATGGTCTCCATTGGAAATTGCTCCTCCTATAATAGGAGGAGCAATTTCCAATGGAGACCATGGAGAACCCTTTCCATGAGTCTCTGAAAAGTGGTGGGTGCAGGGGTTAGTCTGAATGGGAGCACTTTCCACTTGTTCAGGCCAGAACAGATAGAGTTGATGGACTTGTCACTGGTGTCAGCGTCCAGTGGGACCTGTCAATATCCCCTCACTTGGTCGAGGGTGCTGAAGTAGTGGCTACCACACAAAGCGTCCAGACTCTCATCCATTCCAGGGAGGGGGGTAAGCATCCTGCTGGGTTACGGCATTCAGGCACCGGTAGCTGATGCAAAATTTCCACGAGCCACCTTTCTTGTTCATCAATACTACAGGTGAACTCTAGGCTCCAGTGCTTGGTTCAATGAGTCCTTTCTATACTCACATTGGTACTGTATGTAGGTTGGACACCTGCTCTGTGGCTTCTTGTTCCTTGTGAGGGCCAAGTCTGTGTGGGGGTTGCCTAATGGGCAGGGCACCTGGCCTCGGGGGGATACTGTGTGCCATGAGATCGGTGTGATCCATATTGTGGTCTCCTTTACTAAACATTGTTTTGTAGGAGTGTAGGAGCTGAGCCAACTAGAATGCCTCTTGCAGGGTGTGGCAGTTGTCTAGGGCTTTAGCATACAACTCCTGTAGGTGCTTGGGGACAGGGGAGGGGAGGGAGGTGGAGGAAAGGGTTATAAGACTGTTCTCTCTTGCCGGCAGTTCCACATCACTGGAGAGTACGCCGGTGTACTTGCCGATGGTCTTTCCAGCATTTGGATCCAGTGGCTGGTTGGTTGGGTTAAGACACCTCACCAGAAGGTGGTGTCTGGCATTTGGGGTATTGAGACTAGCCTCCAATGGTGGGGAGTCGGGGGGGGGGGGGGGATACCCTTCCACTATATCAAGGGGAAGATGTGTGGAGTGGGTGACTTGCACACAAGCATCATCTCTGTGCGTGGGGGAATTTGAGGGTCTCTGATCACTTGCATTCCTGTGGTGAACATCCTGGCTTGCTGATCAGTACACGGAAGCTCTTGGCCATTTATAACAATGACCCACTGATCGAATTTCATGCGGCACTGGTGGGAGGTGAAGAAAAGCGTTCCTAGGATGGCATGCTCATTGATCTGGCTCATCACAAAGGTAGTCTCAGTCTTCATGTCACGCAGACCAATGGGCAGTTGGAGGGTGCCGAAAAAAGTATTGTGTGAGCCATCTGCCATAACACCATGGGCATCACTCTCCTGCAGAGAGCTTTGGGAAGTAAGATACGCCGGTTGAACAGGTGCTGTGACAGCAACAAGTTGGTGGTACACCCGGTGTCAATGAGAACAGAAACTGGCTTTCCCTCTGTGCGGCTGAGCAAGAACTGCTCGCTTTGTACCGCCGTTCTGGTGGGGGTAGGAGTGTCAGTCGGTTTGACAGCAAAGGGTTTTGGGGTGAGTGGCTGTATCTCTCGGATGGCTGCTCTGTGGTAGGTGAGGTTGGGGGCGTTGGGGGGTAACTCCACTACAAGAAGGCTAGCGGGGTTTGTGTAGTTCAAAGTCTTCTCCTAGACAGTACACATCATAGCCGCAAAAAGCTGGGGTAGAGTGAGGGGCAGCAGCACGCTACCTATGGGGAAACGGAGGAAACTCATTGTAAACGGGGTTTGGGGGTAGTGAGAATAAGTTTCACCAAGGATGTGTGAGTGGACGGGTGTAGGTCCGGGTCGTTTAAACCTTGCAGGGGTGCATATTGATTGATATTTGGCAGCTGCCAAGGTTCTGGTGTCTAGATGGAACGTCATATCACTCTCTCAGGGGTAGTTTGATCCACAAGGTTGTATTGCTCTAACCTCTTTATGGCTTTGTGGTAGTACCCAGGTGCCCGGGAGCAGTTAGGGTCCGGTCTCCCTACTGCGGGTGGTGCCTGTTTTTGGACTGATGATTAGGAAAGATGGTGAAGGATGGCCAGGAGTTACTGGACAGCTCCTATGTAAATGTCCTATGGCGCCACATCCCTAACACTGAAGGGGTGCTGACATAACGAAAAGAGAGGGTGGCGGATGGGTGGCTACTAGAGAAGGAGACGGCTGTGGTTTTAGCCACTGTATCTCATCTGATTGGAGTTTAATGGCCTCCGTCAGCATCTGCATATTTTTTATCGGCATGGCCAAGGTATCGTCTGTTAGGGTGGCTGTCTGCTGAATCTGGTGGAGGCGGAAAGAGTGGACGGTTTCTCACCTGATGGTAGAACTTCCTTTTCATCCTTTACTATTCTTATCTTGGAGGGTTTGTCTTCAAACCCTGTCTTTATCTGGAGGACTTAGCTGCCGGCTCTGACAGCATCTTCAACAGTGTGGGGTTGCACTGCCAGTAAGTGTCATTGTAGGTAAGCTTTACCTATTGTACTGGCAAAGGTTTCCAGTACCATGAGGTGGACTCTTTTGGGGGGGTAAGTTATCGTAGGCAACACGAACCAGTTTTTCAACCTTATCGTGTGCTCTTGCAATGAGGTTTCATGTGCACGGCGTAGCACTACCAGTTTGGCTTGAGCTTCTTTAGATGTTAGCCCAAAATAGGCACTTGGTGAAGCAAATATGCCTTTTACGTGGGGTGACCAGCCACACTCAAGTGCATCCTCTCTTAATGGTTCTTTAAGGTGAAGCAGGGTAGTGGCTTAGTCCCAGTCATTAGCATCTTCAACTTCTATGAAGCGAGTAATAAAGTACTCAACGTCGCCTGTGTACTCAACGCACCTGGGAGCCCTGAAAGGCGTCGGTGCTGGTCCTGGAGCAGGGAGTTGCACAATTCTTTGCAGTGTATTGATGAGTTGGTCAATGGCTGCAGTATGTGGGCTCCAATGGCGTTTCTGCCAGCGCTCCTTGCTCTCTGGTTTACCATATCTTAATCAGCAGCCAGTTAAGGGGTCTGAAACGGTATTTCTGACAGTGAAAGCATATACTGGCACAGGATAGCTTCTGGAGAGAGAGAGACACAGAGTATACTGGTACATGATAGTTTCTGGGAAGGGAGAGACTGGGTACAGGGTAATAGCTGGCACTGTATAGCTTCTGGGGTGGGGGGACTGGATACAGTGTTGTGGCTGTCACTGTATGACTTCTATCTTCTTTCTTCTCCTCTCCATTTTGTTCTTTTGTTCGCCGGTATCCCACTGCTGCCACCAATGTAGTAGATTTGCGTTCCCTACCATCGACACAACGGCATCCACTCCCTGTGTACCTCCTGTACACCTCCTCTACTCTCCAAAACCCCAATCTACCCCAAAGTAGACGTTAGCAACTTCACGGGGTCCATGACCAAGACACACTACACCAGAGTTTACACGAATAAATACTTTAAGCCTGGTTCACATACATATCGTGGTTTTTGAGAAAGTAAGAAAATTGTACTCTCTATTGTACGATGGTCGCACGAAAGTTTGCTCAGCTGAACATTTCTACGAGCCTCCACAACAGCGTGCGACGTGGTACAAGCCACTGCAAATCCAGGTTCACATACATCGCAGATGCTCATACGAGGATCTGCGATCACTTGCGAGTGTCTACGATATGTATGTGAACCAGGCTTTATTATTTTGATTCTATTTAGCAGTATAACATAGTTCTTGCAAAAAGACCACTTGACTTTTGTTTGCTCAAAGTTCAGCAGCTCCTTTTAGGGGAAAAAATCAGGAACTCTCACCCCTTATTAGGGGCGAGCCAATTATATATAATAAAACGAGTTAAAACAACAAATCATAATCTCTAACACAATACATGAAAACCATGTAGTCCAATCAAATCATTAGCACGTGGCTAAGCAACTCTGGGCTGCCTTTCTGCTCTTTTCATAGTAGTGTAAAGTTTCTTTCTATCCCTTATATGGTACTTCTAATTCCTTTGCTTTTGCTCCTACAATCTGCATCTTCTCAAATCATTCTCTAGTGGTCGGCAGCCAACTTCATTCCACCATCTTTGTTGGCTGGCCCAGAGTACTGACCCGGGATAACCTGGTACAAGTCCTATATTCACATAGAACTGACGGTGGAAGGTAGGGAAGGGTGTAGGGAGGAGCTAATGCAAGAGGTGGGTGGGAGTAGGGGTTCTGACTGTCTTTAGCACAAAAATCTCCCACAATATAAAATTTTTCAAAATTTCTTGTGTATAGATCTACTCAAACAATAATACTGTTGATTGAGATATATGTATAGATCTACTCAAACAATAATACTGTTGATTGAGATATATGTATAGATCTACTCAAACAATACTACTGTTGATTGAGATATATGTATAGATCTACTCAAACAATACTACTGTTGATTGAGATATATGTATAGATCTACTCAAACAATACTACTGTTGATTGAGATATATGTATAGATCTACTCAAACAATACTACTGTTGATTGAGATATATGTATAGATCTACTCAAACAATACTACTGTTGATTGAGATATATGTATAGATCTACTCAAACAATACTACTGTTGATTGAGATATATGTATAGATCTACTCAAACAATACTACTGTTGATTGAGATATATGTATAGATCTACTCAAACAATACTACTGTTGGTTGAGATATATGTATAGATCTACTCAAACAATACTACTGTTGATTGAGATATATGTATAGATCTACTCAAACAATACTACTGTTGATTGAGATATATGTATAGATCTACTCAAACAATACTACTGTTGATTGAGATATATGTATAGATCTACTCAAACAATACTACTGTTGATTGAGATATATGTATAGATCTACTCAAACAATACTACTGTTGATTGAGATATATGTATAGATCTCCTCAAACAATACTACTGTTGGTTGAGATATATGTATAGATCTACTCAAACAATACTACTGTTGATTGAGATATATGTATAGATCTACTCAAACAATACTACTGTTGATTGAGATATATGTATAGATCTACTCAAACAATACTACTGTTGATTGAGATATATGTATAGATCTACTCAAACAATACTACTGTTGATTGAGATATATGTATAGATCTACTCAAACAATACTACTGTTGATTGAGATATATGTATAGATCTACTCAAACGATACTACTGTTGATTGAGATATATGTATAGATCTACTCAATCGATACTACTGTTGATTGAGATATATGTATAGATCTACTCAAACAATACTACTGTTGATTGAGATATATGTATAGATCTACTCAAACAATACTACTGTTGATTGAGATATATGTATAGATCTACTCAAACAATACTACTGTTGATTGAGATATATGTATAGATCTACTCGAACGATACTACTGTTGATTGAGATATATGTATAGATCTACTCAATCGATACTACTGTTGATTGAGATATATGTATAGATCTACTCAAACAATACTACTGTCGCCAGACTTGTTTCCATTAATGACTGTTAGCTGATGAACATCCACTAACATCTGATCAGATAGAAGACGCATTTCGTGACTTTGACTCACAAGAATTAAACACAGCTGGCATGCTAGACATGGATCCAATGTTCGACGAGCCATCAGATGAAGTGTTTGAAATTATGAGGAAAAAAGAGAGCAAGCACCACCCAAAGAACTCTCTGAAGATGCAATCTACGGTATTATTAACTACGCATTTTTATTGTGATATTTTTTGTAATTACTAATTGTCAGCTTGCAGTTTCCGATGTTGACTCATCAAAAATTGCTGGTGCTCGTCTTCAGGCACAACCATAAAAAATTTAAATTATTACTCAGCTATTTCTCTTATTCTGCAAGCTATTTCTCTTATGCTGCAAGCTATTTCTCTTATGCTGCAAGCTATTTCTCTTATGCTGCAAGCTATTTCTCTTATGCTGCAAACTATTTCTCTTATGCTGCAAGCTATTTCTCTTATGCTGCAAGCTATTTCTCTTATGCTGCAAGCTATTTTTCTTATGCTGCAAGCTATTTTTCTTATGCTGCAAGCTATTTCTCTTATGCTGCAAGCTATTTCTCTTATGCTGCAAGCTATTTCTCTTATGCTGCAAGCTATTTCTCATATGCTGCAAGCTATTTCTCTTATGCTGCAAGCTATTTCTCTTATGCTACAAGCTATTTCTCTTATGCTGCAAGCTATTTCTCTTATGCTGCAAGCTATTTCTCTTATGCTGCAAGCTATTTCTCTTATGCTGCAAGCTATTTCTCTTATGCTGCAAGCTATTTCTCTTATGCTGCAATAAGTTTAAGGTTGGAACTTATCAAACGGTGTCAAACTTTGTGTTTAATATTGTGAAAGATCTGTGCCCGACCTTTACCAAAAAGCTATTAGAGAGTGTACCAGAGAGACAATAGGTCAAGACTATTGTCTGTCCAATACTTTCACACAGTGTTGCAATGCACAATCCAAACAGTACTGAGCTGGATAACAACAGTGGATAGCACTGCTGAAAGCTATCAACCAAGGATCCAGGAGTACCGACAAACAGTATCGACTGGAACACGAGTCGACTTTCCACTGTATAATTAGCAAGGCAACCTGCCAAACTAACAAGATTAAGTATAAGTGCATAGTAATTATATTTTCCTACACAATAACTAGGGTTAACAATCATGCACCAGTAACAATACTCTAGTTGCTCTCACATACAGCCCCTAACCAGTTCTGCTGGGCACACCAAACAACAGCTATATTTATTGAGTAAGAAGTCTCAAAACAGCCAAATCTGCAGTTGAAATTGCAAGAGTATAATTGATTAAAATAAACGGGCTGAAAAAAATACAAATATAGAAATCACACAAGCAGGCGCATTAATACCAATAACAGTTAATTCAAATTGTGGTAGATTTTCATAAATGGCATTGATAAACTAGTTGTTTTCCACTCCAACCTCCACACCAGTGCACTGAAGTTCCACCCACAGCCATCGGAAAGATGCTGTATCAGTGGAAAGCCTTACTGTGACTGTAGCACAGCATGCAGGGCCGGTATTGACCCCTGCAGGGCCGGTATTGACCCCTTACCGACCCTATATGGTGAGACAGGGCCGGTCTAAGATGGCTGCCATAGTAAGGGTTCTGCAAAACCATCTAGAATTCTACTCTAGAGCAAGAACAGGAAGTATGTTTCCTCGGAATGACAAATATGATAACCACAAGCTAGCTGTAGCCTTGGAGCCCTGCAGATGCCTAAGATTAAACAATTGGAGACGGACTCCACCCTTAGCCACTCGGCACCAATCACATTTAATAGTTGTTCACTGCATGATTCGCCTACTATTTATATATGTATTCTGATCGACCTAATTACTTCCTGTGCCTTTACCTTTATATAATTTATGCAGATAACTTCCTGCCAGCTTACCTATACAAGGGCTGAAATTGTATATACTCATTGCATTCATTCATGTCTTGCCAATCACTCTAGTGGATAGCCACCCTAGGACTTTGGTATAGATGGGCTCTGTGTTTGTCAACTGATCCGGCAGTAACTGATCATAGTTGTCACTGTCATACCGGCACAGTGTACCCTCTGGAAAGAGGTATAATACTTGAGATTAGTGGACTTTCGTTGTAGCCGGACCAAAATCCATTACAAAATGATTCAATGACCGGCAAGCATTTGAGGGTACTTCCCTTCCTTCTTTACTTTACTTCATGCGGTACTACTGCATTCATTAATGGCTACAGCCGAATCAGTTAAATCTCCATCAAGAGAGCTTTCAATGAACTTGGTGTCCCATGAGCTCATTCACTACTCCAAGCTTCATAGCATCCCGGAGAGCCCTGTGGCAGAGCCCACGGCCACTGAGCCAGACGACAGAAGTTTGAGTTCCCCTCTGTGCAACTTTTTTTTATTTTTTGGTTGCCACAATTTATGTAAATCCATTGCAATATTCTTTCACATGTTCATTTGATGACCAAAAGTTATTTTTCTTGGAATCGGAGACAATTT
Source organism: Cryptosula pallasiana (assembly GCA_945261195.1). NCBI lineage: Eukaryota > Metazoa > Bryozoa > Gymnolaemata > Cheilostomatida > Cryptosulidae > Cryptosula > Cryptosula pallasiana. The sequence goes on from OX183133.1 coordinate 35,336,762, forward strand.
AGTTACGTTTTAACAAATGTTCAACTTACTTATCTGAACCAAATTACTTTCTTTTGAAGCGTTTTTGTTGTGTATTTGCTGTAGTTTCTGAAATTTTTTTTGTTTCATCTAGTTGAGGTGGTAAGCCTCCACATGGCTTATTCAATGTCAATGTAACATTTTGTTGTGTAGATAACTGCAGAGATCAGGCATTATGTCATCAACGTCTGCGTCATACAGGTAGTGCACTTCCTGTGTTTAGATGTGTCAATCATTCATATGGCCGTGAATATTATTGATAGATTTATGGCAAAGACATATATAACCGAGGACTGCCTTCAATTGTTAGCTCTAACAGCTGTCGGTATCGCTGCCAAAAGGGTGAGTAACATAAATGTGGTTTCCTAGTTTTCTAGGCATTTACCATCCATTACCAACTGTTATGTACATAGAAGTATACATAGAGGTCAAGTCTGGTGTGCTTTTTTTTGTTGCGCCCTAATCATATGACGATCTTTTTAACCTACTAGTTTGTGTTTCCCATTTACATGCGTTTTATACGGAAGTAAAATAAATTTATGTTTGTTTAAAACTATTCGTCGCCAACTTATATTCTCTTGGTTAGTAAATTTCGAGCAAGTTTTTGTGTAACACATTGACCCTTTCACACTAAAATACAGGCAATTAAATTTGTAAAATAACAATATTATTTTTATTATAATTTTTTTAGTCAAAATTTAATAATCCATATATTATTCATTAATATGCTTCAAATCAAACAAAAATTTATTTTCCGCATTTTTATCTACCACTAAGTGGTGCATCAACACAATTTTTTTCTGATCATTGTTATTGTTTAAAGTTGTCCTTCCGAGTGAGGTGGGCTGGACTTAGTCAATACAGTAAACCCCTAATACATGTTTTATATACTCACTCGTTCTCCCGACAAACCGAAGGCACTTCTCCTAACCATTGCTGCCCTAGGGCCCTACCTATAACTCTATGGTTTTGTACAACAATGGCTTTTATAAGTTTCATTGAAAATGTTAAAAAAATATTGGAAAAGACTGACAATTTTTTCAAGAGTTGTCTGTTCACGAGAGCGGGAGGGAGCAACTTTTTAAAAAATAAACATTGATTGATGGTTTAATAAGTTTAACTTTCAGAACTGATAGCATTTGTAATTATTTTCAATACAAAACTTTGACTGTGGTTTAGGAAGAAATAGAACCTCCCAAGCTTTCTGCTTTGCTGAGAGTCTTACAAGCCATAGTCGGCTATAACCGGCTCATAACGATTCAATTATTCAACATGGAACTGCTAATCTTGAAGCAACTTGACTTTGAGTTGGAAGTCCTTACCGACCACCATTTTGTGCACTACATCAAAAATATGTACCTGGAAAACAATGTCGTTTCTCTAGATCTTACGGGCCAAGTATACGAGTAAGTATTAATGATTTCTAACAACAGTGGGGAGTGAATAAGTGGAATTTTATATAAAAAAAGCATTATACATGTGGTGATGAAATAGCAATATTTAGAATAGATACTTGTTATGAAAGAGGACAACTCCATTGATCTTGCTAACTACGTCACTGTAGGCTGTTGACCAACCTATGCAATGACATCATAGAGCAAGTGGTACTCAATTATGACTTTATGCAGTTTCCACCTGTTACACGATCTAGTGCATGCTTCTACAGAGTCGTTCTCTCCTTCACCGCTGTATCTAAGGAATTCTTTATCAGGTTTGTATGACGATAATTACTACTGTTATAATTGTAGGTATATGTTATAAATGGATATGTCTATGTACATGTGTATGTTATATGTAGATATATCTATGTACATGTGTATGTTTTATGTAGATATATCTAAGTACATGTGTATGTTATAAGTAGATATATCTAAGTACATGTGTATGTTATAAGTAGATATATCTAAGTACATGTGTATGTTATAAGTAGATATATCTAAGTACATGTGTATGTTATATGTAGATATATCTAAGTACATGTGTATGCTATATGTAGATATATCTAAGTACATGTGTATGTTATAAGTAGATATATCTAAGTACATGTGTATGCTATATGTAGATATATCTAAGTACATGTGTATGTTATAAGTAGATATATCTAAGTACATGTGTATGTTATAAGTAGATATATCTAAGTACATGTGTATGTTATATGTAGATATATCTAAGTACATGTGTATGTTATAAGTAGATATATCTATGTACATGTGTATGTTATATGTAGATATATTTATGCATATGCTCTATGTTGCAGCTGGGTCCACACTCATTGCAAGGCAAATGTGGAATATTTAGAAGTAGCTATTGACTTTCTGAACAGCCCGATGTCGCAGTATTGTGGGGGACCCCAGAACACAGGCTAGGTTTAGCCATATGCACACATACTCAAGTACCTGCTATAATATGTTGTCTAGTATCCCAACTGATGCTCCTTGGGTCTAGTGGATGTCAGTGAATGTTGTTTTTGGTTTTTTTTATTTCTAAAACTAACTAAATTTGGTGTAATGATTAGCCATCATGGCCAGGAGACAAAGGCCAGGGGTGGATAGGATAGTGGGTGAGATTGGATATGAAGTATTATGTATGTTTTATTGTAATAAAATGTAATTTGTTCATCTTCTGCTACCTGTCGAGTCAATGTACTTTCATTTGGCGAATATATGGTCATGTGATGTCATTCATGACAAGACTTTCTGTGAATTACTCACAATCTCACAAGTGTTCAGTTGTTTAGTTGTTACGTAATACATGTGTAACCTTACTTTTTGTTTGCTATTAAATTTTTTCGTACCCAATTTTTGTGCATCACATTTTCCTATCAGTTGTTTTCTATGCTTGATGATATAAAATACAAAACCTACAAACAGTTTAAAGATGAATAGTGTGATAAAAACAGAATATTTGTCGATAATTATTGATGCATACCTTCATTAATAGAGCGCCAGAAAATCGATGCAAAAAAAATAAAATTAACTGATGGAAAGCTCAGTATATACGGTATTATGAATAAATGATAGTGACTTCAGTGATGAAATAACCTTGACACTAAATTTCAGCTGAAGCCTCAAGTACATAAACTGATGTTTCGATTTGAAGTTAATAGGGAATAGTTTGAGCCAGTCATCATGTCTACAGATGGTCGAGCTATACCATTAGAAATGATGAAAAGACAAGCCAAACATAGAACTATAATTTATTTATAAATGGTTTTAATTGAGTCACCAGATAGAATATAAGTCACTTACCGAGTATGAATGGTAAATAAAATGAACATAATGATATAAAAACAAGCATTTAGTTTCAAGATAAATAATTTATTTGGTCACGACCAAACTCTTACAATTTCAGAATTTGCTGGGAGTTTCTTGCTCTTGGTAAAACAACTCCAATAATTACTTTGAATGACATGACAGGCACGTGTACTCAGCTGCTGTGTTATGTATTTGTTGTATGCACAAGCAAGAAAAAACTGAATTATTATAGTTGATCGAGGTAGATGTTACCTTTACGTTTTACCAATACTGATTTATTTATAAAGTCAATATATTGATATCAAAGTTGGCAGCATAGAATGTCCAACAACACAACGGTGATATTGATAATTAAGAAAACGACTAATGACCATATACGATGTGAATAATGAATTAACATACTTGGTCTGTTCATATTCCGCTGATGTAAAACTTAGCGAACGCTGGTGCTGTTATTTGTGACAAATATTAACTGAGAATAAAATACACAGTCATTATTTTAACTTTTGCTGTTGGACTTTCAACAACTGGTCATGTCAATAAAGCTGCTCCATTATACAATGCAGAAAAAATTCATTAAATTATTTGCTTTTTTACTAGTATTTGCAAAGCTCGCTTGATTTACCCAATTTATTTCATTCTAACTGCTATGATATAACATATTGAGAAGCAGCAGCCAAAGTTGGTATCACATTCCACATTTTGTGAAAACAGAATGTACACAAGTAATGCTGTTATGGGTTGATTGAAATTCACAAGAGTAGATAACTTCTGGAGGTGTGAGTGATAGATGACAGCTTAAAGTAGTACCCAAAGCACATGGCCCCATTGTATTCATTCCCAAGTACATGACCTAATTAAAAGTAATTATTGAAATTTATAGCATTTAAAAGTGTTTCAGTGTAGTTTTGATGTTCTATCGCAAAAATTTTGGTTCTATACTTTCAAATATAAGTTACTGAAACAGTGATAGAATTTCAAGTATTGTGTAGCGCATGAATACAATGTGATCAGGTTTTGAAAAGTTACACCATGTGCTATTGTTATTGTATTGCAAGTCGCACATAAGTCATACTGTAGATGTTGTGGTACTGGGTAATCAACACCTAGTATGATCTTCACCTCTGACTGAACTACATATACATACAGTGAACTAGGCAAATTGACTTGACTTGCACTTCTTTTGCTTAAAAGGTAAGAAATGAATTACTTTTCATATTGTAAGTGTAGCAGTTTACAATAAATATTTTGGTGTGGAGGTATTTCGTCGCTACAAAGAAAGCGAACAATACTCAATAAAATTTATTTTTCTTGCATATCAAAATCATTTTCATTTTCATTTTTCATTTTCATTTTCATTTTCATTCTCACCATCAAATTTTTATTAAATTGAGAACTAAAACGGGGTATATAAAAGCTGACATATTTTGTTCCAAAAAAACGCATAGGTTTGTTTTTTTTTTAACAAATCGGATGCGTTCATACTTTAGCTCAACCTAGTATTTTTACATCAAAAAGTTAGCTGTTCATCAACACCAGTAGTGGTAAATAATTTAATGCACTATCACCAAGTTTGACAACATAATTCCAATCAATCACTGAGAGATTTATTGCCAATACTATAATAGCTTGCATTGTTAGCAAGTGATGTTTCACCCATCATTTGTCTACTTGTTGTTCCAGGGCTACAAGCATGTTACTAAACATGTAGGTAAAATATCCGTCATTCACTCCAGCATCGGTGTGATGTACTGTCTATTCCAAACTCATCTAGCTCAATGCATTACGTCTCCAATACGTTTTCTAACCCTTATTTCAACATCTATGGTTTAGCTTCTCCCCAAACCCATTTTTGTCATTTTTTACACGCTCATGCAACAATAAGTTGAAGCATAACGCTAATCTGACGCTACTACCGCTAATACCTCACCGACTAAAGTTTTTTGCATTTTCCATCGATGGAAAGCTACTAGATTTGACTGCGGAGGTCTTACGTGTAACCTGATAGGTGCTAGGATTGATGAGCATTCAATAAGAGATAGCTTGGAGCCAATACATCATTAATCATCCTATCAATTCTGTAACCCTCCGCCTTGAATACAAAACTCAGCACAACCGACTGTAGTCCACCAGTAGCCGCCCATTGTATCATCATATATTATGATATGCTAATTATATTCAAGTGTCAACTAGTAACTAAACCACAGGGCCGGGCTGAATATTTTTACTGCAATATCTTCTCTCTACCTGTATGCCCTTTCTGTTCTCCCTGCTGTCTCTCTAGCTACATAGAACCTTGTGTGATGATAGAGTAGTATATGGTTTATGTATCACTTCAACCACCTCCTATCCATCTCAGCTTCTCCACCGGTTTCTGTCCTTGTCAGCTGTAGTTATTGCTTGGAAACTCCCAAATATGGGTTTTTGTTTGGTCTCCTATTCTCTTGGCAAAACAACCTTTTGTATCGGCTAACCCTTGTCCAGCTTCCTGGTTCTCCTCAAATGGGCTGTTTATCCAAATTGTTTATGTAAATGTTTTGGCGACGTGTATTATACCGCAAGTGTTGATAAGAACAGCAGCGAAAGAAATGAGACATGCTGCTGATAAATCTTGTATATACAGCATTGAATAATGTTCAGCGCTTTTATTTTGCAAGAATATTTGTATGAATATTGTAAGGTTTTAATTTTCATGGAATAAAGTTGCAATTATTTTGGGTGCAGTAGATAAGTTTTATTATTATCCCATTATTTTTTAACTAGCATTGTGTGTAATTTTGACAAAGGAAGTGACAAGGGAAGCAGGTGCTTTACCTTGAAAGAGGTATGATTGGTGGTGATGTAATCTCATCCTATCTTTGTGTGAATGTTTAGAAACAATACTAGTCATTAGACGATAAGATTATTCTTCTGGCCATTGTGTAGCAAACATGCGCGATTATTTATGGGAATCTTTGACACGCATTGGGCAATGCATCAACCATCTATTGTATAAGCTAGATAATCGTAGACTGATAGCTGCTAATGTACTACGATACAGTCTTTGCTACTAATAAGTTATTTATTATCTTTGTTTTGTATCGCTTCACATCCACTGTGTCAGTACTTTATCGACAAATAAAAACTTTTAAAATTTCATTTTAATTTAAGCAGTTACTCTTAATTAATTATTAAAAAGGCGAAGATTATCAATATGGAATATGCCGCTTACTGGATCAGTTTCAAACTTTAACAACAAGGGACATTTATTTCTAATAAGGAATTGGAATGTCTAGTTGAAGTGTTATCCACAGTTAGTAGGATTTATAATAGTGACATGTGTCTAGCTAGGCTTGATATCTTAAAATCCGTATTAAGTAATTCTTCATAAAAACGGGTTGTTCTTCCTGAGATTTGACTGCGGTGGACAGAATTGATGAGCATTCATTGGAGGTGGGTTTTGGTTAAACCTGTTGAATACACCTTCACTCATTAACATAATAATGTACAATTTCTGCTTGTGTCAACTCGTCATTTGCATATGCACAACTAACCCTCTCCGCCATCGAATCTCTCACTCAAATAAATAGTCATCAAAAACCTGCCAACTATAAGAGTCTTTGTCTGTATGCTACGTGAAAACAGTATTTTAATTGATGAATTATATCTCACAAGAATTGTTCATTTAGTTTTGAATATCTAGGATGCTTGCATAAGTTGTCTGGTCTGCATAACAATTTTTATTTTTTGTTGTTGATAATATTTGTTATTGACCAACATTGTAATATTGCGAGACTTGAATTCCTTAGTGTATGACACAACTACAGAAGTAGTACTAGCTTGTCCTCCACACAAACTCTATTCTACATCCATTCCCACTCTGGCAGACAGTTTCCCTCACCTTGTTTGCCGTTCAAACACCCTGAAGAGATAATTTTAGCCAATAACAACATGAGCTTCCATTATATTAGCTGCTTGTTGTCAAGCAAAGCAAACGCCTAGACTTGTAAACCTCTGACCTCCTATCCCACAATGCCTCTTATTTACCCTGCAGGTAGTGAGAGGCTGACGCTGACGTACACAGTTGTTGTATAATAGATTATTAGTACAATGTTATCTTTGGAAGGCAAATGCAGGATGTGACTCAATGTCCTTCCTTTCTCAATCCAACAAACAAAGCACTGATGGAAAGATTACTTCTGTTCTAACTGGATCTATCACTTGTACTAATTATTCTCACTTACCCAAAAATCTTTGCATTATCACTGGTTAGGGTTTCTAAATGTTATAGAAATGATTTCATAACAAAATTTCTGTGAAAAGTGTCTTTAGCTTAATTTTATAATTACAATTTTCTATGAAGAATATTTTGGAGTGGTTTGTTAATATTTTGTTGCATTCACCCACGGCCATCAAAACGGCCAGCTTTTGACAACAGGCAATTCCTTCTATAAAACCTACAGGTAAAAAAAGCCGGGAAAGCAAAAGTTCTTTGTAGTGAAGTATTGTGGCCGATTCATTGCACAAACAGATGCAATTCGCTGCTTTGGGAAGTAAGCAGACATGAATGATAAAAATATTTTATTTCCATCCGTCAGATAGCGATATGCTATAATAATATACAATTGGTAGAAAGGAGAGCATATTGCTGCACTCTATAAGTAGACCAATGTTATAGGTATACAGCTAATTAATTATTATTGTGCTCTATGCCAGCATGTAGAGTGGTTGCTGACAGGAATAAACCTACCATATCAGGTGATTAAATGAACGTAACATGCATTGTTGAAGGTATTATTGCCAGTGTCCAGTATTCTAATCTCCGCTGCTCTGGTACAGCTATTCATTGCTACTATTTTATTCCTCAATAGATGAATAGTTTTAGAATGTCTGTATTTGTGCGGCCAAAATTTATGCTTTAAAATTTGTCAGTAATCAGCAGTAATTGCTAGCTTATCGCATTGTGTTCTTCTCATGGTTAGTACATGTTCAAACATCAAAACATCAAAATAAAATTTGTTTATAAACAGATTTTTGCTGTTGAGATCAAGTTTTGGGGTGCTGTATACAAAAATAATGTTAGCTGTGCAATAGCAAGACAACTCCAAATATATTTCTAGTGCAGCATTTGATACTGTGTATGTCATAAGCTAAGTAATTGGTATAATGTATTTTTGTATGGATGTGATAGCTGGCAGCCACAGATTGCTCGATTGAGTTCTGTCCGATGTACCAGGTACTTACTGCGGCGGAGATGTCTTTGAAAAGATGAATAAAGACTAAAGAGAATTGCTCATCTCACTTTTTATTTATCCATGATTTTTGTTTTAAAAAAATAAACTTTGTTTTTTGAAAGTTTACTAAAGTTCCTCTAGGGATGAACATTAGTACGTGTCAAAAAATTTAGGCTCTTTTTTTTTTGAAGAAAGATTATAAATAAATAAAAAGGCGTCTTGTATTTCTTTTTACAAGGAGATATCTTGTACGTGAAAACATGGAATATAGACTGGTTGTAGCGGATAAACTCTGACTGCACGCAATTCGTAATGTAGCTTTTACACTCCCTAAGTTATAGCTCAGAGACATTTAGTAATAACAGCTATTTTTTCTAGCCAACAAATTAGATGTTTAGTGTGGACCATTTTTGTTCAACATAAATATGTGCAAAAACTTTGTAACAAGATGGACCAACTAACCAATTCACAAAATTTTCTGTAAAAAGTATCGGTGTGACACATTACACAATTGGTTGGTTGGAGGGTGGGGTGGGTAGAAAGTGGCTCATCTCCATAATTGACCTTTGTTTGAGAATTCATTTGTGAGGCGCAAACTGTCACCACATGCAGCTTCTGGAGCGAACAGACAGAGAGCGATAGGTAGATGGATAGATATTTAAGAGGATTGGTCTTATTAGAATAGTCTAACCACAGTCATTGTACTGGAAGCTCTTGCAGCATAATTAATTACTTCTAAATGCAACATGTCTGCACAACAGGCGTGCCATAATAAATATTGCGACGAATTAAGTTCATTTCCTATTTTTTCGAACTAAAATGTTCATGTCAAGCTTCCAATCAGTTGTAATGTGGTGAGGATTAAATATAGTAATTACCTGCATTTGGGAGTTAGTAGTTACTAGCTGTATAACATAACCTTGCATTAGAATATTCTGGTGAGTTATACATTGAATGTATTAGTGTATTACACATTGTTGGCAGCTCATCTAGTAACAATAGCGGTGAGAATAAGAAAGTGTTTGTTTGGGATGCTATGATTTCATAATTGCTTACAGCAAAATTAATATTACTCCTTTAGGTCTAACAGATGATTCAATATATTAGTTTTAATGTTATTTCTCTCAAACTGATTGATTCTCAGAAAGAAACGCTGCGAGGATATTTCTGTTAGATTGAGACTCGATAGGACTCAGAAGGCCCATTACAGAGAGTTGCATGCTTTTCAATTATCTCTCTGGCTTAATTGTCATCTTGAGAATGATAAGCAATTGAGTTCAGTGGCTGGGAGGGGAGGCTTGTGTTTGCTGGATGTAATTAATTGTTTAAACTACCTAGATTTGTTATCGATTTGTCGTTAGCATTAAGTAATTTGGTGATTATCAAGTTTGATCACCTGTGATATTACCATCTATAGATCTCTAGGTCTATGTTGGGAAACAGTGCACATATGTATTTATCATATTTATTATGGAAAGGCTGTTCACAAGTTTGTCTGCTACAGGTATATCGCTCTAGGCAGTGGCAGTAACTTGTACAGTTACCTTGGCTGGCATTCAGCAGTCTACCAGAGTGGAAGTCTGTATTACTTTAGAGAGGTAAGTAGATGATTCTATACATTTGCATAATTTACAGATTTTTGAAATAGATGACCTCTTCAGAAATGGAACTTTAATTAAACATCTTTCTGTGTATCAGTGCCTATTCTAGTGGTCAATACATTTCCAGCAAGTGGCTTCGTCTTTCTCACCAACACTTTTTAAAAGCGTTTATTTGTACACTTATAGTTAATTACGTCGGTGATAATCTCACAATTTTGGTTCTTCTAATAATATACTTTTCTGGCTGAAAGCTTTTGATCAAACCTAAAATCTTTCGCCACCTTGAAATGATCATTCACTCACTAACACCTCTAGTTGTAAGAAAAATCTAGAAAAAAGCTTTTTCATTATAAAGCAATTTTAGATTTCGCATATGAAGCATATTTGAACAGAGATTTACATTTTGGTTGCTTTTCAAGCATTGAGATTTTAACCACAAACATCTATTGTTTTAAGGTTATAAAATACAACAGAAGTTGAAGTCAGCATGACAGCCGAAGTACAGCTACCCTTGCAGATGACAGGAGCCCCGCTGGTACAGCATCAGGTGTGCCTGTCTCCCACACACGTAGCTCCTCCAGACTCACCAGTGACTATCATCACTGTGAGAATGATAATGCAGGGAAAGGTGAGTGGTGTGGTGTGCTAGTGAAGTGTAGAGTTCTTTTGTGATATCAGCCAGCCAGGACATCCTCTGATAGATAGATAGATAGGGATAACCAATCAGTTGAGTGCAGGTGATTAAAAGTCTTGTATTTGTAGGAAGTTGGAATGATTATAGGAAAGAAGGGAGACAATGTGAAGAAATACAGAGAGGAGGTGAATAATTATTTAGTACAAGTAGAAACAAGTAATGTATTAAACAGAAGAATTGAGTTGGCAGTTACTGGCAGCTCCATTTTTTAGTAAATAAAAAGTTTTAATTGATTATTAATTTCTTCTTCTCGGTCAGCTCTATAAATAACTAATGAAGGAATTTGCAGACTTGTTTTCGTAATCACTCTCTACTACGGAAATAATATTAGAAGCTACGTTGTAATGCAGCGATTTATTGAGAGTTTTATGCTGACTGCTGACTTGATGTTCTATAAATAAAACACATAATGTCTTTTAAATCATCTCATACTCTTTTTGTTAGCCAAGCGCGAGTGGGCGAAAAAGCTGACCAGAGTTTTTTTTATAACCACCGAACCAAAAAATTCTAAAATTTATATATCAGTTTTTAAAAATGAAAGCTAACATTTTGATGCGGAGAAACTGAAATAGCACATGTACAAGTATGCTTTGTTTGTTTTTATGGGAAAGTATCCAGATAATAGCAATGAACGAAATCCATTACGATCACATAAATATTTCAGTATGCTCAGCTCTTTGGTGTTTTCAATTAATAGTAAAATTCCTTTTGTTCTATGTGTGGCAGCACTGCTGCCATTGGATAACTGGCCTTAATTAATCTGTTCACTTTGATTTCAGGAGTTTTAGTGCAATTAGCATTGCTAGCGTGTACCCTGTACCGATGGGCATAGCCTCATGATTCTAGCTCTACCATACATATAACTGAGCATGACAACAAATTTTGCAATTAAGGCTAATTCGCTGAGTTAGCATCTGCCATGTTGCTCACTGCTGCCGTACGTAATAAACCCTGCAACGGTTCAATAACAAACAAGTCATGTTAATAGATATCTGCAAAGCAGTGCATGCCGAGTTACCGATGTGTGGGCATTAACCCCCCTGCATACATCAGTCTTGATAACTCTAATTAAACTTTTTGTATCAAACACTGCCAATGGACAATAATAATTACACAGCAGGGTTTCTTCTACTCACTGATTGAACTTGTAATTGAAACAGAATGGTTCTCTTTTGTAGTTAATGTCCAAAATACGATCAATTATCAAATCCTTTTCTGTTTTTACCTCAAATTCATGGGAAAGCAACTCTCATAGTTTGTAGCTAGAGTTCAATATATACTTTTATGGTAGAACATTTGCTTTTTTTTGGTTTTATTACGTTACTAATTTCTTGCAGAGTGGTGCCAAAATAAATATCTCTGATGCCTCTTGTCCTGAGAGGATCGTTACGGTGACCGGAAGCATTGACCAATTAAACAAAGCCTTTGATCTCATCTGTACTAAGTTTGAAGAGATTCGGGTAAGTTGTGTGGATGAAGTAATAAGTAATAGTTGATATTACTGACGTATCACCCATTGTACCTGCTCACTAACATATGGCAATATTCATACTCTAAATAGATAAAATCTTATGAAACATTTCATTTATATGAAGTTGTGTTCTCTTAAAATTAAATTTTGTGTTGACAAGATAACTCTTAAAATTCTTCAACTAACAGTTACTTTCATACCACAGCTTACTATAATCTTCATATAAACAATTTTATATTTTGGCTTTGTTATTTTTTATATGAAAAGTTTACGTATATACAGCATATATAAAAAATTTTCAGCCTATTACGGGTTGTTGACATCTTTTAATTACCATTACACAACATTTTATACAGGAGGCAAATGCCAAAGCTAACCCAAACATCGTCCTGTCTACAATGAGCTTTCGTCTGGTGATACCAGCTAGTCAGTGTGGTTCTCTCATCGGTAAAGGAGGAAACAAAATTAAAGAAATACGAGAGGTTAGTCACAATAGTTAGCGATTTGTTTGTACAAGCAACTGGTTGGGGAGACGATTCTCTCTTGTAAGATTTCTGTCAGTCAGAGTTCACAGTTAAAATGGTTACTTGGTATACATAAGGTTGAAAATAAGAAAAAGGATAACGCAGTTTTGTATCTGGTATTTAGTACGGAATACTGTAATGAAAATTTTAACACAAAATTTATAATAGAGAAATTGTATTTGCCCTTTCACAAATAAATGGGGGAAAGTCAAGTATTTTTATTTCAAATGACAGACTTCATTAAATGAGCAGTTTGCCAGGATATAAATTATTTTTTCAAAATGCATTTTAATATTACTAAAACAACGATGAAGTTTAGCTATTCAATTAAGTAACACGGTCGCATGTGTCAAACACAGTTTCTAATGATAACAAATAACCCAAGCAATGCACAAAATGATTTAACAGCAAGCTCTCTGTCACGCAAACAAAATCTTACTTGAATAATTATTGTAATAAAACGTGTGTGTTGTTGCTTGTTGACTTGGCTTTGCTGTGTATTGTCTGCGCCGTGAATTGATAGATTGCCAGCTTGCCTTAATATGTTTGCACTACTTAAGTTCCTAATCGACATTTCTATTTGCTTTAGGATTCTGCAATGGAACAACATAAAGTGAAATTTAAAACGCGCACATTTTCTATGTTGACTCACGCTGTTCTGTCAAGTAATTAACGCTGTGAGAAGAAGCTTCAGATAAAAAAAGCAGTCGTTGAGTGAAAGAAATAGGAGTTTGTAGCCACCTGAGCAGAATAACTGTGTTTATTCGCAGAAGGAGGCTAAGCTTCTTGCACTAGCCAGTATTGTACACAATACTCGGTCTGGCATTAAAATATTACTGTCAATTATTGAAGAGGAAGGGTTTGTTTATAAGAAAGGCTTAGGTAGCGTAAGACGCAGCAGCACTAATCATACTGCATGGCATTGACTCACCTATCAGACAACTACCACTAGTACTGTTGATTACAGATTAGCAGCGCCTCAGTACAAGTGGCTACTGACATGCTGCCTGGTTCCACCGAACGAGCCGTCACTGTCTCAGGATCTGGCTCGGCTATCACTCGCTGCCTACAGGAAATCTGCGCTGTTATGTTAGAAGTAAGTGCATTCACTTTGTCTTTTGAATATTAATGGTAATAAATATCTAATTTTATAATATTTAGATGCTGTTTGTTGACTTAGGAATCATGAAAAGTAACTTGTTCCACCGTTCACTCTTCAATTTTGATTTTAAACTTCAATTATCCTGGGCGATGATGTTTTAGTGGAGATGAAGTTACATGGTGCCCAATAAACATGGTGTATAGTAACTAACCTATTCCTGTATGGCCATGCCATAATATTTATTATTTTGGCATGATAAGGGAAATAGCGTCGGTACTAATTACAAATTATCATCATGTGTAACAAAGCATTATAATAACAAAAATTGAATTATAGGCCAATAATTGCAAGAATGATAGTCATTGACAAGAGAGCAGTGGTAGTAATTAGCAGCGCGTGTTAATGCTCTGTCTACCTCATTGGTGGGTAGGCAGTAAAAGTAAGACCATTTGGTGTTTGACTGGAGAACAAAGAAATAAGTATGTATTATGGACTGACTTTTGGTGCACATCTTGAGGAGGGCTTGTAGCAGGAGCTGCGGCTGTATACGATTATTGTACATCAGCAGAAGTGTAACAGCAGGTTGCCTGACTGTAGATAAGATTAAGCTATAAGCTTTAGTCTTAAGCATTTGTGAGAAATTAAGTGAATTATTGAAGCTTTCTTTCTCTCTGTCTTTATTGGCTACGGATATTTAGTAGTATACACTTGTGCTGTGCTTGCTCCCAATGAGGTGAGTATACTCTTGGACTAGTTGTTAGTAATAAAGAATGGTTTCGGAAGATTGAGTTATGTTTGGATAATTTCAGTCACCACCTAAAGGCGCTACGATACCATACCGTCCCAAGACTGCAGCTATCCAAGCTCCATTAATGTATGCGGCAGCTGTAGGAGCGGCAGCACATGCAGGATATACGTTACAGAATCCCATGCACCAAATGAATGCAGTTAACATGCAACAAACCGGACAGCTTGTGTCACAACAATCGCCGTCAGCAACATCACCGACATCCTCAGAACAGGTACTATAACAGTGGGTGGCAAGTGCAAGTTTGATCTAACAACCTTTGCTGGCTGTCAACACGTAGATGTAGTTTGTACAAGAATTCATCTCTGAAGATCAGCAAAAGTTGCTTGGACAGATTCCAATTAGTATTTTATTGTGCCCTATTGGTGTCATTCCTCACTCCTGGTAACCTGTCATTTAGTGTCACTTGCCCTGGTAACCTGTCATTTAGCGTCACTTGCCCTAGATAACCTGTCAAATAACATCAGCCACTCCTGGTAACCTGTCATTTAGTGTCACTTATTCTTGGTAAGATCTCATTTAGTAAGTATCACTTGCTCTAGATAATCTGTTAGTAACTTGTCATTTAGTGTCACTTGGTCTAAATCACCTGTCGTTTAACGTCGTTGACTTTTGGTTACTTGTCAAAAATAGTGTCACTCACTCTAGAATACCTGTCATGCAATGTCACTCACATTTGAAATGTTGTCATAATCATAACTAGTGTCACTCACTCGTAGCAACCTACCAAACTAGAGCACTCGCTCCTAGACTTCACCATATACTACCAAAATATCTATTAAATGTACAACATATTGTAGCCACAACGACAGCCCCTACCGTCTCCTATGGTTTCCTCAGCTACAACTGCTGTAGCATCTCCCTATCCACATCCTAGTCAGCTAGCGCAGCTCCAGGCTTCCCATCAGGGCACACCCTTTATCTTACCTCAATCCACAGTGGTGGCTGCTGCCACTGCTGCTCAGGTGCCATATGGATCCTTGATCAATCCAGGTAAACCTAGCTTCCGTCTTGGTGATGGTTAAATATTCCTTCCCTTACACGTTAAATCATACTTTTTGCGAATACTATAGTATAGCAAGGTTTCACGCAGCGATATTTACTAATGCTTCTTCGAAACAATTGAATACGAATTCAATGAAATTACTCAATTATAATTTTATATAGCTAAAGCGATATGTTATGCAGTTTCATAGACATAGAGTGTAGTGATTCCTTGCAACAACATCTGTTCCACCTAAGCTAGCAAATCTAACTAAAAGCCTCTATATCTAACTGTAGACCACAAGGTCCACGAGGTAAGAGTGTGGGACGACAGTGTCACGTCGATTCATTTTCCCTGCCTGAAACCTTGCTAATAGCCTTCAATTTTGTCTGTTTGTCCTGCATCCAAATGTTGACCTTTAGTGTTTTGGGAATGTAGGAGATGTTATCGCAGACTCCCGCTACGGTGCAGGGCTTCTCTTAGTCACTTGATACTTCCCAACTAGATTTTATATCAACTTGAATAATAACTGAAACCCTCCTCGCTTTCATTCCCGGTGTTGATTTTTGTACTTGGCTGATGCATTCGTCTGCCATTATTAAATCATCTTCTTTATAATTAGAAATGTTTGTCACAAATAGCTTTTAGTTTTCTAGATTGACACGAGTAGGGTCCTTGGTCTTTTGATTTGACAAAAGTATGGCTTTCAGTCCATGGGTTTATATTCTTATTGCGGGTAGCTGTGTAGGGCACCCACTCTCAGCTCAGCTGTCTGCAAATCAGAGAACATGTTTCAGACATGTGCAAAAACTGTTTGTATTTTGTGATAGCAGCAAGTCTTGGTCTTGTATCTGGAATGGGAACTGTGGGCTACCTGAATAGGCCCCTTAATGCTGGCTATATGGCAGCGGCAGTACCACAGCAACAAACACAGTCATCAGAGATGATCATTCCAAACGAACTAATAGGATGTGTGATCGGAAGAGGAGGTGCAAAGATAAATGAAATCAGGTAAAGCACTCAGCCTTGCCACCCAATTATGTGCTTGTTATCAGCTCCCTCTGCTCAGTCGAAATATCTATCGTTAGCGCTTGTTGTAACTGTGCGAAAGAGGCATGTGGTGTGGGAGAAAACACTGAGATGGCTGATGGGCCATATAGAAAGTGAGATGTTCAGCTTCTTTATTCTGTCATAGAAAATACATAGCAAAAGTTTGTAAACTAAACCAAATTTTTGAAACCTCAGAGTAAAAGTCATTAATTTCATTAAAAAAACCGGTGTACTTCTTAGCTTTGGCTATTGATCTATTTACAAGTTATTGATCTTCTTGTGCAATGTGCTCAGTCATTGGTCAAACCAAGTGAGTATGCCCAGTCATTGGTCAAGCTCATTGAGTGTGCCCAGTCATTGGTCAACCCATGTGCAGGATAGAACAAGGATAAAACAAGTGACAATTTTATAGGCAACTTTCTGGAGCGCAAATAAAAATCTCTAACTGCGAAGAAGGAAATTCTGATAGAAAAGTTACAATAATAGGATATCCAGAGACAATATCCATGGCTGCGTATCTTATAAACACGAGGTGAGTCTTGTTAATTGCATAATATTCTTTCAGTATTAATTAGCTGGCTGAGATTTGCACAGCATGTTGTTTGTATGTTCATCTACTATGTACGATATTGCTACATGTATTCAGCTATACAGACATATGCAATGTACTGAACGTTTTACTGGTTAAACCGTATCAGCAGCTACAACTGCCAAGTTTCAGATAACAACTGTATGGTAGAAACCTACCACCAAGTTTGACTAAGATGTTGCTGTATTCAAGGAAATGCTTTCAATTAAAAAATCCTTTTGTTATGAACAACCTCTTTGCTAGTAATTCCTTACTAGCCCTGTGACGTGCATTCAGGGGGAGGTCTTGAATAACTACTGCGTTGGCATCTTCCTTCTGAAACCTCATATGACTTAAAAATAAACACAATCTAATACCCAAGATCTGTGACATTTATCTTATTGGAACTGTTAAAAGGGATAGACTGAGCTCATATCCGATGTATTAGCAGTTTATTTACAAAACTTTCAACTTTTTCCAAACCTCATATCCTAGTTTGTTTGTGCGATGCTTGTAATTTGTTCGAGTGCGCACTGTTGGCTTTTGTGTTCAGCTTTGAAACATTTGTGTGATATTTACATGTTCTCGCTTTGGCTAGGAATTCAGTTATAAATTGTTTTTACTTCTCTAACATCTAACATTAGCAATAACATAAAATAAGGTGGCTAAAAACCCGTGGCCATTAACTAAAGCTTTGGCCAATCATCTTGTTCTAAAATTCAATTCTTAAATATTGTGCCAGCTGAATTCCTACCCATGTTGTATGCACCCTATCGAGTGTGTCCTCATTCCCACATTTCGTCCTCTTCTTTTCTGCAGCATTGAGCTACATAAGAACCAGCTATTGAACACTGATGCGTCAGCACCAACAACTGCGCCAGCCAATCAGCAGCCTACATTGCAGGCATCGATGGCAGGTGCTGCCATGTTACCAACTGCAGTATCTCCTACATATACCAAACCTCTTAGTGTGTATCCATACAGTAATAGTGGAGTCTATGGACTAGCTCCCAACATAATGAATGGATTGACAGCGTTTACTCCCACTGCATACGACCCAAAAGTCTTGTTAGCAGCATCCAAACTCAAAATGCTGCCGTCCTCGGCAGTATTAAAAAATGAGCATAGATTCGCTCCCTATTAGAAAACAATGAGACAGGTTCCATGACAGAGTAGGCATAGTACAGTAACTGTATGATCCCAAGTACACACCCCGAAACTGCTATGGAATGACATTTCTATTGCTGCAGTTTTCACATTATTGTTTCTACCATTGGTGACAATGGTACAATTTGCAGTGCCAGCTTGCATTAATGTGCTACGTGGGTGAACAACTCCTGTGTGTACTTCTAGAATGTCGTTTTCCATTTTTTTTACACAATAATTGTGTTATTGTTTTCACTTTGAAGTGCACTACGCCAGCTACTTTCTGGAGTATATTACTAGTGTGTTACTTTTGTCTTCAAGCATATTTCACGTTCAATAGTCGGTGGGAAGCTACAAACCAAAGCATTGTACAGGTTCTTACAACTTTGTGTGCTACAATTTCTTTTAGTAAGGAACAAGCTTTACAGTAGCTGTTTATTCCATAATCTAATCAGGGAGGGAACCTACCCCACCTCAAAGTCCACTTGCTGCACCGTGCTTAGGCTATAATTTACCGTTGCAGGTTAGAACACGAGGCGGGAGTTGCTGCGATCGTCAACTCTTGTGTATGATATTTATACGCCAAAGGATCTTTTCAAAATAATATTCGCTTGCCAAATTAACTTAAGTCGTAGAAGCTACCAAGGAACGTATATATTATATATAAAAATTAGATATGAATCTACATTTTATATTATTATTATTTAAAATAACAAATTGTTGTTATATTTTCAATATGTTATCATTGTAATATATGTAAGCACATTCATGATTTTATTGGTTTCTGTTAAATGTTAATGTATAAAAAATATAGAAGCAGTCAAATGAACAAACCAGGAGGTATAAGGGGAAGTGAGACAGCGCCACACTACATCTACACTCTATTGTTACTTGCACAACTTCAACGCTTCATTTATCATGTTTCCGATGCCATCAAATATGAGATGGACTGAGTTCCACCCGTCTGACTCATTGTGGTACATGAAGGCTGGAGCGGTGACCAACTTGTTAGCTGTGTCAACATGGCAGTCGTGTGACAGCTAAGGAAGGTGCCTCAACTTACAGATATCCATATCAATGGTGACAAAACATAGCACCTTAACAGAGAAGGCAGCGTAAAACATTAAAAATCTTTCAGTTAGATTTTTGCACCAGCTATATAGAATTTATCAAGTTCAACAAAACCAATTTTTTTTCACAGAAAACTAGTTATTATAACTTGACTAGTTTTACAGAGATGCCAACAAATCATTGCAAATTTAAAAACAGATTCATTTCACCCAATCATCTTGATGAAAAATATTATATTGGTCAATATTTAGTTTAAGAAACCGGCAGATTATTTTCAAGTTGAATAGATAAATTCTCATGACAAACGTGGACAATTTATGCCAGGCTAATCGTTAGTAATTTTACAGCACATTCTATAATGTTTCTGTAGCATACTTTAAAGTAACATTACAGCAGCAAGCACTCAAGATAACAGAACAACATACAAAAGTACCTTAAGATGTCAGAGCACAAAAAGTGATGTCACAGCACAAGGAGGGATGTCAGAGCACAAGGAGGGATGTCAGAGCACAAGGAGTGATGTCAGAGCACAAGGAGTGATGACAGAGCACAAGCAGGGATGTCAGAGCACAAGCAGGGATGTCAGAGCACAAGGAGTGATGTCACAGCACAAGGAGGGATGTCACAGCACAAGGAGTGATGTCAGAGCACAAGGAGTGATGACAGAGCACAAGGAGGGATGTCAGAGCACAAGGAGTGATGTCAGAGCACAAGCAGTGATGTCACAGCACAAGCAGTGATGTCACAGCACAAGGAGGGATGTCAGAGCACAAGGAGTGATGTCAGAGCACAAGGAGTGATGTCAGAGCACAAGGAGGGATGTCAGAGCACAAGCAGTGATGTCAGAGCACAAGCAGGGATGTCAGAGCACAAGGAGGGATGTCAGAGCACAAGGAGGGATGTCAGAGCACAAGGAGTGATGTCAGAGCACAAGGAGTGATGTCAGAGCACAAGGAGGGATGTCAGAGCACAAGGAGGGATGTCAGAGCACAAGGAGTGATGTCAGAGCACAAGGAGTGATGTCAGAGCACAAGGAGTGATGCCAGAGCACAAGGAGTGATGTCAGAGCACAAGGAGTGATGTCAGAGCACAAGGAGTGATGTCAGAGCACAAGGAGTGATGTCAGAGCACAAGGAGTGATGTCAGAGCACAAGGAGGGATGTCAGAGCACAAGGAGTGATGTCAGAGCACAAGGAGTGATGTCAGAGCACAAGGAGTGATGTCAGAGCACAAGTAGTGATGTCAGAGCACAAGGAGTGATGCTGTAAAAGGATATAGTCACATCTTTTTCTACACTTTTTGCACCAGCCTTTTCCAATCCTCCACAAGTCTCTGCGTATGGCCAGTTTTCTCCGGAACTATGCCCTACGGTGACCTCACATCCTGTTATTGTTTTGGCAGCGAGCACTGGTGAGATGCAGCACAATCTGCAGGGGAGATAACACCCACTCATATGTTGAACACTACTTTATGTAGCTATAGACGGAGTCAACGAACTCTTGCAGAGTAAACAATTGGCTTTTAATTACATCCAATCACATGATAGTCAACCGTCGAGAGGTTAAACCTAACAAATGGGTAAAAACTGTGTTACACAATGTGCGCTACATGCAGAACTCACGCTATAGGCTTCTTGCTGGCGTGGAAGTCCTTAATAACCCTTTCAAATTCAGAATTGACGGTGCCACCAGGTCCTTTCACTGCCCAGTCTGACCTTATATTACAAACAAGTGAATAAATGGAGCTATCATTTTATAGCTCAATTCTAAACCAGAGTTATGCTCTCAATTAATAAAGTCGACAAGCAAGGAGAAGACAACTACTAAAATTTTATTTGCTTTGAAAATCTGCATGTTGTTATTTAAATTTTTGCTAATCACAAAATCCGATTTTGTTTTAAAACTTTAATGTGGTTTGAACCTGCAATTTAAATTTTCAATTCAAATAAATTGCAGCACATCATTCATTTTATTTTAAAAATTAGTTATATATATGATTGTCACACAGCTTTTTCGTTATTTCCTTTCTACAACACATTTCATAGCATAGAGCATTTTTGACTAACCCATAGAAACCAAGACATGCTCACAAATTAAATAATATGACATCTTGTGTAACAATAACCATGTCAAGACAGCAGAAAACTCACAATAAAAAACAATAACTTACAGATTCTTAGCAGCTCCAAATCCTCCAGGGACCACAAGCAAGTCATGGTCAGATGCTTTCAATGCAGAAAGGCTGCTAATCTTTCCTCGAGCAATCCGAGCTGATTCTATCAACACATTTCTATATAACAAACAAGGGAACAAATGATGACATGGCTAAAATACATTTAATATAGAGACATGAGCTACAGACATGTAAGAAACTCTTTATCATCAGCAATGAGCTGGCAGTCAGCTGTTTCTGAGGTTTCCCTACCAACGGCTCCTAGTCATAGAAGTGACTTTTAGAGACACCAAGAAAGTTAGTTATTGAGCAACTACTTGTATGTTGAAGTTTCCTCTGAACAATGAGTAGACAACTTCCAAACAGTGTCATCAAGTTGATACTAGAGAAAACACTTGCCTTTACGCTAAAGAAGAAGCTATAGTGAATACAAGAAGTCTTTACCAAGGCAACAATAACACAATACATGATGTATAAGCAAGTTCAATGATACAGTAAAACAATAGAAGATAGTTCAACGATAGAGAGTGTTTATTTCCTAGAAGCATCCACAATAAAATATCAAAACTCTATATAGTCCATATCACACTTATCATATTAAAGTACGTTTGCAAAAACCTTTGAAATGTTAAATTCTTTATGTTGTGCAACCAGGTAGACGCATTAGCTACTAATCTAAAGGAATTGTGATGATACTTTGGTAAAAACTTCTTTGTGCCTAACAACTGAAGAACTAACAAAAATTTTCTAAGTAATAAAATTGCACAGGGCCAAAAAAAGATTATTTTGCAAATAACATAAAATGTGCCAAAATAATGCGGTGAATATTTTACGACAAAAACAATGTTACCCAAATTATTAGCAATTTAAAAGTTAAAAAAGCAACACCAATTAAAAACAAATAAGATTTTTAGAAGCTGTGTTGTGACTGAACGTGATGTACAAGTTAAAATAAAATCGAGACGACTGACTGCTGATTTCTATAAATTCAAATTGGTATTTTATTTTATAAGCGTGCTTGTTAACCCCGCTGTAAACTGCAGAAACAATAAACCATGTAACTGGATAAAGGGAGTACCATCTATCCCCAGGGATAAAGGGAGTACCATCTATACCCAGGGATAAAGGGAGTACCATCTATACCCAGGGATAAAGGGAGTACCATCTATCCCCAGGGATAAAGGGAGTACCATCTATCCCCAGGGATAAAGGGAGTACCTACCATCTATCCCCAGGGATAAAGGGAGTACCATCTATCCCCAGGGATAAAGGGAGTACCATCTATCCCCAGGGATAAAGGGAGTACCATCTATCCCCAGGGATAAAGGGAGTACCATCTATCCCCAGGGATAAAGGGAGTACCATCTATCCCCAGGGATAGAAGGAGTACCATCTATCCCCAGGGATAAAGGGAGTACCATCTATCCCCAGGGATAAAGGGAGTACCATCTATCTCCTGGGATAAAGGGAGTACCATCTATCCCCAGGGATAAAGGGAGTACCATCTACCCCCAGGGATAAAGGGAGTACCATCTATTCCCAGGGATAAAGGGAGTACCAACAATCCCGATGGATAATAATATTTTGGTACAATCGATTATTCTTTTATTACCATCAGACAGAATTACAAAAAAGTTGGACTAGAAGAGCAGACTAGACTACAACAACAGTAACTTTACACACAACAATAAACAGTTTACCTATTGGGTTCCATGGGAGCTCCTTTGGTGTGATCTATTGTGTGCATCTGGTCTACATCAGGAGCGTAGATCTCTACCTTAGAGCCAGCACGGCTCAAGTGTACCAGACAACTACAACAGCAAATACAACTTGATCATACATATCAATAGATAGATTGTGTATGTACAACATATATGTATTGGATGTATTGGATATTTAGAAAAAAACGCAAGAAGATGAAAAATTAAATTTCTGCAAAACATTTTTCAGTTTAAAATGACAAGAAATTCTCTCAGAATATATTTTTTATGTGACACACTCCAACATAACATTTTCTGCAGTATCCTGTGATGTAGTTGACTTGTGATATCTCACTTTACTTACTATATCCTAAGTAAATCCTTGTAAACTGTATGTAACTTATATTGTGACAAAAATGAAGCTGCTTTTACCACTAGTTTTATAATCTATAAAATGAGTTACTCACGCAGATGCTTCGTGTACTTCTGTTCCATCATACACTCCGTTGCCATGCAATACCTAAAGTAACAAAAAATGATAAGGTGGACCGCAACAAAAAGAGCTTGATGATACTTCTACTTGAAAAGATAACTCTCAACAGAATGTTCTGTCAGGGGAAAAAACTCCTACATTACATACGCAATATTTGTCATTATCTTACGATGTAAATTTGTTTAATATTCCTTGTGTCGCCACTGTTATTTGTGTTTTAAAATGTGACATATCATAAACCATATCACACTCCATCTTTTTTAAATAACTGTTTTAGAAACTTGAATAACATAAAATTTGTGTCTCATAATTAACAGTGCGCTAAAGGTTGAATGCCATTGATAGTAAAACTAAATACTAACTGACTAGTAATAATAAATACTAGCTGAGTGAGTAGTAATAATAAATACTAACTGACTAGTAATAATAAATACTAGCTGAGTAGTAATAATAAATATTAACTGACTAGTAATAATAAATACTAGCTGAGTAGTAATAATAAATACTAACTGAGTAGTAATAATAAATACTAACTGACTAGTAATAATAAATACTAACTGACTAGTAATAATAAATACTAGCTGAGTAGTAATAATAAATACTAGCTGAGTAGTAATAATAAATACTAACTGACTAGTAATAATAAATACTAACTGACTAGTAATAATAAATACTAACTGATTAGTAATAATAAATACTAACTGACCACTACTATTGCTGCTTGTAAACATAGCTACTAGCTTGAGACCCTTCTTCACGGTTCACCTCAAGACACAGCAAAAACAATACGAAAACAAAACAATACAATAATAATCTGTATTAAAATTATTACAATCAAAAAATAAAAACTATTCAGGGTTAACAACAGATGAGAGTAGGAGATGGGAGTCTGCTCTACCAAATCCAGCTACAGTATTGTATTGAGAGGTCAAACCCTTCCTACACTGTCACAGTAAGCCAAGCTTAAAACTAGAGAGACAAATGTTGCCTAGATAATTGTAGTTTTTCATATCTTTTTTCCAAACCTCTCAAACATATCCCTATATTTTCTCATGCATTTAACCTCTGCAAATTCGACTTTCTGGAAAAGAGAATGGAAAATGAAGTACATGTATAACAATTATGGTGAAGATCTCCATAGGAAATGCCACAGAGTGATACCAACATACATGTGTTATACTTTAGTATAGCTAGTTTCAGTAAACATAGTAAATAGTAAAATTGTACATCTTGCTCCCCAACTACTGAGAACAACAGCACGTGTACATGTTTAATAAACTCTTATTTAGCGTTATTCTCCGATTAAATTTTATATGCCGCAGCATTAAAAACTTTGCTGACAGATATGTACACCCTCACCCTCTATCACTTATCAGCTTGTCAGTCAGTTAAAAAGTAAAAACAAGACTTTAAGCATTGCTTATGAATGGAAAACCCCAATGTACTTGTAGTGAGTTGAATAACTGGGTTTCTATGTGCTCAATAATTATGGAATTGGATATCATTATCCCATCATTTTTTACAAAGCTACTTGCAATTTTTGTAAATAAAAATTGCTGTGGCAACAACTAGCTAACAACAACAGTACATTAAAAATAATCAGTTCCTAATAATCATTGACACCAACACTACAAACAATAATCTATAATGGTTTAGGTAAACGGTATTTAAAGTTCTTTAAATGATTTCCAATTTGAAACTTGAATCACAGAATACGATGTGAATACGTCAAGTTAAACTTACTAGAAGTATCATCCACTTCACTTATCATAACTAATTATCTATGATAATTTGACTTTTCTTGAAGAAATAGTTTTGGAAAAAAATAATCAATAAGAATAACGGATAATGATTATTTGAAATGATAGTTGGATGCAAAAATTAGGCTGAATTGTTGAAAAAAAATTGCTTTTCACATTATAATTATTGTTTTTTTTTCATTATTATTATTTAATACTAGCAGAATTATCCGCGTTATAAAATCTCATCTGCTCTATTCCTGACCCGCCTCACAATATCTCCACCCCCGCCCTACTTTACCTCTACCCTCTATGCCTTGCTCTACACTCGCCCTGTTCTACCATATCCATTTTTCTCTCTCCAGCCTAATTAGGTAGATTGCACAAGACAGAGTGCTGTCACATTGCACTCACTACTGAGTCAAAAAACTTACAAAAATGTGTATGAAAGAAATGTTGCAATTTGGCAGGGAATCATATGATTACTAAACCAATAGCACACAAATCATCTGTTATAACCAAAATGTGACTTTTTGTGATTTGTCTCCACCTTTATTATTGAAGAAAAATATGAAATCTATAAATATCTCGGTTTCGAGAGCAAATGGCAAACCTAAACCCATGACCATGCATCAAACTAAACCTAACAAAATTTTCTAAAGCAGCTTTCATTTTTCATAGCGTAATGGTTTGGGAATGTATGGCTATGGAATTACAGGCAAACACACAGATGAGTACAGATAAAGGCTCTTTACTGTTATACACACATAGATTAATCTCTCACAACATACCATGTATACATATTGCTATTTCTAACCATTCATACTGTTACCACATTGCAAAGTGCCATTTTATATTTTTAACTTGACTCTTTTTGAATAAAATAATTGCATTATGGTTTCAAGTAAATTTGCATCAAGTAAATTTTGTACCAAACTGGCAACTTCTCCACCATACTTATCTTGATCTCTTCTAAATAAACTAAACAAAGGGTCATTCAATTTCCCATCTGAAATGTTTCAATCCAGCATCGTCTCAGTTATGCATATTATTCGCATGCTAGAATTAATGATGACCACCTGATGAGGGTTGTCAACTTTGTTCTAAGGGATATGATATTTAAATAGTTAATGTCAAAGCTGAATCAAGATTGGTCAGCTGTTTTATGTTCATTTGTACAATTCTATTTGACAACCACAATCTCCCATCCCCTATTCTCACATAATTCCACTACACTCCTTCCGTAATTTACTGTGTTTTCCTTTTTGTTCTTGGTAAATCTCGATTGACATACACTCGCTCAAAATTATACATTGTTGTAACAAGAGATTTGGCTTTACTTGACCATTAACTTCGTACTTTTTAACCTCAGAGTGCAATTTCACTAAAAATGTATTCTGCTAATTATCGCCAATCTGTTTGATGTTAGTGCGTGTAATTTTGTTATGTTTTATTTTCTGCATTGTTGCCCTACCAGAGCAAACTTATCCGCTCTTCGATCTTTTATTTCAGCAGTGATCACTTTGCCATCTTTGAGTTGTGCTGTGTTATCCAAAAGCGATTTTTGAATAACTTACCTTGATTTTGTGTTCAAGTGCTAATAAGCTTAACCATTTCATTTTTTTATCACAGAAAGTCTATTCCCAACAAAGTTGAGTAGCTAGTTTATGGAATTTTTTTGAACCGCTAACATCACCACTACTAGCACATATCCAGTGCATAGCAGTTTCTACCACTAGGAAAAAGTAAAAATTCTTATTTCTGCCGAGTTTGCACCAGCGTCAATATTGGAATGAACATGGACAGAAATGAATGTATACATACATACATAGCTGGAATGAACGTAGACAGACCTAGAATAAAAGTCGACTAGGCTACAAAAAAAAAATTTTCAAAGCTCATTCCCAGAAGTGTAGACATTCATTTTTGTCAACATATAATTAAGCATAACATTTAAACTACCCATTTGGCATTCATTTCAGGAATCTAAAACGTTTACCATTTTTGTCGAACTGATAGCTTATATATCGCTAGGAACTAATGTAAAAACTTCTGGGAGGAAACGTTGTAATTTTATTTTTTTTAAAGCATAGTTGACGTTTATTCCACCTCTGCTTGCCTACGTTCATTCTATTTCAGAAGGTGTCTATATTCATTCCAGCAATGTCTGCATTCATTTCGGTCTACATTAGTTCCAATCCCCACCATCACACTTCCTATCAAACCAATATCCACAGGTATTACCACAGGCCTACGGCGGAAAATTTGGTGGGTTTTGGACCAGTTTTGAGAAATATACGTTGCGTTTTGTTGTTGGTGTGTTGAAGGTAAGTCATGGTCTGACAAGTTTTTCTTCACGTGCTGGCCTGCTGGCTCAAAAAGAATTTGGGCAGCACTCCATCAAAAAAACTATCAAAAAGTAAACACTCTGGGCTGTCAAAACTGACCTTTTTCATTTTAATCAGATGACTACCTGAGAAGCAACAGCATGTTTCCAAAATTTGTGCTTGCAAATGGGGCGACACGAAAAATTTCTTGTGATCACCTGGGTCTCCTAACTAGCAAGTCCTAACTCATGGGGGCGAGGAAGAGTTTTCATCTCAGCTTTGAAACTGCGGGCACTCGTATTATCCCATATTAGTGTTTTAAGGATTCGCAGCACATTCTTGCAGAAGGAAATACAGACGATGCGCCCTGTAATAATTAATTATTCTACCACTTTCGATTAGTCGGTTAGTGCAATAATTTGCTACAGGTTGCATCGACTCTATTTTTTTTCGGCAAACTCTTGAAGCCCCATTCATGGATCCCACGACATTTACCGCGGGCTGATATGAATTACCCACAATGTTAAAGCTGAGATGAGTGCCCTTTGTCGTCACCGTGAACTAGGACTTTGTAAGTAAGAGACTCGGGAGATCACAAGAAATTTTGTGTGACACGCCATTTGCAAGCACAAATTTTGGAAACATGCTGTTGCTGCTTCTCAGGTAGTAGTCATCTGATTAGAATAAAAAAAGTCAGTATCGACAGCCCAGAGTGTTTACTTTTTGGTAATTTTTTGGTTGAGTGCTGCCCAAATTATTTTTGAGTCAGCAGCCCATCACATGAAGACAGATTTGTCAGACCATAACTTACCTTCAACACACCAGCAACAAAACACAACAAAAATCTTCTGCAGTAGTAGGCCTGTGGGTATCACGCTTAATTTAATAATACTACTGTCTAGGGACTTTTCTTCTACCGTCCTCTTCCACTAGTAGAGTGGTCTAGAAGCTTTATTTAAAACTTGAAATTGAACTGTGATTTTTAAATTCACCACACACTACTACCTCAGCACAGTGACACTACTACTATCCAAGTCTACGGCAACGACTTGTTACCAACAACAATCATAATAATAATAATGATGCTGCTGTGCTGCACAGTGAGCCATGTATGATTGGTAACAAACCTGAATTGTATTAAAAAAAATTGAAAAAAAAATTATTATAATAATATATATAATACTGATCACTGATCACTAATCAGTATTATATATATTATTATAATAATTTTTTTTTCAATTTTTTTTAATACAATTCAGGTTTGTTACCAATCATACATGGCTCACTGTGCTGTGCTGCAGGCCATTTTTTTTTTCATCGATCAATCAAGCCAATCAATTTTGAAAGCAAAGCAAGATAATAATACAACAAAGGGTATACATATTTTTGTGCTCAATAGCTGACTTACCACTGCGGCTTTAGCCATATTTCTCTGAACAGTCAATGAAAAGTGCCTGGAAATAAAAAAATTTACTGAGGACGAAGAAAAAATATGTCGAAGCCTGAAGCTGAGCATACTTGCGGCAAAAATAATACGCTCAGCTGTAATTAGTTGGTTTTGGAAAAACTGCTGTTTGATTGGCTAATGATAACTTTATATGACTTAAACGGGCTCATTACTTCACCTACCACTAGGCTGTGACATAGTCGTGCGTTGCAAAAGGTGCCCGTGCCCTACCAAATATGAAGTTGAGATCCCCTCCTTTTTGCAGAGGAGTGTGTTGGGGAAAAAGTGCCCAAAAGATGATTACCTTATTATTCATTATCATGATGATTATTGTTAATTATTATTATTACTACTACTACTATTCCAACCATAATAATATAATGGTCATTATTATGTTTGTTCGATTGCCAGAAACTTTTGATAGTAAAACCTAATAATAATAATATTAGATAATAATTAAAATAAACTACTAACAACAACTACTACCAGACCAGTAGCAGTAGTAGTAGTACTACTGCTGCTGCTGACTGATGCTGCTAGCTTCTGCTATTGCTACTACTGTACTGTTCAAGATGTTGTTGTGCTGTTGTTAATTACTACTACTACTACTAGCTACTACTGTATATATAATAATATACTCAAACTGCGAACAGCAGTGGTTTCGGCATTTGTTGCCTCATTGGCGCAGTACAAAGGTTAGCAAGGGTGACAACCCTCGCAATGATACAAACTATAAAGGTAAGCTATATATAGTACAGTGTTGTGTTGCCATACACTTAGGATTTCATACCTAGATGGCCGGTACTCTTCAGACGACATTAAAATATATATAATATAAATTGATAAACTGATAGAAGTGCAGTGGCTATATATGTGGATAATTGCTTGGTAATTACTAGATAATCCATGGGCTGTTATTTGCATAATAGATGATATCTGATGTGCCTGCACATTGATACAAGTGGGCACCTTTCTTTGAGTGTAGATTTATCTGACTGGAAGGTGATGTAATATTTATCTGCCATGCAAATCCAACATATGCGGCTATTGGTACTGTAAGCTTCTCTCCTGGCAGTTATAGTCCATTTGATGGTGTAATCTGTTTTCTTATTTTTTGGTGTCCAAATATATTTACTAAGCTCTGTGGCATTCCTCTTGCCTCAATGGTTAAATGACGCCTTGCAGTTGTTGTATCTGGTCCTACATTCACTCTTTGTCAGTCTCACATACGTTTCTTCCCTGTTGTTTTCTGATTTGACTGTAGCTTGGTATAGTATGGACCAGCGTTGTAATAAAAATAATTAAAAAATTTTTTACAATAATAAATAATATAACAATGCAGTATTAATTTTTTTGATTACTTTTATTACAATGCGAGTTTTTTTACCAGTCATACATGGCTCATTGTGGCTAACAGTCCAGCTTATCTGTCAAAAAATTGTCAGTTGATGATGGCTTTATCTCTTGCATTGAGACTCCCAATTCAATGTTTGGGGAAGTGAGCCATCTGCTATTCCTCTAGTCAGTAATGTATGAAGATAAACAGAGTCCTAAACACTATTCATTTCTCCCAAAGGGCACTGTATTTCTGATGGCATTAAATAAAAAATTATCACTCATGAAACTGCCTAATCCATCAATATAATAATGATGATCAGATCATTTGCATTGCATTCAGGGCTAGATGCAGGATGTTTCCATTTATTCAATTCGTCAAGTCTGCTTGCATTTTGTTGATTTTGATGTAGATGTGATACCATCACCAGCAGAGAGATGGGCATTAGAGCGCAGTTCTTCAAACAGCTATTTTATGTACAAAACCAAGAATTTACCAAAAGGCTTGGGGCACGTTTGATAATATTGCCAATTTCTTGCGCTCCTGGTAACCTTTTACGCACACTAGCCGCTCTACTCCTCAACAGTGTAAACATTCGACTGTTGGCAACCAGATAGATGCCCAGTCTCCTTATTGCTACTCTCTTGTTACTGAAAAATCCCAAAAATTGCTTGAGAAACTGAGAAAAAAATCTGAAGAAATGGTTGAATGAGATAATGTAATTGAGATCGCAAAAATTTTGTCTGTTGTCATGGGCACCGCGAATTTTTCGTATTAATGTGTATAATCGAATTTAATTTCTCTTCACATCTGTAACACTTTAAAGCTTTTGTTTTAGGTTCATGGTTTTTCTTACAATATCATTTAGTTTCTCGATATAAAAGTCTGCAATGGTGTTTGAAAAGTTGTCAAAGTATTATTTTTATAGTTTCATAAAGAAAACTGTAAATGAAATTAGCCTGTCACTTGCAATGTTCAAAAACACTTTTTGGTTGCAAAAATTTTATTTTTAATTTTTTGTTATGAAACTTTATATTTACGATTTGTAAGAGTAATTTTCCGGAGATGAAAAGCTGGTAAATTGACCACTTTTGACAGTAATATAGCCTGTTTCCTTGTGTTGCTCCCTTTTCGGAAAAAAAAACCTATTTTGGTGAAATTTTACGCTTACGATATTTTACAGTAATTTAAAGCCAAGTAATGATATTTCACTCTAATCCACTCCTTTTATCAATCAATTGGCCAATTCAAAATAAACCGTGATGGTTATTAATATTGTCATAGTTGCATTTCATCAAGATGTGCACCTGAATAAGTACTTCTTTAGACAAATAGTTGAATGTAAAGTCTTTGTGTGCAAAATTTATTATCTGTATCTTGTAGCTATAGGAAAACCAACAATAAATAAAATTAGCAGTACGCTTATACATGCATGTATAACTGGAGCAAGTGATATCAGGCACTTGGTCAAAAAATAGGGTTGATACATGAAAAGTAAATTTGGGAAAATTGTCCGATCTTTCACCCAACAAATGCCGTGTCGCATTCATTCTGAAATTGCGTTGTAGCAGTACAGAATGCACAAAGTTGCTTCGAAGGCTTATTGTACTCTATCTCATGCTGCCTCAAAAAACTGTCGGAACTCTTCAAGGCTTATTTGACCATCAGGGTTAGAAGTAATTTCACAAACCAACTAAAATGAAAAGAAAAATGAAATTATTAGTGCAGCCGTTGAGAAGTAGACTAACAGTGAGAAAAAAAGCAATGAAAGAACAATGACCAGAGTAATCAATGAACAATGACAAAATTAACACAAACTGTTCAAGCACAACCCAACTAATTGCTCTTCATTCAGACAACAATCTGCCTCCCATCATTTTCACAAAACTCATTACGCGAAGAAGATTCGTTGAAATTTTTGGAGTGAAACGCTACACTCCTACACATAACTCATTGTCAATTGAAGTAGGTTCACATTGTTAATGCATAATAAGACTACATGTTTGTTCAATTAATTCGATAAGCTATAATAAAATTAATATCCTAAATTACTCACTGCATCCATCACATCATCATCGAGTGGTAGGGATATAGCCTTGCACATGTCACGCAACTTTATCTTGTCGATGTATCCTGATCTGTTGCTGTCATATCTCAGGAAAAGCTCATCAATTCTATGTTTACCTGGAAGCAGTTTATTGCAGCAAGGGTAATTTTTTGCAGACAATTATACTGTTAAGATCAGTTTGAATATGTACACTTTTTACTGTACCTGTAATTCCAATCTTCTTCACTTGACCTTTCACTTCGTTAACCAGCCGTTGGAGATCGCCAGACTGTCTTGTGATCCTCATCGGAGCTGCTTTGATTGGTTCATTTTTAGGTGCATTGTCTCCGAGAGTATTCCTTAGTGTGGCTATTGTGTTGGCTAAATAACATAAAGATTGAATATATCCCAGTTTTCTGATCTTCTCTTTCGCTAATATTGCTTGGCGATATTTTAAAAGCTTTTTTTAGTTTTACCATGTTGCAAATGTAAAAAGAGAATTTAATGAATGTTTCATTAGGCACTTGGTTTGCGTACTAATTAACCTGCTTAATTTTCACCTGCTTTGGTTTTTTTTTTAAATATTGGAAAGTAGCTAATATATTGATGTGATCATTTGTTCAGTATTACCTGAGAATTGTGAAGGGTGGTCCTCCATGTATTTCAGTACATACTCGTCAGCATTAACAATCACAAATCTGTGGTTGAATATTTCTATGACTGATCCAATGTGCATATCATCAGGGCCATAGAACACAGGCTTGTCTGGTGATGATCCTGGTTTAGCTATTCTAGTTCTCTCCAAGAATTTTCCACCAATTATGCCAGAGTTCCTTACTGGTGGTTCATAGATTGTGATCATGTCATCAGCCAGTCTGTACGATATGATGAACTTTCTGCCGGAATCTTCTGGTTTGACTGAGTCCTGTTATGAAGGATTATATTGTTTATATGTGAACTGGTGCGTATTAAAAAGCACTTGTCGTTGTTAACAGTACATCCTAGTTATAATAGACATTAGTGACGTTAGCTATGGCTGGTTTATTTACTCACCAAAATTGCTTCAAATCGGAGTACTTTGTGATCGTTCTCCATCATCTTGATGAAGTCTTTTTTCGGTGGTTGTGGGATGAGAGATAGGCATGATTGAAGAGAGTCTTCTAGTGTTCCAAGGCCATTGTATGGGGCAAACTCCTGCAATTATTTTGAAATAGCCATTGAGTGAATTAGGAGACTTCGCATACCTTGGTCAGTATACACAAAAGAGTTGTCATATTGAAACCTCTTTTGTATACTACATGCGAAAAATCTGTAATATAAAACATGATTTTGTTTGTTAGCGTCGTATTGGCCAAAGGTTATATATTTATTTTGATGTTTGCTAACCATTTTCGGCAGTGGTTTCTTGCGCTGCTCCACATCTACTTGCTTAAACTCCGTCAATCCGAAATTCTTGTAGTAGAAAGCCTTTGTGAAGTTATCAGCATCATGAATGAGGAACTTTCGTCCGTATATGTACAATGTTTCAGCGAGGGAAAAGTCTCTTGGTGTGAAATATTGTTTTACTTCTTGGCTTGTCAGTTCCATTGATATTGATGGATGTGTGCTTGGTACTTGGCTTCTGTTCTTGGGAACCTTGTGTCTCCCGATCAATACTGGGAATGGATCCCTGCCATCATTTGCCTGATGAACCTCTCGAAGTTCCATTGTGTCATCGACAAGATAGTACTGTGAAATTTATGTTGCAAGTACAATAGGTTCCACTCGCAATAATACAATTGCGTGGCTAGAAAAAGTGAAAGCCAATAAAGTCTCTCTGTTTTATTAACTTACGTGTAGTATGAATGGTCTCATTTCCCCAAACATAGCATCCCTGTCATCCCACACACAATAGAATCTCAGAACCTTTCGGTCCAGCTCGAGGAATTGCTTCAGCTTGTCAAATGA
This sequence comes from Cryptosula pallasiana, assembly GCA_945261195.1. Classification (NCBI taxonomy): domain Eukaryota; kingdom Metazoa; phylum Bryozoa; class Gymnolaemata; order Cheilostomatida; family Cryptosulidae; genus Cryptosula; species Cryptosula pallasiana. The sequence goes on from OX183133.1 coordinate 35,371,475, forward strand.
AGATGGTGTGTTGTACTTCTTGATTTCAGCAGCTTTGGTTCTTGTTGCCAGATAAGGATCTTCGGGAATCTGATCTGGTTCATTCACAACTATTCCTTCACTTTCCAAAAAATCCTGATAATAGAAATATATGTGGTTCGATATGTAAATAAAAAAACTAAGGCAAATCTAACTAAGCAGGAAAATATTGTAGGTTTGATACTACTGAAGCTATTGCACTCACCGATGTGAATTTGTCACAGTCAGTTACGTAGAACACTTTGCCATAGAATGTGACAGTTTGTCGATTGTTGAGATCTTTCCAATGCCAAATGTCTCCCACGTCATTCTTTGGCAATCTTTGTCTTTTTATAAGCTTTCCTTGGGGTATTCCTGAATTTTCTCTAACAGGCTCAACAACAGCGATGCTGTCATCCTCAAGGTAATAGTATATGGTAACAGGCCTCACTCTGTAGAACTCATTGGGAGACTCATGGACAGTCTGCTTGAAGTAGGCATAGTACCTCAGCACCTATGATTATAAGATATTGAGTTGTTTGATCTACCTTTGCGTTTTAGACAGTGAGTAGAAAAGTTACAATCATAAGGTAAATTTAATATAAATTACCTTTTTATCCCAAGCAACATGAGCCGGAATAAAGTCTTCTGGGGGTGCCTGTTTTGTTTGGCCATATGTCAATGTAGGGTTGAAATTTGCTAGTTCGTCAAGCTCTTTTTCTGAAAGCTGGTTATATGCGATTGGCACACCGCCAATGCCTACTTCAGGCCTCTTTTGTTGCGCATACCCATTGTTATACCCAAGTGACTGACTCCTATGATACTTAGATTGCTGAAAATTATATAAGAGGGTGATATAATAGAAATATCTGTGCATCGGCATCAAGTATAATGCGGAATTAAGCATCTCAGCCAATCAGTAGGTATGAAATGTTTGGTATTGTACCAAAAAGGAAGCTAAAACGATAATATTCATGAAGCTTGTTCATGATAATGTTGGTAAGTTGTCATGAATGAGACATGTGTTTGCTCACAAATCATATTTTCCTCCAGTTTTTTTCAACTAAGGAAGACTATGAAGAGTTTTATATCTGTGTATGCTTAGTGGGATGTATTACAGCACAAACCTGCTTAAAATTAGCTGTAAATATGTACAGTACAGAACAGAGGTTCGTTAACACCAATAACAATGCTAGTAGTGGGAATTTTTCATGATAGCATTTCTGGTCAATACTGTAGGTGACAAATTATGTTGTAAAATTCTGTATTATAAACAAGGGTTAACATACATTACTGATTTACCTATTCATTGTGATGATATGTTCATACACTAGCTAGATACTTCTGCACTATTTTTTTATGATCATTCTTATAATAATTATTACTTAATCTTTGAAATTTATGGTCACGATTACTATTGTTATAATTATATTAACAAAGCAACTACTGTCTAATTATTATTATTTATGTATAGTAATTGTCATTATTATTATGATAATTATTATTATTATTATTTAAGGCAGTTAGGTGCAAAACAACTACAGTTTCGTTTGATCATGCTGTTCAAGCAGCTAACGATGAAATGGAAAAGTGCAGGTGTATTATTAATATAATTTTTTTCATCATTATTACTGCTGCTATTACTACAATGACAACAAAAACAGCAGGAGATGGAAAAAAACTATTATTATTATTAATTATATATTTTTTTATTTAAAGAAAAAATGCTTACTGATATTTGGCTTGTTGTAAACATTAATTATTAGCGATTGTTAGTTAAATTTATGGTGTAGTATGTTTGATACTTACAGTGGGATCTTTGAAGCTGTTTCCCGGTAAAAACGGTAGGCCGTCCATAATTTACAAAAAGTTGAAAACCTAGCTCTCTAATCACAGCAGTGTTGAATGAATCCTGTTTGTGTGTTACCAAGGCGGTCGATCGTTGCTACGGGTTATCGCGAGAATTGCAAACCAATAGGAAAGCATTTTGATTCTGGCCAATCATTTACAACCATAGACTTCTGTTTTGTTTAGAGCTGTTCGATCCATATTTATTTGTATACCCAACGCGCTGAATTTTTTTATAGTTCTCCGCGCGTATGTTATGCGCGAATCAGATTTTTGAAACGCAACAGCGCGGGTACTGACGTAGCACGTGCTGTTTTACCAACCAAGCGGTGAAAAGAAACAATTTTTTATTATTAATTAATGATGATGATTATTAAATTTATTGTTATTTATTATCAATTCACTATTATTTTCATAACATTCAATTTTGAGCGGTCTAATTGAGTGTAGTAGCTTCTTTATTCTCAAATGTGGTCCAATATGTTGTGATTGCTGAAATAATCAATTCATCGATCGATAATAATAATTATTATAATAATAAATAATAATAATTATTATTTTTTTTGTAAATTATTTTGATAATGATAATTAATAATAATAAATAAATAATATTCCATTTTTTGTTATTATTAATTATAATAAACATAATTAATAATTATTAATATTACTAGTAGTATATATAACAGAGATGGGGGCAAATAATCACGGCTGACTCGAATATTTGAGTATTCGAATATTTGAAACAAATCAAAATTAGCTGATTTGATGATTTGCTGATTTGATTTGATTTGCCTACCTCAGTGATTTGACTTGATTTGATTTGGTTTTTTTTTTGATTTGAGTCAAATATTTGATTTTCAGATTCAAATCATTTGGTAAAAATTAACTTTTTTGTTGATAAATAATGCAAAAATTATCATAGTTTTGTTATCTTTTTATCTTTATTAGAAGTATTAGCAAAATATTACTGGGTGGGGTAACAGAGGCCACAACTCATGACTAAAACTACAGTCTATAGTTACGCAATATCCCCGCATGGCGGCTGAGCTAATTATGTTGTTGCCAATATTAGATGACTAATTAATTCTGTACAATTACTCAAAAATGGCCTGAAATGAAGGATTGATACGAACATGACAAATGGATGTTTGACTATGTGTACTAGGTGAGTGGTTTGTTTGGTTACTAACAACAACTTGGTGAAATAATATTATATATATATGTTACTTACTCATTTATTTATAATAATTATATTTATTTATCATCATCATTTGTTTGATTTATTATTATTATTATTATTATTATTTTGGATGAATCAATGAATGAATGAATGAATAAATCAATGCCATAGAATAGTCATAGTAGATAGTAATAATAATAGCAACATTAATAAATAATAATAATAATAATGAGGAATGATAATAATAATTATTATTATTGTTATTTATTTATCGTTGGTGGTTATTTTATCGCTGTAATATTATTATTGTTAATTAATTATTATTAGTAATAATAATCGTCATGGCATTAATTCATCCACATAACTATGGTAATAATAATAATTATTGTTATTCATGGCTGAATAAGTTGATAATAATAATTATTGATTATTATCAATGATATCAAACCCTTATTAATTATTATTGTTATTATTATTTATTACAATAATAATATATTATTATGGATAATAATAATAATAACGGTAGTTAGTTACAATAACATTGTTGTTGTAAAAATTGTGGTGTTGATGTTGTTGTTATCATCACCTATGTAGTTACAGTAACTTCACTTTATTAAGCACTGTAAATAATAATAATAAATAATGATGATGATTAATTATCATGGTGGCAATGGATTCAATGATGATAATGATTATTTATATTAATTAATATTGATAATTAAATAAGACTACTGTTTTTAGTAGCAAAGAGTAAAAAATTACCATGTAAGTATGTGGAATGAAAATAATAAAAATTGAAGTTTAGCAGTGATCAAAACAATACACCACAAAAACAAATGACAATTATATAATAATTAATAAGAATATTATTTTTAATTGTTATTGCACTTATTGTGCTGATTATAGATTCTTTATAGTAATAGTTATTACTATTAGTCCACAAAAATTGATACTATTGATAATTTTAATGATTTATTATCAATTAATTAAGCAGTGGATAAAAATTAAATAAATTGACTTTATTGTAGCAGTATTGGGCAAATGGCACTGTTTCAAGAATATTGTATTATGATCTATCATTTTCAACAATATTTTTCTGGCATTATTGATTGATTAAATTTACCATTCAGAGCATAAGTACGGCAGTTCATACAGCTCGACCCAATAAATTGATAGTAGTTTGATTGGTAATCAATGAAAGGTGCTTATTACATGTTAGGTTAACATTAGTAAGTGTTATTGTTATTTGCCATTGCATTGTTGTTATATGCTATGCTATTTGATTTAGATTGCAATAGCATAATTAATTTCATTTACTCTAATCATATTCTCCCGCATCATTGTACATTGCTCAACTTTGCTATGTTATAGATGTGGATATATGTGCTGGCTACCCTGTGGATCTCTTTTGTCAAAAAAGATTCAATACTCAACAAATCATATGCACCAAGAGTTATTCTTCCCGTGAAATGAGTTGCTCATTCCGTGAAGTTGAATATGCAGTGCTCCAACATGCAGTTTGGACTACTGAGGAAACATACAAAGATGAATGAAGACACTTCACATAGAAGAGACAGTTGTGATGAATTTAACCCTGAACCATCTATGTACTAAACGTGATGACCATGTTCTGGTGTAGCGTAGTATAGCTCTAACCAGCGTTCTAATATCTTTGAATCTTCTTGTTAGAAAGTAGTTCACTCTATGTACTGATGTGAACAATGAGTGATTTTTTACCACCGCAAGAAATAACTGGTGTTTATAATTGGAACTATTGCTATTGTATATGAAAGAATTTCGTCTATCTCATGGTATGCCTCACTGGCAGGAATGTTTTGTAATTCTCAGCTGATCAGCAATATTTTTATTGGATACAACCCACTGTCCCGCAACAACCAACTACATCACAAAGCTTCATGCTTCATTTTCACCGCATACTCTTATTTGATCTGCAGACATGACATCATGACGTTTTTGTAGAGCCTCTTTATTTTTTAGCTTTACAATAAAAAATATAAAAGAAAACTATATGATTTTGTGTCACATCTAAGTAATATCTGATAGCTGCAAAAACCACCAATTAAACTAAGGTTCTCGTCATGTAGTTTTGCAGCTCGTAACTTCTCAATATCCTATTGCATATGTTCATTATATCCGTCAGAATACTAAACTTGTATAGTGATTACTTTAGTTGCATTAATTCTGATATGAAACTTATTGGAAATTGTGGCAAATTACCTAAAAGAACTATCTATACTTTTTATTATGAAAACAAATCATTATATTTTTAAGTCATATCACCTGTGTTTAGTTTTTTCTAGTGTGTGTGAAAGCTACTACAGCTAAAGAAAGTAATTAAGCAATTAGAAATGAAATGGTGTATATGCATGTAATTTTAAACCATCTGAAGTCTTCCATTAGTCAGCCTCCTGCAGATGGAACAAGAAAAGAAACGTTTGAAAAGATGCACATGTCTTAGAAAATATACCAATATACATTCGCATTCCACTACCAGATTATAGATAATGGAATTTGTAATGAACGTAGACAGAAATGAACGTCGACAGGAATTAATGCAGACATAGCTTAAATGAACGTAGACACATCCTGGAATGAACGTCGACAGACATGGAATAAAAGTCAACTATGTTAGAGAGAAAAATTCGATGTTCATTCTAGGAAGTGTCAACATTCATTACTGGCAACATTGAAACTTCCATTTCGACGTTCGTTCCAGGAGTAAAATAAATTACCGTTTTTTCCCAAAGTAGACAACTTTTGGAACGAAAATCGAAATGATATTTTATATATCGCTGAGAACGAACGTAGACACATCCAGGCGTGAGAGTCGAAATTCTCTGGTTTGTTGCATTGTCGACATTCGTTCCAGGTATGTCGACATTCATTCCTGGATGTGTCTACGTTCATTCCAGATGTGTCTGCATTCATTCCTGTCTACGTTCGTTCCAATTCCATAGATAATCAGTGCATTGAGCATAGTTTTGAACCCAGATTCTTTTTTTTCCATACTTTATTTTCGTGTGATTCATTAACATCTAAATGAAGTAGGAGTGTACAAAGCTGTAAAGGCCTGTTCACAATGCTGTCGCATGCAACCCTCACTTCTGTGGTGACTGACTAGTGAAGGCATGAATAAGTTGTAAGAGCTCAATTTTTATATGGTACAATAAGGTAATTGCGAAATAATATTGGACATGAGCCGCAGAAATGTCAACAGTGACCATCTATGTCAACATACTTTTATATGGGATTTTGAACTTTAGGCACTTTTCCCCCCACTATTAATGCAGAGAGGATAAAAATAATGGCTTTTGTGTGCTTGTTTTCGCTCCCAGGGCTTGTTTTGAAAAATGATTTGAAACAAATATTTGAAAATCAAATGCAAATATTTGATTTGAAATTTTTACTGATTTGACTTGATTTGATTTGCCTCGATTTCTCGCGTCTCTGATTTGATTTGATTTGGTCCATTTTGAAAATGATTTGATTTGAGTCAAAAATTTTTGATTTGCCCCCATCTCTGATATATAATAATGATAATAATAATAATAATTCACAATGTATGACGATAATGATGATAATAATTAATAATAATAAAGTAAAGTGTATTATTTAAAAAAATTATTATCTCACTTTTTTATTATTAATTAATTATTATTATTTTGGATTTTTTTTCTCTGCATAGTGATAATAGTAGTTAAGTTTAGCTAGCTACTAAGTCTAATCATAATTAATAAATAACGGTTTTTATTATGTTATTGTTTATTTACAGGGTTGGGAATCGCTGATTGTTAAACTAGGGATTAAATCGCTTTCGCTAATGCTGTTACAAACTAGGGGATAGGGCTTTCCGCTGGTGTCCATGCTAAGTTATTTCTAACTAGGGGATACCATCATTTCCGCTGATGAAACCGCTGATAACATTTTCAAGTTTTTGATAACTTTGCGTATAATCTTATAACGATAGCGACTTATACAAACACGAACAAAATTTTATTACACAGCAAACAGAGTACAAAAGAGTTGGCTAAAAACATAAAAACTTTTAATTACAGGTAACTAATGGCAGAGCAGATTGGGTCAACAGTAGTCTATCTATTTTTTAAGGTGTGAGGGATGCAGCCAGCAACAGTAATGATTGAAAGTTATATGCAAATATACACGCCTCTATTATGATATAATAAACTGACAGTCAAATGCAATGCTTCCAAGATGACTAACATTTTTGCATGCATGAGTGATTTGGGCATTGTTGGCAGATAAATCAGCGATTTGCTTCAGCGACTACTAGTACTTTAGCGATTAGGCTATTCGCTGAATCTCTAATCAAACTAGGGGATGTGCTACAATCGCTGATGCATGACTAGCGATTAGCACCAGCGATTAGCGTTTACAAACCGCTATTCCCAACCCTGTTTATTTATGATAATAATAATTAATAATAGTTACAGTAGTAGGTAGGTAGTCGATGATGATAATCATTCTTAATAATTTATTAATAATATTTTTTTTTAACAATATTCAATATTGTATTAATTATTATTATGATTTTACATTTATTTACCTACTACTGTTACCACTACTACCTACTACTGCTAATAATGAATATTATTATTTTTATAGTAATAGATAATATTAATAATAATGGTTAGTAATAGTGAATAGTTGAAGTGTAAAAAAACTATCAATCATTACTCATCTCTCTCACTTTGATCACACAACACTGGCATAGTTGATAGATATGTAACAATAATAATCTAGCTAGTAGTGCAGCAGATAGCTTTTGCAAATCAGGCTTTTAAAAATTATATGATGGTGTAGAGTGGTATCTTGCTGTCACAATAAACAGTGTTAAAAAAATTGTTTGCCTCACACTGATAATTGCTGCTAAAATGAGTGTTAAAAGTACACTTTGTGCTTTGAAATTACTTTGTTTTAGTTCTCACAGCTGATGATTTTTTTTGCCTTAAGCCATGGATACACACACCTACGTTTTGTAGGAATGAGGCGAGAAATGTGTTTCGTAGTATCGCTATGGTGACACATATATGTTTGATTACTGCAATGTTACAGTTTGTCCAGTGAGGCAAAGAGGGTATATTATTATAAACAATCATTATAATAATTATTATAAATATAATTTACAATAATTAAATAGTTATTATATTTGTTTATAATATTGAATAAATAATTTCATCAGCCATAATAATAATAAATAATGGTTGTTTACAAATAAAACATACCCTCTTTGATAGCAGTAGCAGAATGGACCGTCAGTCTATCAGTAATGACCAGATCAAACTTGCAATTGTTTTATGCTTATGTTATATCCAATTGAAAGCGCTTATCTGATACTAATTGTCCAATCACCGAATCGTCAGACAAAACACGTTTTCGTAAACCAACATGTTGGTCTATGCATTTGAGCATCTTTTTGTAAAAAGAAAATGTCGCCTGCAGAGAGGAAAAATGCGGTTTCCCCGCATACCGACAAAATTTAGATGTGTGTAGCCATGGCTTTACTGTTGTGATATTTAAGTGAAATCAGTGATGCGTAACCATGTAGGCGTTGTAATTCCACAGTAGCTAGCTTCATTATAATATATATAAAAAGTTACATCTTTGTTTGGAAAGGGCTACTATTAAATCTGTTTTCGTACCTTCAGATGTTAATAATCTATGATAAATAGTACATCAATAGGTTGGCAAGATTGTATGGCAGCACTATATCATGGATTAACATCATAATGTCTACAGCTATGTATGGTGGCTCAGAACGTTTTGTGTTTTGCATTTTAAAACGTCTGAACGCTTTCCAAACCGTATGAATGATTTTGAAATAGTCTGAACTTTTGGCAAAACTTCTGAACGCTTTGTGAAATCGTTCGTTGGCCTTGAAAATCAAAGCCGATTTGCCGGTTCGCTCTATTGATCATAGATCTACAGTCTATTTATGATTGATAATGTTTTCCTAAATACCCAACAGTTGAATTTTCTTTAAATAAATGTTTTTTTTTATTTATTAAATATTATTTGTTCCAAATTAATTTAAATAATAAATACAACCCAATTATTATAAAGGTAAAAATTAAATTTAGAGATTATATTCAACAACAGTTTCAGTTTAATTAATTTGCTCCATGTCTTTTGATCTACGTCTATGTTGATAAAGTTGTATAGAGGCTATAAATAAAATGATGACGATCGCTTTTGGTTCGAAAGCTATGTGCTTTGCAAATTTTTCTAACTATTTCAAAATAGTCTGGACTGTTTTAAAACAGTTCAGACTGTTTCAAAATAATTCCTACGGTTTGTAAATAGTTCATACTCTTTCTAAAGCGTCCATACGGTTTGTAATTTTCTAAATCATCTGAATCATTTCTAAGTCGTCTGAATTATTTGCAAGGCAAATATATGGTTTGCAGAATTTACGATTGCCAGACAGGAAATACAGTTTTATAGCATGAATCCCGCAACTGCTGAGGCCGACGATCAATTTATTATAACCAACAAACCCATTTTAAAACGTAGATTTTTGGGCTATTTTACTACAACTACCCAATTATTTTCAATGTAAAAGACGCTTTGCAAACCGTCTGGACTATTTCAAATCCGTTCATACGCTTTGAAAACGAAACCGTCTAACGTTATGAGCCACCATAGCTATGTAAGCAGTGCAGTGATTGGCGAAACCTGTCCGGCAAAGTGTCTCAGATTCACCATTTTTTGAATTTGGTTTCTAGCAGCCTGTGGTCCCAAGTTATTGAAGATTTAGTAACTTAAATTGAAAAAAATCGTGTGGGACCAATTTATATATCGATGCTTTGTCTTAATAATTGCTACTCTCGCTAGAGTTTTGCGGAGTTTAAATGATCATAATAATTATATAATGTTGTCATTTTTTTTACATAACACAGTATACACTGTATACAGATTTGTTGTTGGACCTAAGGCATAGTCCAACAAATACCAAAAACCATGACAACCAGGCACTCAAAGAAAATTAACTCACAGTGAAGATTTTGTCTCCTGTCTTTAATGAAATCGGTATTTACTATTTGTATTTTATTCTAGTCATACTTTGTTACAAAAATAGTATCTTTTTATAAATGATTTGTTTCATTCAGGTACGATGTTTGAACCTGGTAACATTTGTCGATGGTGTCACAAAATAAAGCTGTTCACCGGTCATGCCATAAGACGAAACTTTTCTGTATCTCAAGCCATGGTGAAGAATTTCAAGGAGAAGCCCGTGATGAAGTATATAGGCAAACATCACACTCGTGCTAAACGCATCTACCTATGGGGCAACGCTCGCACGGGCGCCTTGGGTAACGTCTATGAAGTTAAATTGGTTTAAATGACCTGGTCTAACTTCATTCTCTAGTTTGTGTTTGTAACTAGAATGAGTATGAATTAATTAGTTTGACAGGTTTTGGCAAGTTATTTATGAAAACAACTGATAGTAATGAGTAGGGCCCCATGTACATCTACCGATTATCTCCCGATTTGCCTTCCCAATTGCGTAATTTTGTAGCCTCTATTTCCGGGTGAATCGCTAAGCAATTGGTAGCATGTTATTTGAGGTAATCGGCAGGTTTTGATCAACATCAAAAATCGGTAGACAATTCTTGGTTTGACCAATCATATCACCGCTCGTGGTTTTAATGTTTCCAATAAAAATGTTTCTCAAGCACGTTTATGTAAAAAAGAGTCGTTAACAAGCATCTCGTCTTTTTGTTTCAAAGCATTTTAATGGCTAACTATGACATCAAATGTAGCGAGTTTGACCGGTGTTGCTTGAGACTGGCAAGCAGAAAAAACATAAGGGAAAGACCTTGTCATCATTTCCGATCGTTAAGGGCAAATCGGTAGCTGATTGGTAAATGTACAAGTAGCATAATAGTCATGGTTATATGTTTTATGTATACTTTTTTAATTTTATGTTTAACCAAGAAGTATGACGTTGATATCTGGCACTCCTCACTTCATTTGATGTATAATCGAATCTTATTGCAGGGGTTCCACAGTTCCTTTACCCTGAAGATGGTAAACGGCCATTGATGGCACAGTTTAAACCCTACAACTTCCATTGGCCAATAAGGGCTAAGCTGGATGTCAGTCACATGGCAGCGGGGTGTGGTTTTACGATACTTGGTGGATCCATGAAGGAAAACTCTCTAGCGATATATGGTTTTGGTATCAACACAGACTCCCAGCTTGGTTTTCATTCCAGTCAAGGTAATCTTCCCTTTTCAACTTGTATGTATGCATGCAGGCATGTATGTATGTTCATTCTGTTATGTGTATCTATGTATGTATGTATATATTAAATTTTTGAATTGTGAAAGTGAATTTTATTTAGTATCAAATTTGTCATACTAATTAGTTTCGTAAAATAGATGGACGTTTGCACTCCTCAGGTATACTTAAAGAATGGCTCCGATCATTTCTATATTTATCTGATATGTCATTGATATGTCTTTATGAAGTGCTCCAAATACCAACTTCGTCAAAATTCAATTGATTTCTATATTTTCTTAACACAATTAATAATAAGCATGTGATGGGTGTTGTCTCCCCTTCGAAATATTCTGGGAAAACATATGACGTACGCAAGTGTTTTAGCTTTTAGCATACGCTAAACTTTTGTTTCTACTACTACTAACCACATATGCCGCTATTACTACTTACTAGTTATATCAATCAATGACCTAGGTCACTGTACTGTTATTTGTTATGCTTCAGTGATTTCATGATCCAAAAATTGTCAAACCAAAGTTAAGCATTCGCTAAAACACTTGCGTAGGCCATAGGTTTTCCTAGAATATTTCCAAGATGTTGAAATGGGGAGACAACACTCATAACATGCTTATTATTAATTGTGTTAAGAAAATATAGAAATCAGTTGAATTTTGACAAAGTTGGTATTTGGAGCACTTCATAAAGACATATCAATGACATATCAGATAAATATAGAAATGATCGGAGCCATTCTTTAAGTATACCTGAGGAGTGCAAACGTCCATCTATTGTACGAAACTAATTAGTATGACAAATTTGATACTAAATAAAATTCACTTTCACAATTCAAAAATTTAGTATTTTAGCTCTGAATATATTCCTCGAGCACTTTTGTTGACTGATGCACCACACAGTGTGTATATCTATGTGTATGTGTATGCGGGTATATATGTAGGTATATATGTATTTAGGTATATAGTCAGTAAGTATGTAGTGTATGTTTGTATGTACGCAAACATCTTGAGTTGACATTCTGTCACAAAAAGTTGTTACATTTTATTAGTTTAGTGGTTATAATAAACGTGGCTGAATCTATCCAACAGCCAACAAGAATATTTCCAGTCGAGTCCAGATGCCAGGAGTTGGATTAATTTCTCGTCGTTATTTCTACAAGCTCAACAGCCGAGACCTACAATGAGTTATGATTCCTAGAAAGAAGACAACTCATGCGAAAACTGATGGCTTCTGTTGAATGCTGCAAAGTTCTTTTTAGAAATTTTGTAGTTTCCAAAATACTTTATTTGGTGTGTTTTATGTTTTACTCGTTTCTTCAATTTCATGTTTGACACGTTTACTCTATGCTACATGTACATCTACTGATACATGTACATCTACTGATACATGTACCTCTACTGATACATGTACCTCTACTGATACATGTACATCTACTAATACATGTACATCTACTAATACATGTACTCTACTGATACATGTACCTCTACTAATACATGTACCTCTACTGATACATGTACATCTACTGATACATGTACATCTACTGATACATGTACATCTGCTGATACATGTACCTCTACTGATACATGTACCTCTACTGATACATGTACCTCTACTGATACATGTACATCTACTGATACATGTACCTCTACTGATACATGTACATCTACTGATACATGTACCTCTACTGATACATGTACGTCTACTGATACATGTACATCTACTGATACATGTACCTCTACTGATACATGTACATCTACTGATACATGTACGTCTACTAATACATGTACGTCTACTGATACATGTACCTCTACTGATACATGTACATCTACTGATACATGTACATCTACCGATACGTGTACATCTACCGATACGTGTACATCTACTGATACATGTACATCTACTGATACATGTACATCTACTGATACATGTACCTCTACTGATACATGTACATCTACTGATACATGTACCTCTACTAATACATGTACGTCTACTGATTTCCCTTAACAATTTGGGATTTTCTTCTTCCGTTTCCAGTAAAATTGACAAAAACGATTGTTAGCATTTTATTCATGCTCTTGGTAGGTTTTGATGGTGGTAAAAAGTGGCAAACAATTCACGATTCATCCACTCTTTGTTTTGCTTTTTCAGAAATAATTTTTGTTGGCTGTAAGTATTTCTACAAAGTTGGTCGTTTATAGTCGTCTCTCTTTTTTGTTGCAAAACGTTTTTTGTCTAACGACAATATCATGTACAGAGGTTCTAAGTGGAATCATCTGAGAATGGAATGTCGAGAAGTGAATAGTGGAAATACTCTGTTGTCTTTTCCGATCAGTAGGCAATCGGTAGATGTACATGTAGTATCATATTGATGCCTGCTTTGACAAGTATAATGTCAATCAACAACCATAATTCTAAAATGCAAACCTAAATTGGAGTGTGGTATATACATGTATTTGATTTTGTTGTAATTTTGCAGGAAATTGTTCTGGGTTATTGGTACCTAGTGATAAAGACAGTTGCTATCCCCTTGATATATATATTTATACGTTTTACATGCAGAATTGTCTCCTCTTAGCTTGTAGCTGTTGCCTTAGTAGAAAACAACTCCTGGCATCACGTAACATACGACCAGTGAATGCCCACTTATTGGTTTATATATATTCATATTACCTACTGCCTAACCCTATCTAGCCCTATCTAGCCTATAGCTGTGAGGCACTAACATATATATATATACCATATATAACATATGCCACATTCAACCCGTTTGTTGCAGGCAAGACCATGGACTGTCTAATATCTCAAGAACCTATCAATTTACCACTCGATGCAGAACATGAGGGAGCTAAGCTTGTAGATATTGGCTGTGGTAGAGCTCACACAGTTATTGCTACAGACAAGGCAGGTTTGTGAATTCCATCTTCGTTTGTTCATGTGATGCTTGAAAATTGAATAGGTTTAGGAATAGCAATTCACGCTAATATTGTATGCAACAGTATATACATTTAACCATGAAGGGACAACTGTTGAACAACTGAATTTCTTATTGTATTTACTGAACAACAGGCATGAACTATAATCTATATATTCTGGTGTAATGAACAATCCTACTTGGAGACCAGGAATCCTCACTTCTGGAGTTGTTTTCTTTCCACGATGCCAAATGTCTACCACGCGTATAACGAACTGTGGATTGCGTATATCTTGTTACAAGTTATACTCCAATTGGTGACTAGAGTGAATTCATATACTGCATTTTTAGTTTTCACTCTGGGAAACAATGCGCTAGGTCAATGTGGTAGATCTATTGTTGATGGAGAAGTCTATGCAGGCAGTAGAGTTATTCATACAATACAAAAAACTGATGCGGTTAAAGTAGTCTGTGGATATGACCATACACTCCTACTCACGTCTGATGGTAAAGTTTGGAGTTGTGGACTAGGTGCTGATGGACAAACAGGTACATGAAAGTTTGCTAGTTGTTGCATAGTTGGCAGACTGGTCTCGATATCCGTTAGTCCTAAATCAATGTTGGTTAATTGACATCAAAGTGAACAAAAAACTACCTTTTTTATTTTTCCATTTCTCTCTCATTTATTCTGTCGAATCTTGTGACACGAATTGAAATTAATTATCTACAAAAATACCTCAATAGGCGTTTTCGGTGTGCTCAACGTTTACATTTAATCCTCAACGGCAGTTTTTTGTCGAGGGATTATCAGCCCCTTTGTAGCAAGTTTTTTTCAACGTGCATCAACGCTCATTTTTGCGTTTGTCGACGGGTTTACCATGCGCGGTGGTTTTCCAAAGGAGTTGTCTTATCACTAATTACGGCACTGTGCCCTTTTGTGGCATTATAATAACAACAACGTGCTACCAAAAGTTATGATTGTTTCTTGTTTTTAATAAATGTATTATTAATTATTATTAATGTCATAGATTATTATTTTTAATATTGTCATTATTATTATTAATGCTATCATTATTGCCAATAATAATAATATAACTTTCCTCCATTCTATTAAATTATTATCTTCATCTGATAAAATGTATTATTTTATAACACTACTCTACTGACAGTGAATCAATCAGCACATTATTATTAGTATTATTAATTAATAATTTATGTTTTTGTTTGTTGCTGTCATTACTATTTATTATTGTCATCATTATTCTCACCACCATTATTATCAATAACAATACAATTTGTACTTGGTAGTATGCTGAGTTTTAATAATATTGTATATAACTGCCAGATGATGCAGTTGTTGCTAGGGTGACAAATCTTGCAATGGACAGCTACTTTTTGACCCGAGATTTTAGGCTAACAAACTTATGATTGCTAGCTATAATTATAACTAACGGCGTAAAAAGAAAGAAGACAACTCTTGCAAAATTTTGTAAAATGTACGCACTCGCCTACTCCTATAAGTTATCGTTCGAGGGATAAACGCGTTGATCAAACTTTCTCAAATCAATGCGTTGAGGCACCGAAAATGCCTAATGTTTGCTAAACTACATTTTCCGTATGAGATAAATGGTTAGTTTCTATTTCTTTGCTTCAGTTTGCCTGAAAATTTTGGCATGAAAAAAATGGATCCGTCACATGGTCTGGTTGCCGTCATTTTGGAGTTGTATCATCATACAGTAGAGTATTTGGTTGCTGGTTGTGCTATCAGGGCATAAATTGATGCTTGCAGGTTTGGGATATTATAAATGCACGGAAGAGTTGACACAGGTGAGAGGGGAGATAGAAGGTGTTACTATCACAGACATAGCTTGTAGGTGCGACACAGTGCTGGCTGTATCTGGTATGTCTATGTAATAATTGACTTTCCTACAACAGGTCGAATGTAACGCTACACTCCACCATGAAGTATTGTAAAACTGTTTAGACTAAGTTCTGTTCTCTTTATAGAGGAAGGGCAGGTGTTCGGATGGGGTAACTCTGAGTATGGCCAGTTAGACATGGTAACCAAAGATCCACAAGTAAATACCCCCAGGCATATACCGCTGACATCTGTCTGTGGGAAGGTCCAATCTGCAGCAGTATCTGGTACCAGCTGTGCTGTTGTTAATGGTGAGTAATGGTACTGCTATTGTTTCTTGTCCAAGTCTTTAGTGTATGTGGTACATCTGGTCACATGACCTGGTAAAGGTCATTATTCTGGTCACACGGCCTAGAAATTAATATTTCATTCGTGGTTGGAACCATGGATGATATATACCAGGATTGCCATCTGCAGTCGCGTAACATAGCTGTAATCACGGTGCCAATGTAGCAGATTGTCGAGTCACCGTGGTGTGCACTAACTCAAATCTTTGTGTCTTTGATCATATCTCCTTATATAATCATTTGTCATATTGCAACATTTGCATTATTTTGTTCTTATAAATAGGAAGTTGCCTTCTCGCTAGATAAGACAACTACACCCATAGATGAAACCTCCATTAACACTAATTACTACAGCTTTTATCACAATTCATTTTTGGCCGTCACGGATACAGGTTTATATCTGGGCCTTGACTTGGAATTTAAATTGGCTAGTTTTGGTTACATCTGATTCGACTATGTGGCAATCCTGGAATATTTCACTCATGGTTTACACTACATCTAAAACATCTAAAACTACAACGTGCATGTTGTTTCTACCACCATAGATTTTACTGCAGAGAATTTAATTTAGTAATAAATTGTTGTGATGAAACCATATTGAAATGAAAAGCTGGATGTATGATGTGAGATGTTTGAAAACTCAAATGCAAACATCACCAAACTATTGTTGTAATCCTAAAGATATACCCCAGGTTCAATTGAAAGAAGTATTGCCATCGCTAATATATTGTTAATGATCTGTCGTCAGCAGATAAATAGAATTGAAATGATAAATATTTATTTTCATCGTAGCTTTTTTACCCGCTCGTTTTTTAATTTATAAACCCCACAGTTTTCATGTACAATACGTACTTTCTGTTACAGATTTTGAAAATTTTGTATGCGTGATATCTAATAATACAAAGATCATAACATAATATCTTTTAATATGACTATATATTGATGTTTTGTCACAAAATTCACAAATGTTGAATCCAACGAAGGTTTTCTGCAAGTAAGGTACCACCAAATTACAGAAAAGGATATGATCATAAGTACTGCCATCTTCCGTATCGCGTATTACCATCAATTATTTTTGCATTTATTATATTTTGTGAGATTATCTAAAATTGATTTGGTGTGTCTTTCAGTCCGATCCACCATTTGATAAGTCTACCATTGTAACTATGAGCAGCCCGGATAGCTCAGTCGGTAGAGCATCAGACTTTTAATCTGAGGGTCCAGGGTTCGAGTCCCTGTTCGGGCGAAGCCATGTTTTACATTTTTTACATTCAATCTAGTGGTCAACTCATTTGCTCATTAATAAGATCAGTTATTTAACGATGGTCAAAAATAATTATAATTCAACTACTAAATTCATGAAGTATTATTTTATTTTGTTACTCCTTAAATTAATTGATTTTTTGAATTTGGTTCGTCAGCAGCTCTTTGCCACCACTAAATGTGTTCGGTAATGTTTTTAAGCTGCTTTAAAATAGGTTAATGCAGCCAACTAAATCACTCAGTTTTAATGTCTAAAGCTGCATACACACTAGAACGATTTGGGCGCCTTAATCTGCGCAGTTCCAAAACGGCATAGTGTGAATGCAATAACCGCAAATTTTTATTATATCAGCCAGCGTTGTTGGCATTTGAGCACTGCCCAAAGTCGCCGACAACTTGTAGCAGATTATCAATAAAACTACAACACAAAATCAGTGCAGAAGTTGCTTGTTGCCAACTACACAACAAATGATTATAAACAAATGAAAAACCATCACAGCTTTCGGCAATAACCAAATCATAATAATAATTATTATTTATTAGAACTTCCCAAAAAAATTTGCCATTTGTGAAACAAAAGTTATTATTATGTATTAACATTTTCATTCCATCATGGTTTATCACTTATTGATAATCGTAGGTTTAAATAATATAGAAGTAATTTAAATTTCTTGAAATAAATATTTGGTAAAACTGAATAAATAAAAAAAAAATCTGTTCAGATCAACAAGTAATTAATATCGACAAAACAGCTAATACAAATTTACTAATTAAAACCATAGACATAGTGAAGAATTATGGAATAACAGATGGCAATATCATTAGTAATGCTATGGTTATGCTGAAAACCAAAATTTATCCATCTCTCTCCCCAATGAGCAAATTATTGTTCGGCCGAAATTATTTTCTAGTGTGTATGAAGTCACCGGCAGAAAAAGGGCACAACTTCGACATGAACAATTTTTTTACCAGGGTTTTGAATATTGTTCTAGTGTGTGCGCAGTTTAATGTATAAACTTATGGTCCAATCGCTGTTTTAAAGGGTTGTGAAAAGTTATTATCACCGTAAAAGATATTGCGTTTTCATACATAAAACAAAGAATGCCTAGCAATTGTGCTACGCTAAATATTTCCGATTTTACTACAACAAAGCGTGTCCGGTTCTGATGTTCTACCATGTCATTTTCTTGGATGTGGTATGGGGTTGGTCAAGTCTTTTTCACCCCCCACAGGCTGCATAGCCTTTTTAGGAGGGCTGACTCAAATTGTGCTCCTTGATCAAAATAGGGCTGCTTGGGCAAACATGAGGAAGCAAAGACCCGTTCATCTAGAGTGGTGCTTACTGTGGCGTCAAGCAGGGCTATTGCAATTTACCACCTGGTGAAGTAATCGGTGAGGAACAATGCCCATCGGCTCTTTTGCTTAGTCAGGGAAAGGGGTCCCACCAGGTCGACTGCCAGTTTTTGGAATGGGAAGCCAGCATACACCCGCCACCTCTCTGGGTACTCTGGTCGCCTACTGTTTTTTGCCACTTGGTACATTTTGCAGTCCTTCAATAGCTGTCGGATCATAGTGGTCATCCCTGGCCAATACCAGTCCATCAGGATTCTCTTTCGGGTTTGGTGGATGTTGGCATGTGCTGCTAGTCTATGGGTGTCCCTCACCCTCTGCTGTCTTTGAGAAGGGGACTTCAGTTTCTGTTGGTATCAAAGGTACCTGCTGTATATAGATCACTAATATATATATAATGATTAAAGCACTAATAATGAATTCTAGAATGATAGTAAAAGTAATAATCAGTCACACTGTCAACAATTGCCAAAAGCGATTATTATTATAACTGAAAACAAGCTGTAAAAATCAATCCTGTTTTATAAATTGCATTGATTGCATCCTTACAAAATCTGATTTTAATTATTGTTATTGTTTATTTGGCAGTGGTAAATAATTTACAAGTCATAAATGGTAATAATAATCATTATTATCATATTAATAATTATTATTAATGAATTATCTACTATTATTTCTTATTACTATTACCATTGTTTATCACACCATGTTTTTAATAAACAAGAATGTTAATAGCAATCGCAAAAATGGGTTTTAATACAAACCATACTTGAAGACAATCATTAATGACCATCTCATAGTCAACATTGTTAACCATTCATATACAGCAAGACAACCAAGCATCAAACCAAAAAAATTGGCTAGTATGCTGATTAGCAATAGCTAATGCTACTTGTAATAATTGCAAAAAACAAAACGTTTTGTGTTGGACTTGATGTGAGCAAACTGACTAAATAATAGCATTGAATTATGAATTTTTTTAAAGTGTTGTTAAAATGCACATGGCATCCATTTTGTTTTTCTATAGAAGTAAGCCGTAGAAGCATGCGAATTGTCACCACAGGAGTTGTCAGCCCTCGAATATTTCCCTAAACCTTCAAACAGTGCATAGTCCACAGTCCATTAGCTTTAACTATCGAACACTCAAACACATCTCAAAAGTTTTGCTGTTCAAGGTACAGTAGCTGCCACCTTGGTATTCAGGTTGTGAGTACCTGTTTTTTTTGCGGCATTGTTTTTTTTTAACCATCCCCCTTGAAAAAATTGTTTCACTGATCTATCCGTTGCTTTTTAAAAATTTGCCTTCACATGCTGTAAAAGCATCCCAAGTAGCTCAGTTGATAGAGCATTAGACTTTTAATCCGAGGGTCCAGGCTTCAAATCCCTGTGTATGTGCAGTCTGGTTTTTGGGAAGTGGTTCCCTTGAGAAAATGTTTTGATTTCTAGTTGATCCTTCAATTTTACCACTTTTGGCAGCTCTATATGTTGCCATGGGCAGTCCAGGTAGCTCAGTCGGTAGAGCAGCAGACTTTTAATCTGAGGGTCCAGGGTTCAAATTCCTGTTGGGGTGCATCCCTTTATTGGCAAGTTTCTGCCGGTTGATGAAGATTTGATTTTAAATCAGTCCCTTATTTTCACCACTGTTGGTAGCTCTCGATGTTAGTAGGAGCAGCCCGGGTAGTTTTGTCGGTAGAGCATCAGACTTTTAAGCTGAAGGTCCAGGGTTCAAATCCCTGTGTGGGTGTAGTCTTTTATTGGCGAGTATCTGCCTTCAGAAAAGTCTTTGATTTCTGATCGATTCTTTGTTTTCACCACTTTTGGCCGCTCTGTAAGTTTCCCTGGGCAGCCCATGTAGCTCAGTCGGTAGAGCATCAGACTTGTAATCTGTGAGTCCAGGCTTTAAAGCATGCCAGTGTCAGCACTGATCACTTTTTTGTTAAGTTTCTGAATATTCAAGTCTTAAGCAGAAGATTGATGTATTAAGGCCTACTCAGTCCTGATTAACAAGCTTGCCAAAAAGCCATTGGCCTCAAATGCTCATCGCATCAGCTGAAATTTAGTTTACTATAACTTCCATGGATTGCCGAGTAAATCATCCTCGAATTGGTCAGTTATAATAAATAATAGCAAATTTTTATAAATGAAGTTACATGGTCTGCGTTTAAAATGAAATCTGATTGGGCAATTCATTTAGTCTTAGGTCTACTGAAGGCCATTGCAACAGAAATGAAGAATCCTTACGAAGACACCCTATCAAAAATTGATTCTAAAATTTAATGTTGGGTTTTACTGTTACGCGCCATTTTTTATCTGGCTTGAATTAGCACCCTGCACGCATAAAATTGGAATTAGTAGTTTATCTCAATATGGACACTCATCATAAACAAAGTCAAGGCTTGTTTATTATGCAAATTTCTTATGTGAAATGGCAACAAGGGACGATTGCGGGATTTGTCAGGTGGTCCAATCAATGTGATCGCAATCACAAGGATCATCTTACACTCTTTACATCAATAGGATAGAAAAAAATTGTGCTTGTTTTGATGAGTTAGGGAACAATAAATGGTATTCATACAAGAATGGACAGTAGTATGTAGGTAAAATAATAATAAATAAAATAATAAAATAAATAGCGGGATCTCATTGGCCAAATAAATACTGTACAGCAAAGAAGTAAATATACTTCCGATCCGAAAATGGCGTCAATTTTAAGCAGTGTAAAAATTGGCAAGCATTTTTGGAAGAGGGATATTTTGAGGCTTGTAGATCAGCACTGAGTAGGCCGAGAGGGTTATTCAATCTGCTGCTTAAGACTTGAATATTCAAAAATTCAACAAAAAATTGTTCAATGCTGGGATGCTTCAAGTCCCTGATTCGGTGCAGTCTTGTTTTTGGCTAGTCTCTGTCATGAGAGATTTGATTTTAAATCTCTTTTTCTACCACTTTTGGCAGTTCTTTGTTTTGGTATGAGTAGCCCCGGTAGCTCAGTCGGTAGAGAATCAGACTTTTAATCAGAGGGTCCAGGGTCCAAATCCCTGCTTGGGTGCAGTCTTCTTTTGGCAAGTTTGTGCCTTGAAAAAACTTTGATTTCTGATCGATCCTTCATTTTTACCACTTTTGGCAGCCCATGTAGCTCAGTCAGTAAAGTATCAAACTTTAATCTGAGGGTCGAGGGTTCAAGTTCCTGTTTGGGTGCAGACTTGTCTTTTTTTGATTTTAAGTTGGTCTCTTGTTTTTACCACTTTTGGTGGCCTTGTAAGTTGCTATGAACAGCCCAGGTAGCTCAGTCAGTAGAGCATCAAACTTTTAATCTGACGTTTCATGGTTCTAATCCATGCTTGGGGGCAATCTTATTTTGGCAAATTTGTGCCTTGAGAAACTTCTTTGATTTTTTATCGATCCTTTGTTTTTAACACTTTTTGCGACTCTGTAAGTTGCTCTGGGCACCGCAGGTAGCTCAGTCGGTAGAGCATCAGACTTTTAATCTGAGGGTCCAGGGTTCAAGTCCCTGTTTGGGCGCAGTTTTGTTTTTGGCAAGTCTCTGCTTTTAAACAATGATATGATTTTAACTCAGTCTTTTGTTCTTACTACTTTTGGCGACTCTTTGTTTTGGTATGAGCAGCCCTAGTAGTTCAGTCAGTAGAGCATCAGACTTTTAATCTTGGGCTCAAGGGTTTGAGTACCTGTTTGAGGACTTGTTTTTTTTTTCAAGCTTCTGCGTTAGAAAATTTTTCACTAATTGATCCTTCGTTTTTTAATTTTTGCCACATTTACATACAGGTAAAAGCAACTTGGGTTGCTCAGTTGGTAGAGCATCAAACTAATCTGTGGGTCCAGGGTTCTAATCCCTGTTTGAGTGCAGTCTTTTATTGACAAGTTTCTGTCTGAAGAAATTCTTTGATTTCTGACTGATCCTTTGTTTTTAGCATCTCCATAGGCAGTCCAGATAGTTCAGTCGGTAGAGCATCGGACTTTTAATCTATGGGTCCAGTGCTCAAATCCTATTTGGGTGCAGCCTTTTTTTGGCAAGTTTGTGCCTGGAGAAAATTCTTTGGTTTCAAGTCAATCCCTTGTTTTTACCACTTTTGGTGGCTCTTTATGTTAATGTGAGCAGCCCAGGTTGCTCAGTTGTTAGAGCATCAGGCATAAAATCTTAGGAGTATCAGACATGAAATCTTAGGATCCAAAGTTTGAGTACCTGTTTGTTTGGGGCCTTGTGTTTTTTTCAAACATTTGCTATAAAGTTCTCAATACGCTAAACTTTAGGTTATGTTCTTTAGCGTTCAGAGCTCTGACAAGCCGAGCTCTAGGGGAGGGTTAATATGTTTATTCAGCAGGTTGGATTCACTGATAATCTCGGAATATTTCCATAACAGTTGTTTCAGTATATTATAGCATAACGACGGTGAAGCCGATAAGGCAAACCAATCGGTAATATGTAACATAATATGTTAATAATAATATGATTTGTAAATGTATTATGTCAATACTGTTGACATAGTGATGTACACAAACAAAGTACATAGAAATAGTACATCGGTTGTGTGATAATTTACTACAAATATAAATAAACATTGAACTTATAATAGCTAAAACGCAGTTACTAAACCAATTATGTAATTCATAGTATAGTATGTACAAAAGTTACTAACCTTTGCCTGCATATGACATGTTGGTTTGTTTACGTATACACTCTCTGAGCGCAGTAGAGTAAATGGCTGAGTGAAAGTGATCAGTGTACCTGCCGCCGCATGATTGGTTAACCTATTGCGCAGACCAGCGCTCCATTGGCCGATCGAGATCACACCACCCCAGCAGACAAACACGCCTAGGCAGGCCCACCAAGCATGAAAGCCACAGTACACACACAAATGTAACCCAACAACATCAATTGCAACAATCATTACACTCTCACCTAAATTTTTAAATTTACTGTGTGTCATTGTTAGATGGTAAAACAACTACAAGTTTTAAAGGGATGGTCCCATTAAAGGTCAATGCTAGTGATTTTCTGGCTCGTCCCTCTCCTCTCAGCATTCTGTCTTCATATATAACTGGGTCTGCACTAAGTATTTTGCTGTCCTTATCTATTTTTTGTGGAAGGTTAGGCTTGAATTTCAGCATTGTTAAACTCAATCTGCACACCTTTAACCCTTTCATTTGTAACCGCTTTCACCAATTAAACGAGGTCATCGTTCACCTGCTTTATGCAAAAATGTTCAATTTTCAAATTTTTATGAAAATTCATCTATACAAGATATGCTAATAAATATGTGCTCATATGAATCAGCATTCTCTGTTCTCCGAGGAGAATTAATAACATCTTGATTCCACCAGTCTAAACTACTTTTATTATTTTTCAGTTCTGAGACCATTTTTTAGTAGTGACCTTGACAGATCAACCAGCAAAAAAAAGTAACACATTAAATGTGAAACTGATAGCACAGCTGGAAAGAAAACAAAGTTTTGATAAGACTAGCAAAACTTGAAGCAAAAATATGCTAAACAAGAGTTAGAACACTGCAACAACAAACTAGCAATGACTGCACAAAATCCCGAAAACTTCGGGAAATTTTTTTTTCTGAAAATAATTAATAATTTGATTACTAGCTAAGATAAAGCCCTTATTGTTGTAAGAATGAACTAGAAACATTCAGAGCTACACTTTGATATAAAGAACATCCATCAACAATTTTACAAAAATAGTAAAAAAAAAAAATTAAAATTACTTATTTATTATCAACGCCGTAGGGTTGACGAATATTTCCCAAGGCGGTATTTACCACCCGGTAAATACCGGTTTTTACCGGATGGGAAAAATTCAATATAACCCGCTAAGATGGGAAAATTGGGAAAAACTCTAATAGTTTTTATATGTTTTTAAAGTGCTTTTATTTGAGTATTATTTGCAATTGTAATGTAATTAGCCATATAAAAGTCATTGAGAGCTAAAAGGGTGCTCCTATTTTTGCAGAGAATTGCAGTGGTCATGCTGAAAGACATTTTATTTTCTCAGAGACATCACAAACAACAAACCATAGCCATAATGAGTAAATTACATAAATTTATTTATGCTGGAACACGAAGAACAGTATACATACAAAAAACATCATTGCCTATTACAATTTCTCTACCAGTCAATGTCTTTGCCTGATCTCAAGTGCCTGGCACACACTGCCAACTTAGCAGCCTTCTGAGTACCCAAGCGATTTCTGAGTTTAGTTTGCACTTCACTAATGCTGCTAAATGTTCGTTCTAAAGCAGCCGATGATGTTGGCATAACCATAAGGTTTTCAACAGCATCAATCAATTTGATAATAACATCATTTGATTTACACTCTTTTCGTAGACATTGGAAGTATGCCGTTGGTGGTATGGATTTCATGTGTTCGGTAAAAAAGTCTGATGGAAAAAGCTCGGTCTCCGCTATATACTGATACAGTATTGGAATGAGGGCATCGCCATTTGATGAACGCTCCACTAGTAGTTGCTTAGCTGAATATTTTTGTTCTGTTGACAGCAACTCACCCTTGTACTGAGGATGAACTAGATTCGCTAGAAAATGTCCATCAGAAAGCGCTTTGGTTAGTCATTTGTCTATTTTGTCGATGTGAGAATTAAGGATGTCTTTCTTTCTAAGCTCAAGCCGTATTTGGCAGCTTTCAGCTAGGCAACAGTGGTCAGACTGAACCTTGTCAAGGGCAACAGCAATTGGTTCTAATAACTCAACCATACTTTTCGCTTCCTTGGCAAGCAAAACATTCTCCACTATTTTAGTTATCTGGCTTTTAATGTCATTCTCAGACTCGGAGCAGATTGATAGCAAAAATGGACGATTTCTCAAATATGATCTGATACAGTCGATTTGACTTTTCCTACTTGTGGCACCTGGAAGAACTGGCTTGACAGAATCTTTGTAAGCATCAAGTAGACTGCTTGGCGAGTGGTGATTCCTAAAGTATTTGTTCACTTCAACGATTTGGTTGACAATAGGAGTAACAGTGATGTCATTACCTAACAAGTTCAAATAGTGAGCTGAGCAACCGTATACATGGATATTTGGCAACTGCTGCTTAACCAGATCTCTAATTTTTACCATCTTAGCTTCATTGTTCGTTACCAATCCCACAACTTTTACGCCATATTCATCTTCTGCTTGTCTTATTCCCTTGAGAGCAACTTCAGCACAGTATTCAGCGGGTTTTTATTTGAACCAGTGTCAGTTGTAGACAGAAAATACGATTTTTTGCCATTGTGCATAGTTGTAGCTATAATCGGATTGTTATGAATGTCACTCCATCCGTCCTGCATTAGTGTTACAGGCTGGCCAGCTAAAACTTTAGATACTTCTTGTTGCACTTCTTTCGTTACTGTGTCAAGTAGCTTTCCACCTAACAAAAGAAACACGGGGTCAACTGAGTGAAAAACAATGCAAAATAAAAATAGCAACACTAAAAAGTTTCATCAGACAGGTCAGGTTGTAGAGAGCCACAACACTCATTGGAGCAACAAGTGTTTTCTACATTGTTTGTATTGCCTGACCATTAATTGGCAGAAAAGCATTTACATTCCACCTGCTTTACAAAACAAAAAACAAAAACAGACTTTTAATCTCTAATCTAATTAGAAAGCACAAACAAAAAAGTATGACAAACTTACCTAATGTTTGGCGGCCAGGTGGTTTGTAGCCTGGTCGTAACATCTGAAGTAGTTTTAGGAACTCTGGATGCTCTACCACTGAAAATGGCAAATTGCAGGCATAGAATTCTTTGGCGAGCTGGGTGTCAAGATGTTCACTCTGTGTCCTGGAAGTTGATTGAAAATAGTTGTCCAATTTTGATTCTATTTCTACTCGTCTTTTCTTTGGTGGTTGAGCTGATACAGGTATATCAAGAGTATCAGGCAGTGGAGCTGTGGAAGGTCCTGCTTCAGAATGCAGTGTCTGTTTTCTACATTTTGATAGATGGTTCCTTAGTCTGTCTGCTTTGGCGCTTACCTTATCTTTACATGTATTGCACACAGCAGCTACCAGTTTTCCAGAGTCAGCATCAGTAACTTTAGCAAAATGCTTCCACACGTTATCGGCTGGCCTTCCAGGCATGCGTAATGAGAATGCAGATAGAGAGCTAGAGTATGAAAGTAACTGTGGCAGAAGTGTAACTGATACTGCAGATGATAGGCAAATGCAGATATATATATATATATAAATTCCGGGAAAAATTGAATATTTCCCACCCTAAGCTGTTAATTAATTACTTTTTGTCATTTTTTCATTCGGAGTGAAAAAATGACAAAAAAATAATTAATTAACAGCTTACCAACCTTTAATTCCACAATCAGAAAGCTCAAACAAGCTAAGATGATAATAAACTAACCATATCAGAAGGAAGAAACAATGTGCTAGCTATTTGCCAGAAAAAAAACTGACCTTCATTATCAAAAAATTACCGAAATTGAATACAGGAAGTGATAGGGTCAAGGAGATTTGAAACTGTTTCCGTTTAGAAGGTCGTAGAATCTTCAAACAAAAACCAAAAGATAGGCAAGACTCTGTTCTACGCGATGGTATAAGAATTATTTCAGGCAGTCTTTACAAACGTGTGCAATATTTTCCGAAAACCGGACGATTTAGAATCCGAGCAACGACCGTGATGGAATAGCTGGGCACATAACTCCTTTCCGAGCATTGCTCGTGATGGAATGAAAGAAATTTAACAATGAGCCTTTCTGCTTACAAATCTGAAGGTGTCACATTGAACATCTTCCATCTCGTAGGCTGTGCCATTCTTTGAAGCTGTGCTATCGCCCTGTCAACTTGGTATAAGTGCTGAATCTCATGACCCATTCATTTATTCCACAAATAAAGTTTGTGACTGTGTTTAAGATTTTAATCTGTCTCCCTTCGGGGTCCTCATTATTCAATATTCTATGTGTTTCACCTAAATGAGCGCTTATATCCAATTTTCACAGGAACTCGGGTCCAGCTAGACATTTAGACTAACAAACAATGCCTGCAGACTTGTTCCACGACAGGCAATGTCTGCCAGGTTTTCTGTTGCTCCGACATGTTTCCATTGTCCAACCGTGGTCAAGTCTTTAATTTGTTGAACTCAGTTTGCTACAAACGCATGAAATTGTCTGGGTTCATTGTTTGGATATCCTAATACAATCATGGAAACACTCCAAAATTATTCATCATCTGTTTGTATCTAAGTTCTCTCTTTACAGTTACACTCATCTGTGCTGCCATCTTTGCTGCTTCCAGCTCAAGTCTTTGTATAGTCAAGGCCATTATTGGTGATACTTTTGTTTCAGCATTATTAAGCTGCAGTGGACCTTTTGAGAAGCATTTATAAGTCTGATGTAGTGACAGACACCATATTCCTTGGTGCTCTTTTCTGCAAAGTAGTGAGTTTCAGCTCTTATCAGCTGTCCAAAGTCATCGGGTCTCAAGCATCTATCCATTTCGAGTTTTGGGTAAAGGTTCAACTGGTTTAGCCAATCTTGCCACATTGGGATTGTTGCTTCATCTATGAGAGTGCTTCTGTCAAGTTTCTGTCGACAGACATCTTGTAGTATCATCCTTCCTGTCAAAACAAATCAAGCCAGGTATTCTGAAGGATCAAATATTTGTGATTTCGTAGACAATACTGCTCTAGTTTGTGGTCCTGTTTTGATAGTGTTTCTGAAAGTGAATAGGTCTTCACATATTACTGATTCAAGCCTAATGTACTCTGACTGTTCCTTTCCAACATGTTGACTTTATGGAAACTTATTTCACTCTATGTTATTGCTTTCAAGTGCTTTTATTGCTTGGTGCGGCCTGTGCAAATCCTTGGTTTCTTCTTGACACAGTCGGTATAGGATTACTTCTTTGGAGGATTGGTTCATTTAGTACTTTGGCCTCCTCAACAGCAAATGAAATGAACTCACCAAAACTAGGGTATCGATACTCTCCTTTCTTCACCTTCCTCACTATTCGAGCCCACTTATCTTCATCCATTTAGGTCGCTTTTTTACAACCTTTGCATTGGCTTCCACATCATTCAAGATTGAAAAGTCTCCCATTGTTTACATGCATATGTCAGAGTTAGAAAGGAGGTCTCCAAAACTCTGTAGGGCAATACCATCTCTGTGTCCAATTTTCGGCCAGACAGCTAGCCTATTTCTGAGTATTCTTGTTGCACTAAACCCATCACCATATCGTTCTATTGGTTTCCTCACCTCTCTGTAGGCTTCTGCATTATTTTGATACAAAAGTCCACTAACTGCTTCCTTTGCCGGGCCTTCTAAATATTGTCTTTTTGGTGCATGCAGTGCTTTTTTTTGGACGGACCCTTTTCTTCGATCTAGTCATTGAGATTAGCTTCCCAATCGGGTAATTTCAGTACTTCTCTTTTAAATATGGTGGGCTCCACAGCTATGTGTCTTCAGTTATCAGTTTCAGTTTTGCAATGATGGTACTGGTTAGCTTCTCAACTGTGCTGAGCTCTTGACCTACAGTAGGTCCTTGTGCATCAGAACCTTATATAGCTTGGACTGTAGGTAAATTTGTGTGATTTTTGCTCTTAGGTGTAGAGCTAACATGATAAATTGGTCTTTGTGAATTAGAATTTTGTATATCTTGAATCGATAACGAGTCTTCTGCTTGTCCTTCAACCTTTTGTGTGGGGCTCACGGCTGCTCGTCTGGCTAGTTTTTTCGCATCATTTTTTCGTAGAGTTTCATCTGGTCTTCACACTTCTGTCTAGCATCTATCAATTTCTTGTCAGCTTGAATTTTTTCTTCATTGATTTGTTAGATATCATTATCCTTGAATTTATTTCATCAATTGTTTCATTACTAGAAATTACATACTCTTCAAATATGCATTTGATGACAGGATCCACGTCTACTTGAGCTTTTCTACAGTATTCATCCAACTCCTTGTACTGATCCTCTAGTTCTTCAGCCCTCTCTGATACTTTTCTTGTGAAAGCTACTCTTCATCAGTAAATGATAGGTCTTCTTAAATCTCTTCAGCTTGTTCTATGTATAAAGTTATCGCTCTTGCTAGTTCCGTGTTGAGATAAGTGATTCTAGTGATTTAAATCTAAGTCTACGTAAGTTTATATATATAGATAGCTCCACTCGTATCAACAGACTTGACAAAATTGAACCCGTCTGATTCTATTTTACTATTAGCTATAATTTTCAAGTGCAAGGAAAAAGTATAAGAATGTGACAAATCTGCCAAGCAACCAGCCCGCTCCACTGCAGCACCCAAAACTCGACGACCCACACCCAAAACAATGTTCGAAATCCGAGCGCAGTCTGAATGCAAAAGGCTAAATACGCCGGCCAGCTACCAAGTTAAATTATGAGGCAGCCTATCGACCGACCACTTTCACTCTATACAATGCGGCAAGGTCAAAAATTGAACATAAAATTATACAATACACACAATTATGCAAATTCTCAATTCCTGAACTTACACAAGTTATTCTAAAACTTCATTTATAAGTTTAACACAAATGGATGCACAATCTGTGATATGATAGGTAACAAGCACTCAGTCTCAAATTGTACAGTATGTTGACAATTAGATCTGCTAGTATAGGTGTGGTTTACTTAGTTAATGGCAGCTTCGTGATGTGCCCTGAAAGATCTCTAACGTTTATGTAAGCTTGTATGAATATGCATAGTCAGTATAGCTGTTGTGTTCCTGTTTTAGTGTTCCCCAATGTGTTGTGTGACTTTATTTACATTGTATGTTTCTAGGTTTCCAGGCGTGTTGTGAGCTTTAGCTTTTGTGTGTATTTCTGTTCACTCTGTATCGCTAAGATAACATCTAGATCTCAAGCCGATGTTGTTTCTGGTTGTCTTTGATACATTTCAGCTGGGATTCACTATAGAGTTGTCGATACTCTGAAGACTATGCTATGTTTTTCAGTGTTCAGAGCTCTGATACATCGAACTCTAGGGTAGGGTTAATTTAGCAGGTTGGATTCACTGATAATCTCGGAATATTTCCATAACATTGAAGTCTATAAGGCAAGCCAATAGGTAATATGTAACATATTGACACAGTGATGTACACAAACAAAGTACATGAAATAGTATATCAGTTGTGTGAGAATTCACTACAAATTTGAATGAGCATTGAACTTATAATAGCAAAAACACAGTGATTAAACAAATTATGTAATTAGTAATATAGTATGTACAAAAGTTACTAACCTTTGTCTGCATATGACATGTTGGTTTGTTTATGTGCGCTATTTTTCAATAAAGTGCTAACTCGCCTCTCTGAAGGCAATTGAATGAGTGGCAGAGTGAAAGTGATTAGTATACTTGCCGCCGCACGATTGGTTGACCAATCACGCAGACCAGCGTGCCATTGGCCGATTGAGATCACACCACCCCAGCAGACGAACACCATTGAAATGAAAACCCCTGGAATGGCCAAGGTCGTAATTGGCGTATGCGTTAATGACGGCCATCTTGGGACGTTCTACTTGGCTGATAAGAGCACAACTCCCATGTAGAGAATACACACAATCATTTGATTCCCCAAAAGGATTTCTGCTTGACTGGAAATAGTTTGTGCACAGTATGCAACGTAATCAAGCAAATTTGCATTTGCTACTTCTTATTTGGCATGATAATTTGCTGCATTCAGCATTCATTTCCATGTTCTGAGCTACAATTAACGTTTATGGTAACAACTACTATTGCATCAAATGATATGTGTAAGTAGAAGAGCATTGAGCTTCCGTGTAGTTGAATTGAAGTGAAAAAAATGTTTATGGTCAGCAGGCCAAAGTAACTTGACAAACCACGGTCTACTACACAATTTGCAAAATAAAATGACTGCCAGCATAATTATTGCTCTTATATGCAGTTGCAATGAAAAGCTATCAAAATACAAACAATATTCTTAGATCATCATCCAAAAGTTCAATGCAGATATAAAAAATGGACAAAAAAGCACTTGCGATGAAAAGCAATTTAAACATAAAAATATTATGGATAGAATCACATTCCAATAAGTTACAAAAACTGAAACTTTTCCTAGCTTATTATGTCGAGAAATCTATTGTCCGTCCGTCAGTCCTCGTACATGTATCTATCTATGCAGTAGATGAAATAATATAGCATTGAACCTGAGCAATATTATATTACTGCCGTTTAAATAGTACGGCTTTAGAGTTTCTGTGACGAATGCATTGTTCGTGGAGCTAAAAATTACGCAGTTTCGCCCGATGATGTTGGCGGAGATCATAGAAAGCCTCTACAACAATTCTGATGAGCGAGGTGTGGTGGTTGTCTATGCCGACAGCTGTATCAAAGACGTGCTGACCTAAGTTAAAGACATCTCTCATGCCAATTTCCTCGAGAACTGTAAGCTGAACTGTGCTAAGCGAAGGAGAGGTAAAACTTCTCAAACATCGCTCAGCCGCAATCACTATTGAAATAGTGCCATCTAAAGGTAACACAAGCCTGCCATTGTTTTTCAACCTGAGAAGTGTGCAATAAGAGGCGAAGTCCTTACTGAGTGAGGTGGACGCAAGAGAAATTCTGCATGGATTGCACGAGAGCTTTCGCAAAACCTTCCTAATTACCCAGGCACTAATGTAGACAGCAATGTTACCAATAAGCGGGTTAACTTGCAGTGATCCAATGAGATAGCAGGGTCGTCAAATAATTGAGGGTGCAAATCTCCTCTAAATGCGTTTGGAGGTAGATACGTAGATCCACAGGCTTGCTTGAGTTCCATGGTAGCTTGACTGATTACATTACCTGTCACACCAGAACTTACAGCGCCACATCTGCTGATCAATCGGCGATAAATTGACCGAAAGTGAACTATGTTAGGGTTGTTGTTCCATCCTCTTGAATCAGATTACAAACGCCAAAATGATAACGTATCGACAAACAAAGAAGAAAATTACATTCAATTATTCACTGTTCTCTATAAACAATATGCACATTATATACTTACCACAATGGCGTATAGCATTGAAAAACAACTCGAGGTGATCCTGAGAGAACTTATATAGCAGGAGATAGTCACAGATACGGGACTCCAATAGCTGCTCCACAAGCCTATGTCCTGTCATAATGCCGCAAACTAGACCCTTGACACAGACATTCATAAAAAGATATATTAGAGTGAAATAGAAGCTGTTCATGCTGATAGTCATGGTATGTTACAATGCATACTTCACCTGTTGGAACTTAGTGGACTCTGTTTAGGATAGAACAAGTACTGCAAGACAGAGAGAGTTGGAAAATGAACAACTGAACTGGAAGCAGCAAGCAATGTGATTACCTCTTACTGAACCACAGTGGCACATTGTCAGTGGTTTGCAGTGATAGTAGATATGCCTTTGCCTCCATTAAAAATGGACAAAGGCAATCCATAGTAGTTAGACGAAGAGGCTGCTTGTACCCCTTAAGGCTGGTTCCCATAGGCTTAAGACGATCCCAGACAAGTTGCAGATAGTTGCAGATAACAGATCTGAGACAATCTGAGACAATCTTAAACAGTCTCAGACTCTTGGTTCCCATAGAAAAAGTTTCTTAAGATAAGATGTCCTAAGACAGTCTGGGACTATCTGGGACTATCTGAGACACATGGTTCACATTCACAAATAATCTTAGATGATCTTAACAATCCTAAGCAAAACAGCCAATCAAATCACGGCAGCATCATTTCACTAGTAAAAATGGCTGCCAACAGAAAGAGAAAAGTCAAAAACTTTTATTACTTTATCTGCTGAACAGAAAATCTGATAATCAGGTTAAACGAAAACGTGTCAGAAGAAAATGGTGGGTGAGGCCTCATGTAAAAGAAAGGTATAAGCACGGGCATTTTCATCAACTAATGAAAACCATGGAGGAGAAAGATAGAGAGTCTTTTTACAGGTAAAAATTACTTTACTTGGCATTACAGGTTTAAAAAATGTCTAGCATTCCAACACAGCACAACAATAATTCACTTCAGCTGTTCATGTTTCCATTTGGATACTTAAAATTGATATTTATTTTTTCAAATATCTTTATGCATTATTCGTTTTTTGTTAAAACAGATTCATCAGAATGACACCTGAAAGGTTCAAACACCTTCTTTCTATAGTCAAACCACATCTGCCTGCTCCAAGGAGAACTTCTGGTCGACGCCCAATCAGTGTAGAAGAGAAGCTGGCTGTCACTCTACATTACCTGGCTACAGGGGACTCACAGCAGTCTGAAGCATTTGACTTTCGTTTAGGTCGATCTACGGTGTGCAAAATAATTAGAGAAACCTGTACTGCTATTTGGTCTGCCCTTAATGAGGAATACTTGAAATTTCCTGAAACTCAACATCAATGGAGAAAAATCGCGGATGAGTTTTACGAGCAATGGGACCTGCCACACACCCTTGGAGCAATAGATGGAAAACACATTAACATTGAATGCCCGAAATACGGAGGATCGTACTTCTTTAACTACAAGGGTTTTCACAGTACTGTATTGATGGCTATTTGCGATTCTAAATACCGGTTTACGTACGTCAGCGTTGGAAGCTTTGGAAGGGACAACGACGCCAGTATATTTGCGCAGACAGAGGTTCATCGTCTCTTTGAGGAGAATTTACTTAACCTTCCACCACCAGATGATGTGAATGACATGAGCATGCCATACTTCCTGTTGGGTGATGATATATTCCCTCTTAAAACATGGCTGATGAAGCCCTACTCAGGTAAATGTACAATTGACCAAAATATTTTTAATTATCGGCTGTCAAGAGCACGACGAACTATAGAAAATGCTTTCGGCATAATGTCAGCACGATGGAGGATTTTCAGAAAGCCTATACGAGCTGACGTCAACACAGTGGATCATATTGTCAAGGCATGTGTCTGCCTCCATAACTATCTACTCTGCACCGAGAATTCCAGGTATACGCCAGCGGGTTTTGTTGACAGTAACAATGCAGATGGCATGGTACCGGGTGATTGGAGAAAGTTAACTGATATTGATAGTTTCCCTGCCATCTCACACCCAGGAAGGATTGCTACACGCAACTTCACATACAATGCGAAAGTTATGAGAGACAATTTGGCACAATATGTAGTCAGCAGAGAAGGCCAAGAGCGGTGCCCATGGCAGAGTGAGCATGTAGCCAGCTGTGGACCAAGACGGCAAAACCAGTGATGAATATATGTTATGCTACAATGCAGTTAATCTATTATAAACCAATAGTGTTTCACAATATATATATTTTATTAAAATAATACACAGCTTACAAGAATATTCACACAAATTTATTTCTAATAGATAGAAAAAATATTTCACTATAATGTGTGGTATGTATTTGCTTCTGACATTAGCTCTGATGAACTAGCTGTCACTGGTGGATATTGAGGTGCAGCTTGAGGGGTGGAAGACAGATGTTGAGAGGTGTGGTGTATATTGTGAGGAGTAGGTGGCAGGTTGTCAGATGTCTGAGGTAGATTGTGAGGTGTCAGTGGCAGATAGTTAAAAGAGTGGTTTGGATTGTGAGTTGTGGGTGGCAGATTGTTTGGGGTCTGAGGTAAATTGTGAGAGGCTGATGGTGGATTGTAGGGAGTTGGTGGAGCAAATGGTGGCTGAGCAGAATGAGCAAGTGAAGAGTTGAGAGAGTTGGATGGCAGATGCTGATATGCAGAATGCGGCTGACGAACATATTGTTGAGGTGGCTGAAATTCAACGTCTGTCAATACATCCAAAATTCTTCGCTGAGCCACTGCCATTTGGTATGGGGTAAATCGGCGCATTTTCTCCGTAATCAAGGAGCCAAAATGGTGAGCTTCATCTTTTGGTTCCTCAGTGTTTACCTTCGCCAACTCGCCCAACAATCTTTCTTCAAAGTTACTTTTCTATAAGAAAAATCCATCAGAAATTTTATGCTTATACACATGAAAAACTGGAATTATTTTTCAGTAATAAAAACATCAAAAACATACCCACCTGTTTGTTAACCTTTACAGATTTGCTCCATGAATCTAGAGATTTATTTTTTTTAGACGTCTGAACTGTAAAATAGTATGAATAAATTGTGTTTGAAAACCACCTAAATATTATACAATGACTATCCAGAGCAATTGACATTCATTAATTTCTCATACCTGGCATATCCTGATGGTTAATCAAACCCTCTTTCACACCCTTTCCAATCTCACCATCACAATCACCATTCACTGAAAATAAACAAGAGTTTCAGCATAAACAATATTTATAACACGAAAATATGGCAATGTCACGTTATAGTTGAGCAACTACTTCAGTAAATGTATAATACTGCTTTTTTAATGACAATTTTCCTAATTCTGTTTAATATCAGTTAGTACATAATAATTCTTTATTATTATTGATTTACTAATTATTATTTATTATGGATTAACAATTATTATCATTCTACAATAATAAGTATATTATTTTTAATTTCAGTAGAGTATTATATAATAATAATAATAATAATTTATTATTATTTTATGTTCATGGTACTCACGTCCACTTGTACTACTACTAGTACTAGCTGCATCAGAAAATGATGATGTAGTGGTGGTAGCAGATTCATCCGCTATAAGGGTGATATCTGCCTCGCCTTCTCCATCCTCTTCTTGCACTTCAACACCTTCTTCTGCTCGTCTTTTTTTACTAGTGGATGCAGAAACTACCACTTTGCTGGCTGATGTGAAACGGTGCTCTATATGAGTCAACAGCCAACGCAAATGCTCATAGCAGTCCTTAATCACAATCTGACTACGATCAGATCCACTGGGTGGTTTTAGTGATTTTACATATCGACCAAACACTGTACGTATGGATTGGTATCGAGCCTCTGCTTGCTTTACACTACAGTCCATCACGATGGCAACTTCCTTCCAGGCGTTCTCCTTCTTCAGCTTGTTCTTAAATTCACTACACCTTTTGTCATACAGACATCTGTATTCTCTGATAGTATCCATTAAAACTTTGTCATCCATGGTGAATTAGCTGGAAGCTTAGTACGTGATAACACAGAAAAAGCAAATTGAAATAATAAATAATTTGTCACAGCAGTAGTAGTTGGTCGTCTTCGGCAAGTTAATAATCAAACGGAAATGGCTAGTGCATTGTGGGATCACAATTTGATGCTTTCAAACTCATAGAATTATCCAAGTTTTATTACTTCTATGATCGTACGACTGTGGTTCACATAGACTTCCAGTGCAATTATCGTAGTCGCAAGGTCGTAAGAAGTCGTAGAAGTTTGGCCACTCCAAACTAGCACGATTCAATCTTACGACTCTTGCGACAGTCGCAGCACATCGTAAGAAATCGTAAGACAAATACGAGCATGGTTCACATAGACTGGTGCTTACGATCACACGACCAATCGGCGATTATCCTACAACTGTTACGACTCTATGGGAACCAGCCTTTAGCCATCACAGATCGGCTGTTCAATATGTCGAACAGACGATCAATTATCTATACCAACATTAACCAATCGTATTACACAGAGTGTTGCATACAGGGTCAAATGTAGGTCAATTTGAAAGTTGTAATGCATATTGTAAATTATTTATTTACCTTGATGAGTTTGTCTGTGGGTGCAGCCTTCATACTCCTGCAAGCCCATCTCATTGAGGGTCATCAGTGCATCAGCAACAGAGTTCGAGA
This sequence comes from Cryptosula pallasiana, assembly GCA_945261195.1. Lineage (NCBI taxonomy): Eukaryota > Metazoa > Bryozoa > Gymnolaemata > Cheilostomatida > Cryptosulidae > Cryptosula > Cryptosula pallasiana. The sequence continues at coordinate 35,409,184 of OX183133.1, forward strand.
ACGTTTGAGTAGCAAGGGCGACCTGTAACGTAGTTTAACTGTGAAAATAGCCATCAGACAGCCTACAGCGGAGTTGAAAATATTATAATAACGGAAAACTGTGAATGAGATTCTTTATATCAAATAATTCATCAAGTTTGAATACTAACCTTCATTTTGTTCTGATGGAAGTTTATGTGCCGTTTGCTGAGTTTGTTTCCAAGCCTCAGACCAACTTCATCCTGGATGGCATGTAGACTAGAAATATACTTCCATTTGACCGAGCCATCTTTACTTTTGAGGACACTAAATGAATGTAGGGTGTTTCTCACAAGCTTTGTCATGTGGCAAGGATCAAGCAGAATGTAAATCTTGTGGCTGCACCCTTGGAGAGAGAAATACGGTTGCAGGCGGTTCACAGCAGTCATTTCTGCCCCAACATCTTGCAAATTGCCAGGTTGCTAGCATGGCCATCCATAGTGACACAATGAACAAAAAAGCCTCATTTATCCAATGATTGCAAAGTGTGCAAAAGGAGTTCCTTCTGAGTAGCTGCACCCAACGTCCTCGTCAAAAAGAAGGCTACTGGAGCCTTCCATGATGACTTCAGCCCTAGAGTGTAGATACTAGCATGCAGTTACATTGCAGCATCATCCTCACTGGGCTAACAAAGATAAATGCGCTTTTTATTTACCTGTGACCAAGAACACTAAGGCCTCTGATGCTTCACCTTCATCTTCTTGTGGTCCATTGCCTAGATCTACATAGCCAGTCATCTGTTTCAAGCGCTGGTCATAGAGGACTTGTTTCTTAATGCTCATGGCATCAATCATCAATCAGCAGCGGAGAACAAAAGCCAGACAGGTATACAGACTTATGCCAACAGTGGAAATTAAACCAACATAACAAGCCATATCTTAGACAAAAGGATATATATAAATGCTGACATACTGAGTATACTGGTCTGGTTTAGCCTCCTTCTTCACAAGGGCATCGAGCATTGCTGTAGTTATACCCAGAGCCGTATATTGGGAGAGTTGTGTCATCTTATTTCAAAGCGCCATTTTTAATCCAAATTTTATAGCAATTATGACTCAATCAATGTAATCACTGTAGTTATGCTAAAGGCTGGTTCCCATAGGCTTAAGACGATCCCAGACAAGTTGCAGATAACAATCTGAGACAATCTTAAACAGTCTCAGACTCTTGGTTCCCATAGAAAAAGTTTCTTAAGATAAGATGTCCTAAGACAGTCTGGGACTATCTGAGACACATGGTTCACAGTCACAAATAATCTTTTCGATGATCTTAACAACCCTAAGCAAAACAGCCAATCAAATCACGGCAGCATAATTTCACTAGTAAAAATGGCTGCCAACAGAAAGAGAAAAGTCAAAAAACTTTTATTACTTTATCTGCTGAACAGAAAATCTGATAATCAGGTTAAACGAAAACGTGTCAGAAGAAAATGGTGGGTGAGGCCTCACGTAAAAGAAAGGTATAAGCACGGGCATTTTCATCAACTAATGAAAACCATGGAGAAGGATAGAGAGTCTTTTTACAGGTGAAAATTACTTTACTTCGCATTACAGGTTTAAAAGATTTCTAGCATTCCAACACAGCACAACGATAATTCACTTCAGCTGTTCATGTTTCCATTTGGATACTTAAAATGGATATTTATTTTTTCAAATATCTTTATGCATTATTCGTTTTTTGTTAAACAGATTCATCAGAATGACACCTGAAAAGTTCAAACACCTTCTTTCTATAGTCAAACCACATCTGCCTGCTCCAAGGAGAACTTCTGGTCGACGCCCAATCAGTGTAGAAGAGAAGCTGGCAGTCACTCTACATTACCTGGCTACAGGGGACTCGCAGCAGTCTGAAACATTTGACTTTCGTTTAGTTCGATCTACCGTGTGCAAAATAATTAGAGAAACCTGTACTGCTATTTGGTCTGCCCTTATTGAGGAAGACTTGAAATTTCCTGAAACTCAACATCAATGGAGAAAAATCGCTGATGAGTTTTACAAGCAATGGGACCTGCCACACACCCTTGGAGCAATAAATGGAAAACACATTAACATTGAATGCCCGAAATACGGAGGATCGTACTTCTTTAACTACGAAGGTTTTCACAGTACTGTATTGATGGCTATTTGCGATTCTAAATACCGGTTCACGTACGTCAGCTTTGGAAGGGACAATGACGCCAGTATATTTGCGCAGACAGAGGTTCATCGTCTCTTTGAGGAGAATTTACTTAACCTTCCACCACCAGATGATGTGAATGACATGGGCATGCCATACTTCCTGTTGGGTGATGATATATTCCCTCTTAAAACATGGCTGATGAAGCCCTACTCAGGTAAATGTACAATTGACCCAAATATTTTTAAATACCGGCTGTCAAGAGCAAGACGAACTATTGAAAATGCTTTCAACATAATGTCAGCACAATGGAGGATTTTTAGAAAAGCCTATACGAGCTGACGTCAACACAGTGGATCATATTGTCAAGGCATATGTCTGCCTCCATAACTATCTACTCTGCACCGAGAATTCCAGGTATACGCCAGCGGGTTTTGTTGACAGTAACAATGCAGATGGGATGGTACCGGGTGATTGGAGGAAGTTAACTGATGTTGATAATTTCCCTGCCATCTCACACCCAGGAAGGATTGCTACACGCAACTTCACACACAATGCGAAAGTTATGAGAGACAATTTGGCACAATATGTAGTCAGCAGAGAAGGCCAAGAGCGGTGCCCATGGCAGAGTGAGCATTTAGCCAGCTGTGGACCAAGACGGCAAAACCAGTGATGAATATACGTTATGCTACAATGCAGTTAATCTATTTATAAACAAATAGTGTTTCACAATATATATATTTTATTAAAATAATACACAGCTTACAAGAATATTCATACAAATTTATTTCTACTAGATAGAAACTCTATTGGATTTCCAAGAAAAAATATTTCACTTTAATGTGTGGTATGTATTTGCTTCTGACATTAGCTCTGATGAACTAGCTGTCGCTGGTGGATATTGAGGTGCAGCTTGAGGGGTTGAAGGCAGATGTTGAGAGGTGTGGTGTATATTGTGAGGAGTAGGTGGCAGGTTGTCAGATGTCTGAGGTAGATTGTGAGGTGTCAGTGGCAGATAGTTAAAAGAGTGGTTTGGATTGTGAGTTGTGGTTGGCAGATTGTTTGGGGTCTGAGGTAAATTGTGAGAGGCTGATGGTGGATTGTAGGGAGTTGGTGGAGCGAATGGTGGCTGAGCAGAATGAGCAAGTGAAGAGTTGAGAGAGTTAGATGGCAGATGCTGATATGCAGAATACGGCTGACGAACATATTGTTGAGGTGGCTGAAATTCAACGTCTGTCAGTACATCCAAAATTCTTTGCTGAGCCACTGCCATTTGGTATGGGGTGAATCGGCGCATTTTCTCAGTAATCAAGGAGCCGAAATGGTGAGCTTCATCTTTTGGTTTCTCGGTGTTTACCTTCGCCAACTCGCCCAACAATCTTTCTTCAAAGTTACTTTTCTATAAGAACAATCCATCAGAAATTTTATGCTTATACACATGAAAAACTGGATTTATTTTTCAGTAATAAAAACATCAAAAACGTACGCACCTGTTTGTTGACCTTTACAGATTTGCTCCATGAATCTAGAGATTTATTTTTTTTAGACGTCTGAATGAACTGTAAAATAGTATGAATAAATTGTTTGAAAACCGCCTAAATATTATACAATGACTATCCAGAGCATTTGACATTCATTAATTTCTCATACCTGGCATATCCTGATGGTTACTCAAACCCTCTTTTACACCCTTCCCAATCTCACCGTCACAATCGCCATTCACTGAAAATAAACAAGAGTTTCAGCATAAACAATATTTATAACACGAAAAATCAAATAATTTGGCAATGTCATGTTATAGTAACAGTTGAGCAACTACTTCAGTAAATGTATAATACTGCTTTTTTAATGACAATTTTCCTAATTCTGTTTAATATTGGTTAGTACATAATTCTTTATTACTATTATTATTATTATTGATTTACTAATTATTATTATGGATTAACAATTATTATCATTCTACAATAATAAGTATATTATTTTTAATTCCAGTAAAGTATTATATATAATTTATTATTATTATTTTATGCTCATGGTACTCACGTCCACTTGTACTACTACTAGTACTAGCTGCATCAGAAAATGATGGTGTAGTGGTGGTAGCAGATTCATCCGCTATAAGGGTGATATCTGCCCCGCCTTCTTCATCCTCTTCTTGCACTTCAACACCTGCTCGTCTTTTTTTACTAGTGGATGCTGAAACTATTACCTTGCTGGCTGATGTGACACGGTGCTCTATATGAGTCAACAGCCAACGCAAATGCTCATAGCAATCTGACTACGATCAGATCCACTGGGTGGTTTTAATGATTTCACATATCGACCAAACACTGTACGTATGGATTGGTATCGAGCCTCTGCTTGTTTTACACTACAGTCCATCACGATGGCAACTTCCTTCCAGGCGTTCTCTTTCTTCAGCTTGTTCGTAAATTCACTACACCCTTTTTCATACAGACATCTGTCATCTCTGATAGTATCCATTAAAACTTTGTCATCCATGGTGAACTAGCTGGAAGCTTAGTACGTGATAACACGGAAAAAGCAAATTGAAATAATAAATAATTTGTCACAGCAGCAGTTGATCGTCTTCAGCAAGTTAATAATCAAATGGAAATGGCTAGTGCATTGTGGGATCACAATTTGATGCTTTCAAACTCATAGAATTATCCAAATTTTGTTACCTCTATGATCGTACGACTGTGGTTCACATAGACTTGTAGTGCAATTATCGTAGTCGCAAGGTCGTAAGAAGTCGTAGAAGTTTGGCCACTCCAAACTTTCCTGATTCAATCTTACGACAGTCGCAGCACATCGTAAGAAATCGTAAGACAAATACGAGCATGGTTCACATAGACTGGTGCTTACGATCACACGACCAATCGGTGATTTTCCTACAACTGTTACGACTCTATGGGAACCAGCCTTCAGCAATGAAGAAATTATCCATTTTTAATGCTTGGCAATCATTTTAGAGGATATTTGCAATCATTTTAGAAAGCTTAACAATTAACATTAACAATTGCTCACACAAAAACAGTCAGTGGAGAGTGGGATTCCTGAATCAGGAGCTAAGCCACTCTTTTAAACCACTGAACTCCACTTGATTTTATTCTACAAAAATACTATGTGATTAAAGCACAATACAATGATGTAACAAAACAAGCCAGCACAATGGAGAGCAGGATTCCTAAGTATAGGAGCTAAGTCACTTTTTGAACTAAACCATTTGCTATCGAAACAAAATTAAACAGTTATATGAAAAAGTAACCACGTGGAGAGTGGGATTCCTGCATGTAGGAGCTAAGCCACTCTTTTAAACCACAGTTAATTAAAAAAAAAACAAGAATAAATATGTGATGGAATCCCATGGAGTCAAGTGAATAAAAAATTGTACAGTTGCAATAAATGCTATATATAAAGCTGCTAAGATACAGGAAATGAAAAAGGAGATTAAATTTTTTCAACTAGATTACGCATTGCCATGCTTTTACTACTTAGTGTCACATGCTTAGCTGCAGACAGGTTGGAGCGCAACTTTTTACACAGCAGCTGCAGTCGAACAGTAACATACTTTGCTACAATTTTAGTTTTTATAGAGTGATAGTCAGCAATACGGGTCTTCAAAAAAGCTGCGTTTTCACGGCATCTGTCGATCACAATCTGCCGAGGATGACCAAGCTTCCTGATTACAGGCTCCAGATCTCTGAGGATCAACTCCGCAGAATGGCAAATGTCGAACACATCCTTCCTGACTCCAAATAAGGCACCAGTTCTGTATTCCTTCAAGCCAGTTAGAGAGGCGCAAGCATCAGTAGTGTCAGGATCTTTCACCTGACTCAGACATACCACACAGCTGTCGCTGCTTATGCAAGCTTTGAACGCAGTAGCCTGCCAAGTAAAATAAAGCCGCTTCTTCATCTTTAGCCAGATGAGTAAAGGTAGTGCAACCAGATTTGAAGACTTGCAGCACCTCAAGATCAGAAAAGTCATCATCATCTAATGCTGGGACAGCAAGGAAGTCAGCGAGATAAACACCATCATCTTCTTCATAATTTGAAGAATTGGAGGTTTTCAGAAACTGACTCACTGAAATGAGCTTCAAAGCATTCTTCAACTTGAGAGGTGTTGGCACAGGGTTTTTGAATCGCACACTGCTAAACAAGTTCTTCAGGCAATCTTGAGTGAGTCTGCCTGTGAGGAGTAATGAAGATTCCTGCAGAATGTCTTCTGAGATGCCGAGAACAGATTCTGTTGACAGTGCTATTCCAGATTGTACAGGCTTCCAGCCTCTTTTATAACCAAACTGGCAGTTGCAGATCATTTTGCTAAACGATGATAAAAATGTCCTGGCTTGCACCTACTTTGCCATCTGTTGCTTCGAAAGGGCTAGCACAGGATGCTGACTGCTCATCAAATCAAACCAATGATTCACCTGCTCCACGTACCAAGCTGTGGTGATTGAACTTGCCGGAAGATTCCCTTCATCGACAAGATAGCGTAAGGCAGCTCCAGCAGACTTACTGAAGACATTTAAAGGGCTTATGACGGGCTTTTCAAGACGCACTTTGTGTGTAGAGTTGTTTTCTCATCAAGCATTGTAAAACTATTGAGAAAACTCACTTGCGTCAACAAAACACCAATAGGTATCATATAGAGGTCTATGGAGGTCTGTGACAATGCGTTCGTAATATCTGCATTATGATATTATATAGTATATTACAGCAAGTAGTTTGTACCATTTTTGTTACTTTTCCAGTTCCAAACTACTTTTCAAAAATTTTAATTATTATTATTTAGCGCTTTTGAAGTTTTTTCTTGGGAGGATAGCCGGTATTTCAGATTTAATTATTATCGCTGTTGTAAAAAAAAACAACGCCGGAAATACAATTTCGGCAATGTTTTTTTTTCACCTAGTATTATCATGAAAGTATACTAATGTTATTGTTTGATTAATTTTCCACATGAAAATTATTATTTTGATAAAAAAATTTCATTATTTCTTTTGATTTTGATGACAAACACTATCACGTGAACGCCAGTGTATACATAATAGCGAGCTTACCAAAGATAAAATAAATTGCTGACTTGAGAAAAACAGCTCCAAAAAAATTAAAATTTGTTGCAATATCATTTTTCTGCCATCAAAAGAGTCTCTGCACAAAACTAATATTTAGAACGCCCTACTTCTATGCGAACAAGCCAAATTTTTGAAAACTCGCTTTATAGCTGTATATAACTTGGTGCGTCTTCGAGAAAAAAAGGCGTCTTGGCAAGTGCTGACTGCGTCTATAGGAATCGTCTTACTGGTGAGAGGGCAACTCCACATAATTTTTCTGAACACATTTCAACCTCAGAAAGTTTAAATTAAACCAAATCCTCTTCAAATTAGGCGTCTTAGGCCCTTTAAGGCTTGAGAAACCTTCATCTTGTTGAAATGTCCTGGCGTCCGAGCGGCCATAGTCAGTTTAGGAGCCAAGAGCAAATCTTTACCCTGTTGGAATACTGCCACTGCCTTGAGATGTTCTAGTGACACAATTGCCGACGGGAGACTATTTTGTTGTACATCATCTGGAAGCACTATGGTGGTATGTTTGCACAACATTGAGCGAAGTTTCTGACTAGATGTGGAACATCGGAAAGGAAATAAAGATGCTTGACAGGGTCACAGGGATGAGAGATTTGATTGACCTAAAATCCAAATAGGTTGATCACTTATACAAATTAGTCCATCTCCTTGAACTCAAATCAGCGAAACAAAACTCGGTTTTTTTTAAAGAGTTAGGACACCTAATTTTGAGAAGATTTGAATTAATTTAATCTTTTTAAGGTTGAAGTGCGTTCAAAAAGTTTTCTCAATAGTTTTACAATGCTTGAGGTGAGAACAACTCTACACAAAGAGTGCATCTAGCAAAGCCCATTCTAAGCCCTTGAAAGACAGCAACAGCGAAAATATTATATAATTACCAAGTTTGACCTTGAGGAAACAATCCCAAAGCTAGCCACATAGCACTGTTACAACTACCCATATCGGAGGTGACACAGACGACATGCAGCCCGATATCATACGCTTTTTTCACAATCTAAAGCACTACAGGCTCAAGTTTTTTACCATCGACTGAACAGCCAGTGTAATGGTAACATACTGTTTGCTTCCAGGGTGTAGTGATACCTGTAAAATGAATAAGCAAAACCAATTGGTAGATTATAAAAAAGGGAAGAGAAAAACCAACAATCTGTGAAGACTGGAAAATTTACATCTAAGCATGAAGACCAAAGCCTTTGAAGCATTCTGCGTCTGATCTGGAAATGTACTATCACCGAGAATAGAGCCATTTTTGGTGTCGTATTCCGCACTTGGTGTGATTTCGCACTCATTCAGTATCAAGCAGCAATTCTTTTCTGCAAATGTCATATTATCGACCTGGAAATACAAATACAACCAATAGTGCAACTTAACACTTATTAGTTACATTATAACACAAAAAACAATGCCTTCATAAACATGATAGCCAACTAACCTTAAGCTTCATAAAGCCAAAGACCTGATGAAGCATTCCTGGTCTGAAAGTCACATAACTTAAACGCCTCTGTAGAGTCCGAAGCGATGGCAAAGGAATACGCTGATTAATAAGTAGATTGTAGCCAGTTGCTCCACATGCAAATCTGTTCGATAAAAAAATTACAAATTAGTAACAAGAATCTGATGAAACAAAGTCAAGCGAAATTTTTTGCACTCACTGAATTTGCAAACTTTTTTTAATGGTAGCATTGTCCCATTCCATGCCTCTTGTGGAGTTGAGAGACAGAGCTCTCAGTTGACAATCAGTCAACATTCGAGACACTCTTTTATGGGAAGTTTTTAAATTTGACTGGGCTCTCCGAAGTGCATCAGATTTCTAGCAAAACACACCAATTTGTAAAACTCTGAGGAAATGAAAATTGGTTCAAAATTGGGTGTTACAAATGTGCAGCAAAAACATAGTGCCCAGCCATCAGTGGTTAGGTTGTTAGTTTCTAACGGAATGTTATTTTAAATCAAGCCGAAGGAATTAGTAACTGTAAACACATTGAGAATCATAAGCAATTAGTTGAAGCCACACAATAATTGGGTTCACACATACAACAATACTTACCAAGAACATAGAACCTATTAATAAAAACATAAACAAGTTGATTGCAAATATTAACCAAGGGAAATGACAGAACAAACAAGTCGAAGTACTCACTCTACGAAGCTGCTGTTCCAGGAAACGATTGCGTTGTTGCAGTTTGCAGACCGAAGTGTCAGGCACAGTTTGGGAAGTTGGAGGGTCCGAGCCCTCTTCAACCACAAGGTCTTCTAATATAGGCTCTAGGAATATATATTGTATGTACACCAACTACACACTTAGATGTTGCATCAAAACTAAAACATAGCTCTTGTTTTTGATGCATTACCTGTATCAGCATCGTGTCTAGAAAACTGATCATTTATATTGGGAGAGTGACGTTTGTCAGAGACAAGAGATTTGGCATAGCAACGGTCTGTACAAGGAATCTTAGCTGCAGGCTCACCAACTGTCACCACACAACGACTTTTGCGCTTACGTGACACTTTACACACTTTGTGAGTAACCTGCTGGCACCGAGTTGCGTCGAAGCTTCAACTTTCCATCTTCACGTACTTTCTCAAATGCATCATCCTCAAAATGATTCTAAAAACACCACCTTAGGATAAACAAAACAAACCACAAATCAATTAATCAACACAATTGTATGAAGTTGTGTTTCTCATAAGCTTTGTCTATATATTTAGAAATTAAGTTCTATTCAAAACATTATTTTTAAACATCCATCGACGCATGCACATCATGACAGCGGGCAAAGTTTTCATCTTTTCAACAGTGCTGTCTTGCACAATGTATTATATGTATATAATATTATACTGTTGGTCCCTATTATTCTTCATCAAATTAATCAACTGTTTGTTGCAATTGTTAAATTCTAGGGTTATATTTGAAATCAATTGATGGGAAAAGGTAAACTTCGTTTTATCGTTTGACCCATGAATTAAATGGCGATTCTTGTTATTTATTATAAAAAAATTTCACTATACATATCTTTATCATTCTGGGTTCAAATCACGATAATAATAATAATGAAATCAAATAAAAAAAATGACCTGGATAACTGACGATGAAAAAGACCATGAATAATTGATAAATAATTACCATAAAAAAATGTATCACATGATGTATCATCATTTATTTGGTTTATTAGAGTAGTAATAACATAATGATAATTAACAATAATCATAATAATAATGATCACATAAGAAATTCTGAGTATAGGTAGCAGTAGGTTAAATATTAATGAAAAACAATAATTAATAATAGCATTGGATGACGATCATCATTGATTATTCATTGTTTTCAAGCTGATGATCGATGATGGTCGAAGAATAGAGTATCTCATCAATGTAATAATACTGATAATAATAAATAAACAATAATTATAATAATAATAATAAATAAGCAAATAATAATTAATAATAATGTACAGGAATTTACTTGTCAGGAGTGGTAGCGACCACCTGTACAGCGGCCCACAGTAATAAGTAAGTACAACAGTGCAGTGTACGCCTTTCCAACTCGCCCTCCACCTATCCCGAGGAGTAGGTGTAGCAGGTCGACCTAGCTGTTCGAATAACCGTTCCAGTATCACTTGCCCGTAGGTCAAGTGCAGTGTGAGTCGAGATCGACTGACCACTTTCTACTGACTGTTATCCTAGTTGCTAGTCGACTGGTTTCAGTGCAATCCCTCTATCCACTTTATTGTATGAGTGTTGAACTTAGCAAGTTCTTTTGCCAGTGCAATCAGTGCAAGCGCTTACTTGTATTGTCTCTATCAAGCTACCTGTGCTTTAGCATAAGTGCGCTTATGCTAGTAGATCAAACAAGCAAGTGAGAGTGTAGGCATTAACTCTCATTTATTCTGACTAGACAAGCATATTTATACAGTGAAAGATTACATAACATGATTGGCAGCTATACAACAAAGGCCTGCTCCGCCTGCACACAAGATTGGTTGGTTAAAGACCAATAGAACTGGGATTAGCATAGAACGGGAGGTGCTACTCAGCATGGCTGAGTGCACAAGCACATGTGTAAAAAGGAGTACTCTACGCAAGCACTATAACATATAAGAATGATAAATACAAGTATAAAATAGTAGTTCGGCAAGTGCTAGAAATATATAATAATAGTTCGGCAAGTGTTAGAATGAGAGTATGAATAGTTCGGCAAACCATATATGTACACGAGGTCGACCTGTTCGTGAGGTCGTGGCACATTTCCCTCACACACGCCGCCCCATTGGCGCTCGTAGGGCCAATATCCATTGTTCGTGGGGAAATGTTCGATATTCGCTTCCTTGGCTAGGGCTCCCTCTCTTGTTCTAGCAGTTGTGTTCTTTGTTGGATTACTTCTTCCATCTGGGTGTGTCGGATTCTGACATACTTCGTATACATCCTAAGCACTCCAGCGGTGGTGTCCCTTTGTAATTGCAAGCTTGGTACCATGTGTCGCTGCATACTCGTCCTCTTGGCTCTCTCTAGCCGGGTGGTAATGTCCCCGAGTCTTCCTTCGATTAACTCGTGTTGCTGTGTCGCCGCCACTAATTGTTTAAAGTATTCCAGTTCGACATCTCCTAGTAGCTGGGCGTTGAATTGTCGTACTGAGTAGGACATGGCGTGCGTTGTTGCTTCTCTCGAGTGGTTTGTTGACTGTGCAAAACAAGCTCTGCAGCGGTATACTTTGTATCACCGCCGTTTTCACTTTTCTTTTGTTCTGGGTCCCACGTGGTATCACGTGTCATCTCTAGGCTCCTCCTTTTGTCGATCGTTATCGAGTGAATTAATTTAGGCGCCGTTTTCGTGGGAGTTACTTCCCCTCCTACTCGATTTTCCCGTCGGGGATTCCATAGCGTGGTTGTCTCCCCTTGTCTCTCGATTTGTCTTGTTGTTGTGTCGGTGGGAGTTATCTCCTCAGCACCTACTTTGGTAGTTATCTGCACTTTTGATATTTTTGGTGGTCCCTCTTGCCAGCTACTTCTACCGAAGTTGCTAATTGCTGGTTTCTGCTCATTTAGGCCCAGTTTTCGACGGGTTTCGGCTACATTGGTCCAGGGTATGTACCTCATGTTTTCTACTCGCCCACGTGGCCCGTTTACCTGCATTTCTTGTCCAGCAGTTTCCTCTTGGTTCCTAGCTTGATAGCATTGGTAGTCGGTGAAACGCACTGGTGGCTTCCTAACTCTCGTGGGCCTTCCCCCTGCTTCTGTTTGTTCGACGTTGGTACCAAGTGGCGGCCATTCGGCGTCCATTGGTGCTGGTACCTCTGCTACTGGTGGTGCTATCGTTGCTGGTGGCTGCTGGGCCACTGCTTCAAGGGGCGCCGGTTCCACTAGTAGTGGTGTTGGTGCCATTTCCTCGGTGGGTGCCTCAGGCGTCGGGGGTTCTTGTGGCTCCCTTTCTCTAGGTACTTCGGGAGGTGGTCGTGTGTGCTCTACTGGTGGGCGGGGCGTCCTACGCTGATAGGCCCCACGCATGTTGGGCCGGACGGCCTGCTCACGGCTAGGGGGCGCTCTCCCCACTGCTTCTCTGCATGTTCGGTACGCCTTCAATCTGCGACCATTTTGCGTGAAACCTTGTCCATTCCTCTCTAGACGGTATGTATGGTTGGGATAGGTTTCGGCGACGGTGTAGGGCCCCACGTAGCTAGGTTGTAGCTTGATTACTCCCTTTAGTCCGCCGCTTGTTCTCCATCACCACCAGTTCGTCCTTACTGAACCGGGGGGGTTCTCCCGTCTCCTCCTGACGGAGCCTGGCTTGCTGGTTCCGCACATAGTCGTGTGCTATGGCGAGGTCCTCTTGTACACGCAGTGTATGTTCTGTGATGCTGTAGGGGTCCAGGGAGGGGGGTGAGCCGGTCAGCTGATCGGGCAGCCACACCTCGCGTCCCAGCATCATCAGATTTGATGTCTCACCAGTGGTAGAGTTAGGGGTGGCCCTGCAGGCCCGCATAATCTGCGGCAGCAAGCCGTCCCACTCGTCCTGGCCTTTGCTTAATATGAGTGTCCGTAGCGCATCTCCCGGCGTCCGGTTCTGCCTTTCCACCATGCCATTTCCTTGGGGGTGGTACGGTGTGGTGCGCGCCTTGCGTATGCCCCACAGGTTGCAGAGTTCTTCCAGCAAGGTGGACTCAAACTGAGCCCCTTGGTCCGAGTGGAGTTGTTCGGGGAGGCCCCAATAACTGAATACCCCTTCGTCTAACGCCGTTGCTACGGTGGGTGCGGTTGCATCTGGTAGTGCTATCGCGTCCTGCCACCGGGTGAAGTGGTCGGTGAGTACCAGGATCCACTTATTTTTCCGTTTCGTGAGGGGGAGCGGTCCTACTAGGTCCACGGCCAGCTTCTGGAATGGTCGTCCGGCAAAGAGCCGTTGGCCGTCGGGAGCGGTGGGTCGATTACTGCGCTTCGCCACCTGGCACACTTCACAGCTCTTGACGAGTCTGCGTGTTAGTCCCGACAGGCCTGGCCAGCACCAATGCAGCTGTATCCGGTGGCGTGTCCTGTTTATTCCTGCGTGTGCTAGCAGGTGCGTATCCCACACGACCTTGTGGCGCCATGCTGGAGGGCACACCGTGCAGGTTCGGATCCGTCCCTGGTGCTCTGATGTGATCACCAATGTCCCCTCTGGTCGGAGGCTCATGGCTTCGATCCTGTCGTGTAGGATGCGCAGCTCTGTCTCTCCTTCTTCCAACTCTCTAGCTGAGAGTTGTCTCCCCGCCTTCACAGCAGCATACACCTTTGCCACGGGGTGTTGCCCTTCCTGCTGTGCTTGCGCTAGCTCTTGCGCATTCCTCTCGGGGTTGGTGATGGTCACATTCACCTGTCCCTTTTGCTCTGTAGGCCCCCCTGGGGGGTACTCGGCCCGGGTGGGTCCCCCGTTTGTCCTTCCCCTTTGCTCCGCTGGTCCCCTTGGGGATAGCTCGGCATGGGTGGGTCCCCCATCTGTCCGTCCCCTTGGCTCCGCTGGTCCCCTTGGGGATAGCTCGGCATGGGTGGGTCCCCCATCTGTCCATTCCCTTTGCTCCGTCCACCTCTGTCGGCTGGGCTCGGCATGGGTGGGTCCCCCATCTCTTTGCTCCCTTTGCTCTGTCAGGCCTACCTGGCTGAGCTCGGCATGGGTGGGTCCCCCATCTCTTTGTTCAATTGCCCGACACTGCTTGCAGTCGAAACAGGGGTCCTGTCGACTGAGTCCATCCGCGTTTCCGTGCTGCATCCCTGGTCGATGTTCCAGTTGGAAACTGAATTCGGCCAGGGTCTCGAGCCAGCGGACGATCTGGTTTGATGGTTCTTTCCTCCTACACAGCCACCGGAGGGAGGCATGGTCTGACCGCAGTTTGAATTCTCTGCCATACAAATATGGCCGGAAGTGTTTGGCTGCCTTGATTACTGCCAACAGCTCTCTCCTTGTCACACAGTAGTTCCTCTCGGCTGGAGACAGAGTCTTGCTATAGTACGCGATCACTCTCTCGCGTCCTTCCTGTATCTGTGATAGCACTCCGCCTATTCCGACGGCACTGGCATCCGTGTCTAGTATATACGGTAGGGTAGGGTCGGGATATCCTAAAATGGGTGCTTGACTGAGTCCTCGTTTTAGCCGTTCAAACGCTTGCTGTTCGTCCGTACCCCATCTCCATGGGACATCCTTCCCAGTGAGGACCGTGAGTGGCTTGGCTGTTGTGGCATAGTCTGGCAAATACTGTCTATAGTAGCCAGCTGTCCCTAGAAATGCCTGCAGTGCTTTCACGTCCTGGGGTGCTTGCCACTTCCTTACCGCCTCGACCTTGTCGGGGTCGGTGGCCACGCCTTGGGCGCTAACAATGTGTCCCAGGTACCGTACCCGTGGGCTCAGCAGCTCGCACTTTGACGGTTTAATCTTCAAGTGTGCGCCTTGGAGACGTTGCAGTACCTCCTCCAGTCTTTGCAAATGGGACGTAAAGTCGGGGGCAATGACGATAACGTCGTCGAGATAGAGGAGCAACGTCTTCCAGTGACCACCTTTTAGTACGCGCTCCATGAGCCGTTGGAACGTGGCAGGGGCCGAGGTGAGGCCGAACGGCAACACCTTCCATCGCCACAGGCCACTGCGGGTGATGAACGCTGACTTATCCTGCGCATCTTCATCCAGGGGTACTTGCCAGTATCCGCTGGTCAGATCCAGGGTACTAAAGTACTTGCTGCCCGCTAGCGCATCCAACGAGTCATCAATCCGGGGGATTGGATAGGCGTCCTGTTGCGTGACGTCGTTCAGCTTACGATAGTCGACGCAGAACCGCCAGGAGTCGTCTTTTTTCCGTACTAGTACAACAGGAGAGCTCCAGGCCCCGTCTGCGGGCTCGATGAGGTCCTTGGCTAGCAATTCCTTGACCTGTCTCTCCGCTTCTTCCTCTTTCTCTGCCCCGAGTCGGTGCGGCGGCAGCCGTATGGGTCGGGTGCCTGGTGCCACTGGAATGGAGTGTTCCGCTAGTGGGGTGCGTCCAATATCTCCGTCGTGTCGACTGAACACGTCTTGGTATCGGATCAGGAGGTCTCTGAGCTGGTACTCTTCCCGAGTGTTCTGGCAGCCCTCTCTGGCCTGGGTGAATAACTGTCCTAAGTGTGGGGGCAGTTCTTTATCCTGTGACTGGGGTGTTTGTTGGGGGCCTTGCATGGCTCGTATCTCACTGGGGTCAATCCCCGTAAAGGTTCCGATCACCTCTCCGGCGGGAACTCTGATGCTATTCTGAGAAGGGTTCAAACAGCGGACCAGTACTCGCCCCCGGTTGTCCGGGGCGTTGACGCTGGTGGCCAACAGCAACCCTCCCTCTCTACTCTCTATCACTCCCTGGGCGCACGGGGTTCGACTAGCAAGGTGGCAGGGCACCGTTGCTTCCGTCTGGGGGGGGTATGTGCGTGTCTCTCTGTACCTGAACCTTCGATACCAAGTCTCTCCCATGCCTGTCTGTACACGTCAGTTCCTTCCCTTGCACACAGAGGGTGGGTCGGTCAAACCCCATCTGACAATTCTGCTTCGCTAAGAATGGCATGCCCAAGATCACGTCCTCGTTAATCTGGCTTACGACGAACGTCTCCTCATACTTGACGTGCCGTATCCTTCCAGATAGAGTGATCAATCCATAGAACCGCAGCCTGGTTCCATCTGCCATTAGTCCATGGGAGTCGTATTCTTGGAGGCGGTGTTGTTGCTGGGGGGGAGTAGGTCAAACACCCTTTTGGATAGCAGGTTGGTGTTACAACCTGTATCTATCAAGTAGGTGACTGCCCGTCCTTCCACCCGACCTGGCAAGTAGTAGCTTGACTTGTAGGGTCTTTCTACTTGGTTGAGGTGGATGGTGAGGGGCTTTCGAGTGACCTCTCTAGGTGGGGACTGGCATTCTTCCTTCTTGTCTCTCCTCCTTTTAGGAGGGTGTTCTGGGTAGCTTGTTATAGTCGCCTCTTCCTCCTCCTCTTCTGACACTTCGTCGGTTAGGGGGCTGAATCGATTGTTCAGTGTAAGCGGCATTGGCGCCTGGGGGGGAAGTTTGGCTCGTTCCCTGTGGGGTTGACGAATAATGGGGACCCTGTCGCAGCCAGCATGAGTCTTTACTGCTGCGGGCCGTATTCGTTTCCCTGTCGTGAGTGCCAGGGTGCAGTTTTGCACTGGCTCCTCACGTGTCCGGTGCGCTGGCAGCCCCAGCAGCGCCGTGGGGGTGGTTTGTCCGTGTCCTTCTTGAGACGGGCCACCTCTTCGCTCAGGTGCTCGATCGTCTTCAGCAGCTTCGCCAATGGGTCTCCTACCTCCTGGCATTTAAGTGGGTTCCCTGTGTCCGGAGGTGTGTCCTCCAGCTCCCCCTCTTGTACCAGGCGCACATTTGATTGTAGTGGAGCTTGATGCTGCACTTGCAGGAACTCATTTCCGGCTTGTACGGCTTCCTCCAGGTCGGCTGGCCTGATGGCTAATAGGTGCCGCTGAAGGTGAACATGTCCCAGAGTGTTCTGAAACGTTTGCAGGGTGAGGTCGATTCTATTCCTGAGTGGCAGGTCCCCGTACGCTGCCTCCACCAGTCGTTCGACTTGGAGTGCATGCTCCCTCAAGGTCTCCCTGTGAGCCTTCCTATAGGTCGTCAGCTTGTTCTGCGCTTCCGTGCGGGTCAGGCCAAAACTTGCTCTTAGTGCTTGGGTGATGGCAGTGGTGTCGGCTCCTCTCCCACACTGCTCGGCCTTCCCTGTGAGTGCCTGCCGCAAGTGTATGGTCGACTCCTCTGGTAGCCATCGGTTGGCTCTGGCTACTTCCTCGAATCTTTGGATGAAATATCCAACGTCCCCTTCTCCACTGAACTGGGGGACTCTGAATCGGTCCCTGCCATTGTTGACATTCGGTCCAGAATGTCCGTCAACGTGCCCATTATCTGCAATGGTGAACCATCACGATTTGAGCTGAGCGCTCGTCGCCTGGTTGCCATCTCCGCGCCTGCTGCCTCCTGTTTGTACTCACTGTTCCTGTGGGTCGTTCGTTTGGATTCTTCTCAATCCCACTGCTGCCACCAATGTACAGGAATTTACTTGTCAGGAGTGGTAGCAACCACCTGTACAGCGGCCCACAGTAATAAGTAAGTACAACAGTGCAGTGTACGCCTTTCCAACTCGCCCTCCACCTATCCCGAGGAGTAGGTGTAGCAGGTCGACCTAGCTGTTCGAATAACCGTTCCAGTATCACTTGCCCGTAGGTCAAGTGCAGTGTGAGTCGAGATCGACTGACCACTTTCTACTGACTGTTATTCTAGTTGCTAGTCTACTGGTTTCAGTGCAATCCCTCTATCCACTTTATTGTATGAGTGTTGAACTTAGCAAGTTCCTTTGCCAGTGCAATCAGTGCAAGCGCTTACTTGTATTGTCTCTATCAAGCTACCTGTGCTTTAGCATAAGTGCGCTTATGCTAGTAGATCAAACAAGCAAGTGAGAGTGTAAGCATTAACTCTCATTTATTCTGACTAGACAAGCATATTTATACAGTGAAAGATTACATAACATGATTGGCAGCTATACAACAAAGGCCTGCTCCGCCTGCACACAAGATTGGTTGGTTAAAGACCAATAGAACTGGGATTAGCATAGAACGGGAGGTGCTACTCAGCATGGCTGAGTGCACAAGCACATGTGTAAAAAGGGGTACTCTACGCAAGCACTATAACATATAAGAATGATAAATACAAGTATAAAATAGTAGTTCGGCAAGTGCTAGAAATATATAATAATAGTTCGGCAAGTGTTAGAATGATAGTATGAATAGTTCGGCAAACCATATATGTACACGAGGTCGACCTGTTCGTGAGGTCGTGGCACATTTCCCTCACAATAATATATTGAATTGATCATTATTATTATTGAATTGATCATATTGAATTGATTATTATTATTATGGTTTAAGATTAACAATCAATGTCCTAAATTAAATATTATAAATAATTATTGCTATTATTATCAATTATAAACGATAATTATTAATAAATAATTATTATAATAATAATTGTTGCTATAATTATATAAATAATAATAATAGATAATTTTAATAATTAATTAATATTATCTAATTAAGGAAAATGATTATTAATTCAAAACGAGGATAATGCTTGCGAGAATAACACAAAATCTCCATAACGAAGCATCAGTGAGAAAAAATAACTTCATATCAACCAACTAATCATTATTATTTGTACCTTGCACAATCTTGAGCCAGGGAATGACTTCCACAACTTGCCATCAGAATCTAAACGGCTAACTGCTACTTCCCACTTTAGCTTACGAGTTGGATCCTTTGCTGATGGAAATGGGAACATTAATATTCCCTTCTCAGAACGATTGTTACATCCAAAAGCTGCACAGCCAGGCATAATTTCAAATTAAATAGAGAAGCCACTATAATGGTAATAATTCAGTCGCTAATGACTGGCTCAAAAATGGCAGACTTTGTGAAATCACGCGTTTTAACGTATAGATGACATACCCCTCTATATATATACGGCCCTGGTTATACCAGGCTCTGAATTAATTCCTTCCAACCATCTATATCACATAAATGCTACAAGTCATGAGTATCATGATTAAGCTATTGCTAAATGTGACAATTATTCCAAGCAATACGATATCAATGCTAGCACCATATGGTAATAATGAAAGCATTACAGTGTGCCTTCTGAGAGAACTTGATGATGGTAAGTTTAAACGTGACCTTAGGAACTCATAAGCCTTTGGAGAATATAGGTGGAGTGTGAGAGCAAAATTCTTCTGATCAGAATAACCACTGGATGGTTTTGCAAACAGTTCTGCTGGAATGTCTGATCAGAAACAAAAAATAGTTACTGAAAATGAAATGACATTTAGTTACATGGGATATGGTGACCGTAATGATTGCTCAAAGAAAAATGTTGATATTATGCAGTAATATTAAATCTAATTTCCAACAAATTTGAACACATCTAAAAAGAAGAGTTATTATTTTGTAAGATTGTATTAAATTTGTATTACGTTGTGGGAAGATAAAACTCAAACTTGGCAGTTTTGTCTCCCATGTTATTAATATTTGTGCCGAATAATTTATACCAAAGGTGTACTTACCACTAAAGCCAGGTAGCTTTTCCTGGAGTTCAGTTGTCAGCAAATTCATGTCTTCTAGCTGTTTTATATAATCTCCACACTTAGTTTTCGCTCACTTCTCACGCTGTAAAGCATTCCGCCGTTTTTTCTGACACTGCATCAGCGCATCCTCCAATTGTCTTGTCGTTTGCAGAGCTGATGTCACTAGAGTAGTCATGGTCCTACAAGTGGTATTTAAAATGATAACGACATTCCACATCATTCTACATTTAGAAACAACAAAACTAGTGAAAAAATACAAAACCTGAAATGACGCTGCTGGTACCAGTTCCTCTTGAGTGTTCACAGAGCATTCACCAATGCTTGCCAAAGAGGACTGACTATCCGATGATTGCAATGAATTTTGTGTCAGTAGGGAGCTTGCTTCTTTTACCTAAAATGGCACCAAGTTACACATAGGTTATTAAAATACAGGATGCAGTAACCTGCAACAGGACAAGATCTGGCACAGCCAATGGTGTTCACAAAATAATGACATACTCTAAACAAATGGTGAAATTGGCCCAACAAAAACAGTAACAAGTCAAGCACAAAAATCTCACCTTCAAATGATCAGGCAATTGAAAGACTGTTGGAACAGCATTAGAATCAAGTCGGACAGTCTGGCCAGTTCTGTCAAAGCATTATGCAGTAAAATGAACACTGCACACTAATGCTCTCTTTGATGGTGGGATAACCCTCCTACAGTTCCTCACCTACAAAGCATGTCTGCGTCCTTCTTTGTCTTTGTTTGGGAATCTGAAAAGGAAAAATATTACTAATAATACTGTGCAGGATTTTGTGATAACTAACGCTTAGTTATTCCGGTAGCCACCTACACTACCTCTAGGCAAGAGAGCTATCTGTCGATCCCGACAGTCTGTTGGTCAGAGAGCCTATTGCTGTCCACGTGTCAGCATAACTGCTGGAGGAGGAACACGTCGGCTATCGTCTGCCGTACAGGCCTGTCGTCGTCGGTATTCACTAGATAACCTAAACGCTGTCAGGACCCAAGGGTCATTCGAGCCGTTATCGTGTCGTAGTATGCTTGTCTGTTAGAATATCAAGTTATAAGCTTGATTGAGTGTGTGCTGTTTATATTTCACAAAGAAAATACACAGTGAGTCTCCCCAGGTACACTGCCTTGTGAGGAGCTCTGTTGGCCAATTTATACAAGGGAGGCGATGCCTAACCAATCTAGCCTCGTTATAAATGGTAATAAAATTGTAGTAAAAATATAATAATAATAAGCGTGGGTTGCATCGAGGCTATGCATCGATCGCAACATGTGGCCGAATAAATCTGATAAATGGAACTGTTAGATACTGTTTGTTGTTGCAGGTGGAATTCGTAGTTTTTCCGGCACAATACCTCATCGTGTAATTAATGCAAAAAGTTAAACATATGTATGTATTGTTATAATAATACATACATACATTCACAAGAAGCAACAACAATTTGCAATAGGAATGCAATGAGAGTGTGTTATGTTGTTTAGTTGATGATAATTGTGATGCTTCTTAATTATAACAACTAATTCCACGCATGCATATATGTAGCAATAATAATAAATAAATATATATTTTTTGATTATTATTATATATAATTTATAATAATAATAATAAATAGTGAAATTAAATTAATAACAATTAATATTCCACCAACCAAGCAAGTATGTGTAATATATTTGAATAGTAATAATTAATTAATAATAATAACAATATTCCACCATCAAACAAGTATAATAATAATAAATAATATTTATTATTATAATTATAATAAATAATAGTAAGTAGTATAGCATAAAATAAAGCTAAACGGATTTGCATTATTTCATTTCTTTACCTGTGGAAGGAAATTCCTATGCTACTGAAAGTTCTGTTGTGGTAATTCAGGCAATTAACAGCAAAACACTGTGTGCCACTGCTATTTGTTTTTTGAAAATGATGAGGATAATAGTGTTTGTCTGCCATGCTTGTTGCAGTAGTAGAACGTCGCAAGATGGCGGCCACGCCTGCACATTGATTGGTATTGTGACCCGTGACCTTGGCCATTCCAGGGGTTTTCATTTCGATGAACACGCTGAGGCAGACCCATCAAGCACTAAAGCCACAGTACACACACAAATGCAGCCCAACAACATCAATCGCCACAATCATTACGTCTGCTCTGCAAAAATTGTTTTACTGATCCACCCCTTACTTTTTGAAATTTACCACCTTTGCATGCTGGTAAAAGCAACCCAGGGCCCCAGGTAGCTCAGTCAGTAGAACATTGGACTTTCAAGCCCACAGTTCAGATCCCTGTTTGGGTGCAGTCTTTTTTGGCAATTTTCTGTCTTGAGAAAATTCTTTGATTTCTGGTCGATCCTTTGTTTTTATTACTTTTGGCTGCTCTGTAAGTTGCCATTGGCAACTCAGATAGCTCAGACTGTAGAGCATCAGACGTTTGATCATAGGGTCCAGGGTTGAAATCCTTGTTTGGGTGCAGTTTCTTTTTGGTAAGTTTGTGCCTAGAGAAAATTCATTTGATTCTAAGTTATTCCCTTATTTTCACCACTTTTGGTGGCTCTTTATGTTGGCATGAGCATCAGACTCGGACCACCTCCATTTTCACTCGTTACATCACTCATCGCAGTCAACTAATTAATCACTTTTCCAAAAAAAATTTCTGGATTTTATTTGAAATCAACTCTTTGTGTTATAACACTAAATTTAACTTCATATGACTCGAAAGTATTATTGTATAGGCACATATATAAGACTTTACCTTGCTGGATACAAAATGTTATTTTCGTTATCCGCACAACTTTTTGGTAGTGTACATTGACGTTGTACATTTTGATTTATTGGCTTCAAAGTTCTACTCAATGTTACAAACTGATTGCACACTTGGAAAGAAATCAAATTTTCGATCCAATTGTTAACTTTTAAAGCAGAAGGAACCATAACAAGTGCAAAAACACTAAAGAGATAATCTTCAAATATCTTTACAAAAGTCAGCTTTTTCGGAAAGTATTTTTAGAGATAAAAATTAATTACTTTGTGATTAGCAATGATATAGCCATAATTTTTACATACATAAATTACAAAATTTTTGTGCTACCTTTCGATATAAAGAACAATGATAAATGATAATTGTACAACTATCGTCATTAATAATTAAAAATAATTATTATCGTTCCCATTGTCTAAATAATCAAGTTAAAACTCACTAACCATCACTTTCACGATCAGAAGGCTCAAACAAACTTCAATTGTATGAAACTATTTTATTTTTCAGAAGAAAATTCAACTGTGCCAGTTTTATTACCAGGGAAAGTTCTCAGCTTTATTGAAGAAAATAATCATTGTTGATAAAAGGAAGTTGGGGTCTCGGCATTCTGGGACTGTTCAAGATTATATTGTTAAAGTTAAATACAAAAAATGGGGGAGATTTTGCTCTGCATGATGGTGTAAAGGTTTTATAAATCACCCTAGAAGTTTCGCTTGAAAAAATAGAAATGAAGGTTTTCGGTCTCTGACTAATTAAAAAACATATCCAAATTTTCTAGTCTCAGTGTTTGGCTGTTCGAGTCCCAGTGTTTGGGTGAATCATTTTGTAATTCACCAGGCTAGAATTTTTTAATAACACTTTACATGTACTTCGGTGTTATGATGATTAATTAGATTAAAACAAATGCAGTTATCAGTGAGTGTAGTAGTACATTTGTAGCAACAATCAGCACACTTGGTATAATTATTGTTGCAGATGCTGGTGAAGTTTATGTTTGGGGATATGGCATACTTGGAATGGGTCCCAAGGTACAACAGTCCACGCTGCCCCAACTATTACCTATGCCACTCTTTGGTCGAACCACTTTCTCTTCAGATGTTAAGGTGCTCCGCGTATTCAGCGGGATGAGTTACTTTGCTGCCGTCACCAGTATGTATTAGCACTTTGCTGCCGCCACCAGTATGTATTAGCACTTTGCTGCCGTCACCAGTATGTATTAGCACTTTGCTGCCGTCACCAGTATGTATTAGCACTTTGCTGCCGTCACCAGTATGTATTAGCACTTTGCTGCCGTCACCAGTATGTATTAGCACTTTGCTGCTGTCACCAGTATGTATTAGCACTTTGCTGCCGTCACCAGTATGTATTAGCACTTTGCTGCCGTCACCAGTATGTATTAGCACTTTGCTGCCGTCACCAGTATGTATTAGCACTTTGCTGCCGTCACCAGTATGTATTAGCACTTTGCTGCCGTCACCAGTATGTATTAGCACTTTGCTGCCGTCACCAGTATGTATTAGCACTTTGCTGCTGTCACCAGTATGTATTAGCACTTTGCTGCCGTCACCAGTATGTATTAGCACTTTGCTGCCGTCACCAGTATGTATTAGCACTTTGCTACCGTCACCAGTATGTATTAGCACTTTGCTGCCGTCACCAGTATGTATTAGCACTTTGCTGCCGTCACCAGTATGTATTAGCACTTTGCTGCCGTCACCAGTATGTAGTAGCACTTTGCTGCCGTCACCAGTATGTATTAGCACTTTGCTGCCGTCACCAGTATGTATTAGCACTTTGCTACCGTCACCAGTATGTATTAGCACTTTGCTACCGTCACCAGTATGTATTAGCACTTTGCTGCCGTCACCAGTATGTATTAGCACTTTGCTGCCGTCACCAGTATGTATTAGCACTTTGCTGCCGTCACCAGTATGTATTAGCACTTTGCTGCCGTCACCAGTATGTATTAGCACTTTGCTACCGTCACCAGTATGTATTAGCACTTTGCTGCCGTCACCAGTATGTATTAGCAGTTTGCTGCCGTCACCAGTATGTATTAGCACTTTGCTGCCGTCACCAGTATGTATTAGCACTTTGCTGCCGTCACCAGTATGTATTAGCACTTTGCTGCCGTCACCAGTATGTATTAGCACTTTGCTGCCGTCACCAGTATGTATTAGCACTTTGCTGCCGTCACCAGTATGTATTAGCACTTTGCTGCCGTCACCAGTATGTATTAGCTGCTGCCGTCACCAGTATGTGTTAGCTGCTGCCGTCACCAGTATGTATTAGCTAGAAGCTTGTCTCCTCAGCCATTTCTCTTTTCTTGTGTTTATGTAAAACTGATGCTCAGATTTCAAGTTTCTGCCACATTTAATATTTTATACTAAGAATGGCTCAACAAACGTTACAAAATTGGAAACACTTCAATTTAATTTCACTGGAGTTAGTCCACAGCTTCATGGCTGTTTGTTTGAGTTTTTCAGAGATTGGACAGCTTGCATTCAAACAATCAACTAATATGCCAATTGACTAACACGTTTACTGACTGAGTCAGTGGGGGTGACTATTATGCCAGAATGACTGAGATCTGCTCCTACTTGTGTACTAGTTAAACATGAATTCTGCTCATTAGATCAAATGGCTTCATGCTTGATTGCACAAAGTATCGTTTTGAAAGTTTGCAGTTTTCCACCCTATGCCGAATAGGTAGGTGCACAACTATTTTCCCTCCGTCTTGTCCTCATGTCACTCAAACTAACTTGTGGTTACTTTATATTATAGACACGAAGAATTTGTACACTTGGGGAAAGAACTTGCATGGATGTTTGGGTCTGGGACATGTCAACGATCAGTTCTTTCCTTTTCTTGTAAGTGGCTGTTCCAATTTATCTCTCTTCTGCTCGTTTTGTAGCATTTTTAAGCAGCCTCTACGTGTGCAAATATTTGTGTGCACCCGGCTTTGTTTAGAAAGAGGAATGCAAGAGGCTTTTTTAATCATAACTTGATTTTTTAAACCGAGTCTGTTCGAAATTACTTTGTACGTGTATATTTTAGTTTCATGTTCCACAATCAGCAAACATTCTATTTTCAAAAATGTTTTTTATTATTTATTCTTTCTAACTAATGTTTTCATGTAAATAATATCATACTTATTCATTATTTTCAGAATATCAAATTTTTGTTTCCTTGTACGATTTGTCTAGCAATACTCTGCCTATTGTACTGTTATTTGCTATGATGACCAACTGTAAATAGTCTCATTTTTTAGACAAAATTTGTTTTTTCGAGCCTGAAGAGAGCACATTTTTAGGATTTGTGTGACTCATTAGCAGAATTGATTTTTAATGTTTTTTTCAAGTATTAGTAGTTAGTAACTACTTGTAATGAAACAATAACCCCACCACCCCCTTTGTTTATTACTAAAACGCCGCCACCTATAAATGTATACATGGCCTGCTTAGTAAATTATTGATGATTTTATATCCAACACAAATTTATTCATCAACTTCAAAGGGGCAAAACTTCTAAAAAATAATTCCTTATTTTTATACTGACGTAAAAATTTTATGTGTGTTCTTCACTCAGGATTATCGGTAGTTTCACATACGTTTATACATGTGGGTGTGTACTTACAGGTGTCAACAGGAAGTGAAGTCAATAGTGTAGCCTGTGGAGCAGACCACATGGTAGCCAACTGTAGAGCGTACATTTGACGGCAGGAATATTTCTAGTTAGAAAGATATGAATGTGGCGAATGAACCAACATTGTATTACTGCATTCAGTATGTACATTGCTGCTTCACATACTCTACATAAGCGTTTCCAAGAAGAAAATTATGGCTCAAGTGATGCTGGTCATTGAAGGGCTAGATAAATACCTGAAACAAATTAACACATCTTTTGTTCTACTAGTTAATAATATTTTACTGAAACATTTTTTTAAATGCAGCTTGTGTTTATTGTGTTAGCTGAATTTTGTGCCACATAGATTAAATTGAATTTAAATGTTATGCGTTTGTAAATATTTATGTATATAGTTTTTTGTGTCATTAATTGATATATACTTATAGCAATACATTAAATATAGTCGGTCAAAGCTAAGACTATCAGGGGAATATTATTTTCATATTTTCGTGTCGTAAAATGGGCGTTTGGGGTTTTATTATTTGGCTCCTAGAGAATTCATGTAATTTTTTAGAGTTGGCAAGTAAACTATGAGATACGTTGTATGTTTTATAGTTGGCAAGTAAACTATGAGATACGTTGTATGTTTTATAGTTGGCAAGTAAACTATGAGATACGTTGTATGTTTTATAGTTGGCAAGTAAACTATGAGATACGTTGTATGTTTTATAGTTGGCAAGTAAACTATGAGATACGTTGTATGTTTTATAGTTGGCAAGTAAACTATGAGATACGTTGTATGTTTTATAGTTGGCAAGTAAACTATGAGATACGTTGTATGTTTTATAGTTGGCAAGTAAACTATGAGATACGTTGTATGTTTTATAGTTGGCAAGTAAACTATGAGATACGTTGTATGTTTTATAGTTGGCAAGTAAACTATGAGATACGTTGTATGTTTTTGAGTTGGCAAGTAAACTATGAGATACGTTGTATGTTTTTGAGTTGGCAAGTAAACTATGAGATACGTTGTATGTTTTTGGAGCAGTAATGGGTATACAGTGAGTGTGAGAATTTTTATCTACAACATTTCTACAATTTATTGCCTACATTTGGTTATTCTCATCCAGTTTCTGCACAAACTCTACATATTTCAGTTTTAACTAATGTTTTACATTATACATGCCAAAACCTATCTAACATTAGCACAGATTTTTGCGAACGTAGACATGTTCTATAAATAGATTTATGTAGGTTTTTCACTTTTTGTGTACTTTCATTGTCTAATCATGCTCACAAGTTTTTCAAAAATATTCTTGTATCACGAAGTGTATTGTTAGAATTAAATAAAAGCGAGAACTTATCTATGAAACATATGAAAGGCCGAAGTGCCAGTTTTATCTAGATGGCCCTAATGAAGCCTGACACAAAATCGATGTCAAATCGTTCTTTTTATTATGACAAGCTCAATTCCAACACGGGACATCTGCTGCTAACATTAGCAACAGTGGCCATGATTGGTTGTTATCAGCGGTGAAAGCGTGTGTCTTTGTTTACACTCTATTCTGTCAGTGACAGGTGTGAGCTAAGATATGTATTATAGGATGTCCTTTGTCTTCCATTTGTCTAACTCTCAATTCGCGTGCGTTGAACAACAAATTACCTACGGCCAGCGTTAGGTACGCGTGGGAACAGCAAAGTGTAACCTTTGCATAATAATAGTTACACAATTTGTGCGAGCTATGCCGGCTACAATGGCGGGTGTCTCTCAGGTGGATCTGCATTCTTCAACGAATGTTACTCAAAACTTTGAAAACTATAAGAAATGGATACAGACTACATTTGGGGAAGGTTCTAAGGCTAAAACTATAACATGGTGTGTTCTTTTATTTGGTGTGTTTATCGTAGTTATGGGAAATATATATAATTTATGAAAGAGCCTCCGCTGTTTGTTTTTTAATATAATTATTATCATTTTTAGGTGCAAGTATTTGCGCATTCACAAGGTTCTCAGTGGTAGATGTCTTGGAGA
The DNA here is from genome assembly GCA_945261195.1 of Cryptosula pallasiana. Lineage (NCBI taxonomy): Eukaryota > Metazoa > Bryozoa > Gymnolaemata > Cheilostomatida > Cryptosulidae > Cryptosula > Cryptosula pallasiana. Next base: position 35,437,472 of record OX183133.1, read on the forward strand.
GAGACCAAAGTTTAAGTTTTGGGTCAAATCTAAAGGATTTTGTCTCCTCAGATGTTACCCGCTGAGTGGGAGACAGTCTGAGATATCTGGAGTGGTCATAGCGCTACCAAATAAGGTTAGATAGTGTATTGTGAGGGCTGGGTTGGCTTTGTACCCTGCAGATACATAGTAGTGTCTAAGCTTATCTGTGGAAGTTTCATGCCTTATTCACACACCTGGAGACGTGTAGTTGTGCATTGCATGATATGGAAAACTTGAACCAAATTGTTTGTAAATTTGATAAATTATCATTTGTTCTATTTTTATATATTTATTTTGAGATAAGGAGTGGCTATTAAAATGCAGTTGAATGAAGCTAGGGCCAAGTGAAGCTAGGTTCGAGTCAAGCTAGGTTCTAGTGAAGCTAGTTTCGAGTAAAGCTACGTTCAAGTCAAGCTAGGTTCGAGTAAAGCTAGTTTTGAGTCAAGCTTGGTTCGAGTAAAGCTAGGTTCTAGTGAAGCTAGTTTCGAGTAAAGCTAGTTTCGAGTAAAGCTAGTTTCGAGTAAAGCTAGTTTCGAGTAAAGCTAGTTTCGAGTAAAGGTAGTTTCGAGTGAAGCTAGTTTCAAGTGAAGCTAGTTTCGAGTGAAGCTAGTTTCGAGTAAAGCTAGTTCCGAGTGAAGCTAGGTTCGAGTAGAGCTAGGTTCGAGTAAAGCTAGTTTCGAGTAAAGCTAGTTTCGAGTGAAGCTAGGTTCGAGTAGAGCTAGGTTTGAGTAAAGCTAGGTTCGAGTAAAGCTAGTTTTGAGTAAAACTTGTTTCGAGTGAAGCTAGTTTCGAGTGAAGCTCGGTAATTTGTGTCATAAAACGGAGGCTTTCTCCATTCCAGTTGAATTGTGCGGTTGTGAATGGGGCAGCAGTTATGGTGACGTGTTCTCTCTCAACCAATAGGAATTAAGTAATGGTTTCTTACTACAAAAATAACAATATAAAAGAATCTTCCTTCGCTCATCTGCAATATTAATATTAAAACTGTATTAGGATTCTGGTCAAACAAATATTTAATTACCAATGTGCAAAATTAAAAACTTTCACTTCCTTGTCTAAAGATTTCAGTAAATGTAGCTGCAGACCTCATATTTATCACGTGTATTTAGTGAGAAAAGAGCGTTGTCATCAACATCAATCCAACTATTAATAGACCATGTCTAGTTCAGTAAACATGCATTTAGCCCAACACTTGCTGTTATAAACTTTATAGTTGAACTTTAATAGTCATGAGAAGATTATTCCCATTCTATCATACCAAAATTTTTGGCTTAACCAATTCTCTTCATTTGATATTTTAAGCTCACCTCTTAGTAATTGCACAAAACATGCCCTTAAATATGTTAATTGAGACTAAAACACAAGTTGTTTTCCTTGAATAAGACAACTTCAATCTTGTAGCAGTTAAACCCTGCATACAGAAAACACATGGCTATACAAAGCAGATATTGGCGTTATCAGTCACTTGTTTTTTAAGTAACTTGAAAATAATTTCTGTAAAATTTTTCGTTGGTGATTTATTTTCTGTTGTGTCGTATTTTCTAACTGTTTAAAGACAAGATTTTCTATAATTATTCGTGTTAGCAATTTAGTGAGGACTTACAGCGCATGTACGTACACAAAGCAATCGCTTGGTGGTTTCTTTAGCAATTGTGTGATTTCGCAACTTGCTTCTCCGGTGAAATCGCTAAGCATTCGCTAGCATTTTATTTGAGGTTATTGCCAGGTTTTGATCCAGACCAAAAAGTCACTAGCCTATTTCTTTATTAACCAATCACAGCGCACAAATGCCTCGCCTCAATTTCCAATAGTCTTCTCATCTGCATCGCCCCGATCTAACAACGAACATATAATAATTTGCGGGTTGTAGATTGTAACAACGAGCTTGATGGGAATCGCTGAAGAGCGGAAGACAGTAAAAACTCGGACAATTTTCTTAGGAGTTTTGGCAATCGCCAAGGAAACTCGCCGAACGATCCTTATATGTACATGTGGCTTTAACCACTGCAACCATAGACATCACAAGTCACAACAATAAAAGAATATGTATACTTGTATGTTAGATAGCTCTGTGAATTAGAGTTTAGTTTTCTCTGAAACCAACAGTTCTCATTTGTAAATAAAAACCTTATTTTGGTCACTCATTAATATGTTGAATATTTATGATACGTCATTTGGGTCATTTCGTAATTTTTATTAGTATATCGGCGCTGTCTCACAAGTATGTTTTTTGGTTTTCTATTTCGTATAAAGTTATTTATGTTTTATTTTTAAAACATTTGTGATATTTCACCATCTCAGCACAAGTTAGATAACTCACAATTTTATAATGCTCAAGGGTAAACAACTCCACATCCTACATAGATACTATCAGTGTGGACGAAATTTTATTGTTGCGATTTAGAAAGCGGCTGCGGAAGACGGATACAGACGAGTAGCTGTGGTCGAAGAATTCTATGATATTATACACAGCATCCATATTGGTATGGGCGAGAAGAACGGAAAACATGCCGGACAAAAGAGAACATACAAGGCTGTAAGTGTCAAGGTCATGCGTACCTAGATTACAGTGCAATTGCAATTACTTATAGCCCCTTCCCCTCTCGTGAGCTTCAATGAATGTGAATCATTCAACTTCCTTTATTGCCTGTGTTACTGTTGGGGCTGCTATTGCAAAAGGAACTTAACGCAACATAACAGTGTAAATATTTATTTCTCTGGGGATGAGAAATTTAAGTACATGTAATTTGTTACAAAAGTGCAGGGGTGCGATAAGACATCTGCACAAATGTTTGCTCTATACCGGATTGTTGGGATTAATAACAGCGGAAAGTAGTGGTTTACTAATCACTGAAGTCATTTTGAAAATAATGATTTGCATGTTTTCCTGGTTTTTATCCTTAGCTTTTATTGTTGAAAAATGTTTCAAGACGGGTTTCCGTGGATCTCAAGCTAATCGAGTGAACAAACACAAATAAACTGTAAAAAAATTACCAAAGATATTTTAATAAAAGAAGTTTTTTGTTTGTTGAATAAGACTTATGTTGTATATGTATAATGGTAAAATACAGTCCTTATAGAGTTGTCTTCTCTTCTATAAAATCAAGTTTATCACCAGTTTTCTGAGCCAGGCAGCGGGGGGGGGGGGGGGCAAGACAACAAATGATTTAATACATAAACAGTTTTGATTATGAGGATGAGGAAAGCATCCATCAATGATGAATGTTGGTCTATATGATCTGCTTGCTTGTGCTACAGATACTACCTTTGTCTGAACAAGTCCAAACGCGCATGTATTCTATCCGTAGATTATGGAGTCGTATGCCTGTTTGCCGAGAGAAGCTGTCACACATTTCCTTATGAACTGTGAGCCGTGTTGTACTCGTATGCACCTGAGCATACCAGCAGATGTGTCTGTGGGCAATGAGCAGCTCCTCAATATGTCCGTCTCATCTGTGACATCACATGAAGGCTCCTGCTCACCTCACTCGCTCATAGACGTGGAAGATGTAAGTTTACATTGGTGGTTGATACGGTTTGTTAATGCAGAGCTCGATAATGGTATATCTAAAGATTTATATATTCAGTCCGCTAAGGTATGTATATCTGGTAACATCTGGTAGTCTCTGATAAGCTCCACACCAGGTTAGTTGATTACTTATAAATCACTCTGTTCTTATTACATCCTTGGTGGGGCTAGCTTAAAGTCATCAGAATTAAAATCATTCGTCATTTTGAATTTTTTAAATTCCTATTTTTTTGTGAATTGTGAGCCTAAACAGTGCTAAAACAAGCTGAACGTGTTTTAGGCTCTCATAATTAAGCAGTGATGAGTTGTTTTACTGTAATGAAAAAAAATGGGTGCGGATCAGAAGGTAGGAGTGGCGAAGACGTTACTGCTGCTGAGTTCAGAACCCGTTACAATTCCCTTTCCCCAGCGTATGAGACTGAGTGCAATGGGAATGAACTGTCTTGCCTGGTGCCATTTTAAGGAAATAATTATAGGTAGCAAATAGACGGATAATAATAGCTGCTAAATCTGGCATTTGATAATTTAAGATGGATATGAGACTTATTGGTGAAGCTACTTATTAAAGGAATAGAAAGGACTCGTGCTTTGTCTTAATACCAAGAGCAAATGATCAACTTTTCTATTACCAATTTCAATAACGATATGGATATGGTGCCTTTCAGTAAGGTATATCAATGTGACTATTGAAAGGTTTGTATTATGCTTCTGACATGAGCTAGCTATAATTGGTGCAAGGTATGCATAGAGAACTACCTGGTCTTTACTCCCTTCTGATCAATATCGCATACGGGTACGTGTCTATTTAGTTAAAGTGCTGTTGGTTTTACTCGCTGCCATAATTATGATCCTTTATGATAGCGCACGCTCTCGCGATATTTTACGTCACAACTAGAAGATTCTAGTACGTTACTCATCCGTTCCATAAATTGTGTTGGGCTCATTAAAATGTTGATACTGTTGGGTTCGATTGCACCGGTTTGTATTACGGGGTAGAAGGATTGAAACGTGGGCCTGGCTATTTGCATGTCCGTTGTGTTACTCTCAGGAGTGTAGGTCGTGTATTCAACTCTGTCAACAGTGCCATAGAGCATCTAATTTGGCTAGAGTATCTAGATTCAAACACAGGATGCATGCTTGTAAAATAATCGATAAAGGTATTTTAACAAGCTACATTGCCTACTTATGATTGCACCCTGGTAATGAATGATGCGTACAGGTGCAATGCAGTACAATGGTACATTTAACACTCACTCGTTCCCCAAAAGGTTAAAGAAGAGTAAGCATGAAGTGCATGACTAAAAACCAATAGTAGAACAAAAAATTCATTTCCAATTGAAGGGGCGCATCCATTAAAATGAAATATCAAAAGACACGGATAGTACCCTTTTATTGATTTTCTTACCAACTTGCTCTGTTGCCTTTGTTAGCTTAACAAAAAACCGATGGTGCCGTGATGTTGGCTCAAGCCTTGTTTGATGCCCACTAGCAGCTCGTATAATCAATACAAGCCTTCTAGACAGGGGTATATTATATTTATACAAGCTCTCACCCTGTTACATATTTAATTCTACTGACAGGTAAGGTACAGTCATTACGTTACGTGGGGGAAGGTGGGTTATACATACGCCCGCAGTTGTTCGCTACAAAACTAAATAAAATTGTCATATCTGAGGCTACACCACGTTTCATCCAAGGTACAGTATTTTGGGTAATTAATTATGATTAATTTATTTAATTAAAAATAATCATATGATTATTTTGAACTGAATTGTTTAATAAAATTAATTATTTAATAAATGTTCACATCCTTCAATTGGTTTCATTTTTTTAAACAATGAATTTGTGAAGACGTCTGCCTAGATTTGAGATTTGAGATGTTGACACGCGTTGATACTTTGTCCTAAATGCGAGACCACTCGTGTGATCAAATAAACTTGTCAACAGCTAAATGTTCTCCTGGTCGCGTGCTCAAACAACCAGGTGTCTGCACTTTGTCCAATCAAATTATAGTGTTCACCCTACACCTATGTTGACAGGTGTATATTGAGCTGCGGTGAGATATTAGCTTAGCTCATTATGACAGAGCCTTTGTGTATATACAAGGGTACGAGCTACACTCCAGCCCTATTGAGTTATAAAATCAATGTAACACCTATTCATATTGTTGTGCAATTTTAGTCGAGTAAAATGAGTGGTGCAGAAGGGAATGGTGTCTCGTCTGAGGAGCTTTCAGTTGTCGACAGCGTGTCCAGCCTTTCAGCTAACATGAAAGCTGAGAAGTTTAATTCGGCAGCTGGAAATGATATTGATTCAGAAATCAAGAACGAATTGATAACAGGTAGATGCGATTGATTCATAGATCAGAGGCTGTTTTTCATGCTAATTGTTTTTGAGAGGGGAGGTTGGAGAAGAGTTGGGGAGGTGTGTCAGCGTCTTAGAATGTCACCATCATATGCTAGCAAACTTATCACATCCAAACTTTGTATTGTTTCAGTCTATCATAATCATGAATTATAACTTTTGTAATAAAATGTTTTAATTATTGTAACTGCTATATTTGCTGTAACCTTTGACCTGCAAAACACATTATTTTGTTTTTACTCAAGATGGTTGCATTTGATCATTTCCTGTTTTATTTTAACCCGTTATTAAGTTACTTGGATAAAATAGAATGGAAGTTTTTTTCAGAAATAAAATGTGAGAGATCCTCACATAGTTTTTTTTATTTATTCTATACGCAGAAATATATTATATAATACATATATTATATGCAATATATCTGCGTATGATATATGTGTAGATTATCTGTTATATAAAAAGATGCATCTAATTTATTGCTTCTACGATATATCTTATACAAACCATGGATGTGAATCCTGATATATTTCTGTCAAACATTAGAATATGGTGAATGGCGTTCTACTCAGACAATTTTGTACATCTCACACATTGTTGTATATGTTATACATTGTTGTATATGTTGTACATTGTTGTATATGTTATACATTGTTGTATATGTTATACATTGTGTATATGTTATACATTGTTGGACATCTCACACCCTGTTGTATATGTTATACAATGTTGTATCTGTTATAACTGACATATATATTTCGTTGTTCAGTGGACGACACAGTAAAGTGCGAGGCATCCACTGAAGCAAGGACAGAATTACAGGCTAAAAACCAGATGTCACTGGAAAGGAGCTCAAATGAAAGACAAGCTACTCCAGAAAGGAAATTGAGTAAACCAATTCCTAGAATCTCTACCCCGTTGAAGCGTTCGGCTGAAGTGACACACATTGTAAGGGAATAGATTTTCATATCATTAAATAATATTTTGCGTTTTCTCAACAATAATAGAAAAAATAAAACGAGTAACAGGTTTTGTAGCTGAACAAGTAAGAATAAAAAGCGATAATAAATAATATTAGTTATAATAATACGAAATGATCAGCCTATGAGAAATTTTGAGTTTGCATTGACAAATTTTCTGAACCTTTTCCTCTCCAAACAAACGGTGTTTTTGTTTTTTCATATTTTTGTTGGCCTTCCTTGCTATATATATTCAAGTTTTGCTTGCCAGAAAATTTTCATGCCGTAAAACTTTGGGGAAAGAAACCACAGCATTCCCAGCTGGGACTTGAACCCTGGACCTTACTGTAACATTGGGTGCCCTAGTAACTGTACACGTTAACCATTACACCAACAAGTCATCACAAGAGGGATGCCAGTGAATGGCACCTGTGTGCTGGACAAATTAGATACAAGACTTTCACAATGGCCACCAACTAGCTATTGTATATATGTTGTTTTTCCTGTTTTTTCGGGTGGCCATCAAATTTCATTTTCTCAATAAAGAATTATCAGGCGACTGAATTGGTGTTACTCAAGGTGACGAAGGCGGGTACAAGCTCACTTTATTGATTAAAACATGAAGATGGAGCGAGCGGCTTATTCTGTTCAGTAAACATTACCTGCGAACGACTACAAAGACTCGTAGGCTTTGTCAGTTCCCTAATTGAAACGAATCTCCGCTCTTTCAAAATGAATTATTGATTTTGCAAGCAATTTTCAGAGTGGGTTTACCTGTGAATACGTAATCAGTGACAAGTTACCCTTGTATAAATGGCAGCGCCTCGGCAGCACTCTATAATAAGGATCAGTTATTCACCGAGTCATTGCATAATTATTTATATTATGTTATTGTAATCACTAGCCTGATGTACATGATGGCCTTGTATATACATCACACATTACATGTACATGCATATGTGCTAGCCTTATTGTGTGAGGTCACAAACTGGTGCAAGCAAGTGACAATCATACCTCAAAATATTCGATAAACAGTTGCAGATTTTTTACACTAATATCAATTTTACAAATATTTGCTCTTTCTTCAGTTTTTTTTGTCAATTATTTGAACATTCTAAAAAATTTTATTCATTATTGAAGGATTTTGGTTTTGAATTTGTCTTACCTTTTTTCGATGATCATTGCGCATTTATATAAATCTTTAAACAGATATTTTGGTGAGTACCTAACATGTTATTGTATTGTGAATGTAGCCCAGCCCTAAATCTTCTAAAAAAGAAAGCGATGGCGATGATGATGACGATGAAGATGATGACGGTTTGTCAATCTCACCAACAGAAGTTGACCCTGAGAGATTGAAGGCATTCAATGTATGAGTGGCGATACAACGCTAGCATTCTTCTGCTTTTGAAAACTTTATTGTTTCTCTTGTATTTACCAGGCAAATTAAAATGCTAAAATACATAATAATATTTCACAAGCTTATTTCAAACTACCAAGATGGACTCTGTCATCTACGCATTTTCTACAGAGCATCTATCTTTGCTTAACACTATGAGAAAAAATCCTTTATTGCTATTTACGTTAGAGATAAAATTTGCTTTAATTACCGTCATTTTTCAGAACTTTAATTGTATGTAGTATATTTAAACAAAAACATCAAAACGCAGCTATGATCTTTGCTATTACCAATTCTATCAGCTGATTGGATATTTCTTTTTAGATGTTCTGTCGACTTTTTGTTGATGAAAACTTAGATCGGCTCATCCCTATATCTAAGCAACCGAAAGAGAAATTGCAATCTATTCTCGATGCATGCAATCGACAATTCCCAGAGTTCCAGGAGAGATCAAGGAAGAGAGTTAGGACATATCTAAAGAGTTGTAGACGAATGAGACGAGCTCGTAACATGAATGGTCTAGAGAGCGTGAGTGTCACTGAACTCTCTGTCTCAAATGATTTTGTCACCTCTTGTTTGATTGGACGCTGTGTGACCGATACATGGTGCGTTACAGATAAGACCAACACCTCCCCATCTCACTTCACCAGTCGCAGAAAGTCTTCTCTCGCAGGCCTGTGAGAATGAGATGGAGAACAGCAATCGTATAAAAATGGGTCTTGAGCCGCTGCCGGTTTCGCCTGTGACTCGACGAGTCATCAATCATACGTCATCTGGTTCTGTTGCCCCTCCGCCAAACCATGTGACAGCTGCTGCCGCTGCTGTGTCAATGCCTTCATTGGTTCAAGCTGTCAGCCTTCAACAAGGCTCTGTACAACAATTGGCTGGACACAGAATGCTACCTGACTGGAGGTTAGTTGAGTAATTAATAAGTAAACTTGTAATATAATAATAATATTAATAGCAGTAATAATAATAATATAATTATTTAATGCTAGTTTCATTTTTAATAAAATAGTTCGGCGTTTTTTGTTGTTGTTCTGCTTTACACACCTCTACCATAACTTTTGTAGATTTCAACACGCTGCTCCTTTTCGGCATGATCTCACTCCTTTCTTTGGTAATGGCTTCTTCCGACCACCATTTCCTGGTCTGCATGGCCCAGTGCCTGCTGGTATTCAGGCTTCCCATGCTGCCAATCCATTGAATCTGCAACCTCCAGCAGGTATGGAGATGTATATATAATGTGGTGCAATATATTTCATGGACTACATTGTAATGCTTTTGTCACCATTTGGAGTTGTGCTCTCATTTATTTCATTTCACACTCAATGAAATGATAGACTTAAGTAGGATATTCTGTGTTACTTCACATCGAACAAAAATGCATTTATCTTATTTTATTATAACTCCGCGCATCAGATTTATTTGACAGTCAAAAGTCAACATTTATTTGGTGCAGAATGGATGTAGCACGCTCGCTCACGCAGAACACGAACTGGCCTGAGATAGATTATTTTTTATGTTTGCATGTCCAAATGAGTTAGTGCCTTGGCATTACGCCAACACAGTTCAAAATATATTGTTTTTAGTTGCTGGTGCTGCAACAGATTTAAATGCCCTGAAGAAGCAGACAACTCCTAGTTTATCCTCTTCCAATAAAAGTGCCTCTCTCTCAGTACTGTCAGCGAGTGAAAAAGCCACCATCAAACAGCTGATATCAGGTTACAGGGAATCAGCTACCTTTCTCTACAGATCTGCAGACGAACTGGAGCTTCTCATTGCACACAGTGGTTGATTAGTCTCGGTTGCCTCCAACTTTTTCTCTCTTTACGAAACTTCTTTGGCACAAGTTTTTGCCTGATAGGAGAAGTTTGTAATGGCTGAAAAGTTATGAGACTTCAAATGCAGGTGAAGTCTACTGGAGTTGTCCTCTCTTACAATCGTCATATGTTGAAATATCTAAACTAGTAAATCCTTGTTGGTAACTGAAGTTTAACTGACATGGCAAGGCTAGAATGTTCCAGAAACAAAAGTTTCAAGTTTCGCATAAGAAAAATTATCCAAGTTGTTCAGTGTTTATTCAATCGCTCCCTCAAAAGCTTAGTTGAAATTCCGTTGTAAATTATTTTACTAAAATTTTGCAAATTGAGGAGTGAAGCAAAACTTTCACATGAAAATTGTTTCAATTTGGACTTCACTAAACATCGATGAATGAATGAATAATAAAGTTAAAAAATTTAAAAATAGTTTTTCCCCTTCAAGTCTGTTCTTGAAATATCTCATGCGCCGGTGAAATACATTTTTACTGATACACTTCACCAAAACTACAAGTTTGTATGATCTTTCAATATTTTGATTTGAAGAGATTCTCCTTTCAAAGGTTTTATGTCAGAAAAGTGCCTTGCACTACTTTTGCTCAAAGAATAAAGCTTTCCCTCCTTAATCGTCAAATTTTATCTCTTCAAACCGAGGTGTGCCAACCATGTTGCATTGTTTACTACCCGCCACTGATGTTATGTAACTCGTATTAATCGTCTAAACAATATATCATTGGCTTTTATTCCTTCAACATTCCTTCTTTATAACTGCTGGCTATATTAAATGCAATGCCTTTTATTGCTCTATTTATTATTATCTAGGCAAAGTTTTCACAGCTTACTGTTGTTTTTGTGCAATATTTATTTAGTATTTATAAATATTATATAGTAATGTAGGAGTTTTCTCCTCAGAATTGGTAGACAATCTAGTCGTTCCTATGACTTACCTGTAAGTTCTAGTATTACATTTTGTTGTTGAATTTTGTTGTAATATTGTTAGTTGGTCAGTTGTGATGTTTCACCTCAATAAAAAGGATTTGTGCATTTTGAACATTTTCTTGAAATTTTTAACGCTGCAAAAGAACATTTGGAGTTGTTTTCTCAAGCATCATTTTTGCAGCTCAACCGAGTGCGGGTTAGAAAAGGGCTGATTTAATTTGAAAGCAAATACGTTTTATTTTATTCACAGATTGTTCTTTCACAAAGATGTCAAAACTTGTAAAAGGAAAAACAATAATTATGCCGTCATTAGAGAATAGTATTGTGATGAACATTAATGTAATTTGTGATTGCATTAGCGATAAGATGTACTTCCTACGACAGATAACGTCTCTCCCTAGAGAGTAACCACCTGGTCAATAGACTGCAGCCTACTGTACATATATATTGATCTAATGCATCTCTCGTCAGACTCTTCAGTCACAATTACTGTGGGAAATTTAGGAACAACATCAATCGCCGTGTTTGTAGAGATACTTGTCTTCTCTGTACTTAGGTCTGTAGTCGGATTTTATTTTGTTCTACGTGCAACATATAATTTAGGTAATTTTGTGTATGTGTGCGTTTATACTTGTGTATTTATTTGTGCTACTGTTCCCGCGCATAATATGGTTTTGCCATTCTTGGGAAAAACGTTCCCGAGCTTCTATGGAAAGTAAATATATTTTAGTTTAATTATAATAAAAACCCTAAAAATAATTTTTGAAATGTTTTCTAAAGTCGCAGTTGAATATTATTTTCTGCTACAAATCACACAAATGATGGACATTCGGTGTCCAAGAGATTAAAATAGGATGAAAACACAGCGATAGCCGGAGCGAAATTAGAAATATTCCGAAAGATTTATCTTTTGTGCGCTAGCTTCTTTTTGGTTTAATATGAAAAATTATTTTTATGACGCTAAATACTGGTATCATCATTGTACCAACTAGTGCGTTAGATTTGCTCTAAAATAAACATTTTTGCAATTATATTTGTTACTGACACATTTCTTCTTTGACAGCATTTAGTAATCCATGAAAAATTTTGTCGCAGATCGGTGAAGCGATGTTTGTACTTAGAATTTAATTACCAAACCATTTTGTAAAGAGATCACTCGTAACAAACAATGAAAAAATCAAAAAATAGTTGAAAATGTTAAACAACTGCAACAGTATAATCATTCAGCAGTTGAACAGACCCACGCTCACCAGCCGAGTGAAACAATTCAGTTCATCTGCTACCATCACTTTTATTGCATGAGTGCTTTCATGGCACCCATAATGTCAAATCATTCTATCGCTGACTAGTAACCTTTCAACAAACCTTTCGCTGTACCAGCCATCATTGTTGTCTGTCAAGGATGTTCTGAATTAACTAGAAATGTTGCTGTTTTGATGCACTTAGAAAGGTTCGTTCTTGTATATTCTGTACTTGGGCGCAATTACTGTTCAATGACAATTTTAGTACGAAGATTATAGTCAAGAGAATCAAAGACAATAGAAGTAGTAGAAGCACCGGATCTATTTTTTGTAGCGTGGTAGTTGCAACAAGTTTTTATTCTGTATCACTCTTCATCACACCCAAGTTCCTGTTTTCTTTCTTTTAACTGCTAGATCTATGAATTTACTTAAATTTTGTGTGGTAAAAACTGCGATGAAAAAGAGAAACCTAACCTGCTCGAAAATAAAGTTCTTCGTTTGACTTTTCTCGCCCTGAGCTCTCATCTACTTTATTACTAGCAGCACCTATGCCGCTGCTTAAGTGGATTGGAAAACACTTCAAAGGAAATTAATAATAAATAAATCTTTTTAGTAATTAAGATTTCTTATAACGTTCTGTTTAAAAACTCCCGTTTAAGTTGTTTTCACAAAAGTTGCAAAAAATTTATTCATACAAACGTTATTGATTTTGTATTACAGATGTACAATGGAGGAAAAGAAGAACGAGTCACAGGGCCGACTCCTAAGAGGCGTTCTATATTTATCAGAGGAGACTGCTAATTGCATAAAAAAACTGTGCTGTTGTATAGAAACGAATTCTTCTGGAGGATTCCTTTGGGGACTTTTCAAACAGAATGCATCTATCACAATAGGCTACTTCCTTCTTTACCTAGCATTTGGTATGTGTATCGGCTTCATGGGCCCCACTCTCGAAGACCTAGCGTGCTATACTAAAGAGGAAGTGAACACCATATCGTGGCTTTTCTTTGCACAGACGTGCTGTATGGTGGTTGGAGTATTTCTTGGTGGATTGATATCTAAATGGTAAGAGATACGATGTTACCGTGTCGCTGAGGTCTAAACGCAATCATTACTAGTATATTACTACTAACTTGTTCAGGTTCAATATTTTGCTGATAATCCTGTAATATGTTTTTTCTCCCTGTAAACAACGTTTGCCCATCATTAAATAGGCGGTCATGTATTGATGTTGCATCGGTCAGCGTCTTACGGGACTGCTGCCATTATCTTTGGTGTGTTTGATATGACATAACATCTACGTCTTTAAACTTTGATCTGTCGCCTGGAGCAAAATAGCTAAATACAGTTGAGACATCAAGGGGCTTTCTGATGACTGTACAACTAGAACAAGCTTTACGTATTATGGCGACAGCGAAATGCTAAATTTTAACTATTGATATGCTTCAGGCAAGCTTTCACATTCGCTGCGCTGTGATGTCTGTCAGCTATTATTGCCTTATGAGCATTGTTTGGCAGTCGGTGTGTTGTCAGTTGGTTTAGTTGAATTGTTTAAAGCATTTTCGTTTCCAAGTAATGAAGATCGAATTTCAGTAGAGTTTTTTTTTTACTGTAGTTTCCGTGGGTGTTTTTAGTATCAAGCTCTAAAAACTGATTAACGTTGCGTCGATGTTTTTTAATCAGACCAGACCCAAGTAGTAAGGTAGCAGCAGACCATCATACTTGTGTTGATAAGATTCCAATCTATTAATTATTCATTTTTGTTTTTTTTTATTGTTCATTTTATTGACAAGCGCAAGATTTTATTAAATTTCTTATTTGGAAATATATTTAATTCCATGGTTATTTTCTCACTGTCATGTTTTTTTTATCACTGCAGTAATTACAAATATCTTTTGGTCTAATTATTATTACCCAGCGATAACGGATTGCGATATTGATAGCAAGGCACGACAACTCCATATAACCAAATGACTGCTTGAGCCACTCACGATTGCAATGATTTTGCAGAAATGATGTTTATGTTTTACGGCATGCAGCAGACGTTTATCGTTTTTTGCTCTCAGAATACGAAGATATCCATAGAGAGATATGAGCAACAAAGTGATATAATTTATGTACTTACTATGAAGTTATCAGTGTCAACACATTTCATGGATAATATTATGCAGCTTGTTTGTGCACCGCTTGATCAGAGGGACTTCTCTGTGATGTTTTGCTACGCTGTCAATGCATAAATAGCTATTTCTAAGAGAAGTGCTGTCACATCTAACCAAGACATCTAAAGTGGCAACAACATGTTGTAAACCTCTGCTGACTTCGTTAATTGCGAGGATTGCAAGGAAAATGATTGATGCATGACAGTAGATGATTGATTGAATATATTTTATGTCACAACATCTTAAAATTGCAGCAGAGTTATATAATGTATGTATAAGTATTCACATGGGGTGTGAAACATATGCGGTAGGTAAAATGGAAACATCATTTAAAAAAAATCGAAATTGAGCTCCATTTGCTAGCTGTCTTAAACTTCCGCTGTTGAGATTGCGTCGGTTTGAAGTGGTTAAATAGTGATTTCTAGAATGATTTGCATATCATCGATACTCGCCAACGGCAAGTGTAAAGCTTATCTCAGCAATACAAATAAGACTTCACTATTAGCTGCTATACAAATGTATTTACCTGTTACAGCGAGTGCAAAATGTACGTATCACTCACGGCTGCACCCTACAGGCAGAAAATGAATGTTTGTTGAGAAAATTTTTTTTAATGTATTTATTTATACTTTCTTCAAATACATCTACTTCGTGCCGGTCACATCTATGATATAAAAAACTCTTTTTACACATGTTTCAGTTTTCTGCCTGTAGGTTGCTAGATATACATGCATGACTGATACCCAGTCTATTATAGCCTATGGTACTGGTGTTTCTATCAGGTAGAGTTCCATTGTGTAATGCTGTCAGTTTCTCCCTGGTGGAAGTCTGTGAATAGAGACATACGATTGATTTTGTCACTCATCTGGCTGGCTGTATCTCCCTTTTGACTTCATACAATATCAATACCTTCTGGAATATTCCTCGTGTAACAATAGCAAAAGTATATGTACAGTTTTTGCTTAAATCTCTCCAAAATATGTCTACGAAAGATCAGTCTGAGCTGCAAAATCACATCTCGCTCCTACTTGAAAATACGCATGAGACGAAAATTATCTTTTAAAAGTAAGAAAAAATTTTATTTTATTTATGTATCGCCAATAAAAAAACAATTTATATCAAAAACTAAAGATATTGCGCTGTGAATATTTATTCATACAATGAAAAAGAAAACAGAAAAAAGTGTTCTTTTATTTGTGATGATTATTTTTTGTAAATAATCTAGCTGATAACTCTATAGATATGTACACATCACATGTTGGAGCTGAGGCAATTTATCTCCATAACTACACTTTTGCAATCATAGAGCTATTTTATCCTAATTGCTTTCTATTTTTTGGTGACCAAATCAGCACCTACAAAGCTGTCTGAGCCTTCATACCACACACTAGTGTGTACGCAGTTATCTGAGTGCTTCTGTGTGTTTACACACATATTGCTGTCGTATATAACCAATGGTTTTAGCAGCATGTATAGTTATATATAGTAGTATAGTGTGTGTCTGACAATGTGTACACCAAGTCATACATTAGGCTGCCTCATCTCATTCCGAAACATCAAATTTGTAAACTTATCTATAAAACCAAAACTTCATAAATTTTACTGAGAGATTTGAAATTTTAGAAAGTGAGAATTCCATTTATAGGGAAAAGTAATTCCTACAACTTTCATCATTTATTGTGTATAAGTTTCCACAACGGTTGTGCATTGTAGGGCATCTGCGGACTTCCTGTTGCTCGTCTGCACCGCGTGTCTGCCTGTGACATTGATGGTTGTCTCCTTTTCACGAAATATTCAGCTGCTGGCTGTAATGATGGCCGTTATGGGACTTGCAATGGGGATGATAGACTGTTTAGCCAACCTGCAACTCATACATATATATGACAAGGCTGTGGCACCCTTCCTGCAGGTACCTTCTATCTCTGCTAGTTGATATTTTTTTCTCTTTATGAAACCGGAAAAGATTAATCGAAGTGAAGAAAAAGCCTCTGCTAGTTATATAAAAGCTTTTATTGTATTAGATTTATCTGGAGGTGTAGTTACCCTCTCTTGTGATGAGGCACTTTGTTCGTCTTTAGGCTATGCACTTTTGCTATGGCATTGGAGCTTTGATCAGCCCGTTGTTGGCCCGGAACTTTCTATTAGATGAAGACTGCTCCATGCTAGTGAGGAATGTCTCGCTGTCCATATCCAACTCTAATATGGACCTCAATAAAACTCTGAACGCTTTGGAGGCAGCGTCCAATGAAACTAAAGTATATGCAGCCTTTTGGGTGATTGCTGCTATTCAGGTGAGCTGCAGGTAGCTGCTAATGTCAGATGTTGTTTACATCTACCATCACTGGTAGGTCTTCGAGCTAACTTATTTGTTCGTGTCACGGAATAAGATGGAATGGTGTCTGAAGCGCGCAGGTGGAAGCGCAGGGGTCTCGGCGCCGCCATGCTATAACCTACAAAGTTGACGGGAGCATAACGCTATGCTTATATGAAAACACCCAACTTCAACCAGCCCTACCATTGGATAATGTAATCGGATACCCCCTGTACCCTACATCATCGGATAGCTAACAAACTCATCTATCCAATAGGCCTATGGAGCTGTAGCTCTCAAGTCCTGTTGTTGAAAGATCACACCATTATTATACAAAGCTCGTTAGCAGGTTACATGATCGCATGATGATATGAAATTTAAACTTACTGAGAATATAAATTTTTTTTAGTGTAGTATCTATTTGTTATAATAATGATATTGAATAACAACAGTAAACAATTATTTGTTACTAGATTTTGCAGTTTTATTTATTATCGTAAACAAAGCTATTTATTTATATATGAACTATAGAGATACACTGCCGAAATATACCACGATCAATTAATCAGGTTATTAAAAATACCTAAAGCAAGTTGTTTTGTGACATTTTTATTATTTATCCTGGTAGATCCAAAAGTTTTCTCTTTTTTGCCCATAGAAATTTTAAAGATTAGCAGTTTTGTGAGAAAATAAAAAATATTTTGTTGGAGTATGTACTTCAACCGCAGTGATAGCTATCATTGCGTATCTGGCTGAATTGGTAAGTTAAAAAATGGCGGCGCCACCGCCCCCCTACCTTCACGCGTGACTACAGGCATTGAACTGAGACGACATTCCATCTTATTTCGTGGTTCGGGTGGAGTGGAACTAGGTGGTTCAGTGACTAAGCGGATATCTCACTTGATCTATTCTGTGATGGAAGGCGCCCTTTTTTCCCTGTGTACCTTGGCAGTGTCCTGTGTCTCTTCATTGTGTCCTGTGTCCCTTCATTGTGTCCTGTGTCCCTTCATTGTGTCCTGTGTCCCTTCATTGTGTCCTGTGTCCCTTCATTGTGTCCTGTGTCCCTTCATTGTGTCCTGTGTCCCTTCATTGTGTCTTGTGTCCCTTCATTGTGTCCTGTGTCCCTTCATTGTGTCCTGTGTCCCTTCATTGTGTCCTGTGTCTCTTCATTGTGTCCTGTGTCCTTTCATTGTGTCCAATATTCCTTCGCAGTGTCCTATGTCCTATAGATAACATACCATTACATGTACCCATTGTGTTATACATGCTAGTTGTATCCTATAGATAACATACTATTACATGTACCCATTGTGTTATACATGCTAATTGTATCCTATAGATAACATACTATTACATGTACCCATTGTGTTATACATGCTAATTGTATCCTATAGATAACATACTATTACATGTACCCATTGTGCTATACATACTAGTTATGTCCTATAGATAACATACCATTACAGGTACCCATTGTGTTATACATACTAGTTGTATCCTATAGATAACATACCATTACATGTACCCATTGTGTTATACATACTAGTTGTATCCTATAGATAACATACCATTACATGTACCCATTGTGTTATACATACTAGTTGTGTCCTATAGATAACATACCATTACAGGTACCCATTGTGTTATACATACTAGTTGTATCCTATAGATAACATACCATTACATGTACCCATTGTGTTATACATACTAGTTGTGTCCTATAGATAACATACCATTACATGTACCCATTGTGTTATACATACTAGTTGTGTCCTATAGATAACATACCATTACATGTACCCATTGTGTTATACATACTAGTTGTATCCTATAGATAACATACCATTACAGGTACCCATTGTGTTATACATACTAGTTGTGTCCTATAGATAACATACCATTACAGGTACCCATTGTGTTATACATACTAGTTGTGTCCTATAGATAACATACCATTACATGTACCCATTGTGTTATACATGCTAATTGTGTCCTATAGATAACATACCATTACAGGTACCCATTGTGTTATACATACTAGTTGTGTCCTATAGATAACATACCATTACATGTACCCATTGTGTTATACATGCTAATTGTATCCTATAGATAACATACCATTACAGGTACCCATTGTGTTATACATACTAGTTGTGTCCTATAGATAACATACCATTACATGTACCCATTGTGTTATACATACTAGTTGTGTCCTATAGATAACATACCATTACATGTACCCATTGTGTTATACATGCTAGTTGTGTCCTATAGATAACATACCATTACATGTACCCATTGTGTTATACATGCTAGTTATGTCCTATAGATAACATACCATTACAGGTACCCATTGTGTTATACATACTAGTTGTGTCCTATAGATAACATACCATTACATGTACCCATTGTGTTATACATACTAGTTGTGTCCTATAGATAACATACCATTACATGTACCCATTGTGTTATACATGCTAGTTGTATCCTATAGATAACATACCATTACAGGTACCCATTGTGTTATACATACTAGTTGTATCCTATAGATAACATACCATTAAATGTACCCATTGTGTTATACATACTAGTTGTGTCCTATAGATAACATACCATTACATGTACCCATTGTGTTATACATACTAGTTGTGTCCTATAGATAACATACCATTACAGGTACCCATTGTGTTATACATACTAGTTGTATCCTATAGATAACATACCATTACATGTACCCATTGTGTTATACATACTAGTTGTATCCTATAGATAACATACCATTACATGTACCCATTGTGGTATACATACTAGTTGTATGCTATAGATAACATACCATTACAGGTACCCATTGTGTTATACATGCTAGTTGTACTGCTCAGAATGGGACTGAGAGTGAAGACAGTCAAACCAGAGTTCAAACGACTCATCAACTCCGAGAGTAAACCGATAATGGAGGGACTTAGTGTAAAAGGTCAGTGAGCCACATTTTCTTAGCAGTTGCACATTTCTGATTACAATGTGGTGTGAATTTCCACCAATCACATTTAGTTGACGTATTCACTGCGACGCTACTCTATTTTGTTGCAGAAAAAAATAAAGCAGAAAAAAATAGAATCCTCACACAGTGGCAGAAATATGTCAGCGAGTTTCAAGGCTCTTACTCAATATCCTTCAGTAAAGCTCTGTTACTTACTATCACTGCCTGTCTCATGGTATTTATCTATGATGGACTGCAGGTGAGACAACTCTAAGTTTATACAATACGGTAGGTGTTCTAGACTGCTTCAGCGCAGCCGATTGGGAAATCTGACTGTGCACTGTCGCATAATGTATATGTTGTAGGTGCGCTGTTACATAATGTATATGTTGCAGGTGCACTGTTACATAATGTATATGTTGCAGGTGCACTGTTACATAATTTATATGTTGTAGGTGCACTGTTACATAACGTATATGTTGTGGATGCACTGTTACATAACATATATGTTGTAGGAACACTGTTACATAACGTATATGTTGCAGGTGCACTGTTACATAATGTATATGTTGCAGGTGCACTGTTACATAACATATATGTTGTAGGAACACTGTTACATAACGTATATGTTGCAGGTGCACTGTTACATAATGTATATGTTGCAGGTGCACTGTTACATAATGTATATATTGTAGGTGCACTGTTACATAATGTATATGTTGTAGGCGCATTGTTACATAACATATATGTTGTAGGTGCACTGTTGCATAACGTATATGTTGTAGGTGCACTGTTACATAATGTATATGTTGCAGGTGCACTGTTACATAACATATATGTTGCAGGTGCACTGTTACATAATGTATATGTTGTAGGTGCACTGTTACATAACATATATGTTGCAGGTGTGCTGTTACATAATGTATACGTTGCAGGGCCACATCAATGAGTTTACTGAAACTTATGCAATAAAAATAATTAAAAATGAAGACAAACGTCATCTTACAGAGTTCCTCAATGTATCGTTTTGGGTGAGTAGTTTTAGTACTTTGCTCTTTGATTAGATTATGTAATTTCTTTTTATTCATTTTGCATGAACAAACGCCCTCATACTAATAAAAATAATTTTCTTGATTTTGCTGCTAGTTATTATTATATTGTTTTTGAATCAATATTTGTATTGGTTTTATTTTCATTAAATAGTAACACTTGGTGTTTATTTCACAGGCAGCGTATTCACTGGGCAGGCTGCTGTCTATATTATTAGCTATCAAGTTAACTCCATACTTCATGCTTCTGCTCAGCATCGTGAGTATTTTTTATGAAACTTCATTAGAGTTCTTTTTTTTAAATTCTGCGAAAATAATGCACACATCTAGAGAGTAAAGTGAATATTGCCAGGCCCACAGTATCCCACATTGTCACACAGTGTCACACAGTGTCCCCCAGTGTCCTCCAGTCCCCCAGTGTCCCACAGTGTCCCACAGTGTCACACAGTGTCCCCCAGTGTCCCACAGTGTCACACAGTGTCCCCCAGTGTCCCACAGTGTCCCCCAGTGTCCCACAGTGGCCCACAGTGTCCCACAGTGTCACACAGTGTCCAACAGTGTCCCACAGTGTCCCACAGTGTCACACAGTGTCCCCCAGTATCCCACAGTGTCACACAGTGTCCCCCAGTGTCCCACAGTGTCCCCCAGTGTCCCACAGTGTCCCCCAGTGTCCCCCAGTGTCCCACAGTATCCCACAGTGTCACACAGTGTCCCCCAGTGTCCCCCAGTGTCCCCCAGTGGCCCACAGTGTCCCACAGTGTCCCACAATGTTATATGTAATATTTACATATCACACCAACAAGTTGTGGTTGAATTAAAACCTTAATGAATATTTAAACGTTTCCTTGGATCAGTTGGCATTCATAGCACAGCTTGTTGGTTTGACATGTAATGTATTTCTTTGAAAAACTTGGATTATTTGTAATGTTTATGAGTATGTTAGTTTCTTTGGTTAAAAGAGAACAATTTCCATTTCTACTGTAGTCAGTAGCAGACAACTTCCACTAATGCTGTAGTTGGTAGCAGATAACTTGCATTGCTATTGTAGTTAGTAGCAGATAACTTCCATTTCTATTGTAGTTAGTAGCAGACAACTTCCACTAATGCTGTAGTTGGTAGCAGACAACTTCCATTTCTACTGTAGTTAGTGGCAGATAACTTCCATTTCTACTGTAGTTAGTAGCAGATAACTTCCATTTCTATTGTAGTTAGTAGCAGATAACTTCCATTTCTACTGTAGTTAGTGGCATACAACTTATATTAATACCACATTCTGTAGCAGAAAATTTTCTTTCTACTATTGTTAAGAGCAGATAACTTCCATTTCCATTGTATTTAGTAGCAGACAATTCTGGGTAAGACGAAGCCCCCCTACCTTTGCCCCTACCCTACGCCGTTACATACCATCAAAACCTTTTGCCTCCCGTCGAAACCCCCTATCTCATACGAAACCCCTACTGAAAGGTGCATTTTAAAATTTTAAATACCCCAAAATCTAAAACAATGTTCGGGTTAGAAAAATTTATTTTAAATCAAATAACATCAATCAACGTAATTAAAAATTTAATTATGACGAAAAAATGCCAGGTTTGCATTTCTGGCGTCATTGTCATAATCGACAACAATAATTCTCAAATCCAACTTACATAAAAGATGTAGAATGTAAATAAATAATAAATTTCAAACACAACAAAATGTAACATCCCTAGTTTAGGACTATTTTAGTCATTTATTTATGACTATTCGGCACTTTTGGACTAAAAAAAGGCAACTCATCTAGGTGTTGGGGGTTTTGCCTTCAGGTAAGGGGTTTTGATAGTAGGGTGCGGAGTAGGGTATGGGGAAAGGGCTTCGTCTTATCCAACAATTTCTACTACTACTGTAGTTAGTAGCAGACAACTTCTATTACTTGTGGTAATTTAGCCAGAGCAGCTCTCAATATGGAAGGGTTGGGGGTTGTGAAGGGCGTACAGAAAACACCCTGACCAGCTAACCAACTAGCAAAAGTTTGCAAACGTATTCATCTGCAAAGTTACCTGGATGGACGTATATTTGTCCTTGACACCTCTATAAACTTTCATCTTTTACTTTGACCAAGTGCATTTTGGGTACATACTGTTATTGTACCCAAGTATATTACATGTGTTGATCGGAAAATTGTTTATACTATCAGCTATTGTATGCTTCAGCCTGTGCTCCAAGTATCTAACTTGTGTAATTGCATGTGATTTGCTATTTCACAGATGGGCTGTCAGATAGCTACATTTATGTTTCTGAGCTGTGTGGGTGGGCGTAGCA
Source organism: Cryptosula pallasiana (assembly GCA_945261195.1). Classification (NCBI taxonomy): domain Eukaryota; kingdom Metazoa; phylum Bryozoa; class Gymnolaemata; order Cheilostomatida; family Cryptosulidae; genus Cryptosula; species Cryptosula pallasiana. The sequence continues at coordinate 35,460,532 of OX183133.1, forward strand.
TAGCAACACTGATGGCTGCCAACATAATGTTAGGTTTGTGTATGAGTAGCATAACTCCAACGACCATTACGATGACTGAGCATTTTATGGACATGACTAGTGAGTATCGTTATAAAGCATATATGGAGTTGTGTTCTCTAATTGTTAGTGGAAAGAAAATTCTTTTAATTTGAAGGTCGGTTCTGATATTGTGGTCCTGTGCAAGTTATTTTTGCATGTTTAGGTCTTCAGATGTCTCTGATAATAGGTGGAGCTGCGTTGGGAGAGATGATTATACCTGTTATTGAGGGCCAGGTTTGTGTAATAATCGCATAAACATAATACAAATAATATATATATAAAAATTATAAAAAAGAATATAAATATAACAAGCTCCATGATCTCACTGGAGCATCATAAGTGTTATTGATACTTGATATTTGTATGGCTGTGAGATTGAAATTAGGAGTTATCCTCTCATAAAGGGCAATCTTAAACTCATAGCTTATTAGCAAAATATTGTAAATATCATCCAAATAAATTTCTGTAACTTTCTCAAATACAACTTTTAAGACTTTTTGACAATAAACAGAATGTTTTGTTTGTAACTTGCAACTCAGTGCAAGGAAGGACTTTTGTCAAGTTAATGAGTACTTACATACAGCGTGGCAACAGGTTGTGATTACTCAAAGCTCAACATAGAATGTTTGTATTGTATTGTACCACAATACATTGCAGATAATAGATGACAACCAGGTATCTTTTGTGACTATAATGGTGCTCATGGTTGGATTCTCGTGGCTGGTATACGCTGTGTTTTGGTTGATGGGCAGATTAACTCAAAAATATAAAGGTAAATACATTATAAACAGGTAATTGTCCCACGACTCTTCTTTTTCCAAAGCCTGTTTAAATTCAATAATATCATCCAATTTTAAAAGGATCGTTTTTTTTTAAATTTGCAAATACTATTTAAGGCAAAATGTTTCAAAATCCTGGAAACTAGCCAAAACTTTTCTGCTCAATTAGTAATACATTTTCAATAACAAATAATGCAATCAATCAAAAACTGCTATGATATCATCGATACAGATTATTTTTTGAACACATAATGAGTTAAGTTGAGGTCATGCCCACCACCTTGTAATGCGCCCATTAAATTGTTTTATTCATCGATGTGTGGGAGGTAATAATCTATTTATCTGGACTTTAGGGCTGAAGTGGGAAAATGCTCTCATGCGAAACAATTTATTACTATAATTTATTTTGATTAACGTGAGTTTGAAATGCCAATAGAAGTTGATAAGAGTCAATTAAATAAATCTTTGTTTTTTAATTAAAAAGTTTGCAAAATTAGAATTTGATGTCTGGAATTAAAGCAAGCACAACCCAACACTATATGCGCTGCTTACATATTGTAGGCTCTGGTGGTTAGTATTATTTGGTGCATGATTTACCAAAGTTGGTTTTGTAACTGTAGTTGCTCATATTTGTTGTTTGCGACAATTTATTTATATATACGTGCACGCAGTGTGTTGTGTTATAGCAAGGCATTGGTACTATCAAGGCAAACTTGCAGTATTGTATGAAATATGTTTTAATTTTATGGACATACATTGATTGAGTGTGAATGCTTTACCATGCTTGAGATGTCATTGGCAGACCCAGTTATGATTAAATAGCATTTCCACACCGTGTAGCCTTACTTGCTCCTGCCTGTTTTATTTTTCATACTATTCTAATTGTGATAATTATGAACATATGTTTAGTTTATCATAATACCTTATTTATTAATTATCCAAAATAATTAGTGTATAATTATTAAATACGAATACTTGATAATAATTAGTTAGTTATGTTTTGGGCGCTTAGAGAAAAACAGCAGAGTTGGCTACTTTACTCTATTTTAAAAGATAAAATAAAGTAAAAACAAAAAATCAAGAAACCATCCAGGGTGCTCCTTCTGGTTTTACCACAAAGTGTTTTTGTTTCATTAAAACTGTTTTATAGCGTATCAACTAGATATTGCCAGGATGACTCAAAACTTGGATTAAAAACCACATCTGGCAACATTACTCAGAATATTCCAGACTCAATGGTCCATAAACCCATTCCATAGTGTGATGCTTCACCATAAGTGTTAAACAGCCCACCTTGTGTCTCATCTGGCTCTCAGAATAATTCAAAATGCTTAACTTTGCAAAAAAGTGTCAACATCTGCAACAAGTGTTTTGAGTTTGCCTAGCAATCACTGTGTTTCCATACAATGCAATCAACTATGGTATTGTGTGTGACAAAACATCTGGTCTCTTGGTTCATTGCAAACATTTACACTTGGCATCGAGGTGACTTCTTTGAATGCTAGTTCTATGGAGGTGTTTCTATACAAATCGCACGAGTCGGAAATTAATAAAAACCCACTTAACTTTGGCCAATCTATTCGCATTTTAGGAAACAAGAAGCTTTTTGATAGATCTAGCTTCTTAGGTGTGAAAGCTTCTTGCAAATTTATTGATTGCGTGTTTAATTATATGTACCCATTCAGTCACAAACCATTTCCTTGTAGAAATTCTAAAAAGTTGTCAAATCTGCCTCTAAAATCGTTTGGTTTTGAAACAGATTTGGGTTCCATTTCAGCGATGGCTTCTCCCAGCTTCATCTGGTACAATGCCCCACATATAGAGAGCTCTAGCATTTCATCTGATGATGGTTTGGCGTTGTCTGCACACAACTACAGTAACGGTGTTGCTTCTACTGCAAGGTAACACAATGCCAGTCGAGCCAGTTTGCTTTAAACATGTTTACCGCAGTCGTCATCCGTTGCCATGGTGATAGGTTTATGCGAGCAGAAGTTGAAATAGCTGAAAGTTGGTTTAGGTGGTAGCGCTTGGCGAGTTAAATTCTACGAGAAGATTACAAGTTCACCTACCAGTTTTCACTGACTAATAGAGAAGTAGCGGTTCGAATCCTCCAAATAATCAGTATTTTCAAGATTTGTTAAAATCGATCAAGTTTCTTTGTGTTGGTAGAGTTTGAGGGGAGAGTTTCCAGGTCGATGCCTAAAACATTTATGGTTATGGAACACTTTCCATATTTCATCCTTTCTGTAAACTGTATGATTTCTTGTTTAGAAAATCACAGGCCTAAATCACTCATTTAGTTTCACATGATTGTAGTCAGTCATTTGGTGATGAAACAGGAAGTGAAGCACCAGGAGTAGGCTCGCCAGACCTGGACATGAGGGAGACGGATACAAGCCAAAGACTAGAATAAAACATTTAGCTTGATGCACATTGTTACCTTCAACTCTTGTTTATGCTTTTGACACCAAGTGAACCTGTTGATCAGCCGTCTACCTGGCTATATAGGCATATAGAAACACCAGTCGTCAGATTTTGTTATGCAAACGGTTTATCACAAAGGTGGATGTAGATAAGACTTGACCAAGAGTTGTCTAACCACATAGGAGAAAACAACTCCCAAAATATCCATATTTTGTTTATGAAGCCATTTCCTATAGCAGTCTAGCGTCAGGAATCATTTCCTTATGATAAAGATATCACCATTCTGCGGGAATAGGAGCTGTTTTGGATCAATTGTTTGGTTAATAAACTATATCTTCAAAACAAGTTCATATTTTCCTTGAATTGAAGGTATCTGGCATGTCTCAATAATTCTCCATGCATTTATGGAGTGCTTAAATATACAATTACCCAAGCTTCAATAAACAAAAAATTTCGTTGGCCACTTACACTTTTTGCAATAGTCCAAGTCATGTACCGAGTTGTTTTAGATCGTTTTTGCCACTCAACGGAACATCTTCTAATGCAACGATGAATGCTGTTGCAGAACACTACTACAGTCAGTGGCTGTTTGTGCATGTGTATTTATTTAATACACGTTAATATGTGTAGTAAAATACTAAAAATATTAATTCTGTTGGGATGGACAGACACGGTTAGGTTAATAATAATAATAATAATAGTTATGCTCGAAGTCCTTTGGTGCAGCACCAATCACAAGTTGCTGGGAATTAAACTATACAGTAGTAAAATGTACACAACAGATGGCTGTACACAAGCTGAACACAGTGGCTTTTATATGAAAAGTTACAAAAATAGCGCTATAACAAAACAGTAAAATATAGAAATAACATTCCAGGTCAAAATTGAACAATAACAAAATTACTGTTTATGTAAATGGCTGGCACGTCCTGAGAAATAAAAACCAAAATGAAGCCGTAGTAAGAATATAGAACATTTAATAATCGAATAACAGCAATCGATTGAGGAGAGAAACGTACATGAAGGATGTAAATGTGTTTAATGTAATCAACGCGAGTGCCTGATTGTGATAAGATTTGTCCTCTCAATGTCCACCAAGTAAATGTATAATCAATAGAGTGTCTTCTTATCACCGTTGGAGGCTGCGCTTGTAGCTGCAGAGCTAGTAAATACGCTATCATGAAACGAACTGAATGACGCAAGCGTAGCTGGAGAGACAGCAAACGCTGGGAATTGGAATGCAGGACCAGCGTGTAGACCGCCCCCACCACCAAACCTTGGTGAGAGAGCAGCAGGGCTCAGTGTGCCCGGACCCCATAGATGTATGCCAGGTATGAGAGGAGTCCTCTGGCCAAACATGGGACTAGTCATAAACATGGGGGTGTTTAGACTACCTAACAGTCCCCTGGTCATCAGAGGGGAGGTCACAGATGGGTTCACAACCACATCATTGTTTATGCTCAGAGGATCTGGTTTCACTTTCGATTGCTTAGAAGATCTCCGACCCTCTATGCCACCCAGAGTTGTCTTTTCTCCATCCTTGTTGTCATCCATCTCCGGAATCTCCAATTTTACCTTCACTTCGTTATCGCGAGGTTTCACGGGACTCAAAGGTTTGGGAGGCGGAGTTGGTGTGTTAGATCCTGGTAAATCAAATACTCTTGTAGGAGAAGGAGATCCTGCAGGAGTGCAAACCGTTACTGGGGTTCCAGGAGGTGAGAGATGCTGCAGCGATTGCATATTTTGCTCCCTGCTAGCAATGACTGACGAGGAAGGTAAACTGGTTACCGGAGGGCTAGATGTACAAATGTTCTCATTAGATAAAGTCTCAGATGGAATAGCTGGCTGACTAGGTGTCGGGGAACAGCTGAGAGAACGTTCATCTATTGGGGCGGGGGATAACTGCAACGAGACAACATTGACACTTGTTAGACATTCAGCAGTTAGATAACACAGTAGTTGAAGCACACTTTATACAGTGCAGACAGCTTGAATATACCCGATATTCACGATAAATGCTAAATGCGAAAATGGGAGATGGGAAACAAAACACTGCCCCTACGACAATACTGGTGGCTATCTACCCCTACGACAATACTGGTGACTATCCACAAGTACCACAATACTGGTGACTATCCACCCCTACCACAATACTGGTGACTATCTACCCCTACCACAATACTGGTGACTATCTACCCCTACCACAATACTGGTGACTATCCACCCGTACCACAATACTGGTGACTATCTACCCCTACGACAATACTGGTGACTATCTACCCCTACCACAATACTGGTGACTATCTACCCCTACCACAATACTGGTGACTATCCACCCGTACCACAATACTGGTGACTATCTACCCCTACGACAATACTGGTGACTATCTACCCCTACCACAATACTGGTGACTATCCACCCCTACCACAATACTGGTGGCTATATACCCCTACCACATACTATCTGGTGTTTAGCTCAACATGTTTAAGCAAAGCACATTAAAACAATGGCATATTCAATGAATGTACATAATAAATGGCCCACTGAAGTAAACTTGATTAGGAAAAACCTACAAATAATAATAAAACTAAGTGAACAGTTGATGATCACTGCTTTCTCACCACCTCGCATCTATTGTCCAATCCTACTGCGAAAAAGATAATATTACTTTTAAGCTCTAATTGCGCCGGTGTTTGTCGAGAGAATATTATAAATTTAATACGCCAACGACAAAAATCAACTGGCTAATGATAAGGTATAGAAGAGGCAATCTTGACAAACTATGAACTATGTATGAGAATGTGAACTAGCGAACAGGTACTCAGGTAGAGAGACAAATTACCATTTACACGCAGGTAACTGAACAACCTTTAGCTGTTTTCTAGGTTAAGCAGTTTTAATAATTTTAAATGAATAATAAAGCAAACTCTATTTTAATGACGCCTGGTAAAGAGTGGACAACTCTAGCTTGTTGGCTTAAACCATTTACACATGCCCTTATATTGAACGCAAGCCATAGATAATTCAAAATGCCAGATAACTGGGGTCTATTGAATCTGTAGTATCCTATTCACAAAAAAGGTATGACAGAAACCCAACACCCTGATACTGAAAATAGTTGCACAGCAAAAAACTAAATTCTGATTAACAAACTTCTGTTCAAGTATCTCATGTGCAAACTAAACGCTTCAATACCGTCACAAAAAAGCCTTAAACATTTCTCTATGACAAAAACCTTTCACAATTCTTGGGTAACAAATTATCAACCATATTTATCGTTCTACAGATTCTTTGTAAATTTGAGATGAGGAACAGCTGCAGTCGGTTGCTGGCAGAGAGCAATAGAAGGCCACAAGCTGTCAGTAAACATTCATTGATTTCATAAGGCAAAGCTCATCATGATGAAGTTAAAATGATCAAATTTAGAGATTATCCCAAGCACAACACTGGCCCACAATTGGTTAGATCCTGTTTCAAGTGATGACTAATTACTTGGTACAGGATAAGTTTCAATTACTAAAAGGAAATACCATCCACCTATTTAAAACCAATCTCGGACAACTAGTTATTCTAAAACCTTTGTCTCGTAAGCACTCATCTCACAGCAATATTATTTTAATATTTCTAATGATCTCATTTCACTGAAGGGAATAATTTGACAGTTGATTGTCCAGGGTAGTGATTGGCAGGAAGTAGCATATGACAAACAGCCATCTTGTGTATGCCACTAGAAGGAGTCGGAAGGCCAGCGGTCGGTCGACACAATAAAAATCAATCACAAAACCTGAATATCCGGTAAATGGTAGGTTTAATTAATTGCCAGTACAAATAACAATACCTTAGCTTGCTGGGAGTTGTTACTGTGATAGAGGGACATATGCTCTGGAGGTATCTGATACTTCCTTTCAGTCATTGCCTGAACTACAGCGTGGTCACGTAACATTTGTTGTTGCTGTGCAAAAGCTGTGGCAGCGAATTGAGCAGATTGAATGAGACCAGCCTTGACATCGTACGGACGAAGCGTCTGAAATCCACTCATTGCTTGAGACGTACTAGTCGATGAGTTACTATCATTCACTATACTTTCCATTTTCTTTTTAAATGGTATTCGATTCTCCGTCTTTACCATCTCCGGGAATGAAACAAATTTATACACAAACTTTTGTCCCATCACTTTTTTGATGATATTCTTGTCGTAATAGTACCTGAGCGCCCGGCTCAGTTTATCGTAGTTCATGTTATTCTTATTTTTCTTTAGGCCCCAGAGCTTGGCCACTTGCTCTGCGTCTAGCAGCTTGAATTCACCTTCATTGTTAGTCCAACAAATGATGCTAGAGTACTGCTGTTTTAGCAAAAGATCTAGCAGAAACTGCCACAGGGTAACGTTTGCATCGGCCGTTCCGTTCGCTAAAACACAAGAGGGAATGTTGTCAGTGATTGATACTGGCTGTCAATATCAATGCAATACATAAGGTAATAAATTCCTCACGTATTTAACAGCATCAAATGTTACTACGTCAAACATTTCGTTAGCGCTAAACATTCCTAGAACAAAAAATAGCCCTGGCAGACGCCCTTCAATGGCGTTTAATTGACCTTTGGCAGACTCGGAAGACTAGAAATGGCATGTAGAGAGTGAGCAGCCTTTCCTCTCGATCAGGGCTGCACCTCGAGGCAATAACGAAGGGAAATGCCCATAGAACAAGAGCTAGAGTAGTTATCGTATGCCAAAACTGACTCTACTGTGGAGTGCGCCAGAGGAAATGCTAGTTGGCAAGTGATGAAATACGAGATGCAGTGATGCAGTGAGCTAGGCCATCGGTGAGTAAGCGGAGTTGGACAATTTACATAGATAATTATACATTAGCCTGTCTGGTGACTTATCACACCAGCTAAAGAAACCACAAAACAATTCACCAAAGTCAAACTTCACCCAAGCTGTTGGATAAAGCTACCCTCGCCAAATAGCCACCTTTCCACAAATAGATGCATTGACGTGTGAGAAATATGACTGATGAGAACGAGGAAAAGCCATGAACATTTTTACACGTTTTTATTATTTATGGCTTTTCCACATTTTTATCCATTTGACATCCAGTGAAGTGAGCAGGCAGGTGGAGCGGAAGAGCTGTTGAGATTTGACAGCAAACAATTCAACAAACACAAATTACCAAACCTCAAACAATGGAAGCCATGAACATCTGTGATAGTGCAGCCCTAAATGCAGCGAGCAGCCCCGTTTACACCCAGTTGAGGACAATCAGAACATCAAAGTAGATTGGGTTTGGCAATAACAAAGCAGACCCAGTAACAGCTAAAACTGGTACAAAATGGGCTGAAAGTGAAATATATGAAAGGACAAACCATTTGCATACGCAGGTAGCTGCAGGTAGCTGAGAATTACAAATCAAAGATTGGGGTTAGCCGAGGAAAGGAAAGATAAATTAGCGATGCAGATGAGAATGAGAGTAGAAGATTTACAAGTACAATTTCACTCTCAATTACTTGATTACATTTAGGAAGTTCAAGCGTTAACTAGACACACCCTGCGGTCTGCATTGGTGCGACTAAATAAATATCGTATGCAGTGAATTTGGTGCAGCTACACTTCGTGCGACGTGTAGAAACAGCAGGAATAACACTATTTGACCTTATCATTTATATATTAGGTGTATGGGCCTGTCCCAAGATAGTAACAAGTCCCTAGTAATAGACAAAGAACTAGCCAACCGGGGGAGCCATTGCACAGCAGTAATAGGCCTAAAGCGCATTACGCAACAGTCACATGACCTGTAAGCAGTTATATGTTTAGTACACTAACCAACACAATAGCAAACAAAGAGAAACTATAACTGCTAACTTTTGACAAGAAAGGAAGTGGATTACTCCGTAGAATTCTAAAACAGGACATCCTCTAGCGCAATTCAAAAACATAATGTTCCGTTTTTCTCCCAGCAATTTCAATACGTAGACAATTAATTATTTTCAAAAGACCTGTAAGAAGTAAGAAAACAAGTCTAGAAAGCAGACTTACACTGATTTCTGTTGGTAGTACCGAGAGTCGGCGCTGGAGAGTGGCTGGAGACGCCAGTGTTTGGTCTCTTAGCCAGAGGCTCCCCGTATCCATTAGTATTATCGTAGTCGCCCATCTCTAACTTGACTGGACAGGAAGGCAGCGGTGGCAGCTCTCCCTCCATTACTGTTTGTATGTAAAGTTCTTTCTATGTTGGTGCTATTCAGCACTGAGTCTACAACATATGTTGTGTGGTGTTACTATACAACAGCGTATCTACTGAGCTCATCACAGTGAGTAGTGAATGAACGAGAGACAACGCAGAGGATATTGCAAGTGGATGAAATGCATCTCAAAAAGAATCAATATAATGTTTAATAAACGGAACTTGCTTCTAACAGTACTCTAATGTCACTGGAAGTACGTTTGGCCATGGGCATAAAACTTGACACCAGGTACGAAGTTGACAGGAAATGCATAGATTCTAATTGTCATAATAAAATGTGGGCACAAAGGACTAAGAAAAGACAACTTCACAAATGAGCTGCTATATAATTTGCACATTTACTCAAGATGCAATACCCACTTAACAACACACAAAAATCAGAAAATCATTATTTCACATGAAATTTTATAAGTTTTGTAGTATTTGACCCATTTATCTAGTTATAATCCAATTTCAACATGTACCACTGAATTACCGTGAATCTCACAAAATCATGAATTCCCTAGCACTTTGTGCAGGTTGTCAAATGTAAATGATTGTCAACTTAATCAAACTTTCAGTTGTACTTTTAACCCAAGCTGAAAAGCTTTTGCGATTTACATAATCCAAATAAAGCAAAAATCACGTCAGTAAAACTTTCAACAGAAATGGAGATTGTGAATTTTGAGTTCAATTCACAAATAATATGGAGCGATCTTTTACAACTCAAGCAAGAATGTAGCAAGTGAGAATTCCAGATGACAAAAGCACATTCTAATGATGACAGAAGTGGACAAGAGGAAATCTTCAGAAAACAGATACAGACCATCGGTGGTCGAGAATAGCACAGCAACAGATAACATCCAGAAGCAAATATCCCCAACACAATTTAGTAACACACTAACCATCAATTGATAGGATTTCAATTAACGGGACACCTCGAAAACCTCATCAATCAAATGTTGAAACCAACCAACCAAATTGTCAAACTTGGGTTTCAGTGTAGAAAGTTGAATAAAATACTAAATTGGACCCAAAAAAAGAATATACATAAAAAATCAATTTTGTGACCGTATTTTTTTAAGGAATTACACTGCTAGCTGACTGCTATCATACTGACCGATGTGGGGCTCCTAATGTTACCAACTTATGCATACGTATGGCTTAGTGTACATGGGAGACAACAGAAGTGTATAATCACCAACCAATCCAACACCGAACAAGTTTATAATCTCGTTCATCAATCCTGCCCAGGCACCTTTGATAAAAAATTTGTTTGAACTTTTAATTCTGTCTGATACAGACTCATAAAATTGTAGAAAAGTTTTATCAATGTGGTGTAATCCACATCTTTGTATATTGGAATAAGAATGGGTAGACTTCATGAAGTAGTTGGTAAAACAATGAAGCGAGCGGAAACTAACCATTATTACAGTCTGATAAAGTAAACTCGGATTTTAAAGAAAGTAAAATTGCACCAGAACACATAGGTAATACTTATAAAGGCCTGAAATTGCATTGCCTAAATTGCATTTATGCAAGAACTGGTGACGGAATGTTGGTTTAAACAATGGTAACAACAAAATGTCAAAATCGATCAAGGTTCCTGGTGGCACTGTTCCAACATATTATAACAGAAAGCGCAGCAGTAGTCACTGCTTGTCGTGATTTAGTAGTAAGTACACTTGACTAACTGACCAGCTACTACTAACCACATGTATAATTATCTGCCATTAGTAAAATATCACAGCATAAGGTTTGCAAGCCAATGCAAGTAGCAGGTGATTGATACAAAAAGGCTTTTGGGATTTGACAGTACAAAATATATAAAGCTTGGGTGGAGCGCAAAACCACAACTGAGATAAGTATGACATACAACAGAACATACATATATATCAATTCAAGTGTGCAAATAACATGACTTTAGCAATCTATGATGGATATAATCTCAAATAATTACTTTGATAACATATAAAGCAGCATAACACGATGTAAATTCAAACTTAAACAATATCTATATATACTAACAATAACTAGCAGCAATAGAAAGCGGAGGCAATAACAAGTAGAAGATACTGCATACCAAAGCAACTACGACAGCATCACTAAAAGATGTTATTGATGGTTGGTAGTAGTTAGTATAAGAGAGATATAGTTAGATTATTTTTATCACTATTTATGTCATACAAGTGATTACCCAATACACCCCAGACCTTTCTGTTGGACTCGACCACTTATTTCTGGTTTCTAGCAGCTAGAAAGTAAAACTCATTTACATTATGTGAATCCCACTTTATTATTTTTGACATTTGCTTAAAGCAAAACTGCTAACAGCACCCAAAACGACAATATTTCTTCATCAGCCATTTATTTCAATACAAACAATTAATAAATAATTAGTATAAATGCGCGAAGATTTCCGCTATAATTTATTATGGTTGATAGAGCAAAGGTTTTTTACAATCTTGATGATTATGATAAAAGTGTAGCTAACTGAAATATCGGAACGATACTAAATAATTTTTATAAATAGATATATTTGATGCAGCCATAATATCATCAAATTGTTGCTATTAATTATTGTAGGAACAAAGAAGAAACAATTATTATTGATATTAATAAAAATTATATAAATGAACAATTATATATTATAGTCTTCATGTATGATTAATTATTACAATAAAATTTCTACTCATGTTATGATCATTATAATTTTTCCAGCACCGAGTACCATACCATACCATATAACAATATTAATTATTATAAATTAATTACCATTACTATTTACATCATCATCATCACTACTTTCCCAACAATCGCAACGATTATCATTATTTATTAAATATTCCTACATATTATCACAATGATAATGATAATAATGAGATAGGTCTTCAAATAGCAACAATAATGGTAATAGTAACAGTTAAATTAACCATAAAACTTAATACTAACTCCATAACTGACTGTCATTATGATTATTATAATAGTAGTTAACAGTAGTAGTGATTTGTCGTTATGAAAGAAAATAGTAGTGACTGGTTAGTTGGATGTCTATCTACAGAACACTACAGTTATTATTATTCTTCATCTCTACCTACTATTATCATTATCATCTATGCTACCAACTACTACTTACTAGTAATCATACAACTACATCATCACTATTATCATTATAATTAATAATCATAATTTTTATTATCATTTACTGATGATAATAATAACTACTGTTATCACTAATTATAATTAATTATTATTTATTATTCCTTTATTGATTATTATAAATAAAAACTACTACTACTACTGCTACAACTAAACCACTATAGTAGATAGTGGTCGCTTATAATCAATAACTAATAAATAAGTGAATAACAATTATTGTTACAGGTTAGTCAAGCTGCTAGTAGTTATTAGCAGTAGCCTTAGGTAGTACTAATAGTAGTAGTGGCAGTAGATAGATAATTATAATAGCTACAGCAGTAGATAGATGGGAAGCAGCAGTAGTAGTAGATGAGTTAGTAGCAGTTAGACTTATTATTATGAATTATTATTGTCGATGTTGTTAGCAGCAGTGTGAGTGTTGTGGTGGTAGTTCGTAAGTTTAAAAACTACTACCATTATTATTATTAATTATAGATGAAATAGTAGGTAGTAGCAACAATAATAATAATACTGTATTATCATTGCTACCTACTATTTATTTCATCTATCTATAACAATAATGGTAGTAGTTTTTAAACTAACGAACTACTACCACCAAAACACTCACACTGCTGCAAACAACAACAACAATAATTAATAATAATAAGTCTAACTACTGCTACCAACTCATCTACTACTACTACTACTGCTGCTTCCTATCTATCATCTATCTACTGTAACTATTATAATTATCTATCTACTGCCACTACTACTATTAGTATTAGTACTACCTAAGGCTACTGCTAATTACTACTAGCAGCTTGACTAACCTGTAATAATACTTAGAGTAGGTAGGTAGAGATAATAGTAGTAATAAAACGATATTTTTAAAGTAGTAGTAGTATTATAAGTATTACTATTTATGTGTTGTTGTTGTATTAGTTATCACTGTTGTAGTAGTTGTATAATAATAATTAATGACATTTTTTTTAAGCAGTGAGCAACTGGCCGGGTTTTTTTTAACGATGATCAGGATGAGATAGATGATGATGATCATGATGATGTCATCTACTACTACTAGTAGCTAGCTAGTAGTCTACTACTACTACCACTACTACTACTACTACTACTACTACTACTTAAAAAAGTTAGTTAGTTAGTCTACTACTACTTACTACTACCTACCTTCTTGATTATTTTATCGTAGTTAGCATGACACAATACACTAACCCTTTACATATATTAACCTCTGTCTATGTTTTGATATGTCTAAAAATCATTGAACAATGCTAAATTACAAATCACTGTATAATAATTATTATAACAATAATAACAACAGCAGGCACCAAGCAAAATCTGAACTACTGCTGGCTATTGCGAAACGCCATAAAATGACGTCACAGATGAGCAACAGGATATCTGCTTGTAGACTTCATGCTGCCCTTTACAATGATTATAAAAATTGTAACAATAAAACGATTATTTTAGGCCTATAAAAACAAACATGTGGGCGGTGATGGAAACTGCGCATAGACACAATAATAACTCGATGAGCTCATATATAAATTTAGCACAAAGTCTACTACTTCTATGGCCTAATGGTGCCATACGAAATGATGTTTGGTAATAATTCGGGGTTGTCTTCTTGTGCATATATCATCGATCATAAAAAGAAAGATTAAACAGTTTTGAAGTAGCTTTCAAATTCATGAAACTACTGGTTAGACGTTATTGTAGTTTTCTAGAGTCAATCATTATTACCAGGGCTCCATCTAACTATTTTCAAGTTACAAGTATTGCAGTAATATAAAACGATTATGAGTGGAATTAAGACTTGTCTCCCTTAATTTGGAATAAAACAGCTACAGCGTGTCCAGTTTATTCAATTTTAAAGTTCAAATTCCTATTTCTTCCCCTTTCTCATTCATTTTTTTGCTGCAGAGAGCAATTTATTTTTAATAAATAGCAATTATATGCGCTCAGATATATCGATTATCAACTTTCAAGAAATATGGATTCTATTATAAGCTTTTATAATGAGTATTCAACCACGTTTGCTATTATTGGAATTGGTCTTTGTACTTTTAAATTGCTCAAGTTGATTTTGTATCTGCTCAGTGCACTAAAATCATTTTTTTTAGCCCCATTGTTAAATTTAGGGGTGGATCCTCGAAAGCTTGGTTCCTGGGCCGTTGTGACAGGTGCCACAGATGGTATAGGTAAGCAGTTTACTTTACTATGACATTGTAGGCAACAGGGAGGCAACACTACTTCGGTCTGCCGACCACCACCACCCCCAAACCACCACCCCCAACAACCACCACCCCCAAACCACCACCCCCAACAACCACCACCCCCAAACCACCACCCCCAACCACCACCCCCAAACCACCACCCCCAACCACCACCCCCAAACCACCACCCCCAACCACCACCCCCAACCACCACCCCCAACCACCACCCCCAACCACCACCCCCAACCACCACCCCCAACCACCACCCCCAACCACCACCCCCAACCACCACCCCCAACCACCACCACCAACCACCACCACCAACCACCACCAACCAACCACCACCAACCACCACCAACCACCACCAACCACCACCAGCTACTAGTGCAATCATTTTTTTTTCAAGTGTGCCCAAACTATTCTATTATAATTCTAGTGTGTAGAGTGTTGTGTTCTGAATACAACGATATCAAGTTTGCCAATGTCGACTCAACTAGTTGTTGTTTTAAAAAAATGTACTTGAAGTTGTTGTAGTTAAAAAGAAAGTGCATTGGGTTATGTACAGGATATTAATTATTAGCTTTGTTCACTCATGCATGTGGCATCCGTGCATTGTATGTAGCTAAAAAACTTATTTACGTCGGCTGGATAATTTCTATCACGTATAAAAGCTGAAATAGCAGCAGTCAGATTACATAACAAGCTGACTGCAAACTATTTACATTTTATTATTATGGTTGTTGCAGACAAGTATCATCATGAGAAATAATATTATGATAATAAATTACAACAATGATGATATTTGAATGATGATTGGCATTGTACGTGGCTATACAATTGTATTTATTGAATTATTAACACTAGCAGGCAATTCCATGTTGCTACGTTGTTAGTGTTAGAATAAATTATTCTTGAACCAGAGTTTATTTGGATATGAATTGGAATATGCACTAGTGATGACACAATATGTTGATGCTCTTCAGGGACTTGGTGGAATCTTGATGAAAAAATGAAACTGTAAAGGTATTCTCTCAAGTTTATAAGTAAAATAAAAAGAAGTTCAATGGCATCTTTATGCGCTGCAGATTTTGATATCCAGTGCAGTTTGATTTGTAGCTCTATGAGCTCTATTTTAAATGTTATTAAAATTAACATGATTTTTTGACAACAAAAAGTTGGCGATCTTTGGAGACCAATTCTTATACGCTTTTCTCATTTTAAATCACAATTGTGACGCCTTTGCACTAGCTACTACCACCGCCACTACTAACTACCACCTCGCTATTATTAATAGTATTAGTATTATTACTACTAGGAGCAGTAGTACGTATTAGTATTATTACTACTAGGAGCAGTAGTACGTATTAGTATTATTACTACTTGGAGCAGTAGTACGTATTAGTATTATTACTACTAGTAGCAGTAGTATTTATTAGTATTATTACTACTAGGAGCAGTAGTACGTATTAGTATTATTACTACTAGTAGCAGTAGTATTTATTAGTATTATTACTACTAGTAGCAGTAGTACGTATTAGTACTATTACTACTAGGAGCAGTAGTACGTATTAGTATTATTACTACTAGGAGCAGTAGTACGTATTAGTATTATTACTACTTGGAGCAGTAGTACGTATTAGTATTATTACTACTTGGAGCAGTAGTATGTATTAGTATTATTACTACTAGGAGCAGTAGTACGTATTAGTTAGTAAGTATATTAATAAATCGTGAATGACAATAAATATTGGCAAGTAGACAAAAATAATATTGGTATATTAATACTATGGCTATAAATCATCATGTTTGGCCCTTTTTATTAGCAAAGAACTGAAAACGTCGTAAACATATCACTTGTTCAACTCAACATTTATATAGTTGTCTTTTTCCACAAAGATTTTCGGTTTTTTTAGAATATCGTTTTGACCATTGCCATGCTGTGTCATTATGAAGAAATTTATCAGAAATAAAAAAATTGGCTGGTGAATGAAGAACCAATGAACACAATTGTGATTGTTTGTACCTTTTAAGATGTCAATGTTTCCAAGACTAGAATATCCATAGCCGTTTTGAATTTGTAAAAATAAATTATATCAAGTTATGAACCAAATGATGCATGAGTTCTGTGATTGCACCAGCGGTTCAGCTTGGCACTTTGGTTATCTGTTTAGAGTTACGATCTCATTGGATGTGCGAGAGTGAGAGATGTAGTACAATGCATTATGGCCTGTTTAACTCGCTTTATTCAGCAAAAAATTTCTTCCCTATTTATTTGGATTTAAAAATTGTCGCTTATCTCATTTCCTGAAATTAATGAACAAATAAAAGAAAATAAAAGATTACCGAAATGGACAAACATCAAATCATGTCTCATACATTTTTAATTTTGATTTTCATTGGCAGAAATCTCACACCATATATTGAAATATAAGATGACTGCATTAAACTGGGTATTATGGGTATATATATGTATGTAGATCTACTCGAAAGTATGCTTACAGCTTATATTGCTGTTTGTTGGCCATCTGATTGTTTAGCACACTCTTTGATGTCTTCTAATGATTTTCATCAAACCTTATTTATAATATCCTACTTGACTCTGGCGACAAAGCATTCGAGTGAATCCAGAATCTCACTGGTGTTTCAGGCAAAGCTTATGCTATGGCATTAGCAAAGAAAGGAGTGAACATTGTTTTAATCAGTAGAACAGCCAGTAAACTAGCTGCTGTCGCTGAGGAAATAACCGCTGCCACTAACGTGCAGACCAAATGCATCACAGCGGACTTCTCTATAGGAGCTGAAATTTATTCTGGTATTGAGGCAGAGTTGGAGGGGATAGATGTAGGAGTTCTCGTGAACAATGTCGGGGTTTCCCAGGACTACCCCGAGTACTTCCACGAGATTGCTGACAGGTGAGACAAGCAGTAATGATGTAGTTGCACTTCATTGTTGGTGATGTAACAATTATCAAACGTTTACATTCCACATTTTACAGGGAACAACTTTACACTCGTATGCTGCATGTCAACATGTTCTCTGTGACGTTTATGACGTCTATGGTACTTGGCAATATGGTTGCCAAAGGAAAAGGAGCTGTTGTGAATATTGGTTCCGCGGCACGCTTTGGATTCCCTCTGTACACATTGTACGGTGCCAGCAAAGCCTTTGTTCATTCCTTCAGTCAAAATCTTGCTGTGGAATATGAAAGCAAAGGTAGGTTCAATAAATTAATGAACTGTAGCCACAATATTGGAGTTGTCATCTCTAGTTAAATATAGCATACTATTATAGTTAATTATAATATGTTATATGTAGTTAGTTATGATATATTACATGTAGTTAGTTATGATATATTATATATAGTTAATTATAATATATTATATTTTGCAGGTATTATCATTCAGTCAGTGTTTCCACATATTGTCTCTACCAAGATGACCAGAGTACGCCCATCGGTCACTAGGCCTTCCGCTCAGAATTATGCTAACTCGGCTCTCGCTACTTTGGGTCTAGACTCGGAGACCACAGGCTATTTTTCACACTGGTTGGAGGGTGCATTGTTTCACGATCTGATGCCCACTTCAATCATGATGAAAATGCTTCTTTCAGTCTTTGCGGGTTTGAGAGCTAAAGCACTCAAAAGAATGGCTGCCAAAAAAGATTGATGGCGGAATAGTGAATCGATTAAAGTAGTCTAGTGATAGCTTTAGTCTGTGTTCGATTATTAACACTTGGGCTACAGCCTAGGGTGGTGTTTAACAATCTTCTAATACTGTTACATTTCCTGTCTCTCTAATGTTCTGTCTCTCAGTTTTCTAACATGTATTTGGGTATGATTACAAGATTCCATTTACTAACTGATTGTACTTGGTCTGACTCGATGCTGCGAGACAACTCTCCTTTATGATAAACATAGATGAACAATACCTGGTTTATTTGTGATACTGTCAATGTTGAATGAAGTTGTTCGTCAGTTTTTGAATAAATATGATTAATGTAGATGTGATCAGCAGTGGCGTTCACTAACTAATAATAATATACACGTGTCAGTTTTAGCAAGTCCACTAAGATTTATTCTGATTTTACTTGACAGCGTTTTTGGCATCTACCAGAATGTCCACGAATGGCAGACTAAACCAGCTATAATGTCATCTCCACAGCACTGACTGTGAATGAAAATTTCTCAACTTTGTTGTAATTAAGTATTATGGTTGAAGCAATTATTATATTTTGTGGATGGTTAGTAGTACACGTCCTAGGAATAATATTTGTTGTATTGAAATAACTCCACCAGCACTACTTCTAACCCCTTCCCTCCACCCACATTCCAGCTCTCTTACCATCCACCATTTCCTCTACATCCACCCCTTGCCCCGCTCTACCCCACCTTGCTCTTCTTCCCACCCCCTGCCCAGCTCTACCCCACCTTGCTCTTCTTCCCACCCCCTGCCCAGCTCTACCCCTGCCCAGCTCTACCCCACCCCCTGCCCAGCTCTACCCCACCCCCTGCCCAGCTCTACCCCACCCCCTGCCCAGCTCTACCCCACCCCCTGCCCAGCTCTACCCCACCCCATGCCCAGCTCTACCCCACCCCCTGCCCAGCTCTACCCCACCCCCTGCCCAGCTCTACCCCACCCCCTGCCCAGCTCTACCCCACCCCCTGCCCAGCTCTACCCCACCCCCTGCCCAGCTCTACCCCCACCCTCTGCCCAGCTCTACCCCACCCCCTGCCCAGCTCTACCCCACCCCCTGTCCAGCTCTACCCCACCCCCTGCCCAGCTCTACCCCACCCCCTGCCCAGCTCTACCCCACCCCCTGCCCAGCTCTACCCCACCCCCTGCCCAGCTCTACCCCACCCCCTGCCCAGCTCTACCCCAACCCCTGCCCAGCTCTACCCCACCCCCTGCCCAGCTCTACCCCACCCTCTGCCCAGCTCTACCCCCCTCTGCAGTCACTGCTATGGAATAAAAGAGCAATCTACGCCTATCGTATCTTGTGGCGCAGAACGTTTCGTGTTTTAAAAATGTTCGACTGCTTTCCAAGCCGTTTGAAGGCTTTCAAAAATGTGCAAATTTTTGCAAACCTGAAAGTTTTGTCAAATTGTTCATATGTTTCCCAATTTCAAGCTGGCTTGCTGGTTGTTAGTTGTTAGTCCAATTGCGACTATTCCTCTTACTAACCATTTTTAATAAAATAAATGAAAAAAATCATTTTTATTGTTTAGTTAGTATTATTACAAATGATAAATGAAAGGATGATTAAATAAAACAGTTCAGGCTATTTCAAAATGGTTCATACGGTTTGTACCTTTCAAAACCACCTAAATCATCTCAAAATCATCTGGATTAATTTGCTACATAGATATATAATGCAGTTTTAAAACTTTCACTGTTTTTAGACAGGAAATCCAGTTCTATTGCAAGAAATTCCGCAACTACCGAATTCAAAAGTTATTTATTTAGGTACTACACCCTTTAGATGTTTACCCAATTATTTTCGATGAACAAAGACACTTTGCAAGTCATCTAGACTGTTTCAAAACTGTTTGCACACTCTTGCAGGTAAAAGTGTATATCATTATGAGTCATCATAATTGAAAAAATATAATCTGAATCATAATACAACATAGGCTTAGTTATTTAACAATAGTAATATATGAGCAGATCTCCCTACCAAGTGTTTTTTTGTGGTTCTGATCTTGGAGTTGAGGCAATGAGTTACGGCGTTGGATGAATTCGCCGAGTTTATATTGTATTTTATTTGAGGGGCATTTGAGTGGCATTTAGGTGGCATTTGAGTTTTGATTATTTTTTTACTTAATTTGAACTTATATGGTATCTAAACTTTGAATGTATGGCATTTAGGTTATGATAATTTTTTACATAACTGTTTACATAATTATAACTCATAGGGTATCTAGATTTTGAATGTAAGGCATTTAAGGTTTGATAATTTTCTGTAATTCCGACTCATATGATATCTTGAGAGAGAGGAGAGAGAGGAGATATATCTACATTGAATAAATACAGTGATTAAAAATGAAACAATATGTGAATATATACATTTATTGTGTAATAAGTAGGGAAAATCTCTCCATATAATATAGCTAGAGTCAGTAAATACTAAGTAATAACAATTAATACATAGTCTTTTTTTACAATGATGTCTTTGATGTAGTGATGTTATATAGAGCCAGTAAATAGTAAGTAATACAAAACAATACAACTTGTAATGTCAATCAATACACAGGTTTTTTTTTATACATTCATTATCCGCTTGAGACTACCTGTTGTCAGCATTTGATATTGAGTTTACATACCATCAACACCAAGCTGTTCATCAAAATCTTGTAATTCGTTTTCTAGAAATTCCTTAAGAACTTCATCCTCATTATTCGTTTTTGTTAGCCCCTCATTGGAATTTGTTTGTGTGCAATATTGTTCCCAATCACTAGCGTTGGTTGAAGAAATGAAGACAACATTGTGGTATGGAATAGGATTTCCATTCTTACTCTGTTTTTTTCCTTTGTAAATCATCACACTAGGCGCACATCTTTTAGCTTCCTCATTGTATCTGATTGGTAGTAAAAGTGTTCTCGTCTCTCTTTTTCCATTCTTTTCAGTGACATAGCGAATGCAATTTACAATGGATTCTTCTCCATTGAATCGGAAAGGAATGAATCTTTCTACAACTTCAATGTAAGCGAAAATGGAACAATCTTTAAAATTGCTGAGATACTCGATGTCGTAAGCGAGTTTGAGTTCTTCGTCACTCATTTTTCTCAGTTTTTCAGCTTCAGCAGTAGCTTCCATTGTGGTTAAGCGTTTTGTGCTGATACGTTTGACATTGTAGTAAGTAGTGTCTGGTTTTTTGGGGTTTTCCATCTCACCCAAGTACAAAATGTTGAAAGGTAATGGGTAGTTATCAACATTGAAGCTTTCAATTACTCTACTTGGGCAAACAACTTTCTGAAAATTCACTTCAGTTGAATTATCAAGATAGGTGAGAATGCAGTAATCTCCATATACACCAGTACTCTGTTCAATAGAATCGATTTGCAAAACTGATGGAACAGGAAGTGATGCTAGTGTAAGAAGACCTCCAATCTTTTTCAAATCACATGCCTTCCATTTTTGGAGAGATTTGGCCATCTTGAGAGCTCTGTCAGCATCAGTGAGCAATTCTTTTTGTTCCATATTGTTTGATGTTGTGGGTAAAACCAGTTTTGGAAGAGCTCGTCTCTTTATTGTTGCTTCTTTTGTGACAGAGTTAGAGTTTTTTCTTTTGGTGGGTGTTTTGAGTGTTTTTTGTTTGTTTTCGAGTGGTTTTAAATCCTTGTAAGAAGCAGAAAAATCCTCCATAGTATTCTAAAAAAGAAAGAAATAATATATAATTCAGCTTTTCATGTAAAACTAAAAGATTATTTATTTCATACTTTACATTATAGCTAAACTAATTTTGATCTTTGCTAGGTAGGGAATAATAAATTTTTTTAATTTTACCTTTTATAAAAAGAAAGCTCCTAGTAGTTGCAATGGAAGGTGTAGTAGATGTTGCTTCTCCGCTAGCTGTTGTAGAACTGGATGCTTTCTGTGTGAAAACGGTGGCTCTTAAATAGCTAAAGTTGCACTGATTAAATCCTATGAATCAGCATTTTGTCCACGCGAAAACCAATGCTTTCGCGGGAATAAAAAATTTATTTTCACGCGAATGGAAACCGTTGCTTTCGCGGGAATACACATTTTATTTTCACGCGGATACAAACCAATGCTTTGGCAGGAATAAATAGTTTATTTTCACGCGAATAGAAACTGTTGCTTTCGCGGGAATACAAATTTTACTTTCACGCGAATACAGACCAATGTTTTCGCGTGAAAATAAAATATTTATTCCCGCGAAAGCAACGGTTTCCATTCGCGTGAAAATAAATTATTTATTCCCGCGAAAGCATTGGTTTGTATCCGCGTGAAAATAAAACTTGTATTCCCGCGAAAGCAACAGTTTCTATTCGCGAGAAAATAAATTATTTATTCCCGCGAAAGCATTGGTTTGTATCCGCGTGAAAATAAAATGTGTATTCCCGCGAAAGCAACGGTTTCCATTCGCGTAAAAATAAATTATTTATTCCCGCGAAAGCTATGGTTTGTATCCGCGTGAAAATAAAATTTGTATTCCCGCGAAAGCAACAGTTTCTATTCGCGTGAAAATAAATAAATTATTCCCGCGAAAGCAACGGTTTCCATTCGCGTGAAAATAAATAATTTATTCCCGCGAAAGCAACAGTTTCTATTCGCGTGAAAATAAATTATTTATTCCCGCAAAAGCTATGGTTTGTATCCGCGTGAAAATAAAATTTGTATTCCCGCGAAAGCAACAGTTTCTATTCGTGTGAAAATAAATTATTTATTCCCGGGAAAGCATTGGTTTGTATCTGCGTGAAAATAAAATGTGTATTCCCACGAAAACAACGGTTTCCATTTGCGTGAAAATAAATTTTTTATTCCCGCGAAAGCATTGGTTTGTATTCGCGTGAAAAGTAATTATTTATTCCCGCGAAAGAAACAGTTTCTATTCGCGTGAAAATAAATTATTTATTCCCGCGAAAGCTATGGTTTGTATCCGCGTGAAAATAAAATTTGTATTCCCGCGAAAGCAACAGTTTCTATTCGCGTGAAAATAAATTATTTATTCCCGCAAAAGCATTGGTTTGTATCCGCGTGAAAATAAAATGTGTATTCCCGCGAAAGCAACGGTTTCCATTCGCGTGAAAATAAACTTTTTATTCCCGCGAAAGCATTGGTTTGTATTCGCGTGAAAATAAATTATTTATTCCCGCGAAAGAAACAGTTTCTATTTGCATGAAAATAAACTGTGTATTCCCGCGAAAGTAACAGTTTCTATTCGCGTGAAAATAAATTATTTATTCCCGCGAAAGCAACGGTTTCCATTCGCGTGAAAACAAATATTTATTTCCGCGAAAGCAACGGTTTCCATTCGCGTGAAAATAAATTATTTATTCCCGCGAAAGCATTGGGTTGTATTCGCGTGAAAAAATACTAATTCATAGGAGTTAATCAGTGCAACTTTACCTATTTAAGAGCCACTGTTTTCACACAGAAAGCATCCAGTTCTACAACAGCGATCGGAGGAGCAACATCTACTACTACATCCACTAACTATTAAAAGTTTTTCTGAGTGAATTTGAAAGTTTTCATTGAATTTAAGACTTAATTATCTGACTTAATTATCTCACTTAATTATTTGTTTACTTAAAAAGTAATGCTTTTACACAATAAATCACTCGTTCTAACAACAGTAACTGAAGACTCGACATCTACTATATAATATACCAACTGACTACTAGGAGTTTTATTCACAAGGTAAAATTTATTAGCAGTACGTTTAACTTACCTTTTTATGTGCTATTGTTACTTCTATTAAAAGTAATGATTTTATTGTTATTATAGCACTATGGAAACAGAAGAGGAGGATCCTGATGTAGACATACATAAGGAATGGGAATGGCTCATGAAAAATCAAAATGATATCAGTTTTTCAAATGCTGATAATGAATACATGAATGACGAATGTAATGCTGAATATGAAAATAAAATGGAGATGGAACTTGAAAATGCTTTTCAAGACACACCTTCAACTTCTCAAGTTTCAGCAACTACTGAAAATACGATAGTCTTTGATATGCAGTAAGTTTTTAAAATCATAAATTAATAATGTTAGTAGAATAATTCTTTTTGCTGGTTTTTTAGAGTTATCTCATGAATCAGCAAAATTAATGCGTTATCTCTTTATTGTAGACAGGACTCAGAATATCAGAGAATGAATGTAAAAGAGGGAGTTGAGAATTCATCTCATAGTACACAGTAAGTTTTTAAAAACCTAACTAATAATAATGTTTGAGTCATTTTTTTCCAATTCCATTTTAAAAATTAATTGATAATATTGTTTAAGTCATTTTTTCTTCTGTTACATTTCATACAAAATGTATGTGAATGTTTTATAGAACAACTAATATGTGTTAACATTTCTATTGTAGACAAAGTTTAAATTATCGGGAGGAGAATGTAGAAGAAAAAACCCCTGAAATTTCCCCTAATTGGAAATGGTTAGAAGAAAATCTCATTTGTTTTCGTTTACCTGATGAAACAATCAATCAAACAGGGTTTGGTGCTGAACCTTCATCATCAAAGACTAACATAATAGCTCAAGATATAGAGCCAGTTGTGGAGGAGATAGTTGAAGAAAATGAGAATGATCCAATGATAGAAAATGAAGAAGAAGAAGAAGAAGAAGAAGAGGAAGAAGCACAAGAGGAAGAACAAGAAGAACAAGAAATGGAAGATTTAAATTTTGAAAGACCTACCCGAGTATCAACCCTAGGTATTGTTGATGATAGCATAGCTCCAACTTTTCAAGATGAAGAATGGGATGATTTGATAGCTAGATATTGGGGAGCTATGAAAACCAAACATAGAGCTGGAAAAGTCATAGAACTTTTAAATGTAAGACTTTGGGATGGGATTCCAAGAGACCAAGCTGATACCTACCAAAATGACTATCATGATTCAAGAGTGTTAGAATTGCTAAAAAAAGTTTGGAGACAATTGAGCTCGAGAGCGAAAGTCAACTGTAGCGTAGGTTGTATACTAGAAAACAAAAATGATGGTGAACTCCGATACTTCCACTCATCATCAAACAATGCTACCGTATATCCAAAAGCTAAACTGATTGAAACTGAAGGAGGTCTTGATGACTTTTTTGTTGATGTTATGGAGACTGATCATCGTACAAATAGTTTGAGACGGAGATCAAATACGACTTGGAGATTGATGTTAATCACAAACATTTCGTTTTATTTCTACAAACTACTCGGAATGGGAAAAGTTGGATCACCACCAGAGCATTTACCCTCTCACCTCATCAACAACAGACACATACGAACCATGTTAAAAAACACAAAAGGAATGCGGATTACTGACAATCTTTGTTTTTTTAGATGTCTAGCATTACACAAAAAACTACAAAAAAACACCGGATTTGCAAAAGATCCGATAATGAAGGAGGTAAAGGAGTACCAACAACAATATCATAGTTTCATCTATGGTGATAGCACTAAAAACTATGATGGGAAAGAAGTAACAGAAGCTGATTTATTGCATTTGGAGCAAGCATTTCAACTGAAGATAACAGTATTTTCTTTAAATGATGATATGACTTCAACAGTTATTTGGAATTCAAACTCTAGTTACAAGGAAAATCTATATTTGGATTATTATATCAATCACTTCAGTCTTATTACAAACTTGGAAGGATATGTCAGAACCTACAGATGTCCAACGTGTTCTACTTGTTATGACAGATTGGGGAATTTGAAAAGACACAGATGTTCAATTTCAGACGCAACAAATCTGGAGTTTTCTGCAGGGCAATACAAACCTACCGCTACAATATTCGACAAACTGAAGATTCAATTCGGGATAGATATCGGGTCAGATGATTCCTTGAGATACTTTCCGTTTTTTGCAACATTTGATATAGAGTGTTTGTTACCTAATTGCGAAAAAGATCGAGATACAGACACAACCATTTACACTAACGAGCATCAACTTTTAAGTATTTCAATTTGTTCAAATGTACCGGGCTTCAACAACCCACGTTGTATTGTCAATAACGGAGATGACGATGAGTGTGTTGAAAAATTCATTGAATACTTGGAAGATATTAGTGAAGAATCATATAGCCGATTGGAAGAACAATTTTCACAAATCATAAAACAGATAGAAGGTGAATTACAACGATTGGAAAAAGCTGAAGAAAAGTTTCGTACTGATAATGAACAAAATCGTTTCAGACGGAGAACAGGAGCTGAAAAAGTTCTGGATGATTTGTACAGCTATATGAAAAAACTTCCTATTCTAGGATTCAATTCACAGACTTATGATGTCAATGTGATGAAAGGAAAACTGCTTCAAAAATTGAAAGATGTCTCCGGCAAAGATTTTGATTTTGTTATAAAAAAAGGAAACAAGATGCCTGTTATCGGAATAGGATCTTTTTTGTTTTTAGATTGTACAAACTTTATCGCTCCTGGATATAGCTATGAAATGTATCTCAAAGCATACAAATGTGAAGCCGGAAAAGGATTTTTTCCTTATGAATGGATGAAAGACTTGGAACAACTTAATCAAGAACATCTACCTCCAAGAGAAGCTTTTTACAGTTCTTTAAAACAAAAAAACATCAGTGAAGAAGAGTACATAATTTGTCAAGAAGCGTGGAAAGATAACGACATGAGGACAATGAGGGATTTTTTAAAATGGTACAACAACTTGGATGTAAAACCATTTGTTCAAGCGTTGGAAAGACAAAGATCGATCTACAGAGAGCATGGGATTGATATGTTAAAAGACGGTATATCTTTACCAGGATTAGCGATTCGATGGATGTTCAACAAAGCTCCTCAACCACCTCCTCCATACCTCTCTACACACTTGGATTTCCATAAACTTGGTAACTCGTTTCGACAGACTCTCCCAATTTGTCTGATTGACAACTGCAATGCAGAGCTTTATCCTCTAATAAAGAAAAACATAGTTGGTGGACCAAGTCTAGTGATGCATAGATATCACGAAAAAGGTATAACTAAAATTAGAGAACATTGGTTGGGAAAAGAAGCAAAAGTTTGTGATAGAATCTATGGAGTTGATGCAAATGCGCTCTATTTATGGTGTATGATGCAATCAATGCCTACTGGTCATCATCGAAGAAGAAAAATCGAAAACTCCTTTGTTGCTGAACCAGTAAAATTTAGCAAGGTAGCTCATAGTTGGTTACAGTTCCAAATGTTTTAAAAAAAAATCAATATCAAGCATCAGCTCAATGGAGGAGAAGTTGCTCTTGGACAGCGAGGATTACCAGTTGATGGATTTTGTGTTGAAAATCGTCATGTCTTTCAATTCCGCGGGTGTTTTTGGCATGGGCACAACTGCTCTTATAACAATGCTAAAGAACAAGAGCTTCAAGCTAGTGGAAGAAAATCAAAAGCAAATCTGTTTAAAACTACGATGGAAAATGAAGAATATCTTCGAGCGCTAGGTTACACTGTAATCTCGATTTGGGAGTGTGAGTGGATGAAACGTGTAAAAACTCATACAAATTTACAAAAATTTGTCAACACGTTTTACAATTCTTTTTACCCTAAAATACTTGAAAAAAAACTAAATCAAGAAGAAGTGTTGTCGAGAGTTCAATCAGAGGAATTCTTCGGATTTGTTGAATGTGACATCGAAGTTCCTGAGGAACAGGAAGAAAAGTTCTCCGAAATGCCCCCGATTTTTAAAAATACAATGTTAACCAGAGAACACTTGAGCGAAGAAATGAAAGTCTTTGCTGAAGCCGAAGGGTTTTTAAAGACTCCTCAACGCTCATTAGTTGGAAGTATGTACGGAGATAAGATATTGCTAATGAGCCCTTTGTTAAAATGGTACTTGAAACAAGGATTGAAAGTCACCAAAGTTTATCAGCTAATAGAATATATTCCTAGAAAAGCTTTTGAAGCTTTTGGAACATCAGTTTCAGACGCTAGGCGAATGGGAGATGTAGATCCTAGTCAAGAATTACTCGCTACTACTAGCAAGTTGGTAGGAAATGCTGCTTATGGAAAAACAATCACTGATAAAGAAAAACACACCACCATCAAGTTCATTGAAGGGGCGAGAAAAGCTTCATTTCGTATCAGAGGGAACAAATTCATCTCCATGGAAGAGATAGCAGATGATTTTTATGAAATCGTAACCTGTAAACGACTAGTAAGTTTTAAAAACAATTATTTTGCAATTCAAAATTTATATTCTCCAAGTTTACTTTGCTAATCAGTATCACCATCATTTCAGCTAACTATGAACGTTCCAGTACACTTGGGTTTTTCCGTGCTACAGTATGCTAAACTGAGAATGCTACAGTTTTACTACGACTTTATGGATAAGTAAGTAAAACCTAATTCTCCCTACCATTATTATGTATAAGTAAGTAAAACTTCCAAATAATTGAAATCGAAACAATCTTTTTATTTATAGATATATTGACAGAAGTGATTTCCAATATGTTGAAATGGATACAGATAGCGCATACATGGCGTTGAGCGGAACATTAGAAACACTGGTAAAACCAAGTATGAAAAAAGAGTTTTACAATGAATATGGTGATTGGTTTCCACGCCCATACTGTGACAAACATAGGGATGAGTTTTTAAGAACCAAAACAATGGGTTTAGAATGGAGCATGCAAGACTGTTGTGAAAAAGTACTAAAACATGGAAAAAGAACACCCGGACTGTTTAAAGAGGAATTTACCGGAGATGGAATTGTTGCGCTTAACTCTAAATCCTATTACTGCTGGGGAGAAAAAGGAAACAAGTTTAGCTCAAAAGGTTTGAACAAACGAATTAATCAATTGAACAAAGACAGTTATCTAAATGTACTGAACACAAAACAGTCGTTTATGGGTAAAAATCGAGGATTTGTAGTAAAGGATCAAAAAATGTTGACATACAGCCAAATAAAGCGAGGACTCACATATTTTTATGCTAAAAGACGAGTGTGTTCTGATGGAGTATCTACTGAACCTACTTTGGCTTAAATAAAAACCTTCATAATAGACTTCTTTTACCACAGTTACTATAGCTATATATATATATATATATATATATATATATATATATATAAAATACAAGAAATCTTTTATCATCCTTATAAATATCGATAGCGAATAGATGAATATTTAACCTCATCATTCAATATATTTTATAGCATTCAATGTATATATGAGTTCGAATTATGTATCTAGCTATATTATATGAGGAGATTTTGCCCCTACTTATTATGTAATAAATGTATATAATCATACATTGATTCACTTTTAATCAATGTATTTATTCAAGGTAGATACATCTCCTCTCTCAAGATGCTATATGAGTTCGAGTTATGTGAAGAAATTATCAAAACTTAAATGCCATACATTCAAAATCTATATGTCATATAAGTTCAAGTTAAGTAACAAAAATAATCAAAACTCAATTGCCACTTAAATGCCACTCAAATGCCACTCAAATGCCCCTCAAATAAAATACAATATAAACTCGGCGAATTCACCCAACGCCGTAACTCATTGCCTCAACTCCAAGGTCTAATCCACAAAAAAACACTTGGTAGGGAGATCTGCTCATATATTACTACTTTTAACCAACTCCAACTGTCCGCTATTAGCAAATGTGATGAATTGCGAGTTGTCTCCCCTGACATTAATGATCAAAAATTAAATTCACAAACATCTCTGGTTTGTGAGCAAATGAAGAAATTACAACTTGTCGTTACATCCAAGTAGTCCAAAACTGGTTTCTACAGCTGTTTTGAGTGCTCTCAGTGTAGTGGAGACAGGAAAACATAAAATGGACGGACTCACAGGCAGGCAAAACACACAGACTGGCAGATGTGTACTTTTTCTGCAAAACACAGCAGTCAAAGACTACAAAACACAGCAGTCAAAGACTACAAAACACAGCAGTCAAAGACTACAAAACACAGCAGTCAAAGACTACAAAACACAGCAGTCAAAGACTACAAAACACAGCAGTCAAAGACTACAAAACATAGCAGTCAAAGACTACAAAACACAGCAGTCAAAAACTACAAAACAGAGGCAAAAAACTTGCATGCAATTTGGAAAAATAGCTAAACTAAACATCTTCAGCTACAGATTATAGGTATTTTTCATTAATGCAATCCTATTGATTTTTGATTCGCTAGCTTACTTCAGAAGTCTGGCGAATTTAAGCTTTAAAGTATCTTTTGTTCAGCAAAAAAGGCATTAATAAACCACCAAACAGGTGCACCACTAATTTTTCCCATTTATGCTGCTTGGAGGTTCAGGTTGAAGATCGCTACTCACTCAGTTATCGTAGAATATTTATCTACCTACAGAATGAAGCCTTTAATTCATTCACTTACTAAATGAGTGATTAAACTGTTTATCAATTATGTATATTTTAGCTATCCAAACAATCTGATAAACTGTTGACAAAAAACATTTGCACAAAAATGCGTTCGATCAATTTTTTCAAATGACTGTTTTGGTGTCTAAATGTAATTTCGGTTAGGGATTTCAAAAATTCATGCCCATTTGTTGTGATATTTTGGGGCAATCATTGCAGCAAAAAACTGTGTAAATCGAAGAAACAGTTTTCTGAGTTATTGAAAGATTTTTATTAAAATAGTTTTCATTTAAAAATGAAATCTTTTCTTTGCCGTGATTAAAAAGGAAACATCAAAAATTGAACTTTTGGCAAACAATGTTTGTAGCTTCATAGCAAAAATTTTATGGTGCTTCTGAGTATTTGTCAAAATATTTTAAAAAGAAAGTTTAACCTGCTCGGTAGAAGCCCATAAGATTCACAACATGTGTTGCATTTTTCAAGCTTATCAGCTCCAGCTGGAAAATTTGACAAAAACTAAAAATAACTGTGCCTAAATTGATTTTGAATGTTAATTACGAATATAGATCAATAGCTTGGTCAAGCTCAACTTTACAAACAATTTTTTCGTTTTTCGCAATCAGTTCTCGATTCATTGATTAGCTCTTAAAGCTGCATTCAAACCCATGGAATGCTCCAGAGCTCCATGGAAGCTTTGGAAAGCTTCAGATTTTTTTAGTTTTTGAATTTTTAGTCCAAAGACATGGCCATTTAGTTGACAAAAATGCACAAACTTATTAAAAATAAATCTTATTTTTGAGCAGCTAAAATTTCATCACCGAAGAAAAACTAGAAAAAATGTTGGCATGCGGATAAATTATCTTGCAGTTGTCCCACATGATATAATAATACGTATTTCCTAGGTAAGTGAATAAATGCAAAAAACTACCAAATTTTGAAGTTTGATGATCGAGAATATAACACTTTTCTGTTAACCATCCAAATAACAAATAACTGTGTTCACACAATTGTATGCGTGAGTTCAACAATCATTTACCATATCTAAGAAAATGAATGACTCTGCAAAAATCATCACTCAAAGTGTTTCATTCGAGAAAGTCTGCTCATGCAGATTAGTCAGGTTGTGCATAAGTTTTATACAGTATTCATTCATCCGTATAATAACGTTGACTCCCAAAGTACTTCTTATGGAAGTTGTCTTCTCAATGTGACAAAATATCTGGGTTTTTTATAACAAGAAATGGTATCTTCGCAAGTAAAAAAATAGTGATATCAACAATTACCTATACTAGGATAGCGAACTCGCAAGCATATTTGAGAAAAATATGCACGCTTTCCAAAAATCATTTTACTTTTTGCATATACACTGCTTGCTAAGCATGCTCATGACATTCGGGATGTGTGTGTAACTTTCCTGTAAATTTTGTGTCATTCAGTCACTCATTATCGTATAGATTATTGTTGGTAACATATTTTTGTCATGGTGGTATCCTATGACAAACCTTCCAACTCTGTGAGAAAGAAATTAATTTTAGGAGTTGCCACCCCCTTGAGGCTACAGTTTTTATGCTGTGCCTTTTTACTTGATTCTAATGTCACATCAAAACCTGACAACGGGTGCAGCTTTATTGAAATACAAGCTAAGTGCCTGTTCATCTACATGTTAGGTAATCTCGTACCATGCATGACATGCTCAGATTCAAAAGTCTTCCACCACACTTCTTCAGTCAACGACATAGCATTATCACGAGATATTTTCTTATTATCCTGGACTGGAGTAGAAATTGCCAATATGCACTTTTCTCCCAACTACTTTCTGCTTGACTATGTAAAGTATAAAAACATTAAAACTTGCCATTTTCGGAAAATACTTTCACTTTTTTTATTGGAAGATCTTTTGATATTTGTGAGAATCTACAAATGTCAGGCATTCCTGTATGATAATTAATGCTGCTGAGTTACTAAACAAAGTTGAGTTCCGACAAAGTCTGCCAAAGGTGAAACTTTTACACCTTAAAAAAAACCTTGTAATTGTGACATGCAGCCACGGAATTTGAAAGCATTCTGATCAGTTACTGGTCAGAATCTACTGTAGATCATGACCTATAATTGTGCTGCTTGCCTGAGAGTTGTCACACATCATAGCCATACAAAGTGGACAACTCCTCAACATGCAAAATGCTATGATTATTATCGTTTTAGGATGTATATTGGGAATTACATTCTCTTGGGCTTTGAGAAAATTGGTTTCAGCGAGCCCAAGTGCAAACAGTTCTGTGATAGTGACGCCTCCAGTTTTGATAACTAAATTGTTTCTTTTGCCTACAATGGAAACTGTTTTGAGCTGTCTACATACATACTCCAACATATTCGCATTTGTAGCAGTAATATACTGTAGCTTTGAATTGTTGAAGCTAATTCTGTATGTCTTCAGGGCCGTGAAATCATATATATTAGCACCGTTGTTGAATTTAGGGGTGGATCCCTTACAGCTTGGTTCATGGGCAGTAGTCACTGGTTCCACTGATGGTATAGGTGAGTATCTGGTTAGTTGATGAAATATATATGTATCAAATATAATTGTTTACCAGTGTTTTTTTCACTAAAATCAATTTATTATATTAAATTATTTTTTATTATTACTTAAACTTTATTATTATTATTTATTATTACTTTATCTTTATTATTATTCTATCTCCTGTATTATTATTTAATATTTATTGTTGTTGTCATTTTTAATAATCTAATAAAAAATAATGTACATCTATATACCTGCCACGTATCCTTACTTGTAACTCCCTGGATTAATGTGTTTTTCAACTCATCTCCTAAAAAATACTTTACCAGAAATTCTGGGAAGATGATGGATTATTATTGAAACTCGCCAAGTTGTTCATTTCTTTGTTTTTTTTGTTGTTGTTGAGCCATAACCTTGCTTTGAGATGGCTTAGTGTGCCGTTGTTGCCTTCTTGTGCATATTTTGAGTATGTGCTATGTATGTATTTTTTCATATACCTGCATTTTATTTACCACAAATTTATCTCAGGAATTAGTTTGTCGCACTGAAAACCTAATTATTGGCTGACTTGATATCCAGTGATAGAATTGTGGTGGTACGCGGTGGTACGGCGTCCCTTCACCAACATTTTAATGGGGACGGTTGGGCAAAACGTACCCCCACCAATTTGCACACAAAAATGCATCCAAACAACGCTATGAAACACGATTGCAACGCATTGAAACATATATAGTTCAATGCCGATATCAAAGTTCTGTTGCCATGGTAGTGAGTAACAAATGGATGTAAATTGGCTCGCTGTTACAGATTTACTGTTTAACTATTGGTCAGTCAAGACAATGCTGTCCAATAACAGTGTGCTCCCTTGTCATTCGCGGGTGTTAGTTAGCAAAAAATTTAGTAGTAGAAGTAGCTAGTTCATTCAGTCATTCACTTCTATCAACATGAAAAGAACAAGCAATGGGAGAACCTTGTTTAGTTATTTCACTTCAACCGCCAAATCAAGCAATAGGTAAACATTTTTTTGTAGTAAAGTTGGATAAATTTCCACCAGCAGTGTGTCAATCATTCACTCACTGCTGTTGTTGTTGAGAATGAGATGATCTGATGAGATCAGCTGTTGTTGTTGCTTGTCTCACTCAGCTGCTACTAAGTTTTACTACTACTACTAACAATAAATTATAGTAATAATATTAATAATAAAATAAATTATATGGATTTATATTATATAATAATAATAAATTAATCACTTTATTTATTTATTATTAATTTAATAAAATGTTATTACTTTAGCAGTTGTTGTACTAATAAATCAAATACTAATATTTTTATTTAATTATTATTTATATAGTTAATTATTAATCATGAATAACAATACATATTTTATTAAAAATTGTTATGTTTATATTATTATTATTGTTTATCTTCTACTATATAAATGTAATATATGAATGATGAACATTTTTTTATCTCATGGTGGTGGTGCTTATTTTTAATTATTACTATTATTATTTGTATCTTATTAATATTAGTACTATTTTTCACTAATCAACAATAACTCTAGTTAATTATAGCTGTTGACCTGATAAATATATACATATACAATACTCTACCTAATAAATGAATGAGTTACACGTGATCGACTTGCCGTACGATCGACCTGCGGCGGAGTGCGGCTCCCGCGTTGACATTGCACCACTTCATGCAGAGTACCCCCACCAATTTTTTTTCAATTCTATCACTGTTGATATCTATGTATTTTCCCTTTCTAAGCTCCTTCATCCGGTTACTTCCATTCAATTCCAATCGTTTACATAACAAGTATAATGGAATAATATTGACACATTTGAATCTTTACTATTGATATTAGTGTGAAGGCCTTGTCACACGGGAGCAATTATGCCTGCAAGTATGCTCAGAATTAATTAGATTCAACCAACCATGTTAATTTCAC
The DNA here is from genome assembly GCA_945261195.1 of Cryptosula pallasiana. Classification (NCBI taxonomy): domain Eukaryota; kingdom Metazoa; phylum Bryozoa; class Gymnolaemata; order Cheilostomatida; family Cryptosulidae; genus Cryptosula; species Cryptosula pallasiana. The sequence continues at coordinate 35,495,864 of OX183133.1, forward strand.
ACTATTCCCATGCCCACCAAATCCATCGCAAACCATAAAAGTCACTGATACTTCTTGACCTCTGCGATGTTTTGAGCAGATGTAGCTACTTATTTAGAAAGATGTCAGCGCTACATGTCCTAGTAAGATTTGTTTTTTATGTGTCAATCATGTAATCATGCATCATATCAAAATCATTTGCTTCATGATTCGATGGCCATTAATTAAATATGAAGGTGAGTCATATCTTTCGACGACTCTCCATTGTGATTGCTATATCTTGAACGACTTTTGGGTATATGTGGTAAATTTGTTTTGTAATTATTGCTCGTAGGGAAAATGGAGGCAAAAAGAAGCCATGTTGTGTACTCGCTATATGCATAGTAAGACATTCTAGTAGAGCAGACACTGTGACTTTACAGTTGGTGTCTGATCCTCCTGTATAAGGTTTGGTGGTATCTTATTACGAAGCCTTCATGTAGGTTTATACTTAGCAAACTCACTGGTGTTTCAGGCAAAGCTTATGCTATGGCATTAGCAAAGAAAGGAGTGAACGTTGTTCTAATCAGCAGAACAGCCAGTAAACTAGCTGCTGTCGCTGAGGAAATAACCGCTGCCACTAACGTACAGACTAAATGTATCACAGCGGACTTCTCTAAAGGAGCTGAAATTTATTCTGGTATTGAGGCAGAGTTGGAGGGGATAGATGTAGGAGTTCTCGTGAACAATGTCGGGGTTTCTTACAGCCACCCTGAGTACTTTCACAAGATAGCTGGCAGGTTTGAGAACCAATTCTAAGAGTTTCGGATCAAATCCCAAAACTAGAGATAGATCTACGGCGTTTGACTTGAAGATCAGCTACAGTTTTAGTATTGTATCTTTCTCAGAGAAGACAGTTTGCAATGTGAGGTTACGACAAACCCCTGTTTGTCCTGAGGCTGCTTGATACGCCATTGTCATCTATTTTGGTACCACTTGCAGGAATGAGATGTTTAACCAGATGCTTAATGTCAACACACTCTCGGTAGTCTTCATGACGTCAATGATACTTCCGCGAATGATTGCAAAGCGTAAAGGAGCAGTACTCAATATTTCTTCAGGCAGCAGTCTTGGTTTTCCCATGCTCACTTTGTATGCTGCCAGCAAAGCATTTGTGCACTCCTTTACCCAAAACCTCGCTGTAGAGTATGAAAATAAAGGTAAAGTCACACGCATTATGTTACATTACCTAATATATTATTGTGTTACATTACCTGATATAATGTTGTGTTACATTACCTAATATAATGTTGTGATACATTACCTAATATAATGTTGTGTAACATTACCTAATATATTATTGTGTAACATTACCTAATATATCGTTGTGATACATTACCTAATATAATGTTGTGTAACATTACCTAATATATTATTGTGTAACATTACCTAATATAACATTGTGATACATTACCTAATATATCGTTGTGTCGTGTTACATAACATTATGGCTGTCTATTTAAATCTAACAAATTAAAAAAAAATTAAGTGTCATAAAGACGTGTGACTGTTTTAAAGGGCTTTGATATCAAATGACATCATTTGAGGAAATCAAGGTGATTTGGTCCTGGGAGTTGTCCTTTCTTAAAATTATAGAATTATAGTGTCATGAAAAAAGCAACTCTTTCAAGCAAGACAACGATATTAATTTAAAATTACTAAGTAACCCTTTATTAGGCTGATTAAAAACAGCTGGAGGAAACGTTGAAGTAGAAAACGTTAAAGTGGTTGTTAGACTGTCCGCTTAGTGAGTTGGTTATTTGATTTGATCTCTGACTTATAGATATCAACGCTGTAATAATCAACTATCATAGTGTGTATTCTACATCTGAGTAAAGATAGCCATAAAGTATATCATGCTTTGTTGTAGGAATTTTGTTTCAATCTCTACTCACAGGCTATGTTGCTACCAAAATGACTGGTTTGAAACCATCACTTATTGCACCTTCGGCTGACACTTACGTAGAGTCAGCGTTGGCCACCCTCGGAGTTGAGTCAACTACATATGGATACTGGACTCACTGGCTTCTGATGTCTCTCTACTTGCTAGTCAGATCAATAAACCAACGAATGTTTTATAAAATCTTGCTTTCTTTTGGAGAATGGAGGAGAAGGATGAAATTAAAAGAGCAAGCAGACAGGGATGGACAGAGAGTACAGTAGAAGGTGGTGTGTTCAACTGTGCAGTAAAAAACTATTTGTCTGCAAACAAAACATACGAATTAGTAGGAAATATTTATATGATTTGTCTTATAGCTGTAATTGAACTGTTCAACATGGCAACTAGTGCATTAAAATAAAATTAGTAGTACAAATTCAGTCCTGTTTGAATGACAATAAAAATTTAAGAGAAGCCTAAAAACTCTTTCTGTAACTTTTGAAGTGCCAAGCCTCGATGTGAGATTCTATTCTTGATAGAGTTATCCATCTCAGCAAAGGTTTGATTAAAGCCCTCCGGTTGAAAACAAGGATCCCAACCAAAGTTATTGGAACCCCTGGGGCTCACTATATGTCCTGGACATTTGCAACAAAATAACTCAACGACAGCATCTGGTCGGGCAGCATAACCAAATGTGCACATGGCATACGCTGACTTGTACTCAAATCCCTCAAGCATTTCGAAGGAACATGCTTAGATTCAATAATTCCTCTATGGAGTGCAGTAAATCCAAGAATGAGATGCTCTTGTAGATTGTATGCCTCCTGACAAAGCTTCAGTTTACATCAGCCTAGTCAGTAGGAAGCAACTCATTTTTTGGTTGACATTAAACAACTGGAAAGCTAGAGGTAGCTTTCCAGACCTAAAACAAACACCAGAGAGCATTTAGTTGTATGCTGTGTACATCCAGTCAGCTGTTTGGACATGATAACCTTGTATGTTTTGTATTGCTAAGTACATTCACAGTTAACAGTCGGTATAATAGAACAGCCAAAGCATCACATGTTATCTATATATATAAGTGTGAGAAACATCTGTCTGTCTGCGTGTCCGTATGTGTATCTGTCATTCCAGGTGAATGGATGCCTGAACCGACACACTGAGAGAAATAAAATCTGCACTCAAAGCATTACATTGGACTAATTTAATGTAAGCATGGCCCTTCATTTCTTGTTTGACTAAAAAAATTAATAATATTCATAAATAGAATATAAAAGTAGACTAAGTGCACGATTGTAGAGTATTTCTACCAATAGTGGGAGTTAAATGTTAGTTTCAAACATTCTAGTAACTGACACAATTCCATTACGGTCCAGTGGGGTGGTTGGGTGGGGCGGTTGGGTGGGGTTGTTGAGTTGGGTGGGGCGGTTGGGTGGGGTGGTCGGGTGGGGTGGTTGGGTGGGGCGGTCGGGTGGGGCGGTCGGGTGGGGCGGTGGCCAATAGCATATACGTATTTCTGATTTGGCTGGCTGTTGGACTCAATGATGAGTGTGGGTTTGCTTGGGTCAATCGAATTAATTGGGGTTTATACAAAAAGTCAAAATCTGTCAGAAACACAAACTATCCGATATGATAGAGTTTTGACAGGCCAACACCAATATAAAGTATAATGAAACCCAAACCAACCTCGCTCACTCATCTACATAATTATTTTTGCACAGGGAAATCATTTACCATGAAAATTTATTGCATATGTGAATCTATATTATAGAACTGGAAAATGTCTGTCTGTATGTCCATCTGCGTGCGTATATGCCGGTCATTACACCTTTCTAGATGCCTAAACTGCTGAGAGAAATAACGATTGTTGTCACATCTCTCCATTATATCAATCTAATACATGGCCAAGTTTAAATTTCTCATTTGTTCTGAAGGAGATTTGTGATGTTAGCATTTTTCAATGGGTCAAAGCGAAACTAATTTGTGCGACATAACAAAGTATAGCAATGTTAACAAATTATACCGAATTTACCATTAATTGTGGCACATCAATCAATATCATTTCACCAACTCGGGATTCGTCGCATCTTACTTTATTAAAATATAAGTTAGAACAAGGAGTTTGATTAGATCAAACTCCTTGGACAGAGCAAGGTGTCAAAACTCCCTAGCAGGCAAAATGAACATTGGCCAATCTAATACTGAAACAAACTGTTATAAAGCAATGCACAACTGTCTGTGTAATACTACTTATTTCTTATTTTTCTTTATTATTGTTTCGATTACTAATTATATACATTATATATTCTGAACTGTTATCATTAAATGCTACGAAGTGGTCATGGGAGAAGGCGACTACAAGAGGAGGCAACTACGGGAGGAGGTGACCACAGAGGGAAGCGAATACAGAAGGAGGCAACTACGAGAGGGGGTAACCACTAAAGGAGGCAGCCACGGGAGGAGGCAATCACTGAAGGAGGAGATCATGGGAGGAGGCACTGAAGCTGCATGTACATATAGCGATCCGTTTACCTGCGCTTTTTCCGACTTAGAATATTTTTCGCCTAGTCCAGCCGAGGAGCCTCGCCCCTACATAGGTGAGTATTCTCTCCCCTGTAGATGGACGCCCGGAGATCGCTAGGTGATTAACTTAGCGATTGCGTGGCTTTTCTGTTTCTAGAAAAATCGCTAAGTAATCGCTAGCATTTTATGTGAGGTTATTGCCAAGTTTTGATTCAGATCAAAAATCGCTAGTCGATTCCTTGATCAACCAATCACAGCACACAAATGCTTTATCCTCGTTTCCAATAGTGTCTCGTCATCTGCAGCGCTCCGATTTATCAGCCATCACGTAATAAATTGTAGTCTACAGTTTGTAACAGCGAGTTTGACCGGAATCGCTAAAGAATGGATAAAAATAAAAACTTGGGTATTTTTTTTAGGAACTTTGGCAATTGCTACAGAAAACACTAAGAGATCGCTAAATGTACATGCAGTTTAAGTGAAACGGGGCTGTAGAGAAGGGCAACATTAAGAGTATTCGTGACCTTTCGGTGAACAAATTAAAGAACAATAGGTTTGCTTGACATCACAGATGTCCTGAAAGCCATGGAACAATTGTTCTGAACATATCTAGGAATTGTAACTTATTTCGGCAAAGCAATTGTTCAGCGAACATAATCTCTATCAAGAGGACAACTCCACATTTTTTAATTTGCAAATTTTCAGTTGGACTAGTCAGAGTTTCCTGATTTCCGGTCAGTTTCATCTGCTTGGTTATAAAGTGACATTTAAAATTTTTTGTCAACCACTTTTCAATTTCTCTGCTATGGCACATATACAAATGTCAGTCTTATATTCATTGGTCATGCAGATGTCAGGTACGAGCAGCAACGCTGCCTTGCTTATGCAGTCAAATATCCAGACCAGAGAGAGATCAGTTATTTGATTTCCTGGCAACTTGATCCAATACAAGATTGAGTAGAGCTTACAGTCTAAATAAGTGTAAGTTACCAATGCATGTTTTGTATTACAATCCTTGCTAAGTGACTAATATTGATAATCTATAATAATAACACTTCGTCCCAATGAAAATGATAAGAATGAAGGCCCATTTATTATCATAATAAATTTAATTATTATTTAATTTTATATAATAATTATATCATATAAAAATTATTATTATAAAATTGATTGATGACGACCATTCAGTTACTGTTAAAACAATTCTTATTATGACAGATAATATATAGCAACAATTCTTGTTATGACAGATAATATATAGCAACAATTCTTGTTATGACAGATAGTATATAGCAAAAATATAATAGATGATTATATTAATGAACAACTGGAACTTATTACAGATATATATTACCAAAATGTACAATATAAGGTTTTCTAGCTCGCTTTGAACTCCTAATTCACAAGCTTAGAGAATACCGTAGAGGGAAAACAAACTTAACTCTATGGAGAAGGATGCGTAAGTTCAAAGGCTTTACCACCGTCACATGGGGTGCTGATAGTCATACCTACTCAGTATCACCTGCTAGGTAAGTTTGCAAAATAATACATGAATGCTTATTTCATTTTTATGAAAAAGAAATGTGAGTGTTTTTAAAATATAATTGCTTTGATTGTTACAGGCGATAGTGCTTACCCATTGTCCAACAGCTCAAGAGAATTCAAACTACATCTACAAATTCTTCCATAAATTTAAAAGTTTTGGAATCCTTCCTAAAAAGGTAATTATGTGCCATTTTGATTATTGGGTATTCCTACTTGGTGCTGCAGTTTAATCGCAATAATCAAATATCAATTTGGACAATTTTTTTAAGGATTAAAATATGAGATTAATTTGTCTGATAATTTGACCAATAAAAGTTGAGCATGTCATCCATAGGCTCTGGAGATTGCCCATAAAAAGTATGGGAAACATTGCGCCTCATATTCAACTTGTTCACGCTGAAAGTTTTTAAGACTAATTTGAGATCAATTTTATTGAATAAAGATTAATCGTGATTAAAAATTGGCGATGGATGGCAACACTATTCTTAATACATGTACTCCACACTCCAAGGAATAAACACCAACCTGTTCGACTGTCGTGGTCTGCACAGTCTTTGTACATTCTAAGTAGGCGGTTGTATTTTTGCCTGGCAGCAACCGCATCATAAACATTGAAGTCTTCTTGCTGTAACTCATTCATCACAATGTTGAAAACCAAGAGCATCAATGTAATTTTTAATAACAAATCAAAGAAAATTTTTTCAATGAAATGTTGATCCCCTGCATTAGAATCAATATTACCTGGACTTTGCCTTGCTGTGTTTTGGCAGTCATATATGTTTTTTGCAATGGTACAAACAGTGCAATTAGTGTTTTTACAGCATCATCACTCTGTGTGAATGATTCTAAAATAGTACTTGAATATAATTATGACAGTTATAGCAGGGGGGCAACTCTTATTCTTTCAAGGTGAAAAAGTGGGAAGAACACTTCTGAGGGAATCAGGGGGTGACAGGTAAGGGATGAATCAAGGGCAGGCAACTTCTGACACAATTATTTGGCAGGCCCACCTTCACTTTCATCTACAACACTGTCCTCATCACTGGGTCCGCTTGCATGGGGTTGCTGTTGCTGTTGGTAAGAATGTTGACACGCTTGGCTGAAATGGAAATATAAATAATGTTGTATATTAATTTTCAACCTTTTGATTATTTTTCTGGTAAAGAAGGTATGCTTTTGCATACACACCATTGGATCTTCATCCTTCAGAAATGGCAGGTGAACAGCTATTTCATTGGTCTATGCAATTAGTTATATTGAATGGTGCTCCACTTCATCAGCAATTTCTTTTTATACAAACTATAATTAGAGAATTTAAGTAATGCTAATTCATACTTTTCCTTTGTCTTTGTGTTTCGATCCAGATGGCCTCTCACATTTCGTTTTTTCGTTCACCTCTACTTATGAGCTGCAACAAGCATTCATCTAAATAAGAAAGCTTGCTAGCGAGGAAGGCTTATCGATAACTCAAATAATTATGTTGATAATGAAGTAACATGTCACAGGAAACCACGTACTAAAGAAGGCTTAATCCTAAACACTTTTAGGGCCTTCTGTTGGATTTGCACCAACACATGGTGACACTGTATACCAGCACAGTGAAACGTTAAACATAGCAACAGCTACAAACCTAGAAGAATTGAATTAAACTTCCCATCAGAAAAGCCTGGAAATTTTTATACAAACATGATGAGTATGCTAATCTATACTGCTTCAATCAATAAAATGATGCATATATTATCATTATTGTTGGCAGGTAAAGATCGTTCAACTCACCACTAATTGTCTCTATTTTACTAGCCACACCATCTAGCCAAACATTTGTCAGCTCTGCATATACGTTTCTTTGTAGCGAAAAATAGATATATTATTATGCAAAGAAAACATCAAATGAAGATGCCAACCCCCTCCCCCTCCTCTAATAACTGTTGATCTAATTGAGTAGCTTTTTTATTAAGACTATTATTACTATGATCTGTTTCTCCCTTCTGCTACCCCTCTAAAAAGATACATTTATTTATTATAAGAAACTAACAGTGATAATAATAACTAACAATCAATCAAATGATGATGATAATAAATAAAATGAATCATAAAATTATTAATATTTTATAATATCATTAAAAATAATAAATATTTAATAATGATAATACAAAAATTATAACAAGCATTGCAGATATGTAGCAAGTAAGTTTGTAAAAGCATTCCCGATGGTTTTGTTACCTTCTGCGGGTGATTGGGCCATGCTAAATAATTCAGACTAACTAACAATTACTCTTCAGGGAAAATAATACTGATGGCAATTGCTTCAGGTACACGAAATTGGCATGTGAATTGGCGATTGACTCCTCGTCTGCCTGAACATTGCTTTATTGCTCAACAATTTGTCGCCACAAAAGTAATACAAACACACAAGCCATCCATAGAATGATTTCCCTCATATACATTTCTATGAGCCTATCATATAAGTAATCGTTCACAAGTATTCGCGACCTCCGAACATGAACAAATTAAATATTCCTGACTTTAATTTTTAATCAGCTAGCTGCTTTTTCTTGACCCACGAGTTCCAAACAAATCCATTATTTTTTGATTAAATTTGTTGCTGATCTGATTATTTTATTGCATTTTGTTCGACGAACACAGGCAGCAAATACTCTCAATATTACGGACTATAGCTATTCAGTGTTGTTACCAACGGGTAAGCCGGCTAACTGTTATATAAAATAAACAGGTTGCACTATATTCAGTTTTAAAAATATTAACCCAATTCATTATTTGGGTCCCAGAAATTTTAATTACATTAAATTTTTACACACAAACGAGAACAACTAAAAATTCTCAACTACTTAGAACCAAAGCTACATTCAAATAATTTCACTGCTACAAATGGTTGTGTTGTGCAATCCAACGTTTGGAAAGATCTGTAAAGTTGTAAGGGACAATCTCGGGAATGTGTTTTAAACACCTATGATGAAAGAAAGTTCTGAAAAATTAAACGTCCAACTATTTGTGGTGTAATTATCAGTAGGAAAAATTAGTTTCAAAAGATTATCACTTACTTTAAGACTTCAGCAATCCAAGAATGCAACTATCACAAAATTGTCAGCTTTAATCAATAATAAATAATTGTAATATAATAATGTAATCAATGAATGACAATTTTTCATATTCCCATTTCAGGATGATCAAGAAGCATGGACTCCATTTGTATAAAAAAATCTAAAATGATTATCTAAAATCAAAAATATAAATTGGAAACTTGAAACCCAATAAATTTTATAATAGTAGAACTTGTGATAAAAACTAAACTCAACTTATAACTAACAAGCAGCGAATATCAAAATACAATAGGTCTTATTAGTGATATTAGTGAAGAGGAAATGTACAATGGCTGGGGTAGTAAAATGAATACGCAGTTCTGTCATAGTTACATAATAACTATTTCAAGCTACCAATAACCTTTAATTATTTTTAACCACTTATTTTTTGCTTTCAGCTGCAAAAACCAAACATGTTGTAAATAACATTATAAAATATCATAAAACAAAAATTTATAAATGATATCAATAGAGTTTCAATTAGGATGAACAAATTTCACATGGCGCTATTTTTTTTAACATTCATGTTCACAAAAAGCCCATGAATAATAAAAGATAGGTACATGAATTTGAATGATTTGAATTTGGTTTTCTGCATATGATCAAATAACAAAATTCAATAACGACTAACGCATCACCAAGCCAAGTAGTTACACTACAAGCAAACACGCTAAGTTTTATTGTAGTTCAATCAATCAGGAAGTTTAACATCTCGTGAAAGGTAAAAACATTTTTGTACAAAAATTAAGAATAACAAAGAGTTTGTCACATCTCCGTCTTTCAACATTTTAGACTTCAAGCCCACTTTAGCGACTGTACTCAAAAGTAAACTTTTTTCATTTGTTTATTACTTTGGGACCATAATAATTGATTCCTGAAAGTGACAGTTTTTGAAACAATGTAAGAGAATAAACATCAATTAAAAATCAATTGAGCAATTAGTTAGGGATGGACATTGCTGTATAAAGCTTGATTGATCTGGTTGAACAACAATAAAGCTGCGTTCACACTATGCGACTCTCGTACGTGTGGGCAGAGCCTAAAATCGGCTCGCAAGTGTGAACAATGCACATGCTAACGATTTCACAAATGGTGGTAGATTTTTTTTTCCATTGGGCAGTGATGGAGCTCTGTACGATTATTGGTCTGTCTAGCCAATCACTTTTCAAGAAACTTGCAGCTTGTTGACAAATTTTTTAAACTCTATTTGGAACTTGGTTTTTAATATTTCCCTGATCAATTGCAAGTCTTATAACTCAAGAGAGTAGGTAACTCCAAATTATATTTAACAATATACATGATAATCATACATCTCACTTGCTGAGACAAGATAAAATTTGGCCGCTCGTCACTACCGTGACTTTGCATTATATTAGCCATTAACTCCTATTGTTGCTTTGTTGCTTGAACTTTTGTTGGAGTTGAAAAGTTTTCTTGCAAATGGATAATTGTTGTAGGCTAAAATGTAAATGCTTTTTTTATTTTATGATACATAGTTGGTGGTTTTGAAAACCAGGCTTCAACTTTGAGGGTCCAGTTATTTTGAAATAACTTCAATTGCTGTTTATGTTGAACAATTTTTGACTTTGTCAAAAGCATAAATAAAACACAAACAACGAAAAGTAAAATTCCCTAGACTCAAATATTAAAGTGAGTCTCCTAATTATTATCAATATAATAGAAACAACTGAAAGCTCATTAAAACCTCATTAAAATAAATGATAATTTTTTTCAATATAATTATTTATTATAATCACGCATGATTATAATAAATAATCATATTGAAAAAAATTATCATTTATTTTAATGAAAAATTCAATTAAATATACTTGAAATTATTTATTATTTGCAATTTACTTTTTATTGATGACGAATGAAAAAACGCTATAATCAATTGAAATCTCTGGTAATATAAGATTATAAAGCTACATTATATTACTATTATGAATAATAATTTGATGCTTTGTTGTAGTTAGTTAACAATGAAATGCGTGCTCTTGACAACTGTCAAGGCCATGCGATATCGGACAAAAAGATCGGGAGAGCAACTCCCGATTCTGCCCGATAATCACATTGCCCAGAATCGTATAGTTTGAACGTAGCTTAGAACTTAGATGTAGGTATGCATGCACCCAAGTGCTTTCATGTAAAGAGCAGGTATGCATGCACCCAAGTACTTCCATGTAAAGAGCAGGTATGCATGCACCCAGGTACTTTCATGTAAAGAGCAGGTATGCATGCACCTAAGTACTTTCATGTAAAGAGCAGGTATGCATGCACCCAGGTACTTTCATGTAAAGAGTGGCTATGCATGCACCCAAGTGCTTCCATGTAAAGAGCAGGTATATATGCACCCAAGTACTTTCATGTAAAGAGCAGGTATGCATGCACCCAGGTACTTTCATGTAAAGAGCAGGTATGCATGCACCTAAGTACTTTCATGTAAAGAGCAGGTATGCATGCACCCAGGTACTTTCATGTAAAGAGCGGGTATGCATGCACCTAAGTACTTTCATGTAAAGAGTAGGTATGCATGCACCCAAGTGCTTCCATGTAAAGAGCAGGTATGCATGCACCCAGGTACTTTCATGTAAAGAGCGGGTATGCATGCACCCAAGTGCTTCCATGTAAAGAGCAGGTATGCATGCACCCATATGCTTCCATGTAAAGAGCAGATATTTTTGTACCAAAAGATAATTGACATCCAAAGACTAGATATACGTGACACAAGAAATTTATGTGTGACACAAGAAATAGATATACGTGACACAACGAATAGATTTACGTGACACAAGGAATAGATATACGTGACACAAGGAATAGATTTACGTGACACAAGGAATAGATATACGTGACACAAGGAATAGATTTACGTGACACAAGGAATAGATATACGTGACACAAGGAATAGATTTACGTGACACAAGGAATAAATTTACGTGACACAAGGAATAAATTTACGTGACACAAGGAATAGATATACGTGACACAACGAATAGATATACGTGACACAACGAATAGATATACGTGACACAAGGAATAGATATGTGACACAAGGAATAGATATGTGACACAAGGAATAGATATGTGACACAAGGAATAGATCTACATTCCCAAACTTCCAATAAATTTGCAGCTCTAAATGAGAGAGTTAATGTACAAGTAGCTAGAAAACTAAACGTAAAATCTACCAGCAGTTAATAGACTTTAAATTCACCTCCTTGAGTAGATGTATCAGTAAAGACTTGATGTAACACAACGTGAAACGTGATGTGTTGGAAACTTCCATGATTCAAAAACTGTTGTCCAATGACATTTGACATTTCCTGTAGTGAATTACAGCAATGACAATAACTAGTCTAGCCTTCTGGAATCTTTACTTTTCAAGGATAATTTCAACATAAAATGCAGGGCTTATGAAAACTAACTATTTTTAGATCATCCAACAAAAATAATCTGGATGATCAATCGTACTGCAAACTTCATAAATTGAAATATCCTCTTTGTAAAAATCAAAAGAATAAAGCCATGATTACACACATCAATGATTTGTCGACAGTCGGTACTTGATTGAATTTTTAAATAGGCTCTTTTGTTCTTGGCCAATGTTTTTTTGTGAAAGCGGTTTTAATTTGACAAAAGAATTTGAGCGAGTCTACAGTTTTCAATATATATAGTTCTATTGAAATTACATGCTCTTTGTACGGCTTTTGAGCCAATGGTCCACTGTTTATATGTTTACAGATCTTGAAAAAATCACACCATAAACAGTTCAAGCGTACAAATGAGAAAAAACACAAACAATTAAAAAAAATAGCGGGACCAAAATAACAACTACTGCACCATTATTGGGCTGCACCATTTTACTCCTGATTGAGCATTTCATCTTTACTTTTTGTAATCTTTGTTTTAAAATATTTTATTAAGTAGATACAGAGCACCTGCTAAATAATGACTCCAAGGACAAACGAACATCAAATGGTATTTAAATATTAAATATAGATTAAAACAAGCTAAAAACTATGCTGCAATAATTTTTGGGATGAAAAAGTAACGATGAAGAAAATCTTAAGAAAAGTGTTTACAATGTTAAAATTTACATTGCATACATTATCACAGTAGGCCAAGGAAAAAATGGATATTATTATCAAACATTATGGTTACTATTCTTTATTTATATAATATCAAACTACTATTACTAGTTAATTATTACCATATTCATTATTATAATTTTACTTAGTGAAATGCCGAAAGTTTCAATGAACTGTTGGAATGTGAAATGCAACTCTATTGTTATTGGTCCCAATTGATGTAAATTTGTACAGCTACCAATTCTTAGATGTCTGAGATACCATTAGTCAGTGTAAACTTACCTCAAGTCAGATACAGAAACATAACAATTGGCTAGTCAACTAAGAACATAGTTAGTAGTTATGTGAATTACATCAAGGCATAACTTGATGTATGAGTAGCTTTTTTGTATTTGAAAATCTCTTTTTCAATAACTGTGATTTGTTGTAAATGACAGACTAATAAAACTTTTGATTCGATGATTTTATTTTAAGGTATTTTTCATGTTTGTGTATCGTAGGTAGCAAACATATTTTTGTTTCATTTATTAGTGTGCTCTTTAAAACAGTACTAAAATTAAAAATTAATATTGAACAACTACTTTCGAAAAAACTGTACAAGGTAAATAATAACAAGGCCAACAAGTAGCACACAAATTTAAAAATACGACAGGTCTATAACACTTTGTTCGCATGGTTCGAACTCGTTTGGGTTCAACGAACAACTCGTCCTTTCGAGTCATGGGATTGATGACTCCATACGAATTGGTTCAATTCAATTCCACCACCTGTATTGGTTTGCATGCGCACTCATTAGAATTATGGGTTTTATTCGAGTTGATAATGCGCACTCTTTTGTGGAGGAGGCATTAAACTAGCATTTCTGTCTTAGACTACATTTCATCCATGATTTGTAGGGAAGGCGTCAGTAAATTGCTAACAATTACTAACATCAGTTTTTTTTTGTTTTTTAAAGCTGTATACACACTAGAACAATTTGGATGCCGAAATCTGCGCGGTTCCAAAGTGGCCTAGTGTGAATGCAATAACGGCCGATTTTTATCATATCGGCCGGCGTTGCTGGTATTTGAGCACTGCTCAAAATCACCGACGACTTTTAGCAGATTATCAATCAAACTACAACACAAAATCAGTGCAGAAGTTGCTTGTTGCCAACCATACAACAAATGATAATAAAAGAATGAAAAATCTTCACATCTTCTAGCAATAACCAAATCATAATAATAATTATTATTTATTAGAACTTAGCAAGAAAATTTGCTATTTGTGAATCAAAATTCTTTATTATGTATTAACATTTTTATTCCAACATGGTGTATCACTTATTGATAATAACATCGAATTAATTTAATCAATTGAAATAAATAATAAGTAAAGCAGGATAAAAAAATAATTTTGTTCAGAAAAACGGATATTACAAATAATTAATATCGATACATCAACTAGCGCATTTACTAATAAAAACCATAGAGATAGTGAAGAATTATGGGATAACAGATGGCAATATCATTAGTAATGCCATAGTTATGCAGAAAAGCAAAATTTCCTTATCTCTCTCACCCATGAGCGAATGCTTTTTTGGCCAAAATTCTTTTTTAGTGTGTACAGTCACTGCCAGAAAAAGGGCACAACTAAAAAATAAACGATTTTTGGAACGAAAATCATTTTGGTGTGTACGCAGCTTAACTGCAGTGTTTTACATTTATACAATGGCTCCTCGCAAATTCACTGACAGCGAAATTATAACATTTTTATCATTTGTTTGGGAGATTGACAGTTTTAGATATGGTGGCTCAGAACGCTTTGTGCTTTGCCTTTTAAAATGCCTGAACGATTTACAAGCCGTCTGAACTCTTTTGAAATAGTCTGAAGTTTTGGAAATCTTCTGAATGCTTTGTAAAATCATTCATGGGCCTTGAAAATCCGAGCCGATTTACTGGTTCGCTCTATTGATCATAGATCTACAGTCCATTTATGATTGATAATGTTTTTACTAAACACTGAAGAGTTGAACTTTCTTTAAATAAATAAAAATGTTTTTATTTATTAAATATTCTTTGCTTTATAATATTTTAAATATGTACCATGAACCTATTAGAAGGTCCATGATATATACTACCTAATTATAATATATAAAAAATTAATTTTAGAGATTATATTTAAGAACAGTTTTATACAGTCGATTAATTCGCTCTATGTCTATTGATCTACGTCTATGTTGATAAAGTTGCATAGAGGCTATAAATAAAATGATGACGATCGCTTTTGGTTCGAAAGCCATGTGCTTTGCAAAATTTTCCAACTATTTCAGAATAGTTTAGACTATTCAAAACAGTTCAGACCATTTCAAAATAGTTCATACGGTTTGTAAATAGTTCATACTCTTTCTAAAGCGTCCATACGGTTTGCAATTTTTTAAATCATCTGAATCATTTCTGAGCCGTCTGAATTATTTGCAGGACAACTATACGGTTTGCAGAATTTACGATTGTTAGACAGGAAATACAGTTTTATAGCATAAATCCTGCAACTGCTGCGGCCGCCGATTAATTTATTATAACCAACAAGCCCGTTTTTAAACATAGTTTCTCGGGCTATTTTACTACACTTACCCAATTATTTT
Source organism: Cryptosula pallasiana (assembly GCA_945261195.1). NCBI lineage: Eukaryota > Metazoa > Bryozoa > Gymnolaemata > Cheilostomatida > Cryptosulidae > Cryptosula > Cryptosula pallasiana. The sequence goes on from OX183133.1 coordinate 35,511,644, forward strand.
CAATGGACTATTTCAAACCCGTTCATAAGCTTTGAAAACCAAACCGTCTAACGTTATGAGCCACCATACAAATGTATCGATGGTAGAGTTCAGAGAACCATAGCTGTGTTTTTTTGATCCGTGGGAAAACTAAATTTTTATTATTTACTTACTTATTATTAGTAATTATTTATAATTTATTTATTATTTTTAATTATATAATATTAACAAAGTATTATGAATCATTTATAATTATTATCAATTATTGTTTTTATTAACATTATCCATCTAGTTATTAATATTAATAAATAACAGTTTGCTCCAACAACAATCCTCGCTTGTAGTTACCAACGATGAAATTATTAAGCTAGCTACTCACAATGTTGACAGGAAGGGGCAACTCACGCATATGATTTCAATTTGAATTACCATAGGAACGGTTAGCAGTGCCAACCCGAATGAATGCCAACCAACACAAATCAAAGTTTAACCTGAACGAATTCAAACGACGGGAACATAATGCTAATAAAGTGAGAGAAGACACAATGTAACGTGAGGTGTAGCGCAATGTATGGACTGATGTAGTGGTTTAAAATCTACAACACTGTGTTAGTTAGGTAATATTTTTTTGAACGATCGTTTTAAACAGACTATCTGGTATGTGAGTGAGTGTCATTTTTGAGTTTACCTGAAAATACTAAGTGTCTCGAAAATTTTTCATCAAACTCTTTCGAAGTAAGTTGATAACAAAAAAAATTGGTGTAAAAAAACGGTAAAGAATGATGAATATGTAGTTTTGTCAAAGTAGCAGAATAAATGTGGTTAACAAATATGTAAGTCTTATTAAAAGGTTAGCTATAAATTTTTGTTTTATTTGCAAAACAAATATTTATAAAATAATTAAACTTGCTAAACACAAAATCTAGTGAGTTATTGACAGCATTTCACATAATAGTTTAATTAAAGATGAGTGACACCAAAGTTGACAAAAAATGAACAAAGCAGTGATTTAACCATTTCTATATACATTGTGAATGTTTCTGGATATGAGCTATTGAGCTAAAACTGAAACATAACAAAATACTGTGGAGAAAATACTAAATGTATACCTTCACAATTAATTACAGAAATAATTTGGCCAAAACTCTTTGAAATTTTAAAATGAACTTTTAGAGAAACAATTTTGCAAAGTCACAAGGAAGTGATGAATTTGTATATCAACTGGATTATCATAACAGTAATAAAATCATGCCCAATCAAATTTTACAGAAGGACTGACCAAGAAGCATGCCAGGAAGATGTGCAAAAAACAATCGATGAATTAGAGAAAAGAGTGTCTCTGATGCAAAGTGGAGTATTTGCACAAAAAACTTAAAAAATAGTGATCACCATGACTCCACCATCAAATAAAACAGGCATCTCACAGTATTTTTCTTATGGCGCAGTGACTGTAGACCAACTGAGCCAAAAGTTAGAGCTTGTGTGGCGCAGCTTGTCTACAGCCAACACCTGAACGGCACCAAAACACAAAAAGGCAACCCCAATATATTTAACCTTTCAAAAATCCTTAAATATTCTTTGTATCTAGTAAACAGTAATTCACTTTTGCAGAAGGATTAGAAAAATTGATGATTTCTAAACAATTCAAGCTTGCATCTTTATTTTTAATAATACATTTTTAATAAAAAAAAAACAAGTTGCCAACTTTTATCTTAAAGCTTCGAACTGCATAAAAATCAATTCTTTTTTTAAAAAATGTTCATTTTCTCAGCAATAAAATAATACTTTTGTATATTACTATTTGTATGAGTATGATAAATCTTTTTTATAAAAATCGTATAAACCTCTATTAGGCCAATGATGAACAAGTTTTTAATTTTTAAAACAACAGAAACAATAATTAACAAATTAAAAATATTTTGTGTTTCAATTCAATTCCAATATATCGCCACAATAAACGGAAACAAAATAAGGCTACAATTATCGGAGTTGTGTTTTCTTGTTTCACTAAAGTCACATGACAGTGGCGCAACACTCCTGCAGCAACTAGAAAAACTGCGCCAATATGTAGGAAAATCTAGGCGAGCTTTGCGTAGCGCTTGAGCATCCATCTATTCCAAAGGGGTTCAACAGAAAAACCATAAAACTCAAATCTTGATGAGCTTCACTTCGCCACCAACAAGAGAAGATAAAAAAGATTTTCACGGACTTTATGTCGATAACGATGAATCCTTAAACATGACCATTGACGGGGTTGCAAAACTTATTCGTGAATTACCGGAATAAAAAAGCTATGCATGCTTAGTGACCTGGCAAGCACTCCTAGATTTTTGGTACTAGACTATTTCTTAGTTAATTTTTCGGTGATAACACTTTGGAGTTATTAGCGCTTATTAGAAGGTGTAATGTACGTAATTAAAATACATTAGCACAACAAAAAACTTTTATAAATGAATGACCTGTAAAAAACATGTCAAAAAAATAGATTTTTATTGTTGAGGAATAACCTTCGAGATTTTTTCAAATTGCATACTAGGTAAATGACCCGCATTAATCTTTCAAGATGCTTGAAATTTATGACTTCAAAGAAAAATATGATTTGCCAAGTACTGTATTTATAAAATTTCTACTGAAACTACAAACTAACAAAACGGGTTACACATTAGCAATTTAAAAAACTTACGAAGCTTATGTATTAGTGTCAGAATGTTAGATGAATGTAAAAAATATTTTCTACTATTTGTTACAAACAATGATTACTTATATGAAATTAAAAATAAATTCGATCTAAAAAAAATTGCAGAGTTTTGTAAAATTATATCTAATACTTTTCACTTTTTGGGAATTTGCAACTTGAGTGGTTGAAAGTGACAAATAATAAACGACCAAGTTGTATGTGTAACCAGCTAGTAGCTAGTCAGTTTTAAACTAAAAGCAGTGATAACGTTAGTAAAAGCATTATGTAATGCGTTGGTATAGCACAATGTATGTACTATTTCAAAACTTATTTTGCTCTCAATTGAGGTGATCATAGATTTAAAAGTTTGACTTCAAAATTTTATTTTATTTAACGTACAAATGGTAAGTAACATAAAATAAATAATAGAATTTAAATAACCTTACTGATATTTTATAAAACAAGAAGGTTGCATTATTATGCCAAACTTGGTTGATGACCTAGCTGGCTATGTTTTCAGCTAGAAGGTTTTTTCCTAATTTCACCAGTTATTATTGATATTTTTTTCTGAAAATAATCCATTTGATATTTATTGTCTTCTAGTTATCAGAGCATGAAATGAGATACCAGCTGGTGCAGCTTTTGATGATTTCAATGTTTATCAAACAAGCAAAGTTGACTAAATGAAAAGTTGAAAAAAATTAACTATTCAATCAAATTGACATAATGTAATTCTTTTTGAAAAAAAGTCAAGTTTAAATGTTTATTATTTGCTAATTTTATTCATTAATAGCTAACCATCATATCTTTGACATTATGATTAGCAAAACAGTAAAAAATTGATTTTTGTTCACATGTTATTAAAACAAATCCCTAAATCAATTTTTGTAAGGCCTAAAAATAAATCAATACTACTGTGAGATACAATTTACAGTGAAACCCGCATAATTCAATATTGAAGCCTATGAAAGGGCTAAGAAAAATCAATTTATGTTGCAGATAATCTTGAATTGCCCAAACACTCCTTTAAAGATTTCAAGTATAGATATAATAATAATAAATGATAATGTAATTGATAATACTGAAATATTATGAAAAATGTGGGGACTTTCAGACATTTATTTTTTTTGATTTACTCTGTGAATTTATTTTAATAATAATGACAACAACTTGAACTATCGTTAATTAATAATAATAATAATTATTATCTTGGTGATAATCAAAATAAATTACTATAAAAAATAATTAAGTTTGCTTTGTTTATTTTTTAAAATTATTATCATTTGCTTTATTGTCTAACCAATTGATGGCAATATTCATTCAAAGTATCAACAGTAACAACCCGTTTGCCGACACCGGCTGCATTTTTTTTACCTCGCAGAAATAATATGTTTAGAACGCATTGACTTGGTAGGATTTGTGTTTTCATTGCTGGTCGAGAGCCTTGGAGAGTGGCTGATAACGTTAGACGCTTTCGCTTTCAATGTGTATGAACGGTTTTGAAATAGTCTAGACAGTTTGCAAAGCATCTTCTACATTGAAAATAATTGGGTAATCGTAGTAAAATAGTCTAAGAAACAATATTTAAAAATGGGCTTGTTGATTATAATAAATAAACTGTCGGTTTTAGAGGTTGCTGGATTTCGTGCAATGAAACTGTATTTCCTGTCTAACAATTGTAAATTTTGCAAAGTGTATATAGTTGTTTTGCAAATAATTTAGACGGTTTAGAAAAGATTCAGATGGTTTAGAAAATTACAAATTGTAGGAATGCTTATGAACGACTTCACAAAGCGTTCAGAAGATTTGCCAAACTTCAGACTATTTCAAAAGCGTTCAGACAGTTTGAAAAGCGTATAGATGTTTTAAAACGCAAAACACAAAACTTTCTGAGCCACCATAGACTTGGGTCTTTTTTACATTTCAAGATTGATTACATTTCAATTATCAAAAACTCACTTGTTGAAGTTTCTTGCTCCGGCATCGTAGCATGCACGTTTATGTTTTACGTCAGGTACATAGCCTACGAGTGTCAAATTTTTTTATTTTTAATTCAATAATACCTGCTTTATCTGAGGCTTTTCACAGAATCTGCGTAGGAATTGGTTTTAAAAATTAAAAAGCTGCAAATTTTATTGTCAAATTACAGATGACAACATTGAAACAAACATTGAAAATATGACAGATAGATGACAATAGCAAAGCCATTTTTAATGACTGAAATTTGGGATCTTCATTGTCACATTGAATAAACCGGTTTATTGATTTCCACGGAGTTGCTTTATGCGGGATTCACTGAACTAATTTTGTGAAAAAATGTCAAAAAATAAATAGCGTGCATCACATTCACAAGTTTTGTTGACTGAGATCAATCATTAGGGATTAAAAAAGCTCTGGATTCATTTTCATAACCATTGTACATTAAAAATTTACAGAAAACAACAAAAACAAGTTTTCATATATCAAAGATCAGCAAACTTTCAACCAGTAACAGTTGCTGACCTTCAAACTATATCTAGTGGCTGGTCACATGAGGTATTACATCGTGCATGGGTGCTGCTGCAATTTTTACTCAATTTCATTACAAGTTTTGGCATAATTCTGTTTCAATTATTTTCTATCATTTTGAATTGGACACTGAAACACGAGTTTATGTGCTTGAAGCCGTTTAATTCAAAAATATTAATAACTTCTTACTGGCAGCAAAATACTTATCAACATTCACTAACACCTATCACCTGTACTGTTGACAAATTAATTTTTAGTTAAATTAAAAAGAATATGTCCAGAATGGCAATTGTTTATTGTGAGCTTTGGCAATCGCTAAGGAAAATCGCCAAGCGATTGCTATATGTAGATACGCCTGCCATTTTAGATGTGTAAGAGCCAGCCACGAAGCGAAAACCAAAAGTGAGAAACAAAAATTAATTGAATTAATTACTGTCTAGGTATGACGTGTATAGAGCTTGCTACCATTTTTGATCTTGGGTGAAATTAATAATAAACCATTAAAAATGCTGCTCCATCAAATATTTCAATTTTTTTAAAAGCTGTTTCTAACACGTTTCAAAAAGTTCGCATGTACAAAATATTTGTCGGTGTTTTCCAGTTTACCGCTAATCAAAATCCAACTTTTTGAATAGGCACAATTATTACTACCTAAAAGAGGTTTGTAGTACTTACAGGAAAATAGTAATAATATATCCATCTTCTGTCTTTTATTTAATAATCCAATAAAACAGAGCCTACAACACAAGTGATGCTGTTATAACAAAATACAGATGGAACAGGAACAGAGATCAGTAGTATGTGAAATGGCTGATCTGGACCAGTTTTTCGCCCTCGGATATTTGATCATAAAAAGTCCTAAATTTTGTGAAAACTTAAAAAGTTTACATATTTTCCAAAGCGTAAACTGTGGAAAATGCAGAAACAGAACACATTGGGGTTTGGTGTATACGGCTGTCATATGACACGGGACTACAGGACAATGTGCTGGTCACGCTTGCTTGTTGTAAAACACCGCTCCTTTATTATATACAACAAATTCTTCAAGTATCAATCGGGGTCAAAAAGTAGGACACTGAGATTGACAGATGGTTAAAGATAAACAAATATAATAAATGTCTACTACTAAATCGCTTCGTGAGGAATATGAGGAGAGGGCTCTGAAGCTAAATATAGATAACTATAAAGAAATGAGCAATGATGAATTAGAAGATGAGATTCTTAGTGAAATATTTGATAGGGATCCATATGAGGTAAAGTCTGACATAGCTGTTCTCATGTATGAAGACAAGGAAGACAAGGAAGACGAGGTTGAGGACGATGACATGACTTATGAAGAAAGCTTACAAATCGAAATACAGAGAATTATTTGTGAGGGAAACTATGATATTTGGGAATGTCTTAAAGCATCAAATAAATTTACATGAAGAGACTCACTTTTAATTATCGAGGTTTGTTGTATAATAAATAATGCCACACACAATCGATGGAATCACTTTTGGAGCAGCTCAACCCGCAGCTGTGCAAAAACTAAGCGAATTGCCACAGCTAGTGCCACACATGTACAAAACCTCGGATCCAAAGCCTACTAGATATGGAAGCTTTGTAGCTACTGTTGTTAATGAGAATACCAATGAAGAATGTAAGGTTTACCTTCCCAAGTACGTGTTTGAATGTGCATTGCCGGGTAAACAGTTTATTTACTGCGGGCTCGTAAAAAAGACTGATGGTAGTGGACATTCCTACCACGATGTTAAATGGGCCTAACTGACATTATATTTTATAACCAAAAAATTGGTTATAAAATCAGTTAACCAAATAGAAAATCAGTTAACCAAATAAAAAATCCGTAGACCAAATAAAAAATCCGTTAACTAAATAAATAATCTGTCGACCGAATAAAAAATCAGTTAACCAAATAAAAAATCCGTAGACCAAATAAAAAATCCGTTAACTAAATAAATAATCCGTCGACCGAATAAAAAATCAGTTAACCAAATAAAAAATCCGTCAACCTATTTTAAAAACCGTCAACCAATAAATGGAGAAATTAAAGGAAATATATTATTCTCCAGCTGGTTACCAGAGGGGTACAATGGCTGCTGGAAAATTAAAAAAGAATGTTCCTGAGCTTACCAAACAAGAAATTCAACATTGGCTTGATCGTCAACCAGTTTACCAGATTTATAAACCAAAACCTAAGCGCATAAAATTTCCTCACTACACTCAAGACCAGCCCAACCACACGCACCAGATCGATCTTTTAAGCCTGCCGGTCGATAGCAAATACAAGTATGCGTTGACTGTGGTAGACATTGCTTCTAGGTATAAAGAGGCCGAGCCATTAAAAAGTATAACTGCTGTTGACACTGCCAATGCCATCCAACATATATACGAGAGGTCACCACTTGACTATCCCAAAGAGATAATGAGTGACAAGGGTCGTGAATTTATGGGTGTGTTTACAGAGTTGATGAAGAAGCATGATGTAAAAATTGTAAGATCTCTAAATAAGAAAAAGGTAGCCTTTGTCGAACGTTTTAATAAAATGTTGGCGGAGCGTTTGTTTGCGCATCAGTACGATAAAGAGATTAAAGATAAAAAGACCAACCGCGAATGGGTGAGCAGATTGTCTGGCGTTGTGACCGCGATAAATGGGGAAGAAACAGAAATGATTGGTATGAAGCCCGCGGAGGCAATAAAACTCGAAAGCGTCAAACAGCCAGAGTACAATGATGTATCTGAGCCTTACCCTATAGATACTTTGGTACGCTATCTGTACAAGCCTGGAGAAGAGCATAATGACACCCGATACAGAGCGACTGATGCGATTTGGTCGGTAGATGTGTATGACATTGACGAGATCCATTCGTGGGAGAATCAACCTTCTCTGTACACGCTTCAGGGTATTGAAGAGAGAACGTTTACGAAGGAGCAGCTTCAGGTAGTACCACTGGATACGGAAGGTTTAAAACTACAATAAATGGAAAAAGATCCTCCAACCCCACCCGATGGTGGTGCGCAAAGATATAAGAGGGTAAAAGACATGAGAACTGATATTTCATCATTAATTGTCAAGAGAAAAGAATATTGTAGAAAATATGGCAAGGCTGTGAGCAATTTACAAAACGTGTCGATGGTATTTTCATCGCTAGCTGTGATACAATCGACAACTGGAGTAGTGACTACTTTTACAGTCGTAGGTATGCCAATAGGTACCGTGTTGACTGTTTTAGGGGCGGTGTCTGGACTGATATCCATAACTCTTACCCCAATTACCAAGCACTACAACAAGAAAAAGTTGAAACACATCGAGAAACACACGATATTGCGCGTTGGTATGAGTGAGATAGACCGAAAATTATCTCGCCATTTAGCCGATAATTTTATTGATGAGGACGAGTTTGATGAAATTGTAGATGAATACGATAAAATCAGACAGAAACTGGTGGACTATGACAAGATGTAATTTTATACACCTAGATGTATAAAATTATGTAAAGATGGTGGCCGGCAAGACTTTGGCGTCTTTCAATTTTTGCACGGCGTAGTTTGCAACACCAATCTCCCTGGCTAGCATGCCAATGCCAGCTGGTTTCATATCTATAGGTCTATCCTTGAAACCCATCGCCTTTAGTCCCATTCTAGTGGCGATTACTCCCACTGCCATCAGAGCGCCGTTGTACAGCGCGTTACCGATATCTTTTATATTAGCGCTTGCCATTTATTATACTAAAATTTTCTATTTTTTTTGTTGGAATTTGCCTGTGGTAATTGTGGCAGCTGCGGCTGTGGTTGCGCTTGTGACTGCCGTGCGGGTGCAGGTATTCTCGTGATCTTAGGATCTGACCTTTTTGTAACCAGGTACACGATACCGAGAACAAAGCTCCCTCCGAGCATGTACTTCCAAATACCTGATTTTTTTTCTACATCCTTTTTTACCAGCTGCTGTTTAGGCATCTCTGGTGTTTGAGTTAGTTCATCGCTGAAATTTTCTTCGAGACCCTTACTGAGTGGTTTCGCTTCCACCTCCTGAGTTGTTGCAACTTTCGTCCTCTTCGGGTTCTTGGTTATCTTTGGATCTGACATTTATTGTACCATAATCTATGCTGGTCACAGTAGTAGCCAATATCGACAACGGAGCTAGGTAACCGCCCCAATCATAATATATGGAGGGGAAATAATTTTTAATAGCGGCTTTCACAAAAACGTCGTTACCTATTGTTTTTTCAAACTCTTCCTCGTTGGTAAGTGGTGCAAACCTAGCAATCGCCTTTACCCACCCCTTGGCGAAAAACTTGCAAACTTGATCACCCACACCATCCACTATCCCCTGCTCGTGTTTTAGGTATATTTTTTTGACTTGGTCGTCTGACATTTTACCAATGTCTTCCTCCGTATTTACCCGGGCCTTGACCAACCTCTCGCGATACGTACTGACATTACCATCGGACTGTTTCGGAATTGCAATATTCGACTCCATTTTATTATACCTCAAAAACCTCCGCGTTGTCAAGTAACACTTGAGGATTATTATGCAGCACAGAAAGAAGAAGACCGATCCGGTAAAGTAGAATATTTGTTCAATCATTTTTCCAATATCAGAAATTTCCCCTTGTCGGTGTTGACAAACAGCATAAATGTATTTACCAACCCTTTTTTATCTCGTAGTGATGCTCGGAAGGTATAATGTCGTTTTCGCTAGTAAGAGTCTCGAAAGATTTTTTGCACGTATTTTTAGTAATCAGTACCCAGTGTACATTTTCTCTAAAATCTTTGGGAGCCGATACGTATCTCTGCGTTATGAACCAGGTTGTGAGGTTCGAGTGTCGACCACTAAAAGCGATCTTGCTCAGCGACGTTCGATGTTTGTTTAGATCTTTTTCGGCGCTGCAGTCGTCAATAATGATTAGCGAATTTTTACCGGACAGTTTACCTCCCTTGGAGTGCATTTTAATGAGATGATTGAGCGTGTTCACCAAGTCTCCGTTGGAGTATACATGACATGTTTTTAAAAAAGGGTGTTTGATGTCGTCGTAAGTCTTATTGTCGTGAAATGTCGGGCAGATTATAAACATGTGATCAAAGCGCCCCGAGTAATACCTGTCTATAATGTTTAGCGTGTGATATGTCTTGCCCGAGTTCGTACGCCCACATATTAGGGCGTTGTGGGGGTGTTTTGGTAGTAAATCGTCCATTTATTGTTCTATAGTTCCAAGTTCATTGTTTAAAAATGATACGGCTTTGTCACTGACCAAAAACACAAAAGCCTTGCAAGCGTCAGAAGCTCCCTTGCTGATTTTGAGCTTGATGTAATCTTTAATCTCTCTGCCCACGCCGCTAGACATTTCATCGTCAATCGTTCTCAGGTCGATATTCAGACAGTACTTGTCTGTATAAAAAGTCTCTTGATTCATGTTCGACTCTCCCATCGACTCGATCTGAAAGTATTTTTTGGCATCCGTGTAAGAGTACACCGGCAGGTAGTCAGACGTAAACAGCTGGTTGGTGGCACCGTCAATGTCTACTTTGACGTTGGTGATGTTTGGAAACTTGTATTCAATACTGGCCTTGTTGTCAGCCTTAAATAAGACCAAGATGGAACGCAGGCTCTCATAAGTGGCGTTGATGTTTATATCAAAGTCGGACTCTGCAGCCGACACCTCTTTTGTGGTGTGGGCCTTGTAGTCGTTGATGAGGTGAACGTGATTGGAGTACTTTTGAGAGATGCTGCTGGCGATCGTCGGTTCTTGCACGTAGTCATACTCAAGGCAGATGTTTTTGAGAGTGTACTCTCCGCTCGCCAGTTTGATGTGAAACTCGACGGTGTTGTGTAAGGCCTGAGGAGTAAATGCGGCTTCCGTCAGGAAAGATCCCAAGTAAAAAGAGTACCTCTCTTTGTGTATTGAAGCCAGGACGTCGTCAGCTGCACCAGTTATACCATGTCTCTTTTTCTTTGTAGCCTCGGATTGGATGCCTCTGTGAGTCAGCTCCTTCTCGTACTTGTACTTGGAGTGCCACAACTCTCGAAAAATTGCCAGGTGGTTATAGTTGTTAATGTCAAACACAGTAGTGCCCTTGATGGTCATCTTGAAACTCTCTACGATAGCCGAAGTCAGGTGATCAGGGATGTCGCTCTCGTCCTTTCCAGAATTTAGTTTGTAGTTATAAGTGAGGTTTAGGGAATTCGGGTACAGCACCGTAGTAGGAGCCAATTTTGGCATCTTGACCACCAGCTCATCACCTGGACTGGCATCAGATGGGTTGTGATTAAGTCTAGCGTGCACCTTATTCTCTTTGAGACCCTGTCGATATCTCTTCGACAAGGTGTGATTTAGTTCTCCGTTATAAGCCATTTATTATATACTAATAAAATGGAAATCGAAGGAAAAGATTTTGGTCACGACAATGATAGCGCTACTAATGCTGACGTAGATGAGACAAGTTTCATCGAACAAGCTTCAGGAGGGGTTGACCCTTCCATACAGCAGTCAATCAATGTTCATAATGATCCCATCAGTAATGCCAATAGCATTCTCCTAGAAAGAGGATTGCCCGACATAGACACAATTATTAGTACAAAGGTTATGGGTGAAACAACCGTAGAGTTTAAGAAGTTGCTGGCAGCTACAATAGCGGATAAAAAACCCGCAAATGAAAGTGAATTAAACGGCGTGATAAAGGGAACTGTAGATTATGCTAAGAATGGCGGTGACTATGATAAGTACGTCAAAGAAAACTTTCTTTCTAGAGACGTGATAAACGACATTCAGCAAGCACCCGAGACATCCAGTGATACACCTGGTGTCGATCAACACACCCAAAACAAGATTGGTGTAGTTTTATCTCGTCTAGACATATATACAGGGTTTGACCACAGCAAATTTGTTTTCTTGGACAACAATCTGGCTGTCCAAACCAGCGAAGGTAGACGGAGGTTGACTCAGGTTTCAAATCCAAAATTGTTTTTGCGAGAACCACGTATTCCCAAGGCTGAGTATCAAAGTCTGTTTGGTATTGATAAAGAAGAGTTTCAACGCAGGCTTGCAAAAAACAACCAGGAAGTAGTCGAACCCGCCGATAGGGATCTTAATGTTGCTCAAAGCCCATTATCTAGTTTTAAAGACTGGCTGTCTTCACGAAGTACAGGAGTAAAAAACACTGTAAGTGGCTTCGTTGATCGACTCAAAATTAGTAGGGCATCAGCAGAGTTCAACTACCGCGATGTGGGAGAAAATTTGGAAATGACAGCACTTGATACGCAAGAGGGTAGATTGCCAGAACGTGAACTGGTGGCTATAGACCAGCGATTTCAAACTCTCGAAGGACAGATTCATGTAGCAGCATCAAAAGCAGCTGATACGATGGAAAAAATAAGCATCTTGGATGCTAAAGAAGACAAGACGGAAGGTGACCTATTACAGTTGCAACGATTACGTGACGAGCTTGACGGTCACAATGAGGTTTTAAAAAGCCTGAAGGGGGATTATGGAGAAGAGGTTGAAAAGATGCGCAAACAGCGAAATATCATATTGGGTATTGCCGGTGTGACCACAGTGGGGGGTATTTTAGCTGCTATATTTGAGGCCGTTGCAAACGCTCTGGGTTCGGAAGGTGCCAAAGACTTGATTCCGAAATCGACTAGTCCAGCTGACATTGCTGGCAGCGGTATAGGAAAGATCGTCAAGAAGAAATTGGAAGAACTAGCAGCGTATTTTCGCGACATGGCTGTAAATTCCACAGGTGCTACCAAAGCGTTTTGGCATATGATGGAAAACACCGTCGAGTTTCTAGAAGATAACATATGGATAATGATTGCTCCTTTAATAGCACTGGCTATATACGAATATAACAAAAAGTAATTTAATACAACCAGTCGTATTAAATTAATTAAAGTTATTAAATTAATTAAAGTATGCTATAATACCAAGAACACTAGCCGACGTTACGGCTCCCACGAATCTATTTTCGTATTTTTTCTGCTCATCCCTGGGTGTATAGTCGAGAGTCGGTTCTCTCAGATTGGGATGTGGCACTTGTGGGTCTTGCCCGAACAGTTTTTTATAGGTATCAAAAGCCGAGTTGGCCGAATACAACTCATTGGTTGCATCTTGTTTTCTAGATAGCTGAGTTTGCAGCCAGTCTTGATTTTTGGCTCGTTTCGTGTTGTAGTCAGCTTGCTCCTGACTGAGTTTTTCCATCGCCGCGTTGTGCCGCTGAACCTCGGACTTTGCTCCGTTTTTATCAATTATGGAAAACAAGTAATTGCCTCCCGTGAAAGCCACGGCATTTACTACTGCCCCTGCTACCATCATCGCTATAGTTGCCATTTATTAAGTGTCGTAAACTATGACCAAGTGAGGTGCACTGGTAGACTCAACCTCGATTGGCACCATTCCGGTGACAGACAAATCTATTGAATGCAGCTTGTTGATTGCGAGTACTGTTTTTGTCAGTATGACCACTGATTCATCATTGTAAAACTTTATCATGAGATTTCTACCCGGTATGTACGGTTTGTAAATCATGATGTCCCTTATACGCGAGTTGGTGGGAAATACTGGGGCAAACACGCAGTTATCCGTTGGCAAGTCTGCGGGTAGTCGTTCTACTTTGATCGTGTGCACTGTTCTCTGTAAACTTTTTCTACCAAACATTTATTCTATGATTCGTAATACACTAAAATCTGACGGCACGTGATACCAGACACTTTGCATAAGATTACCCCTCCTCGGTCTATAACTAAATCTATAGAATTGGCTTGGTGCGACGACACATTTCCATATGAAAATACAACTCCATCGATAGTAAACTCGATTCGTCCGTTATCCACATTATCAGGTGAGTAGCATATGATTTCTTGGATCACAGAGTTGCTGGGCAATGAAAACGTAAACATTAACTCTGTCGGCGAAGGCTTGCTAGACACACTCGCTTTTACATTGTGTATCCTTCGTTGACGATGATACGATTTTACTCCAAACATTTATTGTATCGACAATTCAGCCACAAATTCCCCTCGGTAATCATTATCCCTATCATCTTGTATCGTTACTAGCAACTCGTTAATCTCGCCGTTATGCATGCGCTTGCAATTGTTTATCGGCTGGTAATGTACTACATCGCCAACATCCGTATTGTCTACGTGAATCGCTGCCAACAAGTCGCTGCGTTTTCCATTCAAAAAGTTTTTTGATGTGTCAATACCATGGACGTGTATGTACAGACACAGTGGGGTCAGGTACAGATATCCGTTTTTGATCACCTTACTCAACCCGCCATGAATGGTTCCTTTCCCCAATTCCACTTTCAATGTATTTGGCTCCACTGTTATTGCCCTTGGTAGTTTTCGGGTGATATCGTCATACGTATAATACCCAGGAGGGAGTTCAACGAGTGGGTGGCCACGTTCTTGGTAGATGGTTCTCTCTGTCAAATTATACATATTCATGTAAAATGACATAGACTGTAGGCTGATAGCGGTTGCGTATACCGGAGCATCGAGCTCAATCCTTCCAGTTTTTGTTATAGTATGTGTTGTCATTTATTAATAAATGGCAAAGTTATATAGCGCTTATCCTATTGACTTTTACGGACTAGACATTGTAGTTTCCGTAGGTCGAGAAAACAAAGCCAAATACGGATTTAGTAAAACGTTTGTAGACATTACACCGAAACCATTGTCCGTCGATAACTTTGACGATGTAGATAGGTGGTATAACGAGAGAATCAGTTATTACAGCGAACAGTACAAGTTTGCCCTGTACTGCGCGTCAACGCTTTGTGGAGTGAGTAAAGATCATCTCACCAGAGGTCTACCACTTACGAGATCCATAATGAATTTTCACGTGCTATTCCAGACTAAGAAGATTTTGGCTCAAATGGAGGTTAGAAATCCTAACGATCAAGATTTTAATCCGCACAACAATCCTTACAACAAGACTGAATATCAAAAACTCTTAAATGAATTTGGCGTCGTTCCGATGGGTATACCCATCATAGATCAACCGGCCGGCGGATTGGGTTACATACAGAGGTCTATTGGAATTTTGAAAATGACTTTGATAGCCAAAGATCTCGGTAGGAAACTACCGACCTTCCCCGCCACCGGAAAACCAAATGCCTACATGGACATTAAACCCAAGGGCGGTGATTGGGGTACTTACTACCAGTTTAAACCTTGGAACAAAAATGTCGGCGTAAAGATGATCGCCGTAAACCAAGAACCTTTTGACTTTAATCGACTCGTTATGGATCACTCTAAAAGCTTTACAAACCCCGGCATAGTACGACTAAATGAATCTATCAGGGGATACGTATACTGTCTACTCGGTGCTCAGGTACAAGCCAGACAGGCGGGCTCTTCTCTAGAAAGTCAACAGCAGTTTTTAGCCTTGGTCAACGATCTGATTGCCAAAAAACAGTCTTTAGAAGAGTCTATCAAAAACTTTGAAGATGCTCTAAGTAAGACTCAGGGCATCATTGATTATAACATTGCCAAGGGATTGTACATGATTCCCTCTGACATGAATCTAAACAAGCTAGGAAAAAGCGTAAAAGGTTTCAACGATGAGATCAGGGTAGCCAAGAGTTTTGATACAATAGGCATTAAACCATCACCTAAACCTCCTTCTCCAAAGCCAGTTGTACACCCAGCACCGACACCTTCTCCTGTTTTAACTGTGGCAGCGCCTGCTCCAAAGCTAGTTGTACAGACAGCACCAACACCAAAGCTAGTTGTACGGGCAGCACCGGCACCTTCTCCTGCTCCAAAGCCAGTTGTACACCCAGCACCGGTACCAAAGCCAGTTATACAGGCAGCACCTAAAACTCCTGTGCTATTGGATAGGTCGGAGCGTGATGTTCATGGGGCTACCAATACGTTGATCGATGGAAGTATCTTAGCCGCTGTTGTTGCATACATTTTGATGTCTTAAGATATTTTATAGCCTTTGGACTATAAAATGCCTCATTCTTTTTTGGCAAGTACGTCGCGCAATTCGGCTTTTCTCTTACTACTACATCCATTGATACCGCGTTTTTTAGCACAGACCCTCAAATCTTTGAGACTCATTTCATACAACCACTTTTGATCAGCTGGCGCATCCATCCACAGTTGCTCAGATTTGAAAATTTTGCGAGTTGGTCCATTGTAGTATTTACCGTAGTTAATATATTCTGTATTGGATTCTATCCATTCATCGTAGACTGGAGGTCTTACACGATCAAACAATTCTAATATATGCTTGGGTATTTCTTTAGCCATTTACTACACTCTTTGATTTTATAATGTCCGTGTGCCAGACTGTATAGAGTTTAGGTAATACCTTTTGTCATCAAAGGCTGATAGGGTCTTCTTCTCGAAAGAGCGAGTCACAATCACATGTTTTCTCGATTGGAGCGTTGACATCCACGCCTTTGATGTTGGAACTCCGGTATCCAGACATTGCTTGTACGTTTCAAAAGTTAGTTTTTTGGTAACACACTTTTTAACTCCTTTGCACTTTTTCATTTCAAACCCCACACCTTCTACACAGTACGACTTGGCTCGCAGAGCTACAAATTCTGATATCGGTTGACCACCACCTTCGTCCTTGGGTAGACCAACCACCTTTTTATTCTTATCGCTGTAGCACGGGTGGTCCTCGGGGTAATTACTGGTGTCATACTTGTTTAATGGCATCTCCTTGTAAAAATCTTCTGTCTCGATGAGCACTACAAAACTGTCCGTGTCCGTGTACATCAACCGGGCCCCGGGATACCGTTTTCGGATGTCATCATAAAAATACTCGTACATGAGCTTCTTGGAGAGATCCAAAATGGCCTGGCCAACGTATATGGGCTTGTTCAGTTGCACTGTAGCCTTATTCATGAGTACAGCTGTCAGATGCTCATTAAACTCCTTGGTGGATTTAAACCGATACTTATTTTGAAGCCTTTGCTTTCGACTCTCTTCTACAGTCAATTCCACATCGATGCGATTCCGGACATTTTCCATCGACTTGCCAAACACCGAATTGTTCAGTAGCTTGAAAAAGCCTTTTCCAAAGTCTGTCTTGGCCAATTTCCTCAGCTCGGTGTTCAGTCGAATATACGGCTCCATCCAGGCTTTCTCTTTAAACTTTAGGACTCGGTGTACCTTGGTCAGACGCAGTCCCTTCTTTAGGTAGTACTTCAAAATCTGGTGGTGAACTATGTACTTTTGCTTGTTTCTTAGGTTGGGCACCAGCTTGGGGACTTTGCTGTATCGAGGTTCTCCCGTCTTCGGATAGAGTTCTCCCACCGAGCGCATGTACTCTGACCACTGATCCGGTTTGATGGATTCGGGTGCTAGGGGGTAGTCATTGTGTTCATCATGCAGCTCTTTCGGATATTCCAAGTCTACTTCTGCAATGTATCCCTCATCCTCATCGAGGTTAATGTCATCCAATGTCATATCTTCTTTTTCCCATTTAAATCCACCGATCGGCAATTTTTGCGACATTCCCCATCCGTACAAGTTGCCCGTATCCACGTACATGATATAGGTGGTCTTCTTTTTCGGATCATATCCCTTGATGTACGGATTGTTGGCTTTGGCATATCGCAGACCTCCACAAGTAGACACACCACCTCTGATGCCACTCTCTATAAAATTGTACATATCCAAATCGGTGATGAGCTCCAATGATTGTCCCGTCATCTTGAGCAATGCGTCCCAAGATAGTGATGGTGCTGAGATGTAGTGACACGGATCGAGGCCATACTCATTCATTGCTGTTGTTCTGTACCTCTCAAAAACATCGGTCAAAAGCAATACATCCGTCTTGAGGTATAGGTCGTGGTAGTCTCCCAAAGTCTCACAACCCAGTCTTTTCCACACGTTTTGGGTGTGTTTGTAGTCAACATCGCTTATACCCGCATAGTTGTCAAGGGATGAAGCAAAGTCTTTTTGTTTCGGTAGTCTCGTTTCCTGAAATCTTTCGTGTGAGTCCATGCGCTCGTATGGATACACTCCTTTTCGAGCTAGTAGGTTGGCGTATTTGGGAAATTCACGTTTCAAGTGAGGATAATCATCCAGACCCTCCACTAACTTGGCTAGAGAGCTGTTGAGATGCTGCATGCTGTCCATAAACTCAAAGCGACCCATCCGCATAGACATGTACTTTTCATCCGTGTTGGCAATAACATCTATTCCCCCTTCATACTGACCGGTTTTCTCATCTACAAATCCTTCATAGGCTTTCACAATGAGGTGAGAATCATACCCTCGGAGGTTGTGAAAAATCACCTTGATCCTTTTTGTCTGCCTATGCTTGAGGTTGCAAATGTTATGCGCTGGTCCTCTATAATATCCTGACAAATGGTCATGGTCTTTTACTAACCAGTCTTTGGGTGTAGGCTCACGACCACACATGTAACACTTAGTTGCAGCTTTAAACTCTCGCTCTTGCTCCACAGTGATGATCATTTTGGCTATTGGGATGCTGTCGACCAACTCTTCTACCTCATCTAGTTCCTCAAAAAATCGCTCCATGCAGTCTTCGCCCCGGTGTATGTTAAACTTCAATGACTCACCCAAGCTATTAACTAGGTGTACACCGTACCCACACGCTATGTGTACCTTGGTCTCTTTGTCTATGATTGATTCAAAATCTGCATAGACCACATACGGCGCTTTTTCCATATTCTTAAAATTCTTAAATTTCATGACTGCTCCCGGCTCTGGCATCTTCGGTACACATGTACCATCATGGACCGTCAAACACTTTTCAATGTGATCTCGAAAAGTTCGCTTGCATGTAGCGTGGTGAAGGCATCGGAGACACGTAAACTTACCACCACATTTAATTTTGCAAGAGCAAGTGCTCTTTTGAACTCCACCCGTGTGCTCAGTCTGAGTATACATCAGGGCCGACATGCTCTTTATCCACATATAGTGGTTTTTATATATCAACAGATTGACTTCCGGTAGATCCTCTCTGTACAATCGATCGTCCGTGTGAATAATCTCTGGTCCACTTTTTTCACCCTTCCATTCGAATACATTTACCAGCAGGTCGTTCTTGTTAGCAAACTTTTGGATCTGATCTATTGTCACCGGATACTTTAGCATCTTAGTGTGCAGAGTTTTTTCAAAAGGCTTGTAGTTGGCTAGTCGATCTACATGGTCTGATGCTGGAAATAGACATGACAGTACAGACCACAAAAAGCATTTGTTGTCTTCCAACACATCAGGATCCACCTTTTGTATTTCCTCCGCTAGCTCAGATTTTTTCGTCTTGCTAGTAAATTTTATCTCCAACGACTTGGCAATCTCTTTCATTTCAGTCATGGTCTTAGCGCCGCTGTTGTCGACATTGATGACAGCTTTTTTACTAGCTAGGGCTTTGGGTGTTGGCACATAGGTACCACCTCTCAATGGCTCCCATCGGTATATCTCCAGATAAAACCTTGGCACAAGCATCAAATTCCATGAAGATCTTTCTTGAGTAAACTCATCAATCTTGACTATTATATGCGATAACTGTCTTTCAAACACACTATCAAAATCAGTGGATGGCATAATTTCTACCGGACCACCTCTTGGATTACCCCAAAATCTAGTCGTTAAATCCTCGCGCTCTTTATGGACAAATATACACTCGGCACTCACACGTATCTTTTTAGTACCACCAAATGTGTTTTGAATTCTACTAATCATATCGGGTGTGGCTTGATTCCACAAAAATTCAATGTCCGCAGACCGATAACTGGAAACCTCCACCGTAGATTTGTCAACCAAATTATTAGTAAAAGTGGGTATTATCTCTACACGTGGTGTATTATCAGAACCGCCGTGTAGTCGATCTACCAAGTCAGACTTTTTCGTATTATATCTAAATGGTACATCTCTACTTCTAGCCAATGATTTTAATTCTTTCATACTCATATCCGATAGTGTGAGACGTCGGTTTCCTCGAGTTATATCTTGAAGCTCGGATTTAGTGAGTTTCGCATAATTTCCAAACCTTCGTCGTTTAGCGTCTTGACGCATCCAAGCTGTTGATGGTTCATATAGGTTTCTCACGCTGTCCACCGGGTCAGATGGCTTGAGTTTGTGAGTTCCGGTGACCATTATTGGTCTGCCAGTGGTGGTGCGACCGATGATATTTGATTTGTCACCAGTCATACGATGTTGGAGTTGGGCTCTACTCATCTTGCTGTACCCGCGTATTCCCTTTCGCTTGGCATCTTGTCGTAGCCAACCCGTGTTCCCTTCCCCAAATAAGTTTCTTACCTGAGACGGATCCGTCTCGGTATGTTTTGGCTCTCGAAAGAGACCTCTGACACTTTCCAGCGTTTGATCAATGTTTTGTTTCTGCATTTATTATACAATCTATTATACAAACCTTTAACTATCTGTCAATGTCAATGTCCTACTTTTTGACCCCGATTGATACTTAAAGAATTTGTTGTATATAATAAAGGAGCGGTGTTTTACAACAAGCAAGCGTGACCAGCACATTGTCCTGTAGTCCCGTGTCATATGACAGCCGTATACACCAAACCCCAATGTGTTCTGTTTCTGCATTTTCCACAGTTTACGCTTTGGAAAATATGTAAACTTTTTAAGTTTTCACAAAATTTAGGACTTTTTATGATCAAATATTCGAGGGCGAAAAAACTGGTCCAGATCAGCCATTTCACATACTACTGAGATCTGACACAGACAATTGTCTACAAGTAAAACCAACTATCACCTGACTAGTTTGATTTACAATTCAGGCTCAACTTTCAAGTTTGGACTTGAAACAAGACAAAAGATCAGCGAATCTCAGTTGAGTATTTCCTACACAAAACCAATTTGCACAACATTTGGTTATTAAAATAATTAGAAAGACTTGTTAGCCAAACCAAATGCATTTCTGAATAAAAGGATAAAACAATTTTTAAACAACTCTTATATTATAATTTCATAATATGTTTTTTATTAAAATTATTAAACAATTTTTCGTCTGCTTTAGTTTAATAAAAAAAGCTTAAATGGGAATAAGTATTTCCTTTGCTTTGTAACTATAAAATTAAATCTTTGTTCAGAAGAACTGAAATTGTTGTTTGGAGATACAGTGAACAGACTAATGGACTGTGCCACAATCGCTATATTCAGGTTGATTGAACGCATACTCGGCTATTCGGGTCATGGGAATGATGACTCCTACAAGTGGGTTCGAGTAAAGAGTTAAGCCCTGGTCACATGAGACCGAATTTCTGACGAAACTATTTTTTTCACGCCCAGCGAATTCGTTGCTCAGCAAACCGAGCGAATAATTCAGTTTCGTCGTGATCAAGCAATGCTAGGTTTGGGAAAATCTTCGGTTGCGATGCTTGCATGTGATTGGACCATTCGACCAGATAAGCTCATTAATAGGTTTATTTTCTACAGTCTGTTATTGGCTGGTATCCAATGTCAGGGTCATTCACAACGAACGCATGGTTTCCATAGTAGTAGCACATTTGTTTTTTGAATAAATAATTATTTATTATATTATATTCATAATGAGTTTTAAATAAATGAAAGATAATAATAATAAAATATAATCAAACAATTGGAATAGTACTGGCTGGTCAAACTTAGCTATTTATTAAAATAATCTATTCCAAACATCAAAAATAATAATAATTCTTCCATGCTTTTACATCACGCAGTAAAGTATGAGTAGGCCCGCGCACAAAACACAATCCTCTGTCATTGGATGAAACTAGTGATCGCTAGGCGTAACGAACTAATTATAGTTCTCGTGTGACCGGTACAACGAAACTATTATCGTCGCACCTCGGCGATTTTCTAAAATAGTTTCGTTATAGTTTCGTTTATCGGTCTCGTGTGACCAGGGCATTAAGCCTGGTTCACATA
This sequence comes from Cryptosula pallasiana, assembly GCA_945261195.1. Lineage (NCBI taxonomy): Eukaryota > Metazoa > Bryozoa > Gymnolaemata > Cheilostomatida > Cryptosulidae > Cryptosula > Cryptosula pallasiana. The sequence goes on from OX183133.1 coordinate 35,533,684, forward strand.
CATGTCGTAAGTGCTTGCAAGCCAGTGCAGATCAGCGTACGAGTGCTTGCGATGTATGTGAACCCAGATTTGCACAACTCGTACGACAGCGCACGCTGTCGCAGGAGATTGCAGGAACGTTCAACCAGACAAACTTTCCTACGCTTTTGTATGACATAGCGTACAATGTTCTTGCCTTCTTTCTCAAAAACCACAGTTAGGTCAAGGCTATTCGGGTAAACTTGGCTGTCATCGTAAAATTATAAAAAATCATTATTGGTATAATTATTAATGTTAGTTATTATTCATCATTAATTTTCCGAATGAAATATTATAATAGTTATTTTAAATGTATAAATACATGTATATATACTTTTTGTAAACATTTATATAATAGCATAATAATAATAATTATATTATTATGAATTGAGATTGAAAAATTATAAATTAATATTCAATAATAATATGAGTAACAATGCGATAAAATCAAAAGTAATAAATGTATCGATGTCATTGAACAACGATAATTCATTTAGTAAATATAATCGTTGGTCAGTGAAGGCCAACTTCAGGATTTTATTACCTCTCAGTCAAGAGAGCGATTAAACTTCTTGCGATCACAATATATGTGAACATCTATTGCATGCAGTCGTACGACGGTCTGCGCTGGCTTGCGAGCGCTTACAAATGCATGTGAACCAGGCTTCAGATTCGAAGGAGGTTGATCACGTGATCAATATAATTGTTTTATAAATGCCGTAAGTTGCGACAGGTTTACAGTAATATGGCCAACAATTTTGAAAAGTATTGGTATTACAAACTGAGCCTACTAGGTAAAGAACTGTTAAACAGCCGAATTACACTTGCATAGAGTTGAAATGCATCCAACTTCATTGAGCCCATCAAAATAGCTTATGAAGTTGCTAATTTTTGAAGATAAACGTCCCCATATTTATAACAGGCTATCATATTATGCTACTTTTTATTCCTAAGTCATACGGATATACCCAAATCAAAACTCTAGCCGCAATTCTTTGACACAAAGTGCTAGGGAATTTTTTCATTAGTGTTCTGAAATATATAAAATAATATTAGATTGAACGAAAATAAAAAAAAACTGATTATTTTAAAATAACAAATGAGTTTTTTGACAAAAAAAAACTGTCAACTTGGAAGCAGGTGAACAAGTTTATTTTGGCACCCAAGCCTGCAAAAATAATTTTTCCACAAAGTTATCAGGCTTGAAATTACAATAGTAATAACTTCTACGTCAGCTTTGGCTGTAGCTTTCTATATAAATTGATTTAATTCTCTGCCAAATTCATTTTTATATAATTAGAAAACGTGCAGTTTACTGTTGTTTCTTTATCCGGCAGCACTCACATCATATTGCCTTGACTTCATTGATGAGCGCAGGTGAAGATGTCTAGACAAGGCTTCAGCAAAGTTTCTCGATGTAAAGAGTTTATTGTTCATGTGATGATTCGCTGAATGAGATCAGTACGTCTGTTGATTGGCCATGGCCTTAATTAATCAAATTACATACAGAAGAAAGTGTCAATTAATAATCATTACAAAATGTACTGGCTTGGTGTTTATAAAAAAAATTATAACAGCTGATACCAAAAATAATTTTTTGACCTTCAATTAAGTGAAAGCAAAGAGGAAATTATACCACAATATAGCACAAATGAGTTGAGTATACACTATACTACACTATACACTATACTACTATCGTGTACAGTTGAAATTACTATGATATATATTGAGTATACAGACAATACCACTATGTAGGATCAAAGAGTTTGATAAGTCAAATTAGATTAATCAAACTCTTTGGTAGGACATATATAAATTGCATTGTATTATTATCTATATTGTCATGTCATAATATTTATGTTCTATACGCATTAAGGAAATATATTATTATTTCTTTAAAATTGCTTAATAATTACTACATACAATATAAGGTTATGTTCATTTTTATATCCACACGAAAAACGCTTTACATAAAAAATACAAGACACACAACTGTTAAAAGTTATCCTCTCTTGTCACTGGTTTTGAGATCAACCTGTCACAACATCTAACGCTCACTGCCACGTGACTGACCTCCTTCTGATCAAAGTCCTTGGTTCGTGTTAGTTCAGTTCGAGTTCACATTTCAAATTGTTGTGGTTGCACATACATTCGAATCATAGGCTCGGTTTACACTAGTACGCTAAGAAACACGGTAAAAAATCGTAACAGCTATGGTTCGGTACTGGTTCGCAGCAAAGTGCCTGTTTAGACGATTGTCTGTCTAGCGCATTAGTTCCGTATCCATATTAAAACACCTTCGGTCCCATTTCAGTGTTGAGATGATATGGAACCGGTATTGGTGCGAGCTTACCTGAACAGCTGGAGTTTTCGCTGCGAACTTCGGTGTTCACATTTGTACGGAGTGCGCATAGTGCACCAGTGTAAACTGAGCCATAGATTGCATTCGAGTTGATAATGTAAACTCGCTGGAGCAGCTTATTCATGGAGAAGCCATTAAACTAGCAATTTTTCTGTAAATTAGTTAAAAACCATCATCAGTTTTTGTTTATTTTCTAACTGCAGTTGTTTTCGCATTAATACAATGACTTTGCAAATTTAACAAGATGAAATTATAACCTTCTTATTATTTGTTCAGAAAAGTGATAGTTTTGAAGCATTGATGGCAGAGTTCAGCGAATCATAGCTGTGTTTGATAGATAGGCAAACTAAATAAAAAAAATTTATTAATTAATTATTATCAATTAATTGTTACTTATAATCAATTAATTATTTTATTACATAATTACAATCAGTTATAATTAATCATTGTTGTTATTATTATTCATCTACTATTTATTATTAATAACAGTTCATGCTGTGACTGTGAGTGTTCAACAACAATCCTCGCTCGAGTATTACTAACGATAAAATTATTGGGCTCACTACGCACTACGTTGAGAGCAAGGGACAACTCATGCATATTACTTCAAATCGATTTACCGTAGGAGCTGTTAGCAGAGCCAATCTCAATGAGTGCTTACCAACACAAATGAACGAACAACCCGAATGAATTCGAACCATGGGTACATAGTGAATGTTGACAGTGAAGTTGCTTTGCAAATCATCCTCGGGCTTTTAAAATGATATAGCCAAATTAAAAAAGTTTAAACAAATAAACACTTTAGAAGTAATGTGAGCTATTTCAAAAACTATAAACCATTTCAAAACGTTTTACAATGTTTTCAAATTATCCAACTTTTTCAAAAAAATTTTGGAATGGATGACGTCTTTTTCGAACAAAAACAACAGAGTGTTGTTATTTGTATGCTCTACCTAAAATATCTATTACATTATGATGATCACTAGACATAAGGTGTATTTGCGACCTGGATCGATGAACATCTGCTATTAGTCATATTTGGGATCCACATCAGTGGGCGGCGAACGCATCGATCCAGGCGTTTAAACCTTATTATAAAATAATGAGAAATAATATCCATCGATCCGGATCAAACGTGAGGACATAAAATTCCAATGTGCATTGTAGCGAGCATAATTATTTTCATATGTGCAAGCAATTCATCAGCGACCGTTATTGCATCGTTAACTGCTTACTGATACTATTAAGCCTGGTTAACATTGCTACGGCGATCTTATCACCGATGGCTTCCGCTAATGTGAACATGGAATACCGTTGTCGCCGTAGCAACGCTGTACGATCGGGAAAGTTTGGCAGTGCCAAACTTTTCTGATGACGGTGTAACTACGGCGATGCATTACTGCAATGAGAACCAATGAACACCGTTTGTCAGCGATAGGCCTAAGTTGACCTAAATGTCATAACCTTTCATTTTTCACCAAACTACGGCTAAATAAATGAATAAAAGAATAATTGATTTTTTATTGGTCTATTTTCACAAGTTATGATGTTCAAAACAGAAATTAACTGAGATTCAAAATAAAGATAATATCTACACACCATTGCCAGGTAAGAGATGTCAGATTGATCTTAATTAAATTAATAAAGTAATTACTTGTTGTTGGCATGATGCATCAGGAAGTAGCAGATAGTGGTAGCGAGTCAAAGAATAAACAGCTTTACACTTGTCCGGTTGACAACGTTTATTTCAAAGCAATTCATTCTTGATTAAGTATAACATTTATCTTTATTGTTTTAACAAAATAGCTCTGTGTTTGATTGTTGTGATCAATCTATTTCCAGGATATCAATATTGTACATGGAAATCATAATAATTAATAATAACAAGCAACATATATAATAATTAATAATAAATAACGATAAAATAATAATAAATGATGTTGAGAATGAACTGCTTTGAAACAAACGTCATACACGTGGGTATATATTGATTTTTATGTTATGGATCGATGGTGTTCGCAACTTATGAGTATGCCTCGCGAATTAATATTTTTTGCTCGTGGGGATGGTATTTTGTGATCCACTAAAAATATTGCTACCGACCCATTCGCATTAAATAAGTTGCGAAAAATATTATGTATTAAATTTATTGTACGGATTGATCAAGGTCGCAAATATACTTATAAAATAAATATATCTTTATGACCTAGAATAGATCAAAATCTCACAAGGGACATTACGATGAAAATTATAACGACCAAGTTTTTATTTATTATTAAATTCAAAATTCTCCAATCAGAAGCTTGTAAATGCGAAGAAAAATTTACTTGAGGAACCTAGAAAATACACTTGAGTTACATTTACACATGGTTGTATGTGCCGTTGCAAGTTGCCTTTCACACTATTACAGCATAGATTTTTTATGTAATAAGAATAATTTTAAGATCGTATAACAACCATTTTTGACATCTCACAAACAAAATATCAGACACATCTTAGTGAACCGCACAATTGGTTGAACTCTGTCACGTGGCTATAAAATTGCTCAAACCCAACAACTGCTGGGTTGGTGCGTCACAACCTGCAACATTCATGTTTCTTTACAAAAAAATGCGAACGTCTGAGTGGCAAGACACATCAGCAAAATTTAAAGGAGAATTTCTTCATGTAAATGCAGCTTTGAGCACACCGCATTTAAGCTCATTTTATGTGTCACTGTTAGGAAAAATTTTTTTTTAGTTAAATCTATATTACATAAACTAGTTCTTTAACACCAAAGCATATTTTATTATTGTTGTTGCAGAATGAAGTCTCTCATACTCTCGACTGCAGTGATACCCAGGCTCCAGACAATACTCATCCGCAGCTACTTCTACGAATTCGAATAGATTATTACTGTCAGTAAAGAAACTATCTTACAAAACTTTGAGTAACCATGTTACGGCAGCTTCATTTTTGTCTCCCAAGTATTTTTTTGTAATTAATCATCGTAGAGCCAACTTCATAAAACGCAGCAATCTTTTCCATTTTGTAAATTTTTAAAACCCCAAAAGGATATCCCTCCAAAAAAATAGAAACTTCTCAAGACAAGAAGGAATTCTAGACTTGTTGTGTTCGCTGGTGAAAGATGGGTTAACCTTACTTTTCATCATGGAAGGACTGGTCCTTACGGAGCCATTTCACTTACAGAAAGGGATAAGAACATAACAGGTGCTTTCGGCAGTGAACGCGAAAAACTCTGCCAATTTTTAGGCGTTCTCAAACTTGGGTGCACGCCAATCTGGCAAAACAAGTAGTCAGCAAAACAAGTAGCCGTGAAGAAAAATAAATTTGCTCAGTTGTCTTCTCTTACAACAGTTTTATGTTGTAAAAGCTAAAAAAGACAAAAATTCATTAATAACAAAATAACATTTTTTATTATTATCATAATAATTAATACTTTGACTAAAAAATGCAAACAAATAAATAATTACTTTTGGCATTGCTAATACATTGATACTGTGACATACAGATACTCGACATAATAAATTACTATAACTATTACGGCCTTGCATCAAAGATCAATGCTTGCATGATGGATCCAATTCCAAAACAGAAATATCAATTGTCATAAAATGGCTGTTTTTAATCGCAATGCAATAAATACAGAAAAGACAAATCTTAATTTTGCAAACGAGCATTGTTTCTCGCAAACACCTTGGTGCTAAATTTCTAGCGAAATCACAACGTGCAGAAATGCTATTTTGTAATCACCACAACAAGAGCAATTTACCCATTCCTCAGGATCGTGACGTCGCGTTCACTTAGCCAAAAGGGCCTAATAGGTGTATTCGCGGGCTGTCATTTATTTTATAATGAGTCTACTATTATAAATATTTCCTTTTCACAATAAATATAAGTAGTGGTTTATCGTCATCGATTAATGCCACAAACAATGCCAAAAACTAAGTTGAATTGGTAGGACAACTCTTTAAAAAAAATCAACGCGCTGATTTCTATTGGTGTTCAGTACGTAACATTCACACTAAACTCATTGACAAACGGCAAAATGAGCGTAAAAGCACGTTAAAAAAGCTGACCTTCAACGGGCCGATAATCTTGCGGCTGAATGAAAACGGCAATTGAGGACAAGTTGTCAATGCTGAGTACGTAGAAAACGCCTATTATCAACACTTGGTGGACAGTCTTATCTACATTATACGATAACAAAAAATAAAAAAGTTTAGGAATTTTCAACTGTCTAACAAAATTTTGTGCAGCTACATGTCTGGGATGACAAAAGTCAATGAAAAATTACCTCAAGTCAGATACAGAAACATAATCATTAGCTAGTCAACTAAGAACATAGTTAGAAGTTATGTGAGTTGCACAAAGCATAACTTGATGTATGAGTAGCTTCTTGTATTTGAAAATCTCTTTTTAATAACTGTGATCGGTTATAAATGTGTGACTAATGGAACTTTTGATATGGTGATTTTATTTTAAAATATTTTTCATATTTGTGTATCATAGGTAGCAAATACATTTTTGTTTCACTTTTTAGTGTACTCTTTGAAACGGTATTTATTATTTGTTACTTAAATCAGACTCGCTCAAAAATCCAGTAATGTACATAATGTTCTATTATTACGGCAGTAAATAAAGTTGCCACGCATGTATTATGGGTGGTGAAGTGAGATTACCATAAGCGTATTACAATGTTGTGAAGTGACGCATGCGTAAGTGAAATTTTTGAGCTCGGATAGTTTTCATTAGTCAACACGTGCTAGTTAGACCTATTTAATAATTATAAAGCAGGCGGGTTAGCAAATCACCATGTTCCCATGGTGCGAATTCGTTCGGGTTGAACTTACAAATCGTCCATTCGGGTCATGGGAATTGTGACTCGTACGAGTTGGTTCGAGTTTGTTCGTGTTGGCTCAGTGCGGTTCCTCAAACCGTATTCGTTCGGGTTGAGCATTCATTTGGATCATGGGAATCGTTCGTGTTGATGAATTCGAATTCGTTCGGGCTGGTCTTTTGAGAAAAAGGCATTAAACTGGCGATTTGGCAGTAAATCAGTTTTTTGCGTATTTTCCAACTGCAGTTTTTACATTCATATAATAATAATCCTCTGCAAGTTTAACAACAGCTTAGTTATAAATTATTTACCATTGGTTCGGGAGACTGAATCATACCTCTGTTTCATGAATGGGTAAACTAAATTATTATTATTTTTATACTTGCCAAAAAAATTATTTTTATATTATTTGGAAATAATTTATTTATTATTACTATTAATTATTTATCATTTCTTATAGCTATCATTATCTTTATTAATAATCATCTATAATTATTAGAAATTGTTGCTTTTATTATTATTATTCATCTACTTACTAGTCTACGTTTATGCTGTGAACATTCCACAAATTTGACTCGTATTGCTACTTAGTAATAATACGAGCGCGGTTGTTTACTATCTCACTACAATCAAGTAATTATTCCGCTCGCTACCCACTGTAAAGGAAGGACAACTCCCGCAAATTATTTCAATTCGAATTATCATCGGAATGGATTGGAATGCCAACCCGAATGAATGCTAACCGACTCGAATGAACGTCCGATCAGAACGAATTCGCACCATGGGAACATAGTGAATGACATGACAGACAAATAAATAATTATCATTTATTGACACACGCTGCTCTTATTTTAGTGTAACCATATTGTTTTGCTCTATAAAAATAAAAACGCTGTTTTGAATATTAAAAAAATAAATATTTATTATTTGAGAAAAAAATATTTAAAAAGGTATACACAATTATCCATCACTGCAAGTTTTACAGGAAAAAAATTATTAATTATCTAGCCAGCCTTTAGTTTAAATGAGTTCAGCACATTGAGTTGGCTTGTTGATATTCAATATTAATAATCGGTAGGAAGTTCTACATGATATTTTGTGACATCAAGTACATAGCACATTTCATCTGGTTGTATAGCAGCGGAAAAGACGTCGCATTTTAACATTTCTAGACTGCCCAGTCAGCCAGACTTTGAAGGCGCAATCCAAAGTGGGAATGCGCTGAGCTTTGCGAATGGACAACCAGTCGCAAATGAAAATTTAGTGCTGGTCGAGATGGGCTAATTGATCAAACCAAATATGAATTAATTTTTCAGTTTTTTGACTTCAATATTCCTGTTAAAAAAAACCGCAAATAGTTTTCACATGTTTGTTGCGTTTTATAACAAATACTGCTACAGAACAGTTTCATTGGTTAAGATTTCGGAGACTAAAACTCAATGTCGAATGATCTGAAGTTAAATTAAGGTTTTAAAATATTCCACAAGAGCTGGCAATAATTAACTGACCAACAATTTAGTCGTATTTTTACAGATTACAAATTTATTTGTGAGACAAAAATATCATATCAGCTTGGAAATGCTAGCTTTAAAAAATAATTGCTCAACGATTGTCAGCAGCAATCTATGATCGGTTTATTTAATCGAATAAATAAGTTTTGACAAAATTAAATAATAGTATTGGACAACTACTTTCGAAAAAAACTGCACAATAACAAAACCAACAAGTAGCAAACAAGTTTAAAAATATGACAGGTCTATACCACAATCACTGGCTTTCCATGGGTCGAACTCGGTCTCAGTCCAGTCGATCTCAGTCCAAAATGGGCAGGCACGAACCTAAAGCCAATACACTTTTCCATTCTAGCACCGGTACGAACTTGTGGAGTTATGCTCTCTTATTTACAGCTCGATCTAAAGTGCCTTTTTATTACGCTTGATGTGTGAGTCAGTCGGCCTAGATCGAACCATGTTATTTCCATGGGCTGATTTATCTGCAGTCCTACTGAGTTCGGTTTGCACAGACGAACTGAGTCAGAGCTATCTAGACCGAACTGTGACTCATTTCCATGAACCGAACTAGCTGCAGTTGGACTAAGTTCGACCCATGGAAAGCCAGTGTTTGTTTCCATGGTTCGAATTCGTTCAGGTTGAACGAATGACTCGTCCTTTCGAGTCATTAACAATTTAATAAAAACTTGGCGCTTGTGCAAATCTGTGTACTTTCAGTATTATTTTTAATTTGTGAATAAAATCGCTAATGATCTTCCGTATTTTAAAACTTGGAGATAATTTTCTGCGACAAAGTAGTAAGTGACATTTAGTGAAAACAAAATGGAAAAACTTAAAATAACGGTTGTACATGTTAGATTACTCTCACTGTCTACTTAAGGGAATTGGAACGAACATAGACAGGAATGAACGTCGACAGGAATGAATGCGGACACAGCTGGAATGAACATAGACACATCTTGGATCGAACGTCGACAGACCTGCAACGAATGTCGACTATGCAACAAACAAAAGAATTTCGACTTTCATTCCCGGATGTGTCTACGTTCGTTCTTGGCAATATATAAAATGTCATTTCGACTTTCATTCCAGGAGTTGTCTACTTGGGGAAAATACAATAATTTATTTCATTCCTGAAACAAATGTCGAAACGGAACGTTATATGTCGCCAGGAATGAATGTCGACACTTTCTAGAATGAACGTCGAATTTTTCTTCTCTCTAACAAAATCGACTTTCATTCCAGGCCTGTCGACGTTCATTCAAGGATGTGTCTACGTTCATTCCAGCTATGTCTGCATTCATTCCTGTCGACATTCATTCCTGTCTACGTTCGTTCCAAATTCCCTATTTAATGATACAAATTTCTCAATTGTCATAAGTTTCAATAATAATCAGGAATTATACCAAAAATTATGTAGGTCATTAACTTCGTTGTCGTAATCAACAAAATTTGCTTCAGTAATAATTTGATTTACAATAGGAATGTGACTGGGGTTATCCCCCACATAGAGAGGAGCCAGGACAAGATGCAAGATCCGTACTAAGATCCTTCCATTGTAATTTATCTAAAGTCGCGCATTATTTTCATAACAATATTTATTACGTTGTAATATTTTTTCATTTAACAAAAAGTTCTAAATATTTATTTAATTGATTTATCAAAATATTACGATTGGTTACTGATAAACTAAAATACGTTATCCTGGAGAAAAAAATGTTACCAAAAATTAAAATCTTTGAATAAAATGATTCATTCACAGCTCTTAGGGCTATGAATTGCTAGGATTACATCTTATAACTTGAAATAAAAGTTTTCATTCGTGGGAAAAATGTTAGAAAATACTTATTTGTAACAAAAGATCTTAAGAAGAATCGTGCTACAATATAAATGATAATAAAAGTCAAATACTGTATTTATTTATAATAATGAATGATTAGAAAAATGGTATTAAGTAATCATAACAATAACTATTATAATTAATAATTAACAACATTATTATAATTAATAATTAACAACAATTATTATAACTAATAATTGTATTATAACAATAAACAGATATAATTATAATAATAATTACAATCTGGTAACCATAAACGATAATGATATTAACTATAAACAGTAAACACTACAACTCATAGCTATAAATAATTATAACAACAGTAAAAAATTAATTATAATAATATCAACTATAGAAAGTAAGGAATTTGGAACAAACGTAGACAGGAGTGAATGATGACAGGACTGAATGCAGACATAGCTGGAAGGAACGTAGACACATCCTGGAATGAATGTTGACAGACTTGGAATGAAAGTCGACTATGTTAGAGAGAAAAAAACTTCAACGTTCATTCTAGGAAGTGATGACATTTATTCCTGGGGACATATATTTTGTTTCGACATTCGTTCCAGGAATAAAATAAATTATCGTTTTTCCTTAAAGTAGACAACTTCTGGAATAAAAGTCGAAATGATCTTTATATGTCACCGAAAACGAACGTAGACACATTCGGGAACGAAAGTCGAAATTCTCATGTGTGTTGCATAGTCGACTTCGTTCCAGGTCTGTTGACGTTCATTCCAGGATGTGTCTACATTCATTCCAGCTGTGACTGCATTGATTCCTGTCGAAGTTCATTCCTGTCTACCTACGTTCCAATTTCCAAAAGTGATTATAATAATCATATATGATGGCTCATAATGTTAGACGGTTTCGTTTTCAAAGTGTATGAACGGATTTGAAATAGTCTAGACAGTTTGCAAAGGGCTAATTGAGTAATTGTAGTAAAATAACCCAGAAAACTATGTTTTATAACGGGCTTGTTAGTTATAATAATTAAATCGTCGGCCTTAGCAGTTGCGGGATTCATGCTATAAAACTGTATTTCCTGTCTAACAATCATAAATTTTGCAAACCGTATAGTTGTTTTACAAATAATTCAAACGGTTTAGAAATGATTCAGAAAATTACATACCGTATGAACGCTTTAGAAAGAGTATGAACTATTTTTAAATAGTCTGAACTGTTTTAAAATAATCTAAACTATTTTGAAGTAGTTGGAAAAGTTTGCGAAGCACATGGCTTTCGAACCAAAAGCGATCGTCATCATTTTATTTATAGCCCTCTATGCAACTTAATCAACATAGACATAGATCAATAGACATATAGCAAATTAATTAACTGTATAAAACTGTTGTTGAATATAATCTCGAAAATTATTTTTTACAATTATAATTAGATTGGATATATTTTTCAAAATAATAAAAAACAAATAATATTTAATAAATAAAAGCAATTTTTTATTTGTTCAAAGAAAATTCAACTGTTCGGTGTTTAGTAAAAATATTATCAATCATAAATGGACTGTAGATCTATGATCAATAAAGCGAACCAGCAAATCGGCTCGGATTTTCAAAGCCCACGCACGATTTCACAAAGCGTTCAGAAGATTTCCAAAACTTCAGACTATTTCAAAAGAGTTCAAACAGTTTGTAAATCGTTCAAACGTTTTAAAACGCAAAACACAAAACGTTCCGAGCCACCATAATAATAACTATAATAAATAATAATTATAAAAAAAATGATAAGAAATATGAATCCTCCTTTTGCGAAGTAGATTTGATGCCGCTGCCCTTTAACATGGCCTCAAGTATTTTTGAGGGACTTATCATCATGGGATCAAAAAATCTTTCATGAGTCTGCTTAAATTAATGATATTTTATACGAGAGAGAGAGAGGGAGAGGGAGAGAGAGAATCCTTAATATCACAACCGAATATTGGAATGGATGTAGTCAAGAATGAGGATCGACAGGAATGAATGCAGACATGGCTGAAATGATAATAATTACCACCCGAGTGAATCTTATTAAAGAGCTACCTAGAAGTCGTATTTTGTTTGCAACACTCGTATTTTTAGAATAATTGAAATTAATTAATACAATATTTGGTGAGTTATTAAGAGTATTCGGGACTTACGTTTGTCAAACAAAATGCAATGAAAAAAATCAGATCCGCAATATTTAATCAAACTATAATAATTTTTTTCGGACTTCATGGGTCAGCAAAATGGAGCTCTCTAAATAAAAAAAATTGATCAACCAGCATTTATTTATATTATTTGTATGACGCGAATAAAACTGAACACTAAATAAATAATAATGAGCGAGTTTAATTTGTTCACATCAATAGATTGATTTTTTATCCTCAAAAGCATTGTGAGATAAATACGATTGTGCGAAGTATACTAAATAAAAAGGGCAACTTTACAAACTATATTAGCTTATAGCGATGACATTTCAAATTGTTATTGGCTACGTTGAAAATTATGAGTTATGTTCTATAATAATTTGTTCTTCAATCTATAAGAACTTATTAACTAATTATGATGTTCTAAACTAAGTTCCGTTACATAAGCGACGTACTGACTTAATGGCATCATTTCACACGAGATAGTTTACTGAAAATAACTGAGACCGTTAACAATTAATTACAGCAGCTTATTTGACCTAAATTACTTATTTTTAAAACTAACAAGGGCTTTTATCAAAATGATTTTGCAAAATGATGGGTGAGGTATTAGTTTCTCTACTGTTTATCCATTTCATTAATTAGAATCATGTAGTCACCTCGCAAAAGTCGATAGACTAGAATGTCTAAGCTTTTTATTCAACTGGCAAAATTAAACTTTAAAAAAGTGAAATATAGGTAACAGAAATACCAAAGTTCAATGAAAAAGCCGATACTACTAAAACCTGTAACATGAGTCAACTGTTTGTTAGTGTGGGCAAAAATTTTTCTATGGCCAACACTTTTTCAATTTGTAAATAAAATAGAGGATGAAAATTTAATCTTTCTAAATGAAAAAGTGCCATTGAACAAAATGAAATATTAATTTGAAGTAAAATAAAGTGAAACCCACATAAATCGACCCCAGAGAAATCAATAAACCGGGTTATTCAATGCCACAGTAAAAAGTCCCAACTTTTAGCCATTGAAAATGGCTTCATTTCTGATTCGATCGAGAAATTTTCATTTTTTTCCAGTTTCCATAACTAATTTTTAAGCAAGATCAGTGAAAAGCCTTAGATAAAGTATGCTGTTTGCAAATAGAAGTTGTTCTATTGCATTGCATAGCAGAAATTTTGTCAATCATCGATTGCAAGCTAATAGAATCATAAAATCAAAGGGGTATCTTGTCTTGTGAACGATGAAAATTTTTTAAATATGCATTCACTACAATTCCTGAACAACTTCAACTCGTGCGTTTTTTATTACTGAAATGTGGTCAATCATGGAATGTAACAAAGATCTGAGGCTATCTATCAACTATCAACTATGGATAACAAGAAGTCAATGCCGTCTAAACACTTTTGTTCCGCTAGACAAAAAAAATGCAGCTGATTTCGATAAATTAGTATTATTGTTGATTCCTTTCTGAATGATCATTGCCATTAATTGATAAAACATTACACCAATTGACAATGGTTTTTCAAAGTAAATAAAGCAAACTTACTTATTTATTATTATTTACTATTACTAGGTATATTCGTGACCTGGATCGATCCGTGCAATAAATTTAATAAGTAGTATTTTTCACAATTTATTTAATGCGAATGGGTCGGTAGCAATATTTTTAATGGATCGCAAAATACCATCAAACAAAAATTAATTTGCGAGACATACTGATAGGTCGCGAACTCTACCGATCCATAACATAAAAATTAATATATATCCACGTGGGTGACGTTTGTTTCAAAGCAGTTCATTCTTGGCATAATTTATTATTATTTTATTGTTATTTATTATATAAACTATGGTTAGCATCAAAATAATAAAATTATTAAAATAATAATTATTATTATTAATTAATAACGGTAGTTCAAGTTTTCATTATTATTAAAATTTATTCTCTATGCAAGTCAAGTGAAAGAAATGCCTGGAATCTATATTATTATCATTTTATTAGTTGCATCACCATTTATTATTACTATTGTACCTATATTTATAGTCTCCCATCCCTAACTAGATGGTCCTTCAACATCGATTTATACAGGTTTCATTGTATGGCAAAAATTCCAAAATATGCTAATCGTAAAATCCCATGAGGGTACTCTTTACTTTCTGATAACTCTGATGGAAGCTAACAGTTAGCAAAATTATTCAACGAAAATTTATTTATTCAAAGTTCTATTAAAAATTAAGATCAGTGACCAAAATCTGAATAAATTTTCAAAAGATTTTTTACAAAATATTTTCACAGACAATAACTTACATAAAATTACAAGTAACTTTGATCTAAATAAACAGTAATAATTTAGTATTAAGTTTTAGAATCAAGTTAATTGAGAGTTATTGAAATTACAAGATCTTTTTAAGGTGGCTCATAATGTTAGACGCTTTCGCTTTGAATACGTATGAGCGGTTTTGAAATAGTCTAGACGGTTTGCAAAGCATTTTTTACCTTGAAAATAATTGGGTAATTGTAGTAAAACAGCCTGAGAAACTATATTTAAAAACGGGCTTGTTGACTATAACAAATAAATTGTGGGCCTTATAGCAGTTGCGTGATTTCATGTAAAAAAAAAAGGTATTTCCTGTGTAACAATCATAGATTTTGCAAAGCGTATAGCAGTTTTGCAAACTATTCAGACGGTTTAGAAATGATTCAGATGGCTTACAAAATTACAAACCGTATGAATGCTTCAGAAATAGTATGAGCTATTTACAAAACATATGAACTATTTTGAAATAATCTGAACTGTTTTAAAATAATCTGAAGTATATTAATTTGAAATAGTTAGAAAAGTTTGCAAAGCACATGGCTTTCGAACTAAAAGCGATTGCCATCCTTGTCTTTATAGCCTCTATATACAACTTAACACAGATGTAGATCAATAGAGATGGAGCAAATTAATTATTTGGATAAGCAATTGTTGAATATGATCTCTAAAATTAATTTTCCACAAACGTAATTAGGTTGCATATATTATTTAAAATAATACAAAACACACGATATTTCATGAATAAAATTTTTTTTTATTTAATCAAATGAAATTTAACTGTTCGTTGTTTAGCAAAAGCATTATCAGCCGTAAATGAATCGGAGATTTATGATCGATAGAGCGAACCAGCAAATCGGCTCGGATTTTCAAAGCATACGAAAAATTTCACAAAGCGTTCAGAAGGTTTACAAAAATCTGTTCTCTTTCGAAAGCATTTTTGTAAAGCATTCAGACATTTTAAAATACAAAAGACAAAACGTTCTGAGCCACCATATGTTTTAGACGTAGGTAACTATTCTATGGGTGTATTCAGCGATGTTACGTCTAATGTTTATAAAATGCGATGCATTTACAAAGTGTCACATAGCAATACTCACTGAGCATGAGTACTTTATGGGTTTAGCATGAGACTTTATGTAACTAGCTAGCAGCTAGTGAGTTTTAAACTGGAAGGAGTAATAACGTTAGTAAAAGCATTATGTAATGTGATGAGATAGCGCAATGTACGCATTTCAAAACTCATTTTGCTCTGAACGGATCATACATTTAAAAATTTGGCCTCAAAACTATATTTTATCCAAAATACAAACGGTAGGTAACACAACTTAAATAGTAGAAAATGAGCTGATTCTTCTCTATAAAAAGTTCAGTAAACGCTTTTAAATTTTTCAAAACTGCTATTATTATGTGGTATTACTTACTAAGATTGGTATAATAACTTTCCTACCTTCACTTCAAGCTGACACAAGTTGAACTTTTCATTTATGTTTGATTTGTCTCTACAGATTAAACAATTTTTATATATATACTCATGCCAGACTTTGATGTTTTCCTATCCAACATTATTTGAAATGGTTGCTTTGAGCTGATTTTTTTTTCATCACAATTATTAATGATAATTTATTGCTGAAATTTTTTTTTATTTTGAATCTATCCTCTGCTAGTAATTGTAGTATAAAATCAGATTCAGCTTTCTATTTAATGATTTTCCCATTAGAGAAAACATTTAATTATTCAACATTGCAGATCAACATTTAACAAGGCTCCATAGAACAACATTATGCAAACTTGAAGAACTAGTAATAAGAAAAATTAGTATGTCTTTTTGTCAAAAGTAGAGGCTCATTAAGTTTAAGTATTGTGGCATGGTTAAGATGAGTCTTGAAACAATTTAACAATGAGGTTGTAACATTGAGAGAGTTATCTCTCTTTGAACTTTCTACATCCAACCGGAACGGTGATCAGTCGTAGTATATAATATAATTAATTTAAGCAGACTCATGCAAAGTTTTTTCCCGATAGCTGCCACAATGTCAAATAGATCTTATAATGACATATCTCTAAAAAGACTTGAGAATATTTTGAAAGACAGGGGCATCAAATTTACCTGCAAAAAGATAAATGTATATTTTTAATCAATTTTTTATAATTATAGTTATCGTTCGTCGGAATCGTTATTATGGCCATTATTATATTTATGTTTTATATATATTATTAAAATTATTTTGTTTTACCGCTTTTTTATAATTATTTATAATCGTAGTGTTAGTGAATGTTATTATTATAATCATCTATTCATGGTTATTTTTGTAATTATTATTACTATAATAATTATTTATATTATTAATTATTATTTATTATTGTAATACTTAATAAAATTGAATATAATTAGAAGTATTATGATAAGTTATAATTGCTTTTATTATAAATCATTATTTTTCTAAATGAATATAACATCTAATTTTCTTTGTCATTAATGATAATAGTGGGTCAATAGTATAGTTATTTGATTAATGATATTTGTATTCTTTTCCCTCACAGACACCGGATAATCCATTTACACGTCAGCGGCGCGTTGATGTGAGAATCATTGGCGTGCTATCAGCGGTTTGACATAGCTTTTAATTATTGTTGGTGTCCTATATTCAATACTGCGTCAACAATTGTATATAATCGTTCGTTGGCCGCATTGGGTTAACTTAATAATTATGTTCTATCGCTGCACTGATATAATTAAAAACTTCTATAAACGTAATTTGTTATCGCCCTGTGAACTCCGTGGCTTGTCAAGTTATATCAATCGCATTGCAATAGCCTGTTTATTTTAGTTGAAAGATCACAACTCCGGATTAGTGCATTGTACTCTATATGAAACTTTTGGCATTTTCCAGTTGGATGTGCATTAGCGCCCTCTATAAGGGGGGATAACCCTGGTCACAACCCCATTAGTGGAGACCTGATGCTCTCCAAGAAGTATTAAACTTCAGTGTATTTGATGTGAATGTATTCTCAAAACTATTTCTTGTGGCTGAAAACATACTTCAGTTTCAAATTGCTATTGCTATTCCTTATGGCTATATTAGAGGTTTTAGAACTTGAATTATTAAAAATTATCATTATTATTCTTATATTACTATTCAAAGTCACCATTCTTAGAGAAATCCAGCGACAGTCTTTTGCAGAGAACCAGTGGCAAATATATCAATAACATTTTACTTTTGCTTATATTTTACAATTTAGTGTTACCGTTAGCAACTATCACAACACTTTTTATAGGCGGGTTATTAGTAATCAGTCGTGTTTATGAATGATAAGAAAATGAGAGAAGATAATGTTAAATCGGTCAATATTTAAGAGTATAACATATTTTATTTGCTGTCGCTGTTTCAGATAGTCTAAAAAGAACGTTTATTAAAACTTGTTTCTAATATGCTATTTGCTAACTAATTGAATTTTTCCACACTTTCTTCATTTAGATTTGATACTTGTTAGTCTCAGGTACACTTTGAGGCTTTACAGTCACTTATATGGCCAAAAATCTTTGGAAACCCATCAATTTACTTGATCAGTGTCTGTTGGCCTGCTCACTGAGTGCCAATGCTAATCCATCTTAGGCCATTGTCTCTCCTTTTGTCTTTCTTTTTGTTTTCAAAGCGTATGAACGAATTTGAAATAGTCTAGACGGTTTGCAAAGCGTCTTTTATATTGAAAATTATTGGGTAATTGTAGTAAAATAGCCCAGGAAACTATGTTTCAAAACGGGATTGTTGGTTATAATAAATATATCGTCGGCCTTGGCAGTTGCGGGATTCATGCTATAAAACTGTATTCCCTGTCTAACAATCGTAAATTTTGCAAACCGTATAGTTGTTTTGCAAAAAATTCAGACGGTTTAAAATTTATTCAGATGATTTAGAAAATTACAAACCGTATGAACACTTTAGAAAGAGTGTGAACTATTTACAAACCGTATGAATTATTTTGAAATAGTCTGAAATGATTTAAAATAATCTAAACTATTTTGAAATAGTTGGAAAAGCTTTCGAACCAAACGCGATCGTCATCATTTTATTTATAGCCTCTACGCAACTTTATCAACATAGACATAGATCAATAGAAATAGAGCAAATTAAATAACTGTATAAAACTGTTGTTGAATATAATCTCTAAAATTAATTTTATACATTTATAATTGGGTCGTATACATTATTAAAAATATTATAAAACAAATTATGTTTAATAATAAAAAACAATTTTTCATATATTTGAAGAAAATCAACTGTTCAGTGTTTAGTGAAAACATAATCTATCGTAAATGGACAAGGAGATCTATGATCAATAGAGTGAACCAGCAAAGCGGCTTGAAATTTTCAAAGCGTATGAACGATTTCACAAAGCATTCAGAAGATTTCCAAAAATTCAGACTATTTCAAAAGCGTTCAGACGGTTTGGAAATCATTCAGAAGTTTTAAAACGCAAAATCCAAAATGTTCTGAGTCACCAATTTATGTGAGTGAGTGAAAGATTACAAAAAAAATTATTCATTAGGTTTTTTATCAACAAGATCAGTTAGTCTGTCAATAAATAAATAATTAAATGGCCTGAAAAAATTTTTATGCTATAAGCCCAAATCTATAGCTGTGAACTCTCTGGTAGATTATCAGAATGACTAATAAGTGCCTTTGCTAAAAATCTTTTTTCGCGAATCATGTCATTGAAATGCACTTTGGGTTAGATGAATGAAAAAAATTGCCGGATTACCCAGGTTGCAAGAACCGAACGGGCGATCCAAATAAACCCAATCTCACTGAACCTCTACTTAATATTGAACTGATTGCTATTTTGGTAATAAAGTCAATCAAGTTAAACAGTAAGCCTGTAAACATCACTGCATGCCATGCATATTAGCAAGGTTCGGTCACTGCAAATCATTGAACGACTGGGCCAAAACAGGTAAAACCTTTGTTTTTTTGGCAAGTGCAAAATATTTGTTTCTGAAAGCTATACTGGATGCGGGTTTTAGCGTTTGGGGGTTTGTTCACCGTAAAACATTCACAATCTGAATCTATAACAGTTCCAAATTCTGATGAGGTTTTTCAAAATTGAGCTTTTCTACGTTAAGTACAATTATAAGAATGCTGAGGCCTAAGGATTTCATTTTAATATAAAGTTTGTGAAGAATTTTAAAATTACTTGTTGACACATTTACGGTGAAATATAATGATACAAATAAGCATGAGAATTTTTATCATCAGTAATATTATCATCTAAATATTATTAATACTATTATCATTCTTATTATTGTCAATAATAAGAAAGGTTTTTACTTTTTATTGTGATTAATTATTTATTTCATAGTTTAATTAATAAAAAGATAATTAATTATTTGAGATCATCAAATAATGATAACATTTCTTATAAAATAATAAGTGGTAAATTGTTATGTGATAATTTTTATATCAGATATATATTGCTGTTTTTTGCATAAATGACAAATTATTATCATTCTTTCTTTGTGACCCTTTGAACAAAAGAACACAACGCCATATCAAGCACACTGGCATTTTTTAACATTCTTTCAAGGAAAGCATGCCAGGAACGATAGTTCGAATTGCTTTCAAAAATGCTTTCCCATACTAATTTTTGCAAGGGCATGGATGTCTGTGATTCAAAAATGGCAAATATTCACCAGTTAATAATGTTGAGGTCAATAATTAGTGACAAACTTAATAACACCTTGTTTGCCAGCAGTTTAAATGAGTTTCAACAACTTTTATGAGAAAAAAGAGCTGTAGCTTTTTGGTTTACCGCGGACAAGAAAAAGCTCCTTCTGAACAAAAACAATTTGATACAATTATTTCAATCTAAAAGAGGTTTGTAGTACTTACAGGAAAATAGTAACAATATATCCATCTTCTGTCTTTTATTTAATAATCCAATAAAACAGCCTACAACACAAGTGACGATGTTATAACAAAACAGAGATCTGACTCAGTCAATTGTCTACAAGTAAAACCAACTATCACCTGACTAGTTTGATTTACAATTCAGTCTCAACTTTCAAGTTTGGACTTGAAATCCAATTAGAGATCAGCAAAGTTCTGTTCAGTGTTTTTTCTCGAACCATTTTATCTAAATTGTTTCATTAAGAGTATTCGCGACATTTGTGATTTCGAACAAACCTATTGCTTTTCAATTTGTTTGACGAACAGGTCGCAAATACCCTTATCATCAAAATAACTTGATAGGCCTATTTTTGAAACCATTACAGTTGCGAATAAAAGTTAGAAACTTTCAAACGTGTTCTTGAATATTTTCATTTAACAGCAGGTTTCTTTATCAAAACCAAAATGTTATTTTTCAGTCAAATATAAATTAAAAAAAATGAACATAACAAAAAACTATCTCATTTAATTTACCACCATAAAACTTAATTTTTGACTAGCACAAATCAAATTGTTATTAAATAACAATTTAATTCGTGGATACATTGAAAGGTCTGATGAAATTTACCACAGCATTTGCTCAGTGGTTTTAATTTGTTAGTGATGCGCTTTCTAGATAGATGCAAGAAAACTATATTTTTTATTTCACAAATTGGCAAGTTTAGAGAACGTCAATTTGCTTCACAAATCTTGCAGGTGCTTGAGAAATGATTTGAACAGTTAAAAAAGTTCAAACCGCATAAATGTTTCAAAAATAAAATTCACGATTTGAACAATTGAAAATGCTCAAACTAGAGATGCTCCGATTCAGTAAATTGACCTCGATCCGATTCCGATACCGCCGATTCTGGCCTTCAACCGATTCGATTCCGATCTAAACCGATTCCGATTTAATTATTGCTTTGGGGCAATTTTGCTTGACTATTTTGGTATTGCATTTTTTTATGTGAAACTTTAATCCATGTAATTAATTCTATTGTTCCATAACATTATATTCATCTGTTTTGTAGATGCAGTGAAGATGGTTGGAGATCAATATTTTCCATTGTTGTTTGTTGTATCTAATTATACTGAAACGTGAATAAATGGATAACAATAACTGGTGTTGTTTGTGTGTATATAAATCAAAGTTGAATTAGAAGAAATTAATAGTCTTATGGCTTCTTTTGGGGAAAAAAAAACAGAGAGGCTGTTAATTAATTAATTATTATCAATATATAATAACAGTAATTTGTAATAATAATAAATCAACAATTTGTTAATGTATAAATAATAAATAAATAATATAAGAATGTCAATAATAATAACACAAGAAGTAGTTACTAAGTTGATGTTATTTTTATTACCATTAGAAGAATGTTAAAAAATCAACAACAACTTGGTTACATCTTCTTGTTTTATCACCAATCTTACACAGGTTATCTCACCTAGGTTTGAGCACTCCTCTATGGCAGATGCACTACTATCACCACTAATAATATATATTAAATACTAAATATGCATTAAATTGAATTATTATTATTATAATAATAAATAATAATTATATTAATGGCTTATTATTTATTATAATAATAATATAATAATAATAATAAATAAATAATAAACTAATAATAATTATTATTATCATAACAATA
Source organism: Cryptosula pallasiana (assembly GCA_945261195.1). NCBI lineage: Eukaryota > Metazoa > Bryozoa > Gymnolaemata > Cheilostomatida > Cryptosulidae > Cryptosula > Cryptosula pallasiana. The sequence continues at coordinate 35,556,277 of OX183133.1, forward strand.
ATACTTACTACTACTAGTAGCCTAGTAGTAGTACTAGTATGACCTGCATACAAATTTTTTATTTATTTCTGCTACTAAGTGACTATTGATAATTTATTTTATATCATCATATTACAACAATTACAATAATAGTTGATTGGGCAAAATCTTTTCCAGGTCTCTGCAAGAAGATAATAGTGTCATTGCCCAAATTTACGTTGCTGCTCACTAGTTGTTTTGATCAAATAGCATTGTGGGTTGTGTTCCAAAGAATGGCTAGTGATGGCTAGTCCTGCCAATTGTTTCATAACAAAAAATACCAGTACACAGGTTAACAAGTCTCTTTTCTAGGAGGTTAGAAATGTGTTTGCTTCTAGAAAGTAGCACATAACTCCAACTGAAAAAAACTTCTAAAAAAAATCCGCCACTGTATGTACCCTGAGTTCCATCAGTCTTGTGACTAGTTTGTTGATCACTGTGTGAAATGATAGGTGAACTGTTTTTGTTAGGATATCAAGCTAGATTTTCTTTATATACAACTGAGTACCTTATTGTCACAAGTAGTTGGTTGCCGCGCACCACCGCGCAATTTACTCATTACCACAGCTATAATGCGATGTCAAGGCGATAATATATCGCTTTGCACGTGCAGCATAATCATATATATCTGTTGTTTTGTCATTGTGAATCGGTTAGCACCAATAAAAACCAGCCGATTCAGTTTTTTGCCGATCCACCACAGGCATGGTGGATCGGACCCAGTTCCGATCCAGTAGATCGGAATCGGAGCATCTCTAGTTCAAACCCCAAAAATGCTTTGAAAATAAAATTCACGATTTCAAATCAGTATCAACTATCTTAAAAAAGTCAGAGCAGTTTGAACAAAGCAAAAACAGTCAGCCTCACTTTATTTTTGATCTTGTCTTTAAATATCTACAATAGACAGTAGAACCAACAAACATAAAGAAATTATATCCCAATGAATTATGGTAGATCATAATAAAAAAAGAGAAAATATTTTCTACAACAAGTCGGAACTCTGTCTCATTATTCATGGCAATTAAATATCTCATTTACTATTCAATTCAAATGTACTTTTGGATACCCTACAGGTAGGGATTAACAGTGGGATTAAACGATACCACTCGGAAACCCCATCGTTGAATTAAAAAAAACATGGCGGCAACATGCATTTTGGGCTCAACAATACAAAGTAAGAGGCGATGTAGGTAGAATCATTGAGCACTTAGAGTTGTCTTCCCCTAAGAAGATTTGACCTTGACTGAGTGTGCAAACCAGCAATTATTGAAAGCAATTTTAACGAATCAACTTAGTATCACTCAATTTTCCTAATTTTAAATAGAGACAATACATTATGGTGTATATAAAAAATATACCGAAAAATAATATCAAAGGAAGTAATTTTTATTTGCAAAGAAATTAAAGAGGGCTCACTTTAGCTAAAGGGTTTTCATAGATGTTGTTAGAAATCGATATGTCTATGGTTTGAAGCACAGAAGACCTTCCGTTAAACGACACTCATCAATGAGGCCTCAACAACTACTCAGCGACTACCCTACCGCTACAGTATCACGAATTCACAATCAGACGTTTTAAAATTCATTCAAATCACACATAAATTCTGAGCCATTATAATAACAAAAACACTAAGGCACATCACTTCATTAAAACTTGATTATGTATGATCGATGAAAAAATAAAGTGTATGTGATGACTTTTCATGGTTTTTAAAATTGCGCTGTGTCATGTGGCTATAAAATTGCTGCAACTTGATGCTCAATTCCAACAACCACTGGGTTGGTGCATCACAATCTGAGACATACTTCTTTCTCCGCAAAAAAATCGCAAATTTCTAAGCGGCAAGACACATCAGAAAACTTTAAAAGAAAATTGCTGGGTGAAAGCGCAGCTTTGAGCGCACCACATTTAAGCTCATTTTATGTGTCATTGGTAGAAATAAATTTTATTTCAACTTTTCAATTTTTTTTAATTGAAACTGTTACATAAACTAATTCTTTGATGCCAAAATATATTTTATTATTTTTACAGAATATACTCTCTACTGCAGTGATACTACCCAGGCTCCAGACAATACTCATCACCAGCTACTTCTACTAATTCAAATCTATTATCACTCAGAGAAGAAACTAAACTTTACATAAATATGCAGCGGAGTTTTATTTTTGTCTCACAAATACTGTTTTGTGTTTCATTACCATAAAGCTTTACTCCATGACACAATTTGTAAAAATCCTTTCAATTTTGTCAATTTTTCAAAACCATATCAGGAAGGCCTTTGAATAACTTAAAAGTTGTCGGGACGAAAAGCTAGAAAGTTGCAGTCATCTACTTGTTAGGCAATGTGATAAGCATAACCCACTGGTTAATTTCAACTACCCTTATATTGCTGATGATTTGTTATTTACTAAAACTGAGTGGGCTACCAAACCTAGTAGTTGTTTGCTCCACAGTGGAATAGCTGCAAGCCCTGCTAATATAATGAACAGGCGTTGGGTGTCTGTACCCTCGCTACCTTGCTACTTCCCACCTCCACTGTTTGTTGTTTCACCTGCTTGGCTTTCAACTACGCCCACTTCAGACTATGATTTAGACACAAAGTGGACAGAGCCAATAAGAGTACAGACAAAAGGAGTCACACGAGTTTCAGGCAATCGGTTCTATTGCCTATAAATATAAATAGACTGAGAACTCGTATCAGTTTTAAAGTAGGACGCCCCAAACCAAAACTACCAAATTAAGTACAAGGCTAATTATAACCGAGCCCATTGGTGACATTTATTGCAAAGATGACATAGAGGGTAGTTTATATAAATCACAATATTTGGCATTGATGTAACAATCGTACAACTATCGATATCTTTCAAAGGCTATGGTCATGGTGTCTTAAGAAATATTGTAATGGATTCCGGTCTGTTACCACGGACATCCACTAGTCTCGAGTATTATACCTCTCTCCAGAGGGGACACTGTGCTGACCGACAGTGACAACTGTGCAGGGTAACCGAATTACCCGGTAAGGCAGGAGCCCATGGCTCAAACAAACAGTACCGTGTAGTGCTTGTATTAATGGCTATATTCTCTAAGACAGTCCTGAGGGTAGTTATTCCTCTAGGGTTAGCAATATAAGAGCATATGCCATGGCAACATAGGAATGAATGCACAGAACACATGAAATGTCTCTCCTTTTATAGAAGAGCTCACAAGTATCAAACATATAAGAATAACAAGACAGGAAGTAAACAAACCAATGTAAGTGCTTATATAAATAGTCCACCAATCAGGTAATCAATAGAGAGTAAATAAGGGAGGTGCCAAGTGGCTAAGGGCGGAGTCCTATCTCCTGCTGGCCAATCAGGCTGTTCCATAAGGTCCCAAGGCTCCAGTTAGCTTGTGGTCCTGGTTACCGTCGATGTTAGGGTAGATAGCGTTGGCTCCTGGCTTGGTGAGAAGTTCTGGCTAATTTCCAAGTTCCTCAGCTAAGGCAGCAATCTTGTGCCGGCCCTGTGGCAGCATACCGGCTCTGCAGAGGTCACTACCGACCCTGTAGAGGTCACTACCGGCCCGGTACCGGCCCTGTGTACTGTGCTACCGGCACAGTATGGCTCTGCTACCGGCACAGCATCTTACCGATGACTGTAGGTGCATCGCCAGCGCATAGAGTGGAGAAGTGGTGTAGCGAACGCCCTGTTCACTAGTATCTTTCACCAAAATCTACCACAATATGTGTTTACATTTTTTTAAAAAATAAAAAAATAATTGCCACTTTTGTGTAAGTCCAAATTGCTAATTTAATCCCTTTGGCAGGTTTTCTTTTTAATCTTTTGAAATTAATAAGTTTTCTTTCTTTTGGATGCATTTGGAAACAGACAAATAAGGATAAAAGAACAAATTAAATAACAAATCTGAAACATACACCTGTATATAATTCAATCTGACGATAAACTGATTCTGGTAACTGAATCGAATGAGAAAGACAATCAGTATCCCCATTGGCAAATAGTATAAATATTTATATGTGCACTATTATTGCCCATTGTAACAACAACAAATGAATATGTATAACCAAAGATATTGCTGCCCTTCTCCCCAGACCCTTTTTCTGTGGTCTCTTCTCATGGTTGCCTCCTCCGGTGATGGCCTGCTTTTTAGGTCGCATACTTCTTGTAGTCGCCTCTTCCTGTGGCCACCTTGTCCCATGGTCATACCCCTTGCGGTCGGCCCTCCGATGGTTACCTTTTCCTGTGGTAGGTTCATCCCGTGTCTACCTCCTTACATTTAATAACAATTTTGTCATGAATGAATACTTTAACAGTAACTATTAAGAATAATTAGTAGGAGAACACATAACAGCAGCACTGAGGTAATAATAAAATTAAATATCAATATCATTAAACAATAGCGATACAATGATGATGATCTATCATCTCTTGATTATTTCAGAACTATGAATGATGATACATCATTTGGTAGCAAACCTGGCGTAATTATTTATAACATTTTTATCATTGTTGTCATAAAACAAAACCATATAAACAAGAAAAATCAAGTAATAACGATGGTAGCTGGTTGTAAGTAGTAATTATCATAAGTAATAATAAATAATATTAATACAACAGTAAAAAAATGCTAATAATGAGAGTAGCTAATATAACTATAAATAATAAATACAACCACAATAATAATAATAATTATTATTATAACAATTATTTCAGATAAAAATAAATGTTGAAGTTATAATTATCATAGAGTGATTTTTTCGAAGTAAAAAAAGCAACAACAACGGCGATAATAAACAGTAATAATAATAAACATGTCATTATCATGTATTATTATTGGCTCGAGAACTTTATGTGGAAAATTTCATGATCATAATAAATAGTGCCTTTTCTTTGTATTATTACTTGTCTTTTTTCAAGTGACATAAGTAGAACTATTACTGAGTAAACATAATTGTAATAGCAAGTAGGAAAAACGATGAAAAAAAGTAATTCGCACAAACCAAATAATATTTTGCTTTTTTTAAAGTGCAACATATCATATTATTAAATAAACCAATGACCATCGCCATAAATTATTTCAATGAACCTCGTTATAGTTCCACTACTTTGGCATGATTCGTTACAGAAAAACCGGATGTACCCACGAATACCGCCAAAACTAGTTCCATTTTGTCCATTTAAAAACGATAAATTCACAAAAGTCTTTGGTTTGAGAATGAATGTCAAATTTACACTCCTGCCATTAATCAGATTAATTCAATGGAATGTTGTGTCAGCAGTTTTTTTCATTTCTCTCAGTGAAGCAGTTTAGGCATTTATCGAAGAGGAACTACAGGCACACAGGCACACACACGCGCCCACACACACACAGATGTTTTTCTTGTTTATATATTTAGATATCCAGTAAAGCTATTGTTGATAATTCTACATAGCATTCTTACATTTCCATTAATATATTTGATAACTGCTGAACAGCATATTCTGGGAATGCACAAAAAGTGGCTTGCGATGCGATTCTTCTTTGTTTTAACTTTATATAGAACCTAGCTGATGGTACGGAACTCTTGTCGGATACTTTCCACTTCTATGATACTTTTAGCTACACACAACAGCGACAAAATATTCAGCACAATGATAGTTGCAACTTCAACTCGTGCAAGCTGGCAAAGCACTGATAACAGTGATCCACTTTGACCTAAGTTATCACCACCATTGCAGAACATCGTTTAGCTGTTAAAGCGATCAAAGACAGGCAAGACTGCTCTCAGTTAATTAAACTTCCAGACAACAATGTCCGACAGTAGGCTCTAGCTGCATTTACAAACTTTCTGAGAGAGAGGATTGTCACTTTGGCTGGACATTTGGGTCAGTCTAACAGCATGTAACTATCTGGGAAGTTGTGCAGGTTATAGCACTACCCTCTGATGGTTAGTCAGTTAATATTAACTTATGATTGTCAGTTCGCTTGGACACTATTTATTGTGTTATGATTATTAATTTACTCATAATATAATAATTGTCAAAAATATTCAATGAATAGTTGCAGGGTGAAAGGCGGTTTGCTTTTGACCCGATTGAAGTCATTTTGTGCAGCTATCAATACTTAGGTCTAAAACTCTTCAAGTCAGTGTAAACTCACCTCAAGTCAGATGAAGAAACATAACATTAGCTAGTAAACTTAGAACATAGTAGCTATGTGAGTTACGCAAGGCATAACTTGACGTATGAGTAGTTTTTTGTATTTTCAAATTCTTGTTTTCAGTAACTGTCATTTGTTGTGAATAACAAAATTACAAAAACTTTAAAATGGTCATTTTTCATGAACATCAATGGTAAGTAGTAGACACGTTTCTGTCTCATTTTTCTTAAATAAACCCATTAAAACAGTATGTATCATTTGCTTTTAATAATTTCTTCATAAATCGAAAAATGAATCTTTCTGCTTTAATTCACAATGGAATAAAAATTTGCAAAATTGATTAACTTTGTTGTTCAAAAGTTATAGTTTTAACTGAGTACGCTAAAAATTTAAAGGCGTTTTTACTTGTCCAGGTTATTGAGTCCAACTTCGCTCATAAAAACACGAACAAATGCTGTTAAGCCACACTAGGCAAAAATTAACAAAACTGATCTGGTCACTGTCTTGCAGATAAACTTGGGATGAACATAGACATCTTTTAGAATACACTGCTATGGATTAAAAATGAATAAAGCCTGGTTCACATTGTCACCGATTGCTACGGCGATAGTGGGAATTGTCTTATCGCCGATAATGTGAACATGCAATACCGTTGTCGCCGCCATAACGCCGTTCTATCGAGAAAGTTTGGCAGTGTCAAACTTTTCCGACATCGGTGACATTACGGCGATGTATTATTGCAATGTGAACCAATGAACGCCGTTTGTCAGCGTTAGGTCTGAGTTGACCTATAAAAATTTAACCGCTCTAATTGTCATAACCTTCCACTCGTCACCCAACGACGGATAATAAATAAAATAATAATCTGTCATTGACTTTTTATTGGTTTGTTTTCACAAATTATAACATTTAAAAAGAAAATTAGTTGAGACTCTAAATGAGGATAACATCTACACACCATTGTCAGGTAAGAGAGATGTCAGATTAGATTGATCTTGATTAAAAAAAATAATAAACATAAATAAATAATTAATAAAGTAATAATTTATTCATTATTATTAATAATAATAATATAATTATTACTTGTTGTTGTTTGCCATTTTTATTAGTTTTGCTGCCGATTTATTTATTGATTGAATTGACTGTAACTGGTATCTGTTTTTTATTATCATCATTATTGTTAATTGTTACTAATTATAACTACTAAACTAATAAAAAATAAAGTGAATGACGTAATAATTAATAATAATTATTATAATTAATTATCATGATAAATAATAATCTATCTTTGAAACTTGTTAAGAAAATAATAAAAAAAATAAGTACAAACAACATTATTATTATTGTAATAATAAATATTTATTATTAATAAGTTTAACACTCACTTCAGTCATTGTTATTAATTATTATTTTGGTTTTAGGTGGTGAAGAGAATTGGCCTAATCAACGAGTCTATATATCATCATGATGATCTCTGTGCTCCAGTTAATTCAGCTTTTACCACATTTGCCAGAAATATCTCTGTGACTATCACCAATCATCACTGTGCGACTTTAAACTAAAATAATTTATCCACATATTTTATTATTGCTGTACCAAATAAGCAATAAATAATATTGAGCTTAAATTGTACTATAGTTTTTTTTATTATTTATAAATATACCAGTTGAAATTGCTGCTATATCACGGTTAATCACTGACTGCTAGTAGCTACCACTCAACTACGTTCTATTGGTTGTTGTGGTTTATAGGTCGAGCTTATTGTGAATGCGGTGTTGTCAGTGATAGCATCACTGACTGCTCCCGATTGTCAGTCGGCTGCATTCGGCGTTGAATTAGGATAATGTGAACATCATTTCTGTGATGCATCAGTGATGATCAGTGACACTGGTCACTGACAGTCCCTGATGCATCACTGACAATGTGAACCAGGCTTTACTTATCAATTTTTCCAGAAACGGTCAAATTTTAGTTCTGGCAAATTACACAGTATCATTTTAACAGCCGTCACTGAAAGTGTTGACCATGAAAGCAGATAACTTCTGGAATACAAGTCCGAATGATACTTTTTATGTCGCAGGAAATGACCAAAACTAATAACAAAAGTTGATATATTGTTCATTTTTACCTGCTAGGCATCCATTAAGAGTCTGTATGCATTTATACTGGGATAAATTTAGTTTCAATCACATTTTATTTCTGCTACCAATACTGAATAAGTTAGCTAATGCTACACTGAAAATAATATTCAACAATAACGAGAAATTTTGATAAAAATTATGTAGGTCACTAATTTAGTTGTGATTAATCATTATTACATTTTTACAACATCGCCATCTAAGTCATTAAATAAATATTGTCATGAAAAACGACAATAAAAACCAGTCTACAAATCTATTTTGGAGCTTTGTTACAGTACATTTTGAAAGTTGATAGCACCAAGGATAGAGTTTAGGTGTATTCGCGAGCTGGATCGACCCATACAGTAAATTAAATAATTAATATGTCTCGCAATTTATTTGATCCAAAGGGCTCAGTAACGATATTTTAAGTGGATCGCAAAAAACCATCCCCAATGGAAAAAAAACAACATTAATTTGTGAGGCATCCACATGGGCGCAAACACTACCGATCCATCACACAAAATTAATATAGTGATTAACTTCCGGGATTATTATTTTATCATTGTTTAATAATAATATAAATTACATATGTTGTTTATTATTATTAATTATTATGATTATCATGTACAATAAAACTATATTGCAAACAAATTGATCATAATAACAAAGAGCAGAGCCATTTTGTTAAAACAGTAAAGATAAGTGTTATAATTAATCAAGAATGAAGTGCTTTGTTTGAGATAAACGTTGTCAGCTAGACAAGGGTAAATTTATTTATTCTATGACTCGCTACCACTATCTGCTACTTCCTGTAGCATCATGCTATCAGGTACCAGTAAGGTCTCAACGACTGAAGAAGTTGCTTACTCATGTGAAAATAATTATGTTCGCTACAATGCGCAAGGGAATTTTATATCACCGCAATCTGATCCGGATTAAAGGATATTATTTCTTATTATTATATAATAAAAAATGTAAACGCCCGAATCGATGTGTTTGCCGCCCACCGATGTGGTCTTTGAATATAAATAAAAGCAGATATTCATCTATCCAGCCCACTAATACACCTTTTCACATTCATAAAACCATTAATCGAATTAAAAAATTGTTAGTACTGATTTTTCAACTTCAATAATAACACATACCAGTTAGTAAATACAGCATTAGTCTCCAACAAAAATAATGTTAACAGGATACATGAATAAAAAATATTAGCATTCAGCGATTACTTTAAAAACAAAGCATTTATGAGGCAAATAACAAAAGTAACATTGCATATAACAAAAACTTATAATTAATGCAAAGTAAAGGCGTATTTACAGGCAGGATCGATGCATACAATAAATTATTTCTCCCAATGTATTTAATGCAAACGCGTCGTTAGCACGGGAATTTTATACCTTCACAATCTGATCCAGATCGAAAGGTATTATTTCGATATTATTTACGACACAGTGTCTTAGAGAAATTCTTACAAATGTGAAAATAATTTTGCACATAATAAGAGTATTCGCGACCTGTTCGTCGAACAAAATACAAAAATAATATGTGTTCGTAATTCAACATGTCGCGTATGCAACGGAACATTAGTTTAGAACAACACAAATATTCAATGAATTGTTATAGTTTACCGAACAAATCATAAAGAAGATAACTCCTAATTTTCAAAATATCAAGAAAATAATAAAACTTGAACTGCTACAAACTAGAATAATTTGTCAAGCTGCCCTTCAATTTAGTAAATTTTGAATCCTCACCATTATTTTGAATTATTTTTCAAGGAGATAAAATCGGTCTATGAAAATGAAAAAAATCAACTCGCTCATTGTTATTTATTTATTGTTCAGTTTCATTCGCGACCTACGAACAATATAAATAAATAGTCGTTGATTATTTTTTTTATTCAGTGAGCTACTTTTTGTTGACCCACGAGTTCCGAACAAAATGATTATTAATTGATTAAATTTATTGCCGGTCTGATTATTTTTATTGCAATGTGTTCGGCGAACAGAGGTCGCGAATACTCTTATTGGGCACGCAAATTCGATGGCTTTAATTTCTTATTTATATCTAACAAAAATTAAAAGCCTGGATCTATGCGGTTGCAGCCCACCGATGTGGTCCTCAAATATAAATAACAGCAGCTGTTCATAAATACAGCCGGCGAATACACCTAAAATCAACTAGTAGCAAATAAATATAAAAATACGACAGGTCTATCAGTATGATTAGCAAATAACAAAATGTAACTTTATGTGTAGCGTAATGTATGGACTGATGTAGTGATTTAAAAGTCACTTAAAATGCTAGCTTTAAAAAACAATTGCCCAGCAATAATATGTAGCAGCCTATTGATTGCAACTACAACAATAATTGCCAGGTTTAATAATAAATAATTATGCATACTAATAACGCAACCAACGAGTTTCATATTGTTATCTTGAGATAGTAAGAAAAAATAAGCTGAATTAGTCTCAAATTTTTAGCCGCACAATTAAAAAATCCCATTTAAAAAGAAAACTCATGAGAGATGAAGGCTGTAAGAATAAAAGGAAAGACCAACTAAATGTAACACCAACTTGTGGAAAATAAATACAAAAATACAACGGGTCTATCAGTGATGTTAATGAAGACAAAATTTAATTTTTTATGTAGCATCATGTATAAAGTGACAGATATGCCTGTCCTTTTAGATGAAAAATAAATAACAATAAAAACTCGGACAATTTTTCTAGGAACTCTGGCAATCTTTAAGGAAAATGGCCAAGCGATCGCTCAGTGTACATGTACTAGGTTAAGATGCTAGGCACAAAGGCTGATAAGTTATTGGCACTTTTCGTATGATAGTTAACCCAAAAATGAGTGAGACCAAAATTGATAAAAGGTGAACAGAGCTTTCGACCATTCTCACAAGTACAAAGAACAAACATTCAATAAAAAAAACCCAATAATACAGCTTGTAGTCTATAGGTAGAGAGGCCCTGAGGAAGTTTTTTTGCTGAGGAAAACCATCAGCCTTTTCCCAGTAAAAGAAAAACTTTCTACCTAATAGACATTTTCGGATTGAGAACATCCGTGCCTTGAAAAATTGTACGGGGAAAGAGCTTGCGAATGCAACTTGGAACATGCAACATGCAATGCAACATTCCTGGCATAATTTCTACGCATGAACGTTCAAAATCAAAAGCTTATTTTATGCGGAGTTGACTTCTTTTTTTCTAGTGTCGCAGTAAATCGAAAAGACTCATCCTGATGAGGTGACAATTTTATGGTGATTTACAAAAAAAAACCAAAAGTAAATAATCATTTTGATAATTTTTACAAACTACGATGTATTTTACTATTTACTACTTGTCATTTTGTAACAATGTTTATTATCAATTGTTGTTATTTGGCTATTAAACAGTTGAATAATTGTTGTTTTTACTAAAAAAGTATAATAAAATAATTAACTATAATAAGAATAACAACATATAAGGCATTTTCGGATCAAGAACGTCCATGCCTCGAAAAAATTGGTACGGGAAAATACTTCCAAATGCAATTTTGACATTCGTTCTTGGTATAATTTCTGTGAGTTGAACGTTCAAAAACGCAAACTTATATATTAGGAGTTGTGTTCCCTTGTTGTCAACTAGTCGCAAAAATCCGGAAACAAATAAAAAGATGGCCGCCCCGGAGGTTGTCAAGTTTTAATTATTTAAAAATCATGATCGTTTTTTATCTATTTGCTAACTAACAACAGAAGATAGCAGTGATAAATAATTATTATAATAATAAACAACAACAATAATAATACTTCAATAAATAAAAAAATAATTTTTATTACCATCCATAATAATAAAAACAATAATCAATTATTATAGTTAATATATATATATGGTTGCATCTAAGCGAAAATGGTTGCTGCCGAAAAAGGGCTATGATGCAAAATATTTTTTATAGCAGAACTGTACGTATTCGGAGCAAGAACGTCGTATAGTGAACGACCCCCTAAACGGTAAAACCACCGTTCAGTATAGAGTTCCAAAAATCAGGTTTTGTACTCGCCGAAAAACAAAAAATTCGCCCGTTTTGGCATGAACGTTCTCGATCCGAAAATGCCTATAATAATATTAATAACGCTATCATTTAAATAGGAGTAATATTAATAATAATGATTATCATGCCTTTTCATTATATTATAATTAGTTATTATAATTCACTATCCTTGGTAAAGTGTCCAAAAATAATTTCAACATGCTTCAAGACTTCTTATTATTATGTATTATTATTGTTAGAAATGAAAGTTGAAGCTCATCACTCTTGTCATTGTAGTTAACGTGAAAGGGCTCAATATTTGCAAAAATATTTATTATAGTGAAACTCTACGCATTCGGAGGAAGAACGCCGTAGGGTGGACGACTCCTGAATGGTAAAACCACCGTTCAGAATAGAGTTCCAAAAAACAGGTTTTGGCCTCACTGAAAAAGGAAAATTTTGCCCATTTCGGCATGGACGTTCTCACTCCGAAAATGCATATTGTGTAAACTCACTAATTTTTTTTCCTTTTGTAGACAATGATTGTTCTAGAACTAAAAATGTTGTAAACAAAATAAGACCTTTTAAAATAAGATATCGTTTTCCAGCAAAGCATGGCAATTGTAAAATAACTAAAAATGTTATATGCTGCATTTGCCACAGGGTTGCTGGTTGCTTATATGAAATGAATAATAATCCATTAGTATATAGTAGAGACAAACTATCTGAGGTTGTTGACAAAATCACAAGATGTCATAGGCCAAAGTAATTACGCTATGGTCAATTTCAACAATGTTCAGCTAACAATCGGGAAGCGTCCTGTAGTAATACTCACTGCGCATGAGTAACTTAATTGGTTGAGAGTGACAAATAATAAGTGATCGACTGCACAATATGTGAAACCAGTTAGTAGCTAGCAAGTTTTAAACTAAAAGCCTTTACAACTTTAGTAAAAGCACGATGGTGTGATGGTGTAGCACAATGTATTTCAGAACTGATTTTGCTCTCAATGTTCTCCAAGTGATAGCTTTAAAAACTTGGCTGCAAGATTAAAAAACTTGGCTGCAAGATTATATTTTATCTAAAATACAAACTGTAGGTAACCAAGATAAATAGTAGGAAAGCGGTTTTACAAAAATTTCCATAGTCTCACATATATTCTTAAAAACACGAAACTTAAATTATGCCAGACTTAGATGTTAACCCACAGGATTATTTGCACAGCTCGGCCATTTTCAACCTAAATTTTTTTAATTTTCATCTGTTATTATAGATAGATATTGCTTTTTTCCCAAAAAATTGATTTTGTATTTATTGTCTGCTAGTTATCATAGCATAAAATCAGATTGAGCTGGTTTGGCTTCTTATTCAATTATTTGATCATTTCACTATTCATAATACAAAACAAAAATTGACTAAATATAAAATTTAGAAACTTTGAAAAGTACATCAAATTAAAATAATTTTTATGAGAAAAAGTGAAGTCTAAATTTGTATAGTTTAATAATTTTATTGATTAACAGCTTATCATAAGATATTTTAACATTATGATCAGCAAAGAAGAGGGAAAAATTAACTTTGGTTTATAAGTTATTAAAATAAATTGATAAACCAATTTTGTATAGCTTAACAACAAAGCAACATTACTGACAGATATAATTTATTTATTTGGTGAGAAAAATCATGTAAAAAATCCAACAGCCTACAATATCAACTTAACAAGTGTTGATTATTTTATGATTAATCATTAGGGATTAAAGAAGTCTTTGATCCATATTCATAAACTCATTGTACATAAAGAATTGCAGAGGACCCCCAAGACAAGTTTGGATATATCACAGATCAGCAAACTTTTAAACTATAATGATTTGCTGGTGACATGAAGTTTATGTCGTGCACTTTTAAATCCCTTTCACGACAACTTTTGGCATAGGCATACTTTTGTTGCGATTATTTTCAAGCATTATTCTTTGGACACCAAAAACTATTTTTGTGCTTAAAGCTTTGTAATTTTAGAATATAAATGACTTCCTACTGGGAGAAAAACCTATCACTTGTGCTGACATATTACTTTTTCAGCTAAAGTAAAAAAAACTATGGTCAATTCGCTACAAATAAGATTATACAATTACTTTGGTGCATTCAGTGGCTGTAGTTTTAACAAGTTTTGTAGGCTTGAAAACTGTTTCAAAACTTTGAATATGATTAAAAATGATCAATTACATCAATAATTGAAATGCCTAACATATGACTCACTTAAAATGTTTATTGGTAAATCATGTCATTACTTATCTTTAGATACGCTTGTCGTTTTAGATGTCCATCAGTGTATTTGCATGCTATCAAGTTTGGCCCTACTAAGGAACCTTCGAAGGATGGGGTCAAGGCAAAAGACAAATAAATACGAAGTTGATTCTCTGAAGTTTGGCCAATACGAAGGTCCTTTGAAGAATGAGAACAAACAACTTTGAAGTTCAGCTCAACTCTCTTGCGCGAGAAATTATTAGTAGTAATAATTATTAACTATTATAGTATTAAATATCATTCTTATAATTATTTATTCGTGAAATTATGCCAGGACTACACCTTCTTCGTATCGTTTGATTAAACCAATTAGCAGAATGAACTGACATAAATATAAGTTATTGAAGGCTATTAGGTAACTAAATAGAGGTGCTAACAAAACCAGATGGAATTTATTGATTGTTTTTGAAACTCGCACCTTATAATTCAGAAATGAAAAAGTTGAGGACAACTGGAGCTCGATTTTGACTCAACCTGAATTGCGGAATGTCCTTGCGCAGAGGTATCCATCACTGATAGAACCAGTGGTTTATACGACATTGAAATTAAATTTATGGGACATCGGAAAAAAAATACCATTTCGAAAGAGATACCAACATCAACTCCTAGGATAAACTTCGTAGTAAAGAAATGAAGTGTATGTGTGAGAATAATAGCCAGTTACCTTACTCAGGATGCCGAAATCAAAAACAAGAACTGAAAATAAAGTTAACTAGATAAATTGCTGACTAGTGGGTTCACAAAAAATTTATAAAGTGCTTACTTCTCATATAGAGCCATTTTATACTCTGGGGTGAAATAAATAACTAAAAATTTTATAGATCTCCTCAGTCAAACTTTCTATTTTTGTTTACCAGCAGTTTCTAATACCTCTTCAACAATGGGGTCCCGGCAGTTTTATAGGTGGTGCTAATAATGAGATACCGGAAGCCCACTTGCCACGACCCATACTATTACAACAAAAGTCAACACATTTTAACAAGATAGTCAAACTTCTCTTCCCATTTACGGCAGTAGATAGGTAGGGGTGTATAATAATGATGATGCGCCGTTAACATAAATCATAACAGTACATCGCCACTGTGGAAGCAAGCCACATTGATTCCCCAAGGGCGCACCTTCATTAATTTAAGTTGGCAAGCTCAATCAAACCTGAAATACGAAACCATGGCGCTACCCACGAGCAAAATATTTAATTAATTTTTTTCATGTAAAATCCTTTCTAAAAAAACGTGCAAATGTTATATTGATACCTTGACCTTTCTCAACAACATCTTTTTTGCCATATCATCTGCTTAAAATGTCACAAATGAGGATAATAGTCAAGCAAGCCATGATTTCTAATGATAAGTTAAACAATAGACCATGCAGCTTCCGGTGGTATCGCTAAAGCCTGGTTCACATTGTCAGTGATGCATCAGGGACTGTCAGTGACCAGTGTCACTGATCATCACTGATGCATCACAGAAATGATGTTCACATTATCCTAATTCAACGCCGAATGCAGCCCACTGACAATCGGGAGCAGTCAGTGATGCTATCACTGACAACACCGCATTCACAATAAGCTCGACCTATAAACCACAACAACCAATAGAACGCAGTTGAGTGGTAGCGACTAGCAGTCAGTGATTAACCGTGATATAGCAGCAATTTCAACTAGTATATTTATAAATAATAAAAAAAGCAATTTAAGCTCAATATTATTTATTGCTTATTTGGTACAGCAATAATAAAATATGTGGATAAATTATTTTAGTTTAAAGTCGAACAGTGATTGATGATAGTCACAGAGATATTTCTGGCAAATGTGGTAAAAGCTGAATTAAGTGGAGCACAGAGATCATCAGGATGATATATAGAATCGTTGATTAGGCCAATTCTCTTCACTACCTAAAACCAAAATAATAATTAATAACATTGACTGAAGTGAGTGTTAAACTTTTTAATAATAAATATTTATTATTACAAAAATAATAATGTTGTTTGTATTTATTTTTTATTATTTTCTTAACAAGTTTCAAAGATAATGAATTTCAATATTTTAAATGTTAAAAAAATTACAATTGGGTGTCATCATTATTTATGCGCTGTACTCAGTTGATAGCAATTATTATAAATTATTATTTATCATGATAATTATTAATTATAATAATTATTATTAATAATTGTTACATCATTAATTTTATTTTTTATTAGTAGTTATAATAATTAGTAACAATTAACAATAATGATGATAATAAAAAGCAGATAGCAGTTACAGTCAATTCAATCAATAAATAAATCGACAGCAAAAAGAAAAAAAAATGGCAAACAACAAGTAAGTAATAATTATTATTAATAATAAATAAATTATTACTTTATTTATTTATTTTTTTTAATTAAGATCAATCTAATCTGACATCTCTTACCTGGCAATGGTGTGTAGATATTATCTTTATTTAGAGTCTCAACTAATTTTCTTTTTAAATATTATAATTTATGAAAACAAACCAATAAAAAGTCAATGACGGATTATTATTTTATTTATTATCCGTCGTTGGGTGACGAGTGGAAGGTTATGACAATTAGGGCGGTTAAATTTTTATAGGTCAACTCAGACCTATCGCTGACAAACGGCGTTCATTGGTTCACATTGCAATAATGCATCGACGTAATGTCACCGATGTCGGAAAAGTTTGACACTGCCAAACTTTCCTGATGGAGCGGCGTTATGGCGGCGACAACGGTATTGCATGTTCACATTGTCGGCGATAAGACAATTCCCACTATCGCCGTAGCAATCGGTGACAATGTGAACCAAGCTTAAAGAGAAACTACTCTGCCGGGACCCCATTCCCATGTAAAAAAATATCTATCTGTATTTTTCAGTTTTCCACTAACAAAAATCACACTTTTTTTAAAGAAAGCATCATTTCGGCTAACTATAAACATTACCAGTTAAAAAATGCAGAATTAGTGACCAATAAAATTAATTTTAACAGGACACAACTAAAATAAATATTAGCACTCAGAAATTATTTAAACAAAAACACTTTATGAGGTAAAAATTCCAAATAATACAAATATTTACTTGATACAATGTAAAACCAACTCGTAGCAAATAAATACATAAATAAAAAAAGTCTCTCAGTAAAGTTGGTAGTAACGACGGATGTAACTTTATGTGTAGCGTGATGTATAGAGTGATGAAGTGATTTAAAATCTGCAACTCCATTCTCAGTTTTATGTAATATTAATTGACACTGAGCACCTAATATTGCCTGTAGTTTAACTACTAAGTTCCAGCTGCATTTGATTCTACTGTGGAGAAGGTGCTGAATGTAAATGTTCACAATTAATCATAGCAACTTACTTGATCCAAATTCCTTGTCTTTAAAAGTAAGTTTTTATAAAAAGCTCATTTACCAAAATGATCAGAACAAACAATTTGTTTCTCAAAATGATTTTGCAAATAATCAGAGAGAATCATTTCCAAAGTTTTTATTTGTTTTATTCAATTAGAACTATTGGTGCTATACAGAGTTTTATCAAAACCAAAAATTCTAAATAATAATTCATAAATAAAACCAATTACTAAACAAAGACATATACACTTAAAATATTGTGGTTTCAAGAGCTGCTAACTTTCCTTAGTCACCACACTGAAGCCATAAGGTCAGTGTTTGTTTATTTTCAAATCACTTGACAAATTTAAAAAAGGTGAAATATCGATAACAAAAGAACAAATGTTCTATAAAAAAAGCATCATAAGTAGTCTATCACTAGACTTTCATGCGTCAAAGTTTTAAAGGAGTTGTGAACAACAGATTGCTGAAAACTTCGAAGTTTTGATTTATGCAATATGCAGAGTTGTCTACACCAAAGAGAAGATAACTATGCAAAGAGCATATCAGTGATTTGGCGGCTTGCTATGTCATAGCATTTTTGCGGCAAGAGACGAGCAGTTTCTATAGAAACGATAACAATATGAGAAAAATAACCCTTCCCCAAATATTGTTTTCACAAGTGCATGTTGTCACAAAATTGTTTATATTCCATATCAGGCAGTCTAAAATTAATTACTAACACAGGAGATGAGTTTTTTAAGACTGATCTACCGGTGTATGTATGGATTTTCATAGCCAACTGAACCTTATAATAAATAAGTAGTAGTTAGTTGACAAACTCCGATATAAATGAATAACAATAATTATTAGTTATTTATTATTACAGTGCCGTTGGTTAATATTTTTTTTATCATTTGCTAACATGATGCAAAGGACCTTATATTTTCTCAAGATTATTTTCGTAAAAGAAGGAAATTCAAGTTAAACATGAGTAATAATTTACTTCTGGTGATTCTCACTAATGTTATTAGCTGTTATTATGAAAACTATGAAGTTTTCAACTTCCATGATCCTAACGTCAAAAGTTCATAGTTTTGAATCTCCGAAGAGTTGAAAATTCCACCCTAGAGATCGGCGCAGTGAAAATTTCGTAGTTTGGAAAACTTCAAATTTTTCATGGACTTCCATCGTTCGAAGATTTGAAAAATCCAAAAATCTGTCAAAACTTTGACGCATGGAAATCTAGTGCATGTGTAAACTCGGTCAGCATTTTTTTTCTATTGTAGACAAAGATTCTTCTAGTAGGTACTAACAATTTTGTAATTGAGCATGAGTAACTTAATGGGGATAGTGACGGTCTTTCTCAATCGGTTCAATTACCGGAAACAGTTTATCGCCAAATGGAACTATATACAAGTGTATGCTTCATATTTGTTATTTAATTTGCTCTCAGATTTTTTTTATCTGTTCAAGATGTATTCACAAGGAAGAAAACATGCTATTTTAAAATTGGAAATTGAAAAAATGGCCTGTTAAAGGGTTTAAATTACCAGTTTGAACTAATAAAAAAGTGACAACAATTTCTGTGTTTTTAAAAAACGGAAACACTTAAATCCCTAGATACCGCGACCACAGACTTTGAAAGTTTGTGATAGTTGTATAATTGTAACGTAAATGCCAAAAACAGTATATATAAACTGCCCTCTTTTTAATCTTTAAAACAAACGTCAGCAATGGGCTCGTAGACAATATTCCCTGCACCTAGTTTAATAGTTTTTGTTTGGGGCGTTCTTTTACAAAATTGATAAAAGTTCTCAGTCTACTTACATTTTCAGCCAATAGAATCAATTACCTTGAAAGCACTAGCGACTCCTGGCGTATGTACTCTTATCGTCACTATCCCATTGGTTGAGAGCGACAAATAAAAAGCCATTACACCATATGCCAAACCAGAGCCATATATTGGGATAAATATAATAAATAATAATATCAATAATAACATATAAATAATAATACAAATAAATATAAGGCCCTGTATGAAACCAGCGTAGCTGACAAGTTTTAAACTAGAAGCAGTTACAACGTTAGTCAGACCAGATAGTAACCAGCTAGTGGCTAGTGATAGCGTTAGTAAATGCATGATGTAATGTGATGGTATAGCGCAATGTACGTATTTCAAAACTCATTTTGCTCTTAATTGCAGTGGTCATAGTTTCAAAATTTTGGCTCCAAAATTATTTTCATCTTGGATACTCAAAATTCCTTGGATACAAGTGGTACATAACACAAAATTCCTGCCTCGCACTGTCCGAGATATGAGAATGGGGCCAAAACAGCTAAATGCTGGATTCACGTACAACCACTGGTCCCAATAATAATAAACAATACAGGAAGAGCTCAATCTTATGCCCTATGGCAATACTGGAGTGTCTATTATCATTGAGGTAAATCTTGAGATCAATAAAAAGTTCAAAAACCAATTATCATCTTTTTCCAAAATAATTAATTAAATAATAATTAAATAAGTAATAAATAATAATCAATAACTACTAGATGTTAAGAGATTCGATTATCCAGTTGGGAGATAACTCCTACGAGTTCACTCTGTATCTTATATAAGGATCTATAGTCAGTATTTTAGTGCTCGTAAAAAAAACGATTATTTGGGTTAGTTATCATTGTTTATTGCGCCAAAAACATGTCGTGAGCTATAAGAGACACTGAAGCCCATGCCACCCCAATATATTAATGAGAAGAGAACTCTAAAGCAAAAAAAAGATAAAACTTGTGGATTTTGGGAAATCTTAATGGTATTAAAGTAAAACGGCAAGCAAACTCCCCTTTGCATCAAATTAGCGCACCTTGGTGAGCACCTAAAATTGGCCGGTTCCCCATTATGACCTATGTTTGCGAAACAAAAAAACAAATAAAAATATACAGGCTGGCAATAAATTTTCATCAATGAATAATCATTTGGTTCGGAGCTCGGGGGTCAACAAAAAGTAACTCACTGAATAAAAAATTGATCAAGCATTTATTCACATTGTTCATAGGTTGTGAATGAAACTGAATACTAAATAAACCATGTCGAGCAAGTCTAAATTGTTTATGTTAAGAGCACAGTTTTATATCCTCAAAATTATTGTGAGATAACTATCATTTTAAAAAATATTCTAGATAAAAAAAGACTTCATAAAATAAACTGGTTGATAGTGAAGCTGTTTTTATTTTTCCTTGATTACTTTGAAAATTGGGAGTTATCTTCTTTATGATTTGTTCGACAATTTATAAGAATTGAATGAATAATTATGATGTTGTGGTGTTGACTAACGGACACCTATTGTTTTTTTGTTGTTTGTTCGACAAACACGTCGTGAATACTTTTATCGGCACAATTTTGTTTCAGTTAGTATCTAGCATTATTATTATTCGAACACCAAAACACAAAGTTTTGTTCTTTTTAATTCAACAATATAAATAAATTCTTACTAGGAGCAATATACTTCTGGCACCATATACTAAAACCTATCACTTGTTCTATTGACAAATTCCTTGTAGTTTTATTGAAAAAACTATGACGGGTATTCTGCAAATAAAATTACATAACTTCTTCAGTGCATCAAGTCAAGTGCCAGTGATTTCATCTAGTTTTGTAGATTCGAAGATTGTTTTCAAAATTTTAAAATCTTTCAAGAAATGATTTGATGAATTGCCACCAAAATTTTACGAGGTTCAACTATGGAAATAGGAAATATTTAATATGCTGGTGTATTCGCGGGCTGGAGCGACGAACATTTGCTGTAATGCATATTTGGGGACCACATCGGTGGGTGGCAAACGCATCGATAGAGGCGTTTACATTTTACATTTTATTATACTATAAGAAAAAATAGTATCCTTCAATCTGGATCAGATTGTGAAGATATAAAATTCCAGCGTGCATTGTAGCGAGCATAATTATTTTCACATGTGTAAGCAATTCATCAACGACAGCTACCGTGTCGTTGATTCTTTGCTGGTACTCATAGGATGATGCTATGAGAAGTGGCAGATAGTGGTAGCGAGTCAAGGAATAAACAACTTTGCACTTGTCCGGGTGACAATGTTTATTTGGATGCAATTCATTCTTGATTAACTATAACAATAACAATTATCTTTAGCGTTTTAACAAAATGGCTCTGCTTTTTATTATGATGATCAATTTATTTACAATATATTATTATTGTACATGCGAATCGTAATAATTAATGATAATAAACAATATATATATTAGTAGATATTAATAATACTTAATAATACCTCAAATAACTGCTTTGAAATAAAGGCATCCACATAGCTTTGTATTAATTTTGAGTGATGAATCAGTAGCGTGCACGACCTATGAAAATGCCTCGCAAATCACTTTTATTTTTTCCGTGGGGATGGTATTTTGCGATCCACTTAAAATATTGCTGCCGACCCCTTTGCATTAAATAAATTGCGAGAAATATTATGTATCTAATTTATTGTGTGGATCAATCCTGCAGGCAAATACACCTAAAATAGCCTAAGAAATTGTATCTAAAAACGAGCTTAGCAATTGCTGAATTCCATTCAATGAAACTGTTTTTCATGTCTAACAGCTGTTAAATTTTATAAACCATATAGTCGTTTTGAAAATGATTCAGATGGTTTAGAAAAGTACAATGCTTATGAACGCTTTAGAAATTGTATGATCTGTTTACAAACCGTATGAACTGTATGATCTGTTTACAAACCGTATGAACTATTTTGAAACAGCCTAAACTGTTTTAAAATTATTTGAGTTATTTTGAAAAGGTTTGCAAAGCAGCTAGCATTCTAGCCAAAATTTATTGCTTTCATTTTCCTTAGAACTTCTATGCAATATCTAACATAGACATAGATCACAGAGCAAATCATCTAACGATATAAACGATTGTTGAAAATAGTTTCCAAAACCAATTTTTAAAATCATAAATAATTTCCATTATCATTGGTAATAATATGAAATAAATGATAAAAACAAATTTTGTTTCATCAGAATTAACTGTTCAATGTTCAGTGGAAAAAAAACGCCGTAAGTGGCCTAAAGATATATTATCAATAAAGCAGACCGTCGATTCAGTTTAAATTTTCAAAGCATATGAATGAGTTCACAAAGCGTTCAGAAAAATTACAAGAATTTGTACTTGTTCAAAAGCGTTCAGACAATTTGAAGATTGTTCAGACTTCCTAAAACGCAAAACACAAAAAGTCCGGAGCCACCATAGATTTGTGAAATATACGAGAAGCCAAAGCTTTGTGGTTATTTGTTTAACTAGAGCATTTTGTGAACCCATTGTTTTCTCGGCTGCATACTAGGATATTGGGGTTGCCTCCCACAGTGATCCTTCAATAACCAATCGCTTGTAAAACAACTAAACCACGGTTGACTGCACTGATCAGTCGTTGTAATACTTTCAATTCATAACCAAAGAATCGGGACTATTTCCATTCATTGAGTTGAATTTCAGTAATATTATATCTTCATCATCTTCGGACTTTTCAGACTCAATGTGAGCAGCGATGACTTTGGCCAAAATAAGGTGCAACCATTCAGGTTTGAACCTGAAGCAGGTGTCTCAGCTATATATCGTAATTGTTATCATACAATAATCGATTATTTTTTATAAATAAAGAAAATAATAATTATTATTTATTGCTATTGATAAATATTTTATTATAATGGAAAAATAATAATATTATTTTAACTATTTTTCTGTACAAACAAATAAACATGAGCGAAGATTTTTCTCAAATAATAATGAACACAAAACTGAGAGTTTATACATTGATATTATGATCAAGATCTTTGGAGACCACAAACTGAGCTTAAAAGCACCTTCACATTACGCGGGCACGCCTTTTGATTTGAGCCAGAAACGCAAAAGCCCAATGGAATTTTTGCTCAAAACTATAAGAAGATTTCAAAACTCCTCAAAAATACCTTAGAGAACCAAGTTCAAACTTATTTTTTTGTGGGCATCAGCAATAACCCTTTTGAGACTGTGTTATAGGCAATTTCACCTATAAGGCTATTTATATGTTACTATTGACTGCCTTTGGCCATTCAGCGGTTCAGATCTTGACGACATCATGAATTCAGCTTGTTCTCGCTCATTGGCAATAAGTATAGGGCAAAAACTTAAACAGTTTCTTGCATTTAAATAAGTTTTTTCATGTGGAAGTTGACACTAAATTGGGTAAAAGAATCTGCGGATTTCAAATATGACAAAGAATTTGTTTTTTGAAAAACCGTGCTGAGCAACATTTAAACACAGCATCATTTTAGCTAACACAATTATTTCTACCTAAAAGAGGTTTGTAGTACTTACAGGAAAATAGTAATAATATATCCATCTTCTGTCTTTTATTTAATAATCCAATAAAACAGAGCCTACAACACAAGTGACGATGTTATAACCATGTGCAGATGGAACAGGAACAGAGATCTGACTCAGACAATTGTCTACAAGTAAAACCAACCGATTGATTCACGAGTCCATCTCAATTTTCAAGTTTGGACTTCAAACCCTACTAATGCCAGCAAATTATGATCAGTTTTTTTTTACGAACCATTTTTGTGCAAAGTTTCATATCAAAATTATTACAATGCTTCATTTTTGAAATCAAGTACAGTCCTCAATAAATATTGGAAGCAAAATTTCTAAGCGGTTTGAATAAAATAATGTTTCAGGTTTTTTTTTCTCAGATTTACAAAATGAAAATTCAATCGGCAGACATACAAATTAACAAAGTAAACATGCCAGAAAATTATTATTTTCTTCAAGTTATCACTATGAAATTTAATTATTGAGAAACAAAAATTTAATTGGTATTTGTACTGATAAAATGGGCTTGGCGGTCTTAATGAAATAGTGGCATCCGTGCTAGAGAAGATCGTAATAAAATTGTATTACAATTCACACAACCACGGATGTTGATGAAAAAACAAGTAGCTTTGTAAATCATCGAGGTGGTCCTTCTGAAATGATTTGGACGGTTTGGAAAAGTTGAATAGTATTGATGAAATAATACGAATTACGTTAGAACAGTACACAGTATTTTGAAAAGGTCCAACCAGTTTTAAACAGAACATGACCTTTGAACCAAAAGTAGTCAACTTTAATCTATTTGTCGTCTCTACCTAAAATGTCTATCATAGAAATCATAATAACTGCAGTGATTATCGTGGGTATAAAATAAATATCATACATAAATTTTTGTTGAGCAAAATTTCAAAAGTGACAATAATCTTTACAACTACATAGTAAGAAAATTGTTCAATAATCATCATACTGAGAAAAAGTCCTAACACTTGGTTTTTGTATTTTAATTATTTCAGTTCATGTTTCCACAACAAGAGTAGCTTTGTGGTGCAAAATAAAAATCCACCTGAGCCATTTTACATTCCAAAAATAAAAATCACACATTACACAATTCAAGCTCGTTTTATGTATCACTACAGTAATAAGACAAAAAAGTGCTTATTAAAATTTTGCTCACGCAGCTTTTGAAAATTGAATACATATTGAAAA
This sequence comes from Cryptosula pallasiana, assembly GCA_945261195.1. Classification (NCBI taxonomy): domain Eukaryota; kingdom Metazoa; phylum Bryozoa; class Gymnolaemata; order Cheilostomatida; family Cryptosulidae; genus Cryptosula; species Cryptosula pallasiana. Next base: position 35,581,789 of record OX183133.1, read on the forward strand.
AAACTAAATTCCTGATGCCAATTTATTATTGTTACAGAATGAAGTCTTTCATACTCTCTACTGCAGTGATACTCACCAGGCTCCGGACAATACTAGTGACAAGCTACTTTAACTAACCAAAGCTGATTGATATTTTGAAAAAAAACTACGATTCCAAACTCAACACAACTATGCAGTGGAATTTCATTTTGTCTCATAAATGTTTTGTATAAATTTTATCATTATAGAGCCTCACTCCATGACATAAACTGTAGCAATGAATTCATTTTGTCAATTCTTTAAAACCATACATAAAAAGAAAACCCTTGAAAACATCGAAAAATTCTTGGGTCAAAGTAAAGTGCTAGATTTGTTGCGTTCTTTGGTCAATGAACGATACAGCAGTGATGGGTCAACCTAGTTTTTACCATGAAAGGACTCACCCCTAATATAACACTTCACTTAATAATGAGACAAGAGGTGTATTTGCCGGCTGGATCGATGAGCAGCTGCTATTATTCAAATTTGGGGGCCATATCGGTGGGTGGCGAAACGCATTGATCAGGCTTTCACTTTTCATTATATAATAATAAGAAACTATATTTTTTGACTTTGATCAGTTTGTAAAGACCTAAAATTCCCATGTGCATTGTAGAAAGCATAATTATTTTCACATGTGCAAGCATTTCATCAACGACACATCAAGAAATTTGAAAAAAAATAATGAGCAATTCTTGTAGACAGATAGTGAAAACTTACTTTTAATATAATAAACTTGTGCTGTTGCTGATTGCATCACTAGCAGTAATACAAAAAGCAACCACTTCAACAGATAGCGTAGATGCAAAAATTACAGTCAAGCACACAATGGTAGAAGTTTGGTGGCACTGTGGGTGGATGCATCCCCCTACTTTAATGACTCAGGGGGACGGTAAACCTTACAGCCTCCTCCCCCCCCCCCCCCCCACCTTACTGCATTAAAGGGGTAACAAAGAGCGTTATCTAGCTTTACATTGAATGTCATTACATTATAAACATCGCTAATCAGCATTATTTTACAAAATATTAGTAGACTTAAGAAAATCAGGTGCTTTCCCGCTCCAAAATGAGAACCAACAATCTCCCTACCTCCACTGACACACTTCTACCACTGCAAGCACACAAAGTAATAAAAATAACATAACATAAAAGAGGCGGATAATTTAAATTTCATTGCTATGCTTGAGAAAAAATCCAAAAGTGTTCAGATCAACAAACACTGAAGTAACTGTTACAAAAGTAGTGTGTATAAAGTTTAAAGGCAAGGTACGAGCACACCAAAACGTAGCATTGATAAAGAAGCTGATATCGTAACTATTAGCATATCAGTGCACAGGATAAGTCATTCCAATAGTGCAGCATTCATGGAGTAATTAGTATTAGGCTCGTAATGTCAATATATTTATTTTTTCAACGTTTATAAAATATCGAATATTACCCAAAATAAATCAAACGAAACAAATCAGTGAACCAATTATTTCATCATAATTGATAAGCAAGCACATGCATGCATTGCACTGAACATAGCTTGCTGAGTACCGAAGTGGAGAGAGCATGAACAGTAGACAAACTGCGCCGCACCAAACTTGCAAAGACTTTTTTGAGCTGCGGTGTTTTCCAGCTAGAGGCTGTAGATGAGCTGCCCCACTGTAATTTTAGATCGCGTATTTGAAACGATAGAAAATACAACTCCAACATTTAATTTACAGCCTTCGAAGACTCTGAAGGGGTGGAGTTTATTATGCTAGCCCCTCCCCCAAGGAGCCACCCTGGCTACTTCAACTAGTATTTGTGCTTTGCCAGTATTAGAAAGAAACCTAAACACTATACTTTTTATTTGTGATTTATTGTATTCCGTTATACAATAATCCAGTGGAATAATTATTGAGCCACTAAAACTTTATACAATTTTCATAAAAAAAATTCTCTTACACTGGAAATACATAAAGCTATAAAGCAAGTAAATTTGGTAGATGAATCTCTTTTTTAAAATACAATCATTAAAGCTTATAATGAAATTTTGTAAATGGTTTTTATATGGCTAGTAAAAATTTATAAGTGAAATGGGATTAGATTTTCTCTTAGAATTTTAATTATCAATTTCTCTAATTGTTCTGCAAAAATATAAATTATAATTTGCAAAAAATTACTAAAAGATTTTAAGGGTTATAAACGTTGCAGTCGTCTCATGGTGCTGCGGCACAGTTCAATTGTGGGTGAGCTGTGCTGAGAATGAAAAATTGTATGGTACAGCTCATCTACATCAACTACCCAAAATGCGCCACAGTGTGAAAAATTTGGGCGAGCTTTGTGTGACATAGTTTATCTGTAACAGAGTGAATTGTGTAGCAAACTGTCACATGCAACCAATGTAGACTGGAGACAACCAAGTATTGTATAACTTCACAGGGGAGGTTTGCAATAAAATTACGAGTTTTTCTGCTTCATATTTATATAGTACAATTCCATAGCATTATGTAACAATTCCAAATAAAAGTTTGATGATAGTAAACATTTGTAGCTAGGAAACGTAGAGTAAGTACCTCGCTAGTGGAATACAGTATATCAGTATTATATTAGTATAATAGTATATTAGATTATATATTATATCAATTAGGGAAGACAAGCGGTCACTTGGTCTGGTCAAGCATTGTAGGTAAATGCAGTGAAAAGTTGCAGGTACAAACAACATAAAACACCAGTAGACACAAAATGCTACAAGGTAAGCAATAGTACCATTTCGGTTGAGAAACCGTGTTCTGTGCTTCCAACTATTACCTCCTCAAAATGTACAATTCTGGGGTTCAGATCAGACCAATCTTAGAATTGTTACATTACTTAATTACGAAAGTACTCACTTAATATTACAACCCAGATAAGCTTTTGCTGTTGGAAAAATTTCAAAGGCAACCAAGGATAGGAGTTTATATATTCAAAGAAAAAAAACACTAAAAACATGACTGAACCTTAAAATGAAATAAATAATTTGCAAAGCATATGTATATTCATCTAACTTTTGTATGTTATTTTACGTATATGCATTGTTATCTTATGTATATCATCTTATTTATGCCGGTTTGATATATCATAACAAATCTAAACATGAAAATTAACTCATTATGACAAATATTTAACAGTTTTTAAGGTATTGGTCATGCCAGTGTTTAGGCAATAGCAATTTTACCCATAATGAAAAAGGTTGCTGGCACATTTATCGCGCTTCAAATAGATCAAAACTTGTAACAAATCCATTCAGTACAATCACCTAACTCTTTATAAAACGACAAGTTTTGGAAAGCAAGTTGTTGCATTTTTAAAAAATGTCTTTAATGCATCTACTTGAATTGTCTCACCAACGTGAAGACAACTCCACACGTTTCTTCAACACAGTTCGAAACTGAATAGCTTTGCACTGGGAAATAATCAGCATTGGAGCACAGTTATCGTAGTGAAAGGCCTAAGAGAGTATACAAAAATCAAATGTACTGTTACACTCAAGCAATAATCATATAGAGTGAAGGTAGCTTACTATGCTCTCAAGTTTGGTAAATACATTCCACTAACAATAATGGCTGAACATTTCACAGACACAAAAAATAAATATATCTAAAGCTGAGTGTACATGAGTGCGACTGAGTCTCACTCTTATTTGGTGGTAGCAGACGCAGTTGCAAGCTGTCTTGAAATAGTTTCTACACATGAAATTTTTAAGTTCGCAACTTTGAATTTGCCTAATCATCATAGGTAATATAACTTAGGTGCATTCCTGCTCATGCAGTTAGGTTGATGAGTTGAGATTTAATTATTAATGGTTTTCCACTAAGTAGCAGTCGTCTATGCATCCAGAAGATTTTCTATTCAGCTGTAATATGAAAATTTGATTTAGCTGCAAAAATAATAATTATAATTAAAATTAAATAATAATTTGAACAAAATCTGTTTTTTTTCAAGTTTGAATCAAAAATAATAATTAATCCGAGTAGGAATTAAATATTACTATTCAATATACAGAACTTAATTTATTTGATTAAAATAAATAATAATAAAGATTTATTAACAATGGTGGTAATATTAATAATAAAGATTTATGAACTATAGCGGAAATATTTAATTATTTAATAATAATCTTATAACAATCTTTGCTTACATTATATCCAGGCTTGAATAAACAAAATATTGGAACTGCGATATGGAACAACACAATTGGTTTAATTGTGTCAAGTGGCTATAAATTCCCTGCAACTTGATGCTCGCACCTGACACTGCTGGGTTGCTGTGTCTCAGCCTGCGACAACCCTGCGTTTCCACCAAAAGTTGCACAAATTTTCTGCAACAAGAATAATCAATAAACTTCAAAGAAAAGTCACCTCATGTAAACGCAGCTATGTATATAATTGCTAATTTCTAGGAAGAGTTCGTAATGATAAGATTATACGAGTTCATGACAATTGAGCTGTACAGGAAGTGATAGTGGAAGCTTGAATGTCATGGCTGATTCATGCACAAAAATATCATCAACAGTAGAGAAAAACGCGCAGCCTGCGCAAAAAATTTATTACTGGGGAATCCCAAAAAATAATTATTGCGGGCTTATATAAAACAATGGACAAATTCTGGAAATCCCCGTAAATAATTGGGGTTTCCCCACTGTTTGAAAACTTTCTTAGGCCGCGCGTTTTTCTCTAATAATCACAATAATAATGATACCAACGCCCTTTTCATATTTCTTAGTTAAAACTTTCATCATCCTTATTAATGTAATAATACCAAAAATATTTTATACTAACTAATAATTATCATGACAAAACAGCATCATGAATCGTCCTTCAAACAAATAATACAACCAAACCAGTCATAACTATTATTTAATTATACTACTATTATTCTTATTTATACGGTGTTTTAAATCAATGATTTACGATGAAGTTGTTGTCATTCTTTGTTATCGATGATTATTATTATTTATCAACGGTATTTTTGTTGATTTATCATGTACTGGGCTCTTCCCAGAGGGGTTTTAGGTTGGTCTCTCGAAGTTCCTATAAGACAAATCCTGATCATTTATAGAGCTGATGGTGATCTACGATGATTGAAGAGTTTACACACATTGCTAGCACAGTGAGCCATGTATGATTAGTAAAAAAAATTGGCATTGAAATTAAAAATGAAAAAAAATCATAAGATATAACACTGAAAGTGTGGAGACTTCATTCGCATTTCTGTCCAACTCTCTCTCAGTAAATGCTAAAACTATCTAAAACAACATCCTGAATCACTCAGCTTGAGCTCACTTTTATAAAAATGGCAGCCTAAACTTACGTCCGTGCATGGCATTTTGCACTCTGATTGACTTTTATTGATAGTTTTTGATGAAATGAAAAGTTTTATGCTTGATTTTTGGATCATGGCCATCTTGCATAACCGGATGTAATTTAATCCTAAAATACTCAACTGCTATTGGCCAAATGAAGTTTTCGAGACTAACACCAGCTGAAAAGTTATAAGTCAATGCCATGAATCTAAAAAAGATACAAGGGCAACGAATTTTCAAAAGTAGCTGTAAATGTTGACAATATTTTTTCTGGTTCACGGCATTGACTTGCAACATTATCTTTCAAACCAGTAATGAGAAAATTTCTGTTTGACCAATAGCAGTTGAATACTAGAGGATTACACTACATCCATGTACGCAGAACCACAGTAAACCAAAAATTACGCATAAAAATTAAGTTTTATCAAAAGTTATTATTCAAAATCAACGAGAGTGCAAAGTTTCTCGCACCAAAAGTGAGTTTAGTGTAATTTTTTTTCAAGCTGTGTGATTTTGAATGTTCTTTTAGATATTTTTGGCATTTATTGAGAGAGTGTCACTCTGGAATATAAATGTAGTGTGCACACTTCTAATATTACATACTAACAAGAACATAATTTTTTATTTTTTAATTACGGCGCCAGTTTGTTCCTAATCATACATGGCTCACTGTGATTGCTAATGCTGCCCATGTCTAGTGTAGATTGTGAGTAGGATTTCAGCTGGTTAAAGCTCCTAAAAACTGGTCTCAGAAACTTATTGGAACAGGAAACAGAGTGACATTATGCGAGTGGTGATGGAGAGCTCATCTAATGCTGATTTTAACTTTGGCCTTGCCATTAAAATGTTTTAATCAAATGCTCAATAGAAGAGTTGTATGAGTTGCTGGTCAACCGTAACTTATGAGCATTAATAAAGCTGGTGTTAGACCACTGCTTATCTCATTTTGCTATGTTCCTGGCACTGGAAAAAAAAATAAAAGTGTACTCATTTCCAAGTTTCCCCCTCTAAGGTAGCGTCCACAAAACTCGTGCAAACGTAGCATTTATTCAGACAGCATTAATATATAAATTCGTCACACACGGTTTTTTCAATTTGGAGTTACTAAATCTTCAACAACTTGGGACCACAAGTTGTTAGAAACAAAGTTTAAAAAAGGGATGAATAGGAGGCACTTTGCTGGAAAGGTTTAGCCGATCATTGCACTGCTAACATAGCTGTGGACTCGAGAAAATTCTTTTTGAAACTTCAATCTTAAGCGGCAATATGCCAGTGCGCTGTGGGCCCTTATGGTGTTAGTTCATGACATCTTGCCAACCTATTGATGTACTATTTATTATACATCATTCACATCTGAACGTATGAAAATATATTTAATAGTAACCCTTTCCAAATGAAAACGTAATTTTTTATACATATTATAATGAAGCTAGCTACCACTGAATTACAATGCGCGCATGGTTACCCGTCACTGATTTCACTATAATATGACAACATTACAGCATTAAACCATCCGCCGCGAGAACTAAGGCCATGTTTATACTGGTGCACAGCATAGCATAGGTGCACACTCTGTACAAATGTGAACACCAAATTTCGCAGCAAAAGCACCTCCTGTTCAAATAAGTTCGCATCAATAATGGCTTCGTATTGTCTTTAAACTGAAATGGGGCCCAAGGTGTTTTAGTACGGGTATGGAGCTGATGCGCTATATAAACAAACATCTAAACAGGTGCTTTGGCAGGGATGTCAACCATTCGGATTTTATCCGAATTGCCCGGATTTAGGGGGTGTCAAATTTCACTCGGATGGATTTGTCATATTGCTCTTTGTTACACGGATTTAGAGCTTTTTTAGTTGGAGTTATGTGCTACTGTAAAGTCCTCTAGAAGTAAACACATTTCTAGCCTCCTAGACAAGAGACTTATTAACCTGTGTGCTGGTATTTTTTGTTATGAAACAATTGGTAGGACTAGCTATCACTGGCCATTCTCTGGAACACAACCCACAATGCTAGTTGATCAAAACAACTAGTGAGCAGCAACGTAAATTTGGGAAATGACACTATTATCCTCTTGCAGAGACCTTGAAAAGATTTTGCCCAATTAACTATTTTTAACTAGTATAGCATAATAATTATTGTAATATGATAATATGAAATAATTATCAAACAATAGTCACTTAGTAGCAGAAATAAATGAAAACTTTGTATACAGGTAATAATACTACTACTTCTTCTAGGCTAGTAGTAGTAGTAGTAGTAGTTGTAGTAATAAGTATTATATTGTAACGGACGGCGCCATGTTGGCATATTTACCCACTCTATGTTAGCACTCTAGGACTAATAACTCTATGTATATGCTTATTTTCTACTCTTTCAATTCTATCTACATACAATATTATATGCATCCCATGTGCGTGCATTCAGCCGTAGCTGTAAAGCCAGCCTCTATCTTTTGTACACAGTTCCTATTTGTCCAGTCTTTATTACCAGGCGTGCCTTACAATATTTTCTTTGTCCTTGTTTGTTTACACATTTTATTATTATGTAACCCCTTTTATAAATAGCCGTGTTAGGCAGCAATAAAGTCAGAGTCAGTTTGCACACTCTCAGAAGTTTCTTTGTTCTCTAACAATAATAACTTCACTGCGCTAAGTACATGCACGTACAACGAATGCTCTATTACTCGAGTAGTAATAAACAAGCAGATCAGCCTGAACCTCTGCTGGCCGAACCTAGCTCCGACTAGTTCGCCTTCAAAGTTCGGTCACTGACTTGCACTGAAACAGCATACCGAACCTCTGCTGGCCGAATCTAGCCAAGGCTGATTCGCCTTCAAAGTTTGGGACGCTGACTGACGCTCAGTAGCAGTTTACGCAACCGGCAGTTCGGCAGCAGCCTGCAATGGTCAACCACTATTGCTAAGGAAGTCTGTCGATCTGTGGGCGAGTTGTATAGCTGCTAGCTATCACACAGTTCGGGCAAAGCTGTGCAGGTAGGCCGAAGCTACCAAAACCGACCAGAGTGAAATCCTGCACAATATTATTAATTATTTATTATTAGCAAGTAAGTTGTTAGTTAGTAGTTTGCGTATTATCATATACTGTTATTATAATTATTATTACAATAATAAATAACAAATGATTAATATAATTGTTATTTGATAATAATAAAAATTATTATTTATTATTATAATAATAATTAAAATTATTATTGTTTATTTATTATTTATCTATTAGTGGAGATAGTGCATATGCCATAATAGAGTGCTCAAACCTAAGTGAGCTAACCTGTATGTATAAGAGTGGTAATAAAACAAGAAGATGTTACCAAGTTGTTTTTGATGTTTTAACATTCTTCTAATAGTAATAGAAATAGCATCAACTTAGTAACTACTTCTTGTGTTATTGTAAAGGACCGGCGCCATCTTGCATCTATGACAGTAACAATCTAACTTACCTTATACTACATTGTACCATTCTATGCTTACGTTCTAGAGACATTCGTTCTATGCATACCTATTATTATTTTACTTAACATGCAAACTTATATGCATGCCATGTGCAATCAGTCAACCATTTATCCTAGTACCACCCTTTATGTGTGATTTGCTCATGCTAGCCAACCAGTTGTGCTAGGTGTGGCTTCTTTTGTTTATCTGTATCTACCAGAAATCTATTATGTAACCCTTTTTATAAATAGCCGTGTTAGGCAGCAATAAAGTCAGAGTCAGCTTGCACACTCTCAGAAGTTTCTTTGTTCTCTAACAATAACTTCACTGCGCTAAGTACATGCACGTACAACATTACTCGAGTAGTAATTAATAAGCAGATCAGCCTGGACCTCTGCTGGCCGAACCTAGCTTGACTAGTTCGCCTTCAAAGTTCGGCCTCTGCCTTGCACTGGAACAGATCAGCCGAACCTCTGCTGGCCGAACCTAGTTTTGACTAGTTCGCCCTTCAAAGTTCGGCCTCTGCCTTACACTAGAATAGCTAACGCAACCAGCAGCTAGCTAGTAGACAAGGATGGTAATGCACCACTCCTAAGGATACTAGTCGACCTGTGGGAGGGTTGTATTGCTGAAGCAATAGACACAGTTTGCCATCACAGTTCGGGAGGTTGTGCAGGTAGGCCGAGCTACCAACTCACACCCCCACAGTGAAATCCTGCACATTATTAACCTTCTTATATTTATTATTTATATATTATTAATAAATCTAAATCGTTATTATTGGTAATTATTATTATGAATTATTGTTATTATTTAACAATTAGCATTATCATATTGATAATAATTTATAAATTAATTAATTAATAACCTCTTTTAAAAGATGTCTGTTTTTGTCCAAAAGCCATATGACTATTAATTTCTTCTAATTTAACTTTGATTCATATATAGACACACAAACGACTGTGGCATACCTGTCATGTCACCTGATTTGTCAGGGACCTACCTGCTTATTAGTTAAAGATTTTCCCTACTCCTGAAAACTGCTGAACTCCCTGAAAGCTTGTGAAATTTGAATAATGACCCAAAAACCTGATGACTTGACGTTCACTTTTACATTGAGTAAAAACTTGACTTTGAGGCAGCTTAGAGTTTACACAGTTTTCATAATACTGTCCTTATATTTGGTTTGACATAGTAATTTTTTATACCCCATCAGATATTTATGCTGTGTTCATCACAGAAATTGGCTTTCTGAGCTAATAAATGACTTGTTATCTCACTTTGCATCTACACAACCAACCACTCCATCTATTCTTTCAAACCCAGTTGCGACCACTGGAACCAATGGGTCTAATGTATCTCCCTTTTTCCACAACCTAGCCTCACAGTTATGCACTACTGTGGCATCCAGAACATCCAAATGTTATATTATGTGGTTTGGTGAAGGTGGTTTGTTTTGTTAACTCAATTAATAATATTTTATATTTCTATAATATATTCATCATCAATTTACATTTACATCCTTGACTTTAGAACGCTTTTCCAGGTATATCAGAACTCATATGTTCATTTTCTTGAGGGGGAGGGGTACCCAAACCCCACCCCTTCCCTGCGCCCCCTCCCCTCTCACCCTCTGACCATATCAAGGCCCCCCTTCACTGAAGTCAAAAATCCGCCACTGCCATTTACAACCCTAACAAAACAAATGAATGAACAATTTTTCAAGTTGTTTCAATGCAACAACAACGCTGCAACTATTAGTGCCTCAGTTTTATTTACTAAATCATGTAGACATCTAACACAATGCTCTGATCAAGTGATGAATAAAGACAAAAAACATCGATGAAATCCGAATGAGTCAATATCTCTTCTTTCTTCACTTTTAGTAGGAGCTCTCATCTCAGCAGATATTGGTTTTACACTACTTCTGCCCAATAGCCCGCTACGATGTTTATTGTGTTCGCATTAAGAAAATTGGGTTATTAATGACTCACCACGTGGTTCTAGCTTGCATAAAACACTATAAGAAACCCTTTAAAAGCAGTTTAAAAAGACCATAACTACTAGTTTGAGCAATGGTCTCAAATCACATAGTGGAATGTAGATGGTTGATGTTTATGATAAAGGGCTGATAAAAAAATGTAAAAATGCCACAACAGCATATAACCAAAGCAGAACAAAAAAAAGCATTATACACAGTGATTCATAAACATAGTATATGGTCAAGCATTTTAATCTAATCACACTTCATTCACATTTTTTTGTGACTCAAAGCGTTTCTCATACTTCATCTTTCGTTGTCTCCGTTTGCAATACATTCATTCTGATTGATTGTCAAGTGTTTTATTAAGCTTTGGCGGCCGGGGCTTCGCCCCGGACCCCGTTGGGGGGGCTTACAGCGCCCCCCCAAACTCCCCAGCTGATATTGCTCGGCGCTGCGCGCCTCGGTTCGGGCGCTTCGCGCCCTCAATGACGCCGCGCGAACCCAACTAGGATTTTTCAGAGTTCAAGGTTGGCATCGCTGGCTTTGGTACAGACCAGTACCAAACCGCACATGTAAAATCTTTTATGGTATTTCGTAGCGTACTGATGTAAAAAATCCTAAAGCAAAATAATTTTGGTGCACAGAGTGTAATTTTCAAAATTAATTTTCTCAGCAACTATCAGTGTAAGACAATCAAATTTAACATCATTGTGACTGCAAGATATCACTCTACACTACACCACCATAATGATATAATTTTCAATTTTCAATTTCCAAGGCCTTATTAGAAAAAGTTGTCTGCACTAGATATCTAATGTACGTAAATCCTGCGTAAAGCACAGCATGTATGTATATTACTATCTATAATTTGTCAATAATAATAGTTCTTGTTATTATTATTATACTTCTTTCCTACATTAAGAAATTATTATTATTATTAAATTATCATTATTATTATTTATAATTATTGAACAACTTGATGTTCATTATAAAAAAGTAATTATTAATAATAAATAATATTATTAGATGAACTAAATAATAATTTATCATCAATAATTATTTCCCAATAGTAGTAATTAATAATAATTATCATAATAATAATCATCAATCAATCATTGATTGATTATTATTATTTATTCCTTTACTGTCTGTTAATATATAATAATAATCATAATAATGATTGATAATAATAATTATTATAAATAATTATATATATTTTTTATTGTTGTTATTAAATTTAAATTATTAGTTGTAACCGTAACTTAACTACTAACTATTATTATTGATGATTAATATATTGATTAATAAATTATAAATATTATAATAATTTATTACCAACTAATAATTAATATTATTCATTATAATTTCATTAATTATTATCGTCATCGATCATCATCATCATCATTATTATTATTAATATTTATTATTAAATAATATTACAAATTATTATTTTATTATTATTACTATTATCGTGATCATCTATCCTATCTATCTACACACACTACTTATCATTATCATTTAAACAAGTAGTTACAGTAGTTAGAACTACTATTACTGTACTACTGTAACTAATAATAATAATTATAATAATTATCATAATAATTATCTATTAATAATTTTTTATCTAATAATAATAATATTTGTATTTACTACACGAATCACTCACCACCACAACTTACATTTATGCAGTCAAATTCGACAACATCATAAACCAAGAGATGTTTACTTAGTGCTAAAAACACTCTACCATTAACAAAAATGAAAAAGCAACGAACAAGATGATAAAAGGCAGCGGCTGGCGGTTTTCAAAACAGAATGCAACAGACCATTGTTGACACACATTGATGTGTCGTAATACTCTGACAAATTTGTTTTTCGTATACAAATATATTTACTGAAAACTATTGAAGACGTCAAGCAAGCTGCCGTGTCTGCTCTCTGGCTGAACTGTAATGAGAGTGGATAACTCTTTATTTACATGCAAAATCGCCAAACGTTTGGGTATGCAACTCCAAGTTACCTATCGTAGCACTATAATAAACTGTATTCTAGTGACGGCTTGTTCCAGCTGCGTTTTTGGCCTGTGGCTTATTGTCTATCTATTTGTCTGTTATCAAAAAGGAATCGGTTGGCTTGTACGAGAAATAAAGGGGCAGTAGGAAGAAAGTACACAATCACTGAGGTGCATGAGCTGTGAGAACATAATTATCTCTAGCCAAACTGAATACAACCATTTAATTGAGCATACTTTTTATCTCTTTTTTTAGCTAGACAAGTTTTACGAATGAGTCGGGCAGTAAATGTTTCTGATTCTGTGGAAAAACAAGCCATTCCTCATTAGAATTTAAACTCGAGTCTTCAGTAAGATGAGGATGCCTAGTTGTAATGGTTAATGATTCTGACCTCCGGGCTGGTAGGTTTCATAGTCAAGTACCAGGTTCAAGTGTTGTTTTTAAGCAACTGTGGAAGTATTCACTGGATGAACGAGTATAAGTGAAACTGACTAGCTACAAAAACACAAATATGGTTTTTCTGATAATTCATGTGCGACCAACTTCTGTTTAGACTTACTGAAACAATAAGCAGCAATTTGGTTATAACATATTATTTATTTGCCTCAACTTCTGTTAGAAAACTGATAGAAATTGAACAACAATAAAAATTTAAGAGAAGCCTAAAAACTCTTTCTGTAACTTTTGAAGTGCCAAACCTCGATGTGAGATTCTATTCTTGATAGAGTTATCCATCTCAGCAAAGGTTTGATTAAAGCCCTCTGGTTGAAAACAAGGATCCCAACCAAAGTTATTGGAACCCCTGGGGCTCACTATATGTCCTGGACATTTGCCACAAAATAACTCAACGTCAGCATCTGGTCCGGCAGCATAACCAAATGTGCACATGGCATATGCTGACTTGTCCTCAAATCCCTCCAGCATTTTGAACAATCCTAAATGTATATAAATATAGCTTAAAGTAATAAATAAATAAATACAAAATAAACATGGAATCTAGCAGATGCGCTACTTCTTACAACGTGCATCTAATTAGGTTGTTTGATCCAGAACCAGCAAATGAGAATATAACAGCTATACCATAGTACTGTATTTATTGGTAACAGGCTACCAGCAGTTTGGGAAACTATTTTGTTGTAACTTTGTTCACTGCGTTTGGAAATAAATATTTATATGAGAGGGAACGATTGCCCAGGCTTATACATTTGTGTAGAGTATAAATCAAAAATGAGACGGCAGCAAGAACTAACAGAGAGTTAATTCATAGATGTACACTCCTATAAATTCACCAAAATATCACAGCGCTTGCGCATCTCCACATTTTATCACCATTGTAACAAAACTCGGTTTGTTTCCCAACTTGCTAAGGTAAAACGTTAGATGAACCAACCTTCAGGTCCAATTTTATCCAGAAACCATTTGATATAAGGACCAGGCATTCCTCCTAAGGCATTAAAACAAAGACAAGTGTCTTCTATAAGCACTGGACCCTGCACCGCTTTAGCTGCCTCTTTACACTTCTGTATAGTTATCTCACTTGGTTCCCCTTGGTACTCTGGTAAATCCAGCCTCTTGTTTACCACCTGCAATCAGAGCACACAATTGTGGAATCTGTACATCTGCATTACACCAAAATATACCGTGTACATATTTCTAAACAAGCAGTTTTTCACCAGAGAAAAACATGCAACCTGAGAAAGTTTTCAAACAGTGGGGAAACCCCAATTAATTACAGGGATTTCCAGAATTTGTCCATTGTTTTATATAAGCCCGCAATAATTATTTTTTGGGTTTCCCCAGTAATAAAATTTTTTCACAGGTTGCGCGTTTTTCTCTACTCTTTGCATATTCAACTTTCTTGTATAAATGTGATGAGTGTGAAGTGTAAGTATTACATAGCTACCGGGTATTGGCTGACTTAGCAGCGTTAACTGTCATACTTACATTCACAGCATTACCAAGAATTTTTACAACTTCCTCGAGTTTATGCTTGTTTCCTGTTACAAAGGTGATTGTTTGTTTTGACATCTTTGCTTCAAATTCACCTCTGCAAACATAATTTACAACAACTTATTGAAAAACCACAGACTTACAGTTCTTAATATGCCAACAACAATAAAAATGTATCAATTACGATAAAGAAGAAAGTATTTTAAAAATGAATTAACTGCAATGGATATTGGAATGGACATAGAAGGAAGGATTGTTGACAAAAATGGACACATAGAAACTTCTAGAATGAATGGATGTTCTTCGATGTTCCTTATATGAAGAGTTGACATTTGTGTTCAGCAACCCATTGTTTTGACTTTTAACCCAGAAGTGTTGGCATTCCCTATTGCAATTAAAATAAACAATTTCGGAATCAATATC